>QPKB01000005.1:14067625-14667625 GCA_003546025.1 Camphora micrantha | reverse complement strand
CATAATATATGGATTGCAATTTCAGTGGGCATATGCAAGGAGCCGAAACTGTTGTGAGAATTAAAGCCTAGGAGATACTAGAAAGAGATTCATTCTATTACCTTGGCTTGATAATTAGTAAGGATGGAGAGATTGATGACGATGTTGAACATAGGATAAAAGCGGGATGGTAAGTGGAGACTTGCTTTTGGAGTACTTTATGGGCAGGGCATGCCAATAAGATTAAAGAGAGAGTTTACAGGACATTAACTAGACCGGCTATAACCTATGGAGCAGAATATCGGCCAATCAAGAAGCAACATATGCACAAAAATGAAAGTAGCAGAGATGAGAATGCTGAGGTGGACGTGTGGTAAAACTAAGAAGGATAAAATTAGAAATGAGTGCTTTCAAGAGCATTTAGGGGTAGCATCAATAGGAGATAGAATTAGATAAATCCGTTTGAGATGGTTTGAGCATGTCCAACGTATGCCAACAACGGAGTTGGTAATGAAAAGTTTGGCTATGCAGGTTGATATCCCACCAAGGAAAAGGGATAGGCCAAAGAGGATGTGTATAGAGGTAGGGGTATTCATGGACCGCGCCGGCCCGAGCTCGAGCCCTAGCTCGGCCATGCCCGCTTTGGCTCGGGCTTGGGCCAAAGGTCTTACTAATGAGGCCGGGCTCGCTTTTTTATTTGGGCCCGCTTATATGTGTCGGGCTTTGTTTCAGTGGTAAAGAGCCCAAGCCCAGCCCTTCTTGACTTAAAAAATAATGGTAAAAGAGTGAGTGCATTGCGATTTGAACACATGGCATCTCACAGACACAACACAAAACCAATTGAGCTGCTGCTTGAGACTGTTAAAATGATTATTTTTTCTACTTATAATGTTAACATGGACTGGTCTGATTCTTTTTTACATTGTCTCGAGTAGCAGCTCAATTGGTTAGGTGGGCCGGTCTTAGACAAGCTTGCCGTGCCCTGTGTCGGGCTTGGGCCAGGCTAGGACCTAGAGTTTGAAGCTTGATCTGGGCTTGGATATAGCTTGGCCCAGTCCAACCCGACCCATGAACACTCCTGGATGGAGGTAGTAAAAATAAATTTGAAGAAGTGCAACTTATTTGAGGATTTGGCTCAAGATAGGTTGGAATGAAGAAACAAAATTCATGTCGCCAACCCCAACATAGGTGCAACTTATCTATGGATCTAGCTCAGGATGATGATGGTAAAGGGAGTCAAAATTAGTGCGAACTGGGACTTGGGTTTGTTTGTGTTGTGCTATTTTAATGGATTTCTTGTCCAAATTTTTTTTTTTTTAAGATGCTATGGAATTTGATTTTCTTGTTCTTGACGTGTTTGTTTAATGATTCAAAATAAAGTGAATTAGGTATCTGATTTATCTTTGATCTCGCTATTTTGAATTTTGACATTCTTTTCTTGTTGTGTATGTGGATGATTGTAACACCTTGATTTATTTTGACTATGACAGCCAGTCAAAAGTAGTGGAAGCAAGGATTTGTGTTCATTTTGTTTTAATGTCTGGGTAATTTCTCTGTCAATTGTGTATCAAGGTTGCTTTGAATTTTGGAAATGTGAATCTCTTGAGCTCTCTTTATTGGGTTAGATGAGTGAATCAGAATAATTAGAAATTTATGCTCCTTTTGTTTTATGCTGTTTCTTGGTTCATTGGGCTAACTTTCTCCTTATATAGTTCGGAATGCGGATCCTTCACTTCCCATTTATGGGTTTGATGAGTTGCTCATTTAAAAAATTGCAGTTTCAAGTCATGTTGGTCACGTTAAAAAAAAATTCATTATACAAGAGTGATAATTCCTCATTTTCCAGTGCTGCTTGGGTGTCCTGAATATCTCAGGCTGGCTGATCCTCTTCTGCTTAAGCCAATCGTCTGGCATTTCCAGCTGAAATCTTAGACAGCCGAAAAAATGATTTAGGGTGGAAAAGGATGAAATATAGAAACCCAACAACTTTGATTATGGTTCCTCCATTACCCAATGCATAGTTGGATATTGGTAAACATCTATTTTGTTGCAAATCACTATCGTTTGAGATTTTTTGTATTTTCTTTCCTTCTTGGTCTTTCTATCGTTTGAGATTTCGTGGCAGTCAAATGGGCACTCATCTTTAAGTAATTTGGTCTTTCGTTTTTAGGTATGGGTTCTTTAGATCGTCAGCAATACTAAAGGTCATGGAATTGAATGTTCTTTTCGATACATGTCACATGATATTGATAACTGAGGATGAAGTTATTTGGGACTTGGTATTGTATTTTCATGATCACTTTGTTGTTCTTTTGGTGAGCTAGTTGGAGCAACAGGAATGGCTACTGCCGCAGCATGTGTTGAAAGAGCAACCAGTGACTCACTGACTGATCCAGACTGGGCAATCAATATTGCGATCTGTGATATTATTAACGTGGATCCAGGGTAATCTTCTTGCTGTTAACCTTTTTCTTTGTATCTTATATCTCCACTTAACACTGGTAAAGAAGTGTCAAAAGTTGCTGGTATCTCATTGCTGATGTCACTCTTTAATCTTTATCGAAGAAAACCTAGCTTTACTTGCTCATAGATTTAATTTAAATTCTTATAGGTCTGTTTCTTGCCACCTATGATGCCCAGACACAGCATGGATACGGCAGGGATATGCCGTGGACATGGCAAGGACACAGATTTTACAAATAAAAAGTGAAGTATCGGATACGATATAACATGATACGTTGCCCACTTTGAAGTATTCGTGCATCATAGCTTGCCACTTGTGCTTCTGTAGCGACCCTGCTGTTAATTCTGCAATGGCCGACCGTGGGTTGGTGATTTTTGCTGTTTGCACGTTGCAGGATTTGTCAGAAATTGAAATGTTATGCTTAATAAAAGCAGTGTATTAAGCATGGTCTCTGGCTGTTTTTTTCTTTGTCCTGGGACCTTTTGGGCAGCGAGGAATGTGAATCACTGCCTTAGCTTTCTGAAACGCCTAGTGCTAGACTCAGTGGAACAACTGAAAGTTGATTATGAGAAGTTTAGCACTAGGCTAAATTTTGCTTAGCTTCTGGAAAAAAGAAAAAAAGACTGCCAAGCAGTGCAAAATGTGCACGAGTGAGGGGATGGGATGGGGGTTTTCAGCAGACACAGGTCTCCTGTCCAAAGTGAAAAGTCAGGTCACGTCATCCCTATCTCAAGTAACCAAACACCCCTTTGTGGTTCTGCCAAACACTCCTTTGTGTTTCTGATTCATGGATGTTGCTTCTTTGAACCCATTCTTACGAGAGAAACTATGTTAACATTCAGCAATCTCATTAGTGAATTGTTCTGTAAGCCGTGCGGTTTATTGAAATTAAAAGTAATTTTCTGTAAAGTAGTCAGTTGTCTCTTCTGTTTTAGGATGTTTTTCATATTTGAATTTGCGAAGTTAGAAGTGGTTATAGCAGTCATTTTATACAATAAATACCTTCATCTATATGTATATTTTAGAATGTTTTAATTTTCTGGAGAATACGTTCATACTCTTCCATTGAAACTCCATCCAAGCTTTGTGTTGTTGTTCTTTGATTCTTTTGTGTGAGTCTTGGGCTAGTTTGAACTTGGGTTCCCCTTACTGAGAAGTGGATTTTCCAGTACTTGGAATTCTGTGTTCTCTTTATGGTATTACTTGCAAAATCTGATGCTGTACATGTGATGGTTTCTGCAGTGTGCTCTCTAACTGGGTTTAGAAGATAAATTTGCAGTTTTGCCCATAAAATCTGATTTTCTGTATGAGTGACAGTTTCTTGGAATTGTCGGATGCTCTCTGGGGAGTTCTTTTTCATTTTCAATAATTTCTGATTTTTTGCCAAATATTATATGGATTGCTGAATGCTGATTGCTCAATTAAGAAGAGGGAAGATGAGTTTATGAGTTTGTTCAAATTGAAAATAACTTGGTTCCAAAGCTTCACAAACATCAACTTCTAGGAGCAAATTTTAGAACAAAATGAAGGGTTTGAGTAGGATATAGAAGCTAAGATCAGTGCCAATGGGCAAAACGGAGACAAGCTAGTGGATTGTGTGTGCTATTATTGAGTGCCATTTCGATTTAAAGGGGCATTTGGCCATTAAAACTTTTTGGGGTGTATGCAGCTGAATGTTGAATTGAAAAGAATATCATGAAGCTAAAGATATTGTTGTGGGATACATATCCTAATATGGATATGTGAGTTACAAAATATAATAGGAATGGAATGAGTACATAAAATAATAAAAAAAATCTTATTGTACAGTAATAGTTGACGGTGAGAGCTCCGAGCTGAGGGTGTACATCTTGACCTTATATTGTTTGATGGTTACTGGTAGGTGATGAAGTGTAAATACAAAATAAGTTTCAAGTTACCTTTATTATCTGTGATGCCTACATGGACAAACTGTGGTACAATGTTGTGCCGATATGCTGGGGATGTCCTACTTGGACGTCCGTGGATGTATGACAAGAAAATCCATCGGATGAGGGGGGATATATATATATATATATATAGAAGATGGAAAACTTGCTACACTTCCTCATGAATGTATCAAACAAGAGCTCCACTCCCTCTGCAGTTTGCAAAGGTTGAGCGCAAAAACTCTCTCAATCTTTGTATCCAATCTCCCAGAGAAGATCTCAAAGGTCAAAGGTGTTAGAGGCGATGTTTTACAGGGAAGGGAGGCTTGTTGATATCTTTGTTCCTGCGGAGAAGGGAAGCAGGAATTGCATTTGTTCTGTTTGATATGAAAAGAGAGGCTGAAAGGGCAATGGATAAGGTGGTGGGAAGGTCTTTGTTGGGTTTTTTTTTTTTTTTTGGGGTGGGGGTGGGGGGAACATGGTTCATTACCACTCACTTGGGGAAACAGATAGCACAGGAGGTAAGGCCAGATTGAGCGAAGAGGGACAAAACAAACTATATGGAAGTTTTGTCTGAGCTCAGACATTAAAACGGGGTCGACTAATACAAGGGAGGATGAAGGGGAAGCCCAGAAGCTCAGACCAGCAGGGTGGATAGTGGATGATGGCAGGGAGAAAGGAGTGGGGGTAGCCTCTTGGGTGGTCAAAGAACAAAAGAAGTCATTGTTTTGTAGCTTAGTTTGCTTCTTGAAGACCAGCATTAATGTGCAAAGGCATGCAGAAGACTGGTTAGACAGATGTTGGGAAAGATGCCAAACAAGATTCAAATGCTGGATGACCAAGTTGTATGGATGCAGTTTCTGATAGAGAAGGAAGTAGAAGAGGTCCTAGAGAATGCAACACGGAAAGGAGATCCTTCCCCTTTCTATTTTCTGGAAAGGTGGATGGAATTTTTGGGCCATCCCCCATGCTCTTATTGGATCAAGATAAAAGGAATGCCCCTACATGTTTATCATGAAGACGTGTTTAAGTTGCTGGGAGAATGGCTTGGGCATATTGGGCATATTGTGGAGTTATTGGATCAAGATAAAAGAATGGCTTGGGCATATTGTGGAGTTAGACAAGAAAACCATTTAGAACGAGCATCTGAAAGAGGGAAGGATAAAGGTGCTTGTGGACGACTCAGCTTCCTTGCCTACTTCACTACCAATCTGGGTTGAGGAGATTCAATTCTTTGTGCAGTTGGAGATGGACCAAGAGACTGATGTTCTACAAAATGGGAGGGAGGAAGAAAAGACGAGATCTCAGGTCCACAGAGCTAGAAAATGTTGTGATAAGTCGAGATGGGCCCTGGGTTGAGAAAACAATTCCCAAAGAGAGCCGGCTTCGTTGTTGGGTCAAGATGGTAAGAATGAGCCCAACGAATATGGACAGAGAGAGCTTGGCTCAAGGAAGCATATATTCTCGAAGCAAGGGCTCATTTTGGGGAAGGACTTAGAAGAGGAGAAAGGAGGAGATGAGACATATGGCGATGAGGAGTTGATGAGTTCTCCTATCTCATTTGGTGAAGACGAGAAAAGGGAGACAGAGGACAACTCAAACGAAGAAACTAGAGGGGTAGTTCCTACGGGGAAGATTGGTTCATGAGAAAGAAGAGGGACCTGACTTCTTCGATAGAGGTGGTGAAGTGTTTGGTTGAGGGACCTGTAGCCGAAAGGGATGGATCTCAGTAGCAACATGCAGTTAGGAAGGGTCGGATTGATACAGAAGCAGGTAGAGGAGATGCCCAATCAAGACCCAGAGGAAGATCACCAACGAGCGAAGGGGGCGCGGGGTGGGGTGGGGGAGGGTTTCCTAAACTACGACAGGTCGGATCCTTTCAACGAGGGCAAAAGCTCTTTTGCAGCGCCGAAGAGGGATTCAACAAGGTGGATCTCAATTGCTAGAAGAAAATGCATGGGATCTGTGCCTGTTCAACGACGATGGGCTAAGGTCGTCTATCCGCAGGTCTCCAGAAGCACTGATAGGGTCTTTGATATCAACGCCAAAGAAAGGAGTTCCCACGAACAAGAAATATGATGAGGAAGGCACGAAAGGGATGTTAAAAATTTCAATGTGGAAGGGCTATTGGTGTTTCAGTGGATGATGTAGAGGGGGATGGACAACGATGTTAGAGCTCACACAAAGAAGGGAGGAGCAAAACAATGCTGAATTGAGGAGCAAGAACCAGCAAATGGAGAAACCTAGCTCAGGGAAGGGAGGAAGGAAAACTCAGGGGGATTTATCAAGTTCTAAATGAAGATTATATCATGGAATGTGAGGGGTTTAGGGGGAGCCTTTTGCAGGATGGTGGTCAAAGAGATGCTAAGGAGACAGAAGGTGCAGATTACTTTGATCCAAGAGTCCAAACTAAGAGAGGTAACTGAAAGAATTATGAAAGAACTTTGGGGTAGCAGATTTATAGGGTGGGTGGCTGTCAGTCGAAGTAGTGGGATCAGCAGGGGAATTATGCTATTGTGGGACTCGCTCGGTTAAAATTTTGAATAGTTGGAGTGATGTTTTCTCTGTTTCAGTGTAAGTGGATGATTTTTCCAATAAATCAAAATGGCTTATAACATATGTTTATGGCCCTAATGATAGCCAGAGAAGAAAAGAGTTTTGGAAGGAGCTAGATGTGATAAGAGGAAGATGGGGTGGTGTGTGGTGTATTGGGGGAGACTGGAATATAGTTAGGTTCCCTAGTGAAAAACCAGGAGCAGGCAGAATTACAAAAGAAATGAAGTCTTTCTCAGATTGGATAAATTCACACTTGTGAGTTTGCCATTGAAAGGAGCATCCTTTACTTGGTCTAAGCACCAGAACCCGCCCATCTTGTTAAGGTTGGATAGGTTTTTGGTGTCAAATGACTGGATGGATCTATACCCAGAGGTATGTCAATTAGCCCTTCCAGAATTGCTTTTGATCATTGCCCTATCATGCTTGATTCTAAATCTGACAGGTAGGGCCCAATTCCATTTTGGTTTGTGTTAATGTGGTTGGAGGAAGAGTTTTCCATAAAAGATTATGGATTGGTGGAAGGAAGTGAAGGTAGAGGGTTGGGAGGATTACAGGCTGGCTACTAAGCTTAAATTGTTGATGCTGAAAATCAAAGAGTGGGTTAAAAAGAACTTTGGAGTTGTGGGAGTGCGGAAGGCTTACTTGTTGGAAGAGATTCAAAGCCTTGAGAGGAAAGAGAAATCTGGGCAGTTGACTTTTTAGGAAAGAAGTAACAAGAACAATCCTCAAAGAAAAATTTCGAAGAAATTTGAGGGAGGAAGAGATTATGTGGAGACAGAGATCAAGATGTAAATGGTTGAAGACGGTGACAAGAACACTAAGATCTTCCATAGGATAGCTTCTTTTAGAAAGAGGATAAGTAGAATAGTTTCTCCGGTGGATGGAGAGAGAAGGTTGGAAAGCAAGGAGGAAATAATTAATCATATTGAGGAGTATTCCATCTCTCTTTATTCTAAGGAGGTGTGGGAAAGACCTTCCTTGGATAAGTTGGAGTTTTCTAGATAGGGGATGAGAAGGCTCAAAGGCTAGAAAGAAAGTTTGAAGAGGAGGAGGTTCGTCAGGATATCTTTGCTCTTGCAGGTGATAAAGTTCTGGGTCTTGATGGCACCCCAACGGATTTCTTCCAAAGGTTTTGGGTTATGTTGAAAGATGGTATTCTTGAATTTTTGGAGGAATTTCACGATGGGGGAAGTTGTCCAAGGGTATGGGAGCCTCTTTCATAGTTCTCATTCTGAAAAAGGAGGGGGAATCGATATAAAAAACTTTAGGCCCATTAGTTTGATTGGAAGTGTATACAAGAGCCTAGCTAAGGTTTTGGTAGTGAGGCTTCAGAAGATTTTGACATGTATAATTTCGGAAGAACAAGGAGCTTTCGTTAAAGGTAGGCAGATTCTGGATGGAAGTCCTTATTATAGCAAATGAGTTTGTTCACTCAAGGGACAAGGAAGGAAGACCAGGTCTTATTTTGCAAGCTTGATCTGGAAAAGGCATATGATATAGTGGACTGGTGCCTTTTGCAATACCTTCTACATAGGATGGGGTTTGATGTGAAGTGCAAAAATTGGATTAAGGAATGCATGGCTTCAGCTTCTTTCTCCGTAATGATTCATGGTACCCCAAAGGGCTTCTTTCTAGCTCAAAGAGGGCTAAGGCAAGGAGATCCATTATCATCTTTCCTCTTTGTGATTGTAGCGGAGATGTTGAACATGATGGTGAAGGTCGCTGAGAATTGAGGACTAATAACAGGATTCAAAGTGGCTGCTACGGCTCCATCAGTATCTCTTTTGCAATTCACAGATGACACCCTCATCTTTTGTGAAGCTTCTGAAGACCAAATTAGAAGTGAAAGCCATTCTAGGTTGTTTTGAAGCGGTGTCGGGTGTAAAGATTAATTTCTTCAAGCGCGAGTTGATAGGGATAAGAGTCGAGGACTCGGCGATTTGCCAGTTTGCGGATGTTCTAGGATGCAAAGTGGAATCCTTCCCAGTTAAATATTTGGGCCTTCCTCCGCGTTTAGGGCTAGCTAGTAAATCGGTTTGGAATCTGGTGGTGGAAAGGCCGGAGACGAAATTATCTACTTGGAAAGGTAATTACCTCTCTATGGGAGGAAGGATTACTCTTATTAAAGTAGTGATGGCAAATCTTCTAGTCTATTACCTATGAATTCTGAAATGTCCAATATCAGTGATTAACAGGATAGAGAAGTTACAAAGGGATTTCCTTTGGCAAAGGAGGTGTGATGAAAGGAAATTTCATCTAGTGGACTGGGCTTCGGTTTGTTCATCTAAGCTGGAAGGAGGCCTGGGTGTCAAATCCCTAAGATGTATGAATAAAGCATTGTTAGGGAAATGACTATGGAGGTTAGGGGATAAGTCGGAAGGCCTATGGAGGCAGTTGTTGATGACCAAGTACGGCAATCAAAGGGATGGTTGGGAGGCTAAGGGAGCTGCTTATAAATTCTCGCAGATATGGAAAGGTATAATATCTGTAAAGGAGAAGTTTATGCAGAACATTAAATATCAGGTACATTCAGGGGAGAAGATTCTTTTTTGGAAAGATATTTGGGTAGGTGATTTCCTGTTAGCATCTAAATTCCCAGATTTGTTCAATTGCGCTTTGGTGAAGGAAGCGAAGGTAAAAAGCTATTATGAAAAATGTGCCAATAGGGAACAGGTGATTTGGTGCCCCATCTTTAGAAGAATTTTGAGGGACAATGAGGAAATGAGATTTCTCTCTCTACTAAATCTTTTAAGGGACGTTTATATTCCTGAAGAATGGGAGGATGCTAGGACTTGGAATGCCTCAAAGGATGGTTCATTCTACGTCTCATCTTTTTATTCGGTCATATCTACAAGGACAGTGATGAGATCTCAGGCAGCGAATATTTAGAAGTTCAAGGCTCCTCCTAGAGTAGTGGTCTTTTGTTGGCTAGTTCTCCGAAGATGAATCCTTACTATGGATAATCTTAGACACGGAGGGAAGATCGTTGTCAATGCATGCCCTATGTGTTTGGAAGATGAGGAAACAATAGATCACCTTCTCTTGAGGTGCAAAAGTGCTGCGAAGATTTGGAATGCTGTAATTAGCTGGTTTGGATGTAGTTGGGTTCTTCCGAAGCATGTTCAGGATCTTTTGAAGGCTTGGAAGTCTCCCATTGGGTCCTCTAAGGGGAGGAGATGTGGAAGCTTTCCTTTCTTGCAATGGTTTGGCATATCTGGAAGGAGAGGAATGCTAGAGTTTTGAAGGAGTAGCAACGAATGGAGAATCACTATGCGGAAAGATTAAATTTTCAGTTACTCAATGGGTGATAATAAATCCCATCTTCGGAGATTATTCTTTAGACCAAATTAAGTTCAATTGGAAGGATGTTGCCTTTCAGTAATTAGGTTATGATTTTGGTTTTGGGGATTTTTCTTTGTCATCTATTTGCCTGGTTCTTTTGGAGGGCCCTTTTCAGTCACTTCCTAGATTTTGGGGTGGTTGTTGTTGTTTTGCTTGTCAGTATAAACCTGTTGTTCTGATAGCTCTTTTAATGAAAGTAACCATTCAAAAAAAAAAAAAAAAAAACCTTGTTACACTCTATCCTATGAAGCCGGAACTACCGAAGAGAGGATCCAGAATAGGTTTTACAAAGGAATCACTTCAAGTACTGCATGTTTACAACAAACATGCAATTAGAAATTGAGTTTGATGTCAGGCTCTTATGCAACCGGTTGGGGATGATGCAAGTCCAATGGACTGATTCAACCAAAATTGTAGCCCAAATTTTAGGCCCCAAAGATGGGATTTTTAGTATTTTTAATTGTTATTATATATTGGGTTGTGATCAGGATCATAGTTACCTGGTCCTCGACGTGATGAATTTGTAGTTTGTAATTCAAGACTCACTTCAATTCAAAAATTCGATTGGGTAGGTTTATTTGATTCATTTTTCTATTCATTTTGGTTCATAATTCTAATTTGAAAAATTCGATGAACTAATTCGAATATATAATTGAATTTATAGGTTGACTCACATGACTTTTGACTCATATACCTTTGTACAAAGGAGTTTTATATTAGGAAACTTCCAAAGTCAGCCTCATTTATCCGGTCAAAGGTGATGGGAATGACCATTATTATGGAAATTACTATTAAATTGGTGTAACTTGGCAAGTATTAGAAAATATGTCCAAACAGTAAATGCTAATTGTGTCCAAGTGGCACGTTCATGGTATGGTATTATTTATGCGATAAATTAATAACAATTCATAAGTGGGATCTGCATGTTCTAATTAATTTTTATTGAGTTGAAAAGATTACATTTATATCCAAAATTGAATATAATTAACAATTACCATTCAAAAAAAATATAATTAAAAAACTTGATACTACTTATTAACCTAATCACAAATTGATCTGTGAAGAAAGCACGGTAGCATTTGAACAATCCAAAGGTGAGTCCAAAACTGATTGAAGAAATATTCGGCAGAGTTAGTATGTAAGGAAAAATGATTCTGAGCCAATTGGATTTCAGAGATTGGCTCAATGATGAAGTTATGAGCTTGATTTGGGAAGATCTATGAGAAGTGCCTTGTAGGAATGATCTTTTGGGAAATATCTCAACACGACACAGACACTTTTACCGAAAAAAAAAAAAAAACACAGAGGGGGAGGGTTTGCTTTTTGAGGCAACATCTCTCTTCCACATTCAAACTCTCCTGATCAAGGGTTTTGAGGCTTCCAAATTGCAGTGAACAACTCATTCATCTCCGAACTCTCTGGATCAGAGGGTTTCGAGGCAACATCTCTCTTTCATCTCTGAACTCCCCAGATCAGGGGTTTCAAGGCTTTGGAATTTGCAGCGAATGAGCTGCGGATTATTTGGTGCAAGTAGTTTTGAGTTCAAGGCCCTCCTCAATGGATTAGGTAACTATGATTAGAATATAGTTTCCTGTTTGATTAAGCTAGATTATAGTTTCCTGTTTTGAGAAATCAGTTTTAGGGCTTTTATCGTCCTATATATATGGATGTAACGCTGTAGGATGAATCAAAGAAATTTTCTACGTGTGAGGTTTGTTAACCTCTTTATGAGTCTCTAGGATACTTTATTTTTTCATGCCTCAGCACTTTTATCCATCCGATCAAACCCTCTCCAAATGGGTTTGTTTCAATCTATTTCAAGAAAACGGTATGGGAAGAAATTCCTGAATGGGACCTGACAGGTTGATTGCTGGACAATCAGGTTATAGGTTGCCTGTTTCCAAGTTGCATAGGTACTTTTCATTGATTTTGTTTTTCTAATATGATTTTGTTTGAGTGCAGGCAAGCAAAGGATGCCTTGAAAATACTTAAGAAGAGGATAGGAAGTAAGAACCCTAAAGTACAACTGCTGGCGCTCTTTGTGAGTAATTATCACTTCACTACTGAAACTGTAAAGCTGGTCTTTGTTTACTTGTTTATATGAGAGATCAGATACAATGTTTGTTTATGCATGCATGTACACGCGTGCACACATGTGCATGGCCTATGTTTAGGCAACCCTTTTGCAACATCTTTAGAAGATGCTACCACTGCGTGCCGCATTCTGTATTATGGAAACTGGATAAAATTTTTTTTTTACCTTCCCTATGCATTTATTTTTTGTGATGGTGGGGCTGAAATGTTGAGGCTTAGGTGAATATCTGCTTCCTGTTTAAAGAATGAAATGGGTAACATAGACCTGCAAATGTACATCTATTTAAAGAACCCAGTCATTCTGTAGACAGTTAAGATATGTTAGTCTGACTTATTTGGGAATACTTGCATATATGAGTGTTCAACTGATCAACTAATACTTCTCAAATCATGCTTTGAATGTGTTATATTGGATATTATATTTTGTTAAAATTGTTTATATATTTTTGTTCTTGAAATTGCCAATCAGGTGTTAGAGACTCTCAGCAAAAATTGTGGGGATAATGTGCATCTCCAAATAATTGAACGTGATATCTTACATGAAATGGTGAAGGTGGTGAAGAAAAAGGTTAGCTAGTTTCTCTACTTTAGAAATGGAATATTATAAAGTGTAATCTTTGTGTGCTTTTGGATATTGTATCTTCTGTGTTTTATACAAATCTGTAATCTACAGCCGGACTTGAATGTGAGGGAAAAGATATTGATTCTTATAGATACTTGGCAAGATGCTTTTGGGGGCCCCCGAGGAAAGTATCCCCAGTACTACGCTGCATATAATGAACTGAAGGTATGTACAAGCTTTTTATTTATTATCACATGTGTAATTGCTTCCTTGGTTTTCCCTTTGTGAGTTGTGACTCGTTATCTGAAGCTGCCTGCACAATTACCTTTGGTAAAGTGATTATTGAAGTGCCGTTAATTCCAGAAATTGAGATAAAATTCAGCTATATGAGAAGAAATAATAATAGGTAATGAAAATCTGTTATGCTAAATTAGCCCTTTGTTTCTTAGAGCTAAGGCCTAAGCTAACCGTCCTCACCACATCTTAGTACCCTGACTGTGCTAGAAGCTTGCGCCCTGAACCTTGGCATTTAGGAGGCGAAGCCTGTTTATATGGAAATGTTTGGATTTGAGTTCACTGTGCATTTACCAATGCAAATGTTGTGGCTGTATTTGCAGTTTGTACTATCTTGAGGCCATAATGATGACTTCTGGATGGCATATCAACCCAGCTCCTAACTTTTAGAGTTCAATTTTTTTTTTTGATATGTCCAACAATAGGTTCAGTTTTCTAACTAATCATTGTGTTATTTGTGCCATTTTTTGTCCGTGTAAAGACGCAAAGGGAAGCATCAGGTGGATTAGCAATGGAAACTAGCAGATCAGTAAATGGCCTACTGAGATCCCCATAGAAGATGTTTAGTCTTTAGACCACAATCTATTTGGAAGAGTACTTCCAATTTTCCATAGTGTCCACCATCTCAAATGCAAGTTGGTAATCGACTTGATAATTGCCGAATATGATATATATATATATATATTTATATAAAAGCATGTTCTTTTCATTTTTATATTTATTTGCCTTTCCTTTTTCCTTCTTTTTGTTTTTACATTTCTTTATCATGTTGTTGCCTAGTTATATATCTCACCTTTTGCTGCACTTGTTTCACAACTTTTACTCCCTTACGAGTTACTGATTGCACATTTTAGTAATGATAAATCTATTATTGTTCTTTAACACTTGGGGCATCGGATTTTATTCATAATTGACAGTTCGCTGGAGTTGAGTTTCCACCCCGTGCCGAAAACAATGTACCCTTATTTACTCCGCCACAAACCCAGCCCATAGTTCATCCTGATCCCTCAACTTTTGAAGCGGCTGCTGTTGAAGCATCTCTTCAATCTAATGATTCTGTTCTCAGGTAAGTTTTGGATAACATCCAGTATTCTATTTCTTGATCTGGGATTTTAAATCCATTTTTGCAAATATCTTCTCTCCCTGCTTTGAGAGGGGGAGGGGAGAAGCAGGGAAGGGAACAACGGAAGAAGAAAACAAAACAGATATGTTTCATTCACAATATCTCCTTTTATTTTCCCCTTAATGAAGGCTCAACCAATTGATATGTTTCAACAAGTAATCGAAACTCATTTCTTCATCAATTTCTTAGTCTTTGGAAGCTTCTGAAATTCGTCCATCAAGCCTTGGTCAATGAACCTAAATGGTCGTCTGTCATTTGTATCTAATTCCCAATATTATATTTATTTAATGATGAAAACAGGTTAGGTTCAGTTTGGTCCTTAGTGTTGCTGAAACCGAACTTGCATTACTGGAAGGAGAATTGGACACTAACTCAGACTTGACATGGGTGCAAGGTCCATGGCCGTTGCCCGTATGAAAATTTAATTTGAATTTTTGGACCCAGACCTAGACCCAAATGAAACCCCAGACCCAGGTTAAAAGTAATTTATTGACTGACCTGCTCAACCAACATGTTTCCTGGTCTACTGACCCATCAGTTGGCTGAGCATGGTCAATCCACTGTTAAACTATGTTCTCAGCCAAGCACTCTTAACTGCTAGTTCAGATGGAGCTGTTGCATTAGTGCTGGCCGAAGTTAGTGGCTCATCAATTTTTTATTTGAGTTATATTTGTTTTTAGTATCGAAGTTAGCTACTCTTCGATCTGTTGCTAAGAATTTGTTTATAAAGGTTGCAACTGAGTTTTTATTTAATTTTACTCTTTAGCTGTTTTTTAATTGTTTCCTGCATGAGAGAACTCTTGGGAGATCTTGGGTATGCTTTGATCTTCTTCTAAAACTTGTTTGTTATGCAGCTTGGCGGAGATTCAAAATGCTCGTCAAATTGCAAATGTGTTAATGGAAATACTTAGTGCCTTGGATCCTCATAATTCTGAGGTATTATCTTTGGTTGGATAGTGAAAATGATACCCAGTATGTCGGTTTAATTTTTAAGACTACGAAGTGAGTTGTTAATTCTTCATCTTCTTTTTTTTTTTGGGACGACTGCTGGTTTGGAGAACTGAGAAGTCAATGCTAAAGATGTTATTTTTTCTGAGGTTATATATGTATTTGTAGTTTGCGTGCTTCTTTTATCATTTATTCATGTGTTGTATGTAAGATACACTTAAGGGGTATCCGTATTTCTCACATCTTAAAAGCCTTAGCAGCTTGATTAGAAACCACTGTTGGTTGAACTGCATTCGTTTCTGCTGAAGCACATGACTTTTTTTGGTTGCCTGTCTCACTTTATATATAAGTATAGTCTTATTATGCATGCTTGTTGGCCGAAGCTGTCAATTTTTGATAGATGTCATCTGTTGCAGCTCACTGCCTGAAACACAAGTGCCAAATCTTCATTAGTTAATGTTTCTTAATGTAAGAGGAACCCCCCTTTAATCCATGTGAACAAGAACAAAGGCTGACTATGTTAGCTATGTTAAAGCAAGTCCAGGGTGAAACAAGGGAGATGGTACTTCCACCTGGCTTGCATAAGGAAGTTTTCCTGTTAGTTGCTTCTCATTTCATGTGAAAAATAACAAGTTGGTTATGGTATTTCAGTTCATATTGTGAATACTGAATATTGAAATAATTGTGAACATTCAGAAAAGAAAAAAATGGAATGGCTTTGTTTTTCATTTTGTATACAGTGTACTACAAGAAAAGAAGAGTGCCATCTATCTTGTTTCTTGAGGACATTAGTCTTCACTGTAATATCCACCCACTCCACTTACGTTATATTTAATGGGAATGCTGATGAAATGTGATATAAAACAAAAATATTCAGGGCACTGAGAGTATACCATTTTTTTCATGGGTCATAGTACCTGTGTGAGGCAAATTTCTGACAATCCATAGGTTCTGGTCCCAGTTTTCTGGATTTTGTTGTTATTATAAGTTCCAGGTTAAT
Source organism: Camphora micrantha (assembly GCA_003546025.1). NCBI lineage: Eukaryota > Viridiplantae > Streptophyta > Magnoliopsida > Laurales > Lauraceae > Camphora > Camphora micrantha. The sequence continues at coordinate 14,651,356 of QPKB01000005.1, read as the reverse complement.
ATAAAATTACACGAAATAGAACTTAATCTTTTCCCTAATAGTGATGGTGTCAAATGGAGAACTTTGTCTAAAACATTGAAAGAATATTCATGCAGACTATTTCATTGAAGAGAAGACTACTGTTTTTCTAATTATATTGAATAAGGATCAAAATAGCGGTTGCGATAGGCTTAGCAATCGGCTGCTAAACGGTATATAGCGGGATGTGAGTCGAAAAAGCGGTAAAAAAAACTTCAAAAAAATATCCAAAAATCCAGAATATTGAAAAATGTTAGAGTTTGGTTCTTTTTTTTTCCTGTAGTAACTAAGATAGTGGGTGTAGCCCCTTCAGTGCGTAGAGGTTCTGTATCGCTTAATAATTATAGAATCTATTTTTCCATATGTATTCATGTTGGTTAGCCGTACTAAGTTAGAAACTATAATGCATTTCTAATTCATAATTCAAAGAAGCAATTTGCTACAACTGTACATGACACAGGGTATATAAATTTTAAAGTAATGCATAACAAAAGATTTATAAATTATAAAGTAATGGTTAAATAAAGTAAAAGTTCGAACCAAATGACAAATTACCTTTAATCGAAACAAAAAATATACTTAAATTACCTTTAATCGAAACAAAAAATATGCTTTTGTTGAGAGTTAAGAAAAGAATACCTCTACTAATACCAAAGGGGGTGTTTGCTAGGATATATCTAGAGAAGACCCCTTGAGGGGAAGAGTTGTGTAGAGATGTTGTTTTAGAGAAGAAAGAGAAGAAAAAAGGCCTTCCATGTGCTTTAAAAAATGATGGATAGTAGTTGTCAATCTCACTCCATAGTGGCCCATAATGGGTGAGAGCAGTGATAGACTGAATTTAGCAGAGTGCAGTGGCGGAGCCAGGATTTTTTTTTTTTTTGGGGGTAGGGGGTACTCACAGACCCCACCAAAGTCCCTTGCCATCAGTGGTACAGCAAATGATAGTTATTAAAAAAATGATATTTGAGAACGAATAAAAAAATTAACATGTTAACATAATTTTGAAAATTTGAAATCATGTGTGCAATTTATCCAATAAATTTGTTGTTAGATTTCATCCCAAAAAAGAATAAAATGATGAATTTGTATTGCTCTACACTTCAAACAACATTCAATATTAGTCACAAATAAAAAATAAAAAAAATCAAATTAAATCATTTTCTTCAATGTCATATAGTGGGATCAATACAAAAAGGTTTGAAATGCTAATGTTGAAGGAACCTTTAGGGCATGTACTTGCTATAGGATACCCTAAAGCACTCCTATTTATAGCCACATGAAATTTCTTACCTAGGAAATAATTAAATCTAATTTATTTCAGATTTTGAATTAAATTTGAAAAACTCAAAATTTGATCACAACTTGATGGGGAAGCATTCAAAATGTTCTAATTATGAGTGCCAAACTTAAGAGGTCTTGCATTCTAGGCACAATAAAGATGGGGAGGGGGAGGGCATTAAGTAGAAGAACCCTATAGAAGCTAGTTGGTGGATGAGTTGTCTTCCTGATCCAAGTTAAATGGACAAACTTGCCCTTACATATTTTGAAAGTTCTACTCATTAGCCAAGTGGAAAAAAAAAGAAGAAGTTGAAGAACGATAAGCAAGGAAAAAAAAGTCTGAGGTGGGGCAAAGAGCATAAAAACTGAGATATGGATGAGATTTTTATCCTATTTTAAAGGAAAGAAGTTGAGAAGGGGCAAGTATGTGGCTCCGGCACTGGCAGAGCAGTCTTGGCTGGTGATGACTATTTTGATCCATATTGTTGAGTACCTGGATAGGAAGATTATCTTAATAGGTTGTGTTATTGATTGTAATCCTATCATTAGTGTTAAACAGGCCCACGACCCATGAAGGGATCCAGCTTAGATGCAGCTCATAATATCTCACGTGGATTGCTTGGGTCAATGATACAGTTGTACATAGTTGTGTATATTCTAATTTATTCATTGTTTCCACCATCACTTAGAATAGTAATTGATATACTTGCCTAGATTAGAGCCTTGATTAAGGCATGTAATGGTTATATATTGAGGAGGGATCTCCAAAGGAAAGGACTCAGAATAATAGAATCTGTTTCTCCGAGAAGTCTCGTTCCATTCTTGTGTCTTACAATTGTGAGAGTTACATGGTATCAGAACTAAGTTCAAGAAAATCTTGTTTTTTGATCGTACATAGTATCAAGGCAATAAGAGCAGAGAGATATCAATATCTCCTGTGAAGAATGACAGATCAAGGATCCGTTTTGAAAGTCCAGACACGTTCAGACACTGCAGCAGTCTCATCTTCCTGGTGGCCCACCTCGGGTCATCAAATAATCTTCAGAAACCTATACAGACATGGTCGCTTGGAATTCTAAGGTTATTGGTGATTTCTCTAGAATTTTTCAGCACCTCCTGGTTGGTTTTTTTCTCATACTCGAGATTTTCCAGATTTTAATACTGTTTTCATCTAGACCGTCCAGAATCTTGGATACTCAGTGAAATTAGATCATTCTTCTTCCATTAGAAGCCAGATTACTGTGCTTCCTTATCTCTGTGATCTGATTATTGTCCAGCATCATCAGTGGGGCCCACGTAGAGGATCTACAGCCAAATCCAAGGTCGTCAAGGGTGTTTTAGGCCTATTACTGTTTTGTGTTGATTTTTTTTCTCTTCACTGCTTGGTCAGATCTCGGCTACTACACACATAAAAGTTTTTTATATACTTTTAGACTTCATCTCTTCACTGTTGTTGGATTGTTTGCTGTCTTTATCACTGTTTCAATCAGTATTTTGGCCAATATCAATTTGAGATGGAAAAATATGAAGTTACCTTGATCCGTTTCACTGGAAAGAATTACCCCCTTGGTCCTTTCAGTTCCAAGTATACCTTGAAGCTAAGGAATTGTGGGGTTGTATTTCTGGATTTGACCCTAAACCCATTGAAGATGAAAAGAAGATATTCTCGTGGCATACTAAATATGCAAAAATAAAATCATGGATTCTAGGATCCGTCGAGCCACATCTGATAATGAACCTCAAACCTTACCCAACATCTAAAGACATGTGGGGGTATCTGAAGAAAGTGTACTATCAAGATAACTCTGCGCGTCAGTTTCATCTTGAATGTGTGATCCTTGAATATGCACAAGGAACCTTGTCGATCCAAGACTACTACTCAGGATTCCGTACGCTATGGTCGGAATACGATAGTACTAAATATGCGGATGTGGCTGATAATGTTTTAACAGTAATTCAAGATCTTCAAGCCTCTAGTCAAAGGGATCAGTTTTTGATGAAATTGCGTAGTGAATATGAAAGTGTCCGATCTGCCTTGATGAATCGGACGCCATTACCTTCCTTGGATGTATGCTTAAATGAACTCCTATGCGAAGGATAGCGCATTGAGATCTCGACTCATATAACGCAACAAAAGACTGAGACCTATTTAGTCGCGTTCTTGGCTAATAAAACTTCTCAGCCTCCACCTCGCGACTTGAGCAAAATGCAATGTTATAGTTGTCAAAACTTTGGCACATTGCAACTCAATGCAAACAAAAGGTCTGCAGTTATTGTAAAAAGTTGGGACATATCATCTCTGAATGTCGCCGTCGCCCACAACGTTCACTGTAGTATCAGACTCCACAGTCTCGGACTTCGCATGCTTATGTTGCTTCTTCGTTTATGCTTGCTATTACATTTGCACCCTTACAGCCTGTGCCCTCATCCTTTCTCACTCCTGAATTGGTTCCACAGATGATTGTCAATGCCCTCTCTGCTTTTGGTCTGTCAGGTACATCACCTCCATCTTCTACTTGATTCCTTGACTCCGAGGTGTCTAATCATATGACGTATTCCCATGCCCCACTCTCCAATGTGACACGATACAATGGCAATCTTCAAATAAAAATTGCTAACGGAGGCAATGTTCCCATTACTACTCTCGGAGATATCCCTGGTCCCATCCCATTGAAAAATGTTTACCTTTGTCTCAATTTAACTTCAAACCTATTGTCAATTGGGCAACTTGTTGAAAAAAACTGTAACATCTCTTTTTCTTCTTCTGGTTGTGTTGTGCAGGACCAGATGTCCGGGAAGGAGATTGTGAGGGGGCCTAAGTGTGGACGCTTGTTTCCGCTGGATTTTTCTAAAATTTTTGGGAATAAATTTGACAATGATGTGTTTTGTTTTTCTACTAGAGATAATTGCCAATTGTGTCATAATAGACTTGGACACCCTAATTCCAAAGCTTTGTCCCTTATGTTAAATTTTGGTTTATTAAATAAATCTATTGGCTTATCATCTTGTGTGCCTTTTGATTGTGCTACTTGTAAACTGGGAAAGAGCAAAACTCTTCCATTTCCTATTTCCACTTCACACAGCACTCAGTGTTTTGATTTAGTTCATAGCGATGTATGAGGAATTGTTCCAGCTCTTTCTCACGCTCACTATAAATACTATGACTTTTATTGATGATTTCAGTCGGTTCACATGGATTTACTTTTTGCATTCCAAAATGATGTTTTAAATGTTTTTAAAATTTTTTGACTTATATTGAGAATCAATTTTCCACCTACATTAAAATCTTGTTATCTGATTCGGGCGAGGAATATGTGTCCTCTGATTTTCAACAATTTTTGCAAAACAAAGGTATTATTTCTCAAAGAACTTGTCCTTATACTCCACAGCAGAATGGAGTCGCTGAAAGGAAAAATAAACATCTCCTTGATGTCACACGTTCCCTTCTTCTTGAATCATCGGTTCCTACCCGTTTTTGGGTTGATGCACTGACTATTGCAGCTCATCTTATAAATCGTATGCCATCAGCCTCTATTGTTTGCTTTGTGCATTTACCTCATTCTAAAAGAACTAAACTAACCGCACAATCAGCTCAGTTTGTTTTTTCAGGTTATGCCCCTTCCAGAAAGGGTTCCTTTGCTATGATCCTTACATTCGTCGCATACGTACCTCTGGGAATGTCGGTTTTTTTTTTTTAACAACAATATTTTTTTCAAAAACACCTTGATCCTCCTGACGACTCCTCCTTTGTGTCTTTACTTGGTTTTTCTGATAACACATCGATTGTTCGATTTTATTTTTATTTTGTGTATCTTAGACGGAATAAAGCAGCGCCTACTGGGAATCCACCTCCTGATCTTCCTCCCGCATCCGGTCCAACTTCGGCAATTGGTCCAGCTGGACATCCTTCATTGCGTTGCTCCACTCGCATTTTGGTACCAACAGACCGCTATGGGTACTCACATACTTCCTTAATGGCCACTTTGTCTTCCTCTTCCATCCCATAATCCTATTCTCAGGCTGTGCAGCACCAATGTTGGAACAAGGCTATGCAAGATGAACTAGATGCTTTAGAGCAAAATCATACGTTAGATATTGTCTCGTCTCCCGTGGGTGTTAAACTTATTGGCTGTAAGTGGATTTTTTCTTTCAAGTTAAAATCAGATGGCACATTAGATTGATATAAGGTGTACCTTGTCACTTTTGGAAATCGGAAGGAATATGGCATCGATTATGTTGAAACTTTTGCTCCCGTCGCTAAAATGACCACCGTACGCATAATTCTTGCTGTTGTTGCATCTCAGTCTTGGCCTCTATATCAAATGGATGTAAAAAATGTGTTTCTTCATGGTGATCTCAAAGAAGACGTTTATATGCGTTTGCCTCAAGGGTACTCATCTGGGAAGGGTATGGTTGCCAAATTCCGTAGCCCCCTCTATGGTCTGAAGCAAGCTTCGCGCGCATGGTTTGAGAAATTTCAAGATGCTCTTCTCCGCTTGGATTTTCATCCGAGCCAGTATGATCCTTCTATGTTTTTACATCATGCTCCGTCCGGGATTAATGTGTGGCTTGTCTACGTTGATGACAGTCATTACTGGTCCAAATGCACAAATGATTCAGGAACTCTAAGCTTCTCTTAATGAGACATTTCAAGAATCTCAGCCCGTTAAACTATTTTTTCGGTCTTGAAGTTCATCAATCGACTAAAAGTATAGTTCTCAATTAGCACAAATACGCTGTTGATCTCATTGACTTGGTTGGCCTCACTGCTTCAGCTCCAGTAGATATGCCGGTCGAACTGAATGTCAAACTCAGTCAAGAGGATGGTGACCTTCTTCCAGAACCCACCGCATATCGTCAGTTAGTTAGTAGCTTGATCTACCTCACGATCACTCGTCCTAATATCTCATATGCGGTCAACCTAATGAGTAAGTTCATGACTGCTCCTCGTCACCTTCATATGGCGGCTGTTCGCCGCATCATTCGGTACCTTATTTGCACACAGATTCGCGGGTTGTTTTTTCCATCAGGCAATCCTATATCTCTCATAGCTTATTCAGATGCCAATTGGGTTGGTTGTCCGGATACATGCAGATCGACAATAGAATAGTGCATGTTTTTGGGTGATAGTCTGATATCCTGGAATTGCAAGAAATATGGAAAAGTTTCAAAATCATCTACCGAGGCCAAGTACTGAGCCATGTCTGCTGTATGCTCCGAAATTCTTTGGCTCCGAGGTATACTCTCTGACATTGGATATCCAGCAGAAGGTGTTGCCCCCCTCCATGCAGATAATACAAGTGCAATTCGGATTAATGAAAATCCAATTTTTCATGAACGCACTAAACACATTGAGGTTGATTGTCACTACATACGTGATGAATTTAAGTGTGATGTCATTAGCCTTCCGCATGTCTCCACTGAGCTTCAAATTGCCGATATTCTTACTAAAGGGCTTCCACGACTACGCCATCAATTTTTGGTTGGCGAATTGATGCTCATTGATTCTCCCGTATCAATTTGAGGGGAGGTGTTAAATAAGCCCACGACCCATGGAGGGATCCAGCCTAGATACAGCTCATAATATCTCACGTGGATTGCTTGGGTCAATGATATAGTTGTACATAGTTGTGTATATTCTAATTAAGTCATTGTTTCCATAACTTAGAATAGTCATTGATATACTTGCCTATAGTAGAGCCTTGATTAAGGCATGTAATAGTTATATATTGAGGAGGGATCTCCAAAGGAATGGACTCAGAATAATAGAATCAGTTTCTCCAAGAAGTCTTGTTCCATTCTGTGTCTTGCAATTGTGCGAATGACAATTAGTAGATTGTAATCACCCCATCTGGGATTGTAATCAAGTATTCATGAGTCTATAGAAAGGGGATGAGGCCTCGCTTTGTGTATCATCAACATTTTCAACAATCTCCATGGTCTTCTTTGGTTTTTTTTTTTTTAATATATCTTTCACTCTGATTTCAGACTTAAAACTTCATCCATAAAAGGAATGTTAATAACTGTAAGCATTCTAATTACATTTATGTGAATCCAAAATAACTTCCAGTATAGAAGCCATTATAACCCTGGTTCTATATATATTATTAAAAAATAGATATCTTAAATGTGATAAATATGTACTTTCTAAAGTACTTTGCTTAACTTGTGAATCATTTCATTTAGGGTTTGTCAAATCTCTCTAGTGTACTTTCATATAACGATGTTGTATTTGACTGAAGAGAAATTACATTCCATAGACACACAGATCATTTTATTTTATTTTTTATTGGATAATGAAATGGTGAAAATTTTGTGAGCAAAAGAAAATATTCATGAAACCTGAATTTGCCAGATTTCTCAGGAGCTCATTGTGCTTCTTCCTATGGGCAGGGTGTAAAGCAAGAAGTAATCGTTGACCTTGTTGGACAGTGCCGTTCCTACCAAACGCGTGTCATGCTTCTTGTTAACAGTACATTGTATGTGTATTTTAAAAATCTTTTATGGTTATTCATAGATTTGAATGGTTGACCCTGACTGTTGGTTAATTAACTTGCAGAGATGAGGAACTTCTTCGTCAAGGTCTAACATTGAATGACGACTTGCAGCGTGCGCTTCGTAAACATGATGACATTGTAAAAGGAATGCCTACCACAGGATCTACAGTGGCCGAAGAAACTAGAGCTGCACCTCTCATTAGTGTCAACCATGAGGATGATGAATCAGATGATGATATTTCCCAGCTTGCTCACAGGTAAGACGGTTTTAGTGTTTCTCATTTCCTCTTTTGTCAGATTTCTTATATACCCTGGTATGTATATCAACAATTTTCTATGTAACATTTTTATTCCACAATGTGAACTGCTTGAAAGAGGCAAATTTGTAGGACTCGTTTGTGCAGGGAGAGGAATCCAGCCTTAGTGGAATCCTTGCAGCCCCATTTTTTGTGGTTCTTAAAAGCCATGGAAACAGTAATCCATGGTGGCAAAATAGGCTTTAATTCTTATTGTTTGGTGCAACAATAGATTCCTTGATAATTCAAATGTGTTGTCATTTGTTGCAACCGTGTAAGCTGCATTAGAAAAAAGAAAAAAACCCATGCTTGCAAAAGTGCTAAAAATTGTCCACCGATGGTATGTCCTACTATCTCAAATCCGCAACACTTGCTTACCTTCATCAAATGATATGGTCCCAATTACAATGTGTAACAAATCCATAGAACTTGTTTTCCTTCACTAAATGGTAATAGTGCTTTAATTGATTACATAAAATTTGTATGACTTTTTTGTGGGGGGAGAGGAATCCAGCCTTAGTGGAATCCTGGCAGCCCTCTTTTTTTTTTTTTCTCAAGGCATGGAAACAATAATCCATGGTGTCAAAATAGGCTTGAGTTCCTCGGAGTTATTCTTTGGCGCAACAATAGATTCCTTGATAATTCGAATGTGTTGTCGTTTGTTGCAACCATATAGCTGCATTGGAAAAAAAATGTCATGCTTGTAAAAGTGTTAAAAACTTGTCCGCAGATGGTATGTCCTACTATCTCACATCCGCAACAATTGCTTACCTTCATCAAATGATATGGTCCCAATTACAATGTGTAACAACTAACAAATCCATAACTTGTTTGCCTTCACTAATTGGTAATTGTGCTTTAACTGATTACATAAAATTTGTATGACTCACTTGTCGGGGAGAGGAATCTAGCCTTAGTGGAATCCTTGCGGCCCCATTTTTTTTTTTTTTTTTTTTGTGGTTCTTGAAAGCCATGGAAACAATAATCCATAGTGTCAAAATAGGCTTGAATTCCTTGGAGTTATTCTTCGGTACAACAATAGATTCCTTGATAATTCGAATGTGTTGTCGTTTGTTGCAACCATGTAGCTGCATTGGAAAAAAAAAATATCATGCTTGCAAAAGTGCTAAAAATTGTCCACAGATAGTATGTCCTACTACCGCAACACTTGCTTACCTTCATCAAATGATATGGGTCCAATTACAATAATAACAAATCCATAGAACCTGTTTACCTTCATTAAATGGGAGTAGTACTTTAACTTATTACACACTACATCCATAGAACTTGTTTGACAAATGAAGGGGTCACATTTATTTGGAAGTGGGGTCTTGCATGGGTAGAACTACCAGCCTGAGTTAGTCCGTGTCCAAAGGATGAACTCAGGTTTGGTTTGGATCGGGTCCAAGTACATGAAGCAATTTTTTGAGAAATACGTAGGCACAAATCCAACCATGGACCTAAAATTTCAGCTCAAATGCATCCCTTACTGATAGTTTAAAACCTTGAAAATGTCGGTAATCCAGGAATGTCAAAACTTGGTCTGAAAATGCACAGAACATAAAAATTTAAACAACTTCTAACTAGTTTATGACTCCTGAGTTTCTCATCAAGTCATGACTCTACTGAGCTAATAAGATGACTGATTTTTATTATGTCCCACTGAGTTTTCGAACTGTGGTCTTACCATGCAGGACTTGAGCTTGGTTCGATCCGCTAGCAAGTAGCAACGCAACGAGGATCTTTCAAATAGCACTACTAGGTTCTTCGGCAGATTGAATCCATTGTGGAACCTTACTAATCATATTGAATGTAGACTCTTAAGCATTGAATAGTCTGAACAAAGATCGTTGAAACTGACTTCAATTGACACTTACCACACAAAATTATCGTAACTAGTTATGCATTTATAATGCATGTGCCCCGGCTGATGATTGAACAAGTACCCTCCACTGTAACAATTCTTTCGTAAAGGGGCTTCAAGAACCCAGCTGATGATAGAAGGAATAGTCATTCAGTCCTGTTGTAAAGGAGTCATTGATATGATAGTGTACCATACTCTCTAGTATATCATTTTTAGTATCACAAACCCATCAGTGTACCATAATATCTAGCGTATCATTTTTATTTGATAGTTCCTCATGTACGATAGATTTTCTTAGACTCAAGTAATTAGTCAAATGACTAAAGCCTCAATGTACTTATGTAGATAAGCTCATTCCTATTCGTATATACGAGACTACTTTATAAATAGAGTGGTTGAGATCATTAGCAGGAGCAAATGGCCCATTCGATATAAAATGGATCAATCTGGTCGATTAAATGGGGTCTCAATAGTTAGAAGAATAGATGTAAAATTTTACAGTTTGTGCTTGTTGGTCTGATAGTAGTTAAATGAAAGAATTGATGAAGAAGATGGAGGAGAGAAGTTTGAGAAGAGAAGAAGAGATGAGTCAATACCATGGGCGACCGTATCAATTAGTTTGAAAAGAGAAGGGATAAGTCAATACCCTAGGGATTGGCGACCACCTCAGTTATATTAATTCTCTACAACGAATTACAAAAAAAAAAAAAAAAAAAAAAAAAAAAAAAAACCCTTCAGTTTTATACTATAATCACATCAAGGTCCCTGATATTATATGAATTACAAGTCAGTCATATTCTCTGCTTATATATTCACCATGCCCAGCTAGGACAAAACATTATTCAATGTAATCTTGCCTATTATTGCTTTAGTAAGAAAGTTTGCAACTGGATCATCAATATTAACATATGCAAGCACTGCATCCTTCTTTCCAAAATTTTCTCTGGTTAAATGGTAGTCGACTTCCATATTTTTTTTTGGTATACTGGATTTTCTGACTGCTGATGTACTATCAAAATATAAGGTTATAGAGCCACCTTGCTTGAAATCCAACTCCCCCAATGATATTCTTAGCCATAGCAGTTCAAAGCATCCATGGGCCACAGCCCGATACTCGGCTTCTCCAGTTGACATGGAAGTAACAACTTTTTTTTTGTACTCTTCCAGGAGAGAAGATTTCCTCCAACCATGGTGACAGTTCACTGTAGTAGACTTTCTATCTGCCATGGATCCAACCCAATCGGCATCAGTGTAAGCTATTGTCAATCAAAGCAGCACGGACACGGACACGACACGACACGGGCACGCCAATACGGCATTTCTCAAAAAAGTAGGACACGGACACGTCGGGGACACGTTAATATTTAATAATAATAATAATATATCTAATCATAAACTAAAAGATAATATCATTTTAACTTTATAATCAATTTAGCAATCAAATAAATAAAAATTCAAGTACAATTGTATCACTGTGCCAACTAACAAACATATCAAATTTTCAAATAGCAATACAAAACTGAACATAATTCATAATCATTAAACATGAAATATCCATAGTTCCATAAAATCCATACAAAGAGAAGGGAGGATCATCAATTCCCCCTCCATTCCACAAATACAAAAAGAAAAAAAGAAGTCAATTTCCGTCTAAAGTTTACTCAATTGATGCAACTTCAATCACCTCATCATCACCATCAATTTGATCATGATCAACATCATCTGTAAAGACCACGGTCTCCAACTCTGGCTCATCAAGCGAGAGATTAGCAACTTCAAGCACCCCAACATCCTTGATCGTCTAAGACAGAATGCAAGAATGGCCTAGCCTCTTCCTTATCTTTTATTTAAGTTAACAAAATTGCATTTAGGCCCTTTCCTTTATTTCTTTTTCTAATTTAAAGCCCTAGCCTCTGCCTTATCTTCCTTTTTTTTCTTCCAACTAAAAGAAATTTTTTGACAAACGGCTCCCTTCTCTTTTCTTTATTATAATTTTATTACTTTTCTCCAACTAAAGTAGCCAGCGTGTCCCCAGTGTGTACCCCTCAGCGTGTCCGGGAAATAAAATATAAAAAAAAATAAGCAGGACACCATTTTTGGCGTATCGGACACGTGTCCGGAGCGTGTCCGTGCTTCCTAGCTGTCAGTTGTCATTGCATGCCCATGTGATTTGTATAAAATTCCTTGACTTGGTGATCCTTTTAGATATTTGGGAATCTATACACTACAGCTAGATGATTTGTTCTGGGGGCATGCATGAATTTGACCAACCAAGCTAATGGCATTAGAGATATTGGGTCTTGTAGTTGCAATGGTTAAATAAATCAACTTCCCCTCTAATCTTTGATACATGCTCTTTTCTTGAAGCAATTCTCCACTTTCTAGATGATGTTGCTCTATTGGGGTGTCTGCTGGCTTTGCACCTAACTTTCCCCTTTTTTCGAGGAGTTCAAGGATATATTTCATTGGGAGATGATGATTTCATTCTTTGATCTTGCTACTTCAATTTCTAGGAAATATTTTAGTAATCCTAGGTCCTTGATCTCAAATTCCTTCTTCAAGAAACCTTTTAGCTTGGCAATTTCATCATCATTATTTCATGTGATGACAGTGTCATTAATATACACCACTAGAATTACCACCATTTTTTTTTCTTTTTAAAAGGACAGTGTGGTCTACATAACATGAACATCTCTAAAACCCATATTTAATCATTACTTTATTGAATCTATCAAACCAAACCCAAGGTGATTGTTTTTGTTCTTATAAAGACTTTTTGAGGAAACAAATTCTATCTTCCCGTATTTTACTACGAATCCTGGTGGGAGATCCATATAAACTTCCTCCTTCAAGTTTCCATGGGAAATGCTTTCTTTACATCCAATTGGTATAATGGCCAGTCAAAACTTGCTACTAGGGATTATATTACTTGAATTGAGTTCAGCTTTGCTGCTAGAGAAAAGGTTTCAAAATAATCAACATCATATGACTGAATAAGACCCTTACCAAGAACTATTGCTTTATACCTATTGATAGTGTCATCAAGATTACTTAAGGAGAATACCCTCTTGCACTCAACAGGATGTTCCCTTTTGAAAGATTAGTCAACTCCCATGTGTGAGTTTTTTTTTTTTTTTTTATTTCTTTCTGGTGTCTCCATTTCCTCTCCCATTGCCTCCCTCGAGTTAGGGTGGTGCGTCAACGCTTCTGACACATGTTTAGCTATGCATTTGGAGGCCGTTTTCCTTTTTGCTAAGCAATTGGAAGGTCTAGATCAGAAGAGGTACCTGATTGTGAGACGAATTCTGATTGAGGTTGAGGTACTGAGTAGGATTGAGGATTTGAATCCGGAGCTTCAGATGATGATGGCACAAATGAGAACAATGGTCTGGTTTCTTTCCTCCTCCTAGGGTACTCTTGCAATAGTTCATGCAACACCTCTGTTGTTTCATTTGCCTTAGAAGTTTGTGATTTGTGATCAAACTTTTAGTCCTTTTATAATATGTTTTAAACATGTGCAGGACCTCATCTTTAGTTTTCATATGATACTCCCATGTAACTCTAGTTGCATCATCAATAAATCTATAAAAATAACGATGACCATAAATAGAGGTAACAAGAGCATACCAAACATTTGAGTGAACCAAATCACATGGACAAGTACTACTTTTATTAATATATATTTTCAGACCAAGTTTTGACATCTCTAGATGATAATCATTTCCAAGTTTTTAAGTATTAATAAGGGATGCATTTGGGCTGAAATTTTTAGGTTCATTGGTTGGATTTGGGCCTAAATTTCTCAACAATGACTTGGTGTATCTAGACCCAATCGAAACCCATCCTATGTTCATCCTTTGGACCTGGACTAACTTTGGCTAGCAGCATGGCCCATGCATATCCCTGCTTACAAACGAAGGTGACTAGTTAATTGTGCATGAGTGTGTAATCAATTAAAGCACTATTACCTTCATAGTTGTCAATTTCGCTTTGTTCTGCCAATTCTGGCTAGAACATTCCGGAATTGGCCTTGGGTGGAATGGAATGCCCCCGTAAAAGTTTCCGGGCCCAATCCTGGTCCTTTCTGGTCCCAATTCCGATTGAAATTCCGGCCCAATTCTGCCCCATTCCGGCCATGTTTTATACTTCCATTCTTATATAGTGAAAACTAGAAAATGATATAATGTAGAATGTAGTTTAATTTAGAGGAATTTACGGCGCAGGTCCCTGTAGGACTCCATACCACTCTTGAGGTCCCAGAAACACCGTATTTATGGATAAGGTCCTCAAAGTATGTTTTTATATTTTTTTTTGTCGTTTTGCGAATGGTGGATATCGACCATAAAAATGGTCGATATCGACCACTATGCGGGAACTCAAATAGAAGTTGGGTTTTTCAGGAGGGAGAGGGGGGGAGGGGAGGAGGAGGGAGAAGAGGGGATGGGTCCTTTCATGACCTCTTCTTCCTCATCGCCACTGTTGAGGGCTATATCCTCCTTTTCAAGATTCTTTATCTCACCTTCTTCAATATCTACATCTGTCCCTCATCATCATTTTCTTTTTCTTCATCATTGTCATCGTCGTCTTCATCTTCTTCACTACTCGAAGAAGAAGAATCACTGCAATCATTAGTGTCAGCACGGCCACCATCACTCTCATCGTCATGAACTACTATCTCGGCACTTTGTGCGTAACTTTTACTGGTGTCATTACTCTCCATATTCACCATTGTATCAGCAACATTAACTTCACTCCCTCCACTAGCGTTCTCTCTTGAAGTCGTAATTTGCTCACTCTTCATCATCAAACAACCATCTCCTTCACTAGAAGGAACTTCATAATCTGCAGAAATTCCATCGCAAGCCGCAACTAAGCTAACCTTCTCAATCTCCTTTTCTATAGAGACACCCAAAACCCTAAATTCCACCTCTTTACAATCATTCCCATTTTGGGCACCAATTTCATGTGAGAACCCTTGCTCCACAAGTTTCAAATCAGACCCATTCGAACCCAACATGTCTTTTCCACAATTTTCTTGATGAGTTTCTCTGGAAATCCTAGAAATCCCGACTTGGGCTATTTTCAAATCAGAATCAGAACCAAACCCTTCAGAGTATGTAATCTCAGTACTAATATCTTGATGAGTTTGTTGAGAAAATCCACATTTAACCTCATTTGGAACAGACCCACCTGGGTATGGATTCTCATTTTGAACAGACTCACCTAGCCATGGAGCAGTACCAGCAACCAAGGGAGAAAACCCAGATATGTCTTTTTTCTTGTTATTTCACGATATGGTCGATATCGACCATGCAGGGAAAAATGCCTTTCAGTTATATGGTCGATATCGACCATACTGGGAAATATGCATTTCATTTACATAGTCGATATCGACCATTACGGTCACCATAACTGGGATGCAGGGAAAACTGTCTTTCAGTTATATGGTTGATATTGACTATTTTTGTTAACAAGAACCTTGGTTAACTTTGAATCTGGTGTAAGATTTGCGACATATGTTGGTTTGCCCTTTCATGTAAATTTACATGTAATCTGGATCACAAGAACCTAGGTGAAACCATCATTTACATTAACATTTTACAGATATTCTTAAGAACAATTGATGAGTAACAGGAGTTGTAAAAACCACTATTTCAGTGCCACTAAAGTAGATCCACATCCAAACCAAATGGGACTATGACAGGATGACCATACAAAATGCTGTGCTATATTTCCAATATTTCCAAGATCCATTTACATAACAGGACGACCATACAAAATTCTCATACAGATATTTTCACTTACAATAGGACTATATGCATCATCTAATACCCCAAAAAATTCCCTCACAACTGTTCTTACTTAGAGCTGTTTTCACTTACAATGGAATTATATGCATCATACAAGTGTGCTCCCATTGCTTGATGCCGCGAGTAGCATGTAGGATTTCACTGTATGACGTACGGTACGTGCTTGACAAATACCAATGCTCACAGAATGCGTATGGATCATAATTTCTGACCTTCATTGAAGCCAAAAGTGTGACAACACGGGATGCCCAATAGCTGCCATTTCCGACATGTGCAGGTTTTCCGTTCAAGGTCAACAACATCCACGTACTCCGTAGATTGAACTTGAAATTCAATGAGTCCAGCTACTTTGGTCATGTTGGTCTTCAAGGATCTAAGAGTGAAGTTGCCATAAATTGCGAACTTAGCCAAAGTATTCCGGAACGTTTGTCGATCTTGGAATTCACCCGATCCACATTTCCCGTGCTGAGTTGTTGCCAACATCTGTATTTATGTCCTCGGGCTCCATTTTATCCTCAAGATCAACAGTTGGAGTTTCATTGCAATTGAATGTTTCACTAATTGGGTTGGCTCCTGCAACTTCATCCAGAGTTTCATTACAACAAAATGCCTCATTGATTGGATTGGCTCCTGCAACTTCATTTTCTGCCTTCACCATTGGAATCGAATGGATTCTCCTTATGGAGGGAGGCCCATCAAGATGGATATCATCACCACAGTCTGTCCCAAATACCAACTTTGTAAAATCAGTCCAAAACAAAATCAATAGGCAGATTCACTTTCACTCACAACATCTTATCAAATTGAATAAACATGTTGATGGTTTTTTTCTAAAAGTGACAAACACATGAAAAAAGCAAAAAAAAAAAAAAAAAAAAAGCCAATTCATGACCAAATAGTTCTTCCATTGCCAGATTTAATCATAATGCATTATTTATAATTGCAATGGACGCTAACATAGTAACAAAACAAACCCTTCAAACCCCATAAACCGTAGTTGCCTGGGGCATAGAAAGAAGATTTCCCACGATTTCTAAGGTTTCCAACAATTAAATATTGGAGAAGATTCTAGGTGATGGTGTTTTAGGGTACATAAAGCAGTCTAAGGTGGTGGATAATGTGTGTACCTTTGTCTTAATGGAGTGCAACCATCGTGGAGATGGCATTTTATGGTGATTTCTAGAAGAAAAAAACTCCAGACCAATGTTGAAGACGACCCAAATGGAGAAATGCGAAAAGTGGAATCGGGGCGAGAAATAATACATTCTCGCATAATGGTCAATATCGACCATATTGCAAAACGACAAAAAAAAAAAAAAAAAAAAAAAAAAAAAAGAAAAAAAAGCCCATTCGAGGATCCCTCCCGTATCGAACATGGAACTAGGTCTTGCTGGGACGTATGCGGTCCTACGGGGATTTTACCCGTAAATTCGTCTTTAATTTAGGTGATGTAATTATGCATTTTTAGTATTATTTTAGTGTTCAACTATTTTATTCAATTTTAGGTATTCTTTTATTTTTTTCATTTTCAATCGCGTCTTTTCTGGAACGGAATACTGGAATTGACTAGAATGTCGAAACATTACACTAAAAGGTCAAACCGAAATGGAATTGACAACTATGATTATCATTTAGGACCCGTTTGTCAGTTTACTAGATTAGTAAAAGTCAAGTAAAGCCTCCATTTTTCAGACAAGGGGTCACATCAATAGCACTTTAATTCAAAATTCCTTCCATCTTTTCCATACAAAAAATCAAAAAGATTTCATACCAAACAACTAAAAACAAAATACCATCATAACCCCATTATCTTTTATTCTCTCTTGATTTGATGCTTTACTACGCTTTATTTTATATGTAAAATTACCAAACGGGCCCTTAGTGAAGATAAACAAGTTCCGTGGATGTGTTAGTATGTTACGCATTATATTGGGGCCCACATCATTTGATGAAGGTAACCTAGTTTTGCAGATGTGTTATGGTGAGGTCAATTCCATCCGTGGACAGTTTTTATTGCTTCCATAAGAATGAGAATGTTTTCTAATGCAGCTACATAATTGCAACAAAGGACAACGCATTGGAATTATCAAGGAATCTGTTGTTGCACCTACTAGAACTCTGAAGAATTTAAGCCAATTTCCTTTGTTGTGCCAATCATAGAAAAAATCGCCTCCCATGGATTTACTGTTTCCATGTCTTTTAGGACTCCGGAAATGGGGCTTTGCCATGGATGTATTCCTCTCTCACAAACGAGTCCTTATACCAAGGACGGGGACTTATAAAGAAGAACTGAGTTCCTTTGGTGGGCATAGGAGCTCTAAATCAATTCTGTCAAAGAAAACACAGCCATAGGGAGAACGTTTTCTGCAGGAACCTGCCACACTGAACGGACAATTTCTTATTTTCTGCAGAAAGATCTTGAGCAGAAAAGGAATGCAAAAACGTGTCCGTACTGTGGCATTGCGGACTTGTGGTAGTATCTCAAATGTTCTGCTAGCTTCTTTTTGTCTTAGTATCCTTGGAACCCACTGTGAGGTGAGCCAGACTTGTCGTGATGGACCTCATTATAGAGGATTTTGCAAATAAATGTAAGAATCCTCAGTCTGGATTGATGGTACTGTTGAATGGGCATAAAAACTATGAAATGCATGATTGAGAGGGCTAGAGGTGACCCTTCCTTCCCAGTAAAGCCACCATAATCTGATGTGAATGTGTTCTAACAGTTTCTGATATTGGATAGAAATTTTAATTTTATTTGTAAAATGATAAGAAAAATAAGAAGTGGGGAAGAAAGTGGGTTGAATAGAAGGACAAGGGTAGAGTCATCATTCCCTTCTGGGACTTGAGTCTGTTTCCATCTTTCATAATTCTCTCAGTGCACCAAGTTGCAGGCCTATCTTTCCCACCACCTTTTGACTAGTGAAGCAGATATCTATCTTGTAAATCAGTCACCACCACTAGCCATTATTGACCTGATTTACCAAATGCAATAACACAATCTGTTTTCCTGTTTTTGCTGTAATAATTAGACAATTCCATTTATTATTATAATAATAATAAGTAGACAATTGTGTCAAGTCAGGCACTCAGACTTAAACCAGTATTAGCTCTTTTGGACATGCACCCAAGATCTGCTTCCCCAGTGGGAGTTGCCTAACCAGCATCTTGCTATCATCCAAGTCTTTAGGAAGATGTCTCTTTCTTGGCAAGCTGGGTGATTCCTGCAGAATTTGTCCATCAGTGCTGATTAATTAACCTTTTACTGTCCATTAAAGGTCTTCGAGAGAAAATGCAGAGAGCCAAAGCTGGAAGCCTAACAATGCTAGAAATGAATGGACGGCTGCCAGTTCACATATTCCTCCAACACAATCATCAAAGAAGGCTACTACAGATGTTACTACGGCTGATTATCTCAGTGGAGATCTATACAGATCTGAAAAACCACCCAGACTGTCCAATACGACGCCTGTTGCAGCCCCACTTTATCCCCACATCAAAACAACATCAACTCCTACAGGGACTCTACTGTCCCCACCACCTCGTGGAAACGAATCGATCCCCTCCATGGTGTTCTCAACAAATCCTCATCATGCTGAACCTTTGCGAATGGAAAAATCTTCCGGACAGCTACCACCAGCTCCTTGGGAGGTCCAGTCTTCAGGCTTCCTACCACCCCCACCGTCAAAGTACAGTAAGAGGCAAGAGTTCTTTGAGCAGCAGCAAGCTTTGCCTGGTGGGAAATCCCCTGGTAGTGGGTCAGAAGCTTCTTATGATGAATTAGTAGGGCGGACCCAGAATCTCTCTCTTAATGAGGCACAAGGTTCATCACCTCCATCCAAGCAAGCCAAAGTGGAGGATGCCCTATTCAAAGATCTTGTTGATCTCGCGAAGGCCAAGTCATCAGCTAAGCCTGGTGGTCAAAGAAGTTTGTGAGCATCTGCTTAATGTGGATTGTCCATGCCATTGATGTTTCTTACATCATGGTTTTTACAAGAGTAAAAGTCAATACAATTTAATACATGAGATTGCCACTGGGGTGTAAATATCATGATGGGTTGTTAGTTTACATTACAGTCCATTCCAGTGTTAGGAGTGGTGGTGTTTGGGGTCTATGAATGGGTTCAAGTGATCTTCCGGTTTGTATGTATTTTAGAAGGGCAAAGACATACCTCAATCGTGCATACTCTGAGTAATATTTCAGAATGTGGAAGGCCTAGCTAAAGTTAGATTTGTTGCTGTGAGTAAAACATTGCTGCATTTCCTCAGTTCTCTGTTTGCAGGCTTCTGCCATATATTTGCATTTGCTGCTGTATGCAAACCATTTCATGTGTACTTGTAATGATATTTCAGATTTGCAGAAAGCAGCTTCCATTTTATTTCCAATTTCATCTTGATGTTTTGTGAAAAGTTGGCTTTTCAGGAGAAATTTGTTTTTTTTTTTTTTTTTTGTTGCCATGTTGGACTACTGGTAAGGAGTGATTCTTTAAACTTCCCAGAAACTTGAAGACCCAGGGATGGATATGTGGTCATGTGTGTGATAACACCACTCAATTGACTGAGTGTTGGCAGAGAGAATTGTAAGCACTGTTGGATTGGGTTTCTAACCTGTACCTGTTCCTGAATTTAGATTGAAAACTCAATCTTGGACCTGAATAAAGTGCTTGTAGCCTGATCCAAATTGAGACCCAATTACTTATATTCATGTTTTAGACATAGTTTTGGATGGATGGGCATGACTGCAAACTGTTTTGTTGTGAACTATTCTCTGATATTGAAATGACTTTCATTGATCCAATTGACAATCATCATCATCATCGCTTGGTGTGTTCCATTGCTGTGCCACATCACATAACTACTTTGATGGCCTTGATGGGTCCATTTGCTTTGAAGAATAGGTAGACATGCTGATGATGACCCTCACACTACCATCTCCATCATTCCTCACTGGGTTAAAAAACCAGAACAAAATTGGAGGATATGATAGCAAATGTAAACAGCAATACTACAGTGCCAATACACTCATTGTTCAGTGGTGTTGGCACCTTGATATCACAAGCAAAAGTGTCACTTCCTCATGAGTAGCGCAGCCAAGCACGAATTGTAATCTATTTATCATCCATATGGTTCAGAATTTGACAAGCTAGTGGTACAACACAGGTTGACATGTCACAAATTTAGGAGATCTAGCCCATCAAAATCACAAATAACAATTACTAGAACATATAATAATGCTAGGATCGACTGCATAGGGTTCTTGTTACTTATTTTCTTCCTCACTCTACTGCATGACAAATCACTGCGGCGTTCTCAGATAAATGTGCTTCATGTACTCCCTTTTTTTTTCCCCACTTTTTCTTATTCTTCCCCTTTATTGCAGCAGGATCTCTTAACTTGGGCATGGGACTGGGGGCGATCGAAAGATCTCCCGTAACACGGTCCATGTACAGTGATGGGTGCTCCGATCATCACCAGCCCCCCTAATCCAAACCCATCAAGTTTTTACCACACACTTCTACCACTCACCCATCCTAGCCGAAAGAAAAAAAAAAAGAATACACCTTTAGATGGACTCTGTAGAATATCTCACACCAATGTAACTAGTGGTGTTCATGGGTTGGGCCAGCTCGGGCACAAAACGCTTTGCGCTCGATTCGGGCATCGAGTTTATCTACTTGTGGGGCACCTGTATTTAGAAATTGGGAAAATCAGAAATTGATCCGAGCTTGAATTAAGTGAATTTTAACCTGTACTCCGGGTAAGTAATGCTTGTAGTTTAGTGACTTATTTGTTCCAAAACAATCGATAGATAGCCCGAACAAGTGATCTAAGTCTGGCCCGGCCCTTCCTGATTGACAAAATGGGCGTGCTCGGGCTTGATATGATTGAGCTGGGCTAGGCTCAAGACAGGAATTTACTGTCCGTGTCGGGCCTAGGCCAAATATGGGCCTGTACTTTTAAAGTTGAGTCAGGCCTAGACATGCCTCAGCCCGGTCCGACCTGGCCCTTGATTGCCATGGTTTATAGAATATAATTCTACACGATTTTGTCATTGACCATCTGGAATCTTCCATGTGCTCATTTGTGTTTTGCACATATTTATCAATGGTGGGATGAAGGATCGGAATCATCGAAATGTGGGTCCTACCCAAATGGAAGGTTTAGTTGTGTCAAACCAAATTTTGGATTCTAGCATGTTATTCACCTACCTTCCAGGAAATAATTTGGGATCAATCCCCAGTTTAGGATTGATGGTGAGAGACTTGTGTGAGTGGTTTGTGAGTACTTACCTCCCTAAATCAAAATGAAGGGGGTGGATTTTTGAAATGAATCTTAATTTCAGGGCTTAGAGATTCTTCAAATCTCATTGTTATAAGGAGAATTTTCAAATGTAGCCTTAAGTTTTTGCCTTATTTCAAAAAAAAGACACAAGTTTTGAAACTTTTTAAATTAGTCCTTAAGCTTTTCAGTAAATTTTTAATTAAGGACATTCGGCCATTTAAAGATATTTTCTGGTGACTTTTGCCCTCAATATTTTGAAGATACCCAAATTACCCTTCATTTAAAGTCATGATATATGATATGGTTTCGGCAGCCAATCGCTGTAGGAATACTGGGCGTCATCGTGAGGACACCGGCGATGGAAAATAAGGAGAATATAGAGGAAGTGAATGAGAGTTTTATCACAATGAAGGGTAATTTGGGTATTTAAAAAAAATAAAAAAATTGCCGAAAAATAACTTTAAATAGATAGATGTCCTTAATTGAAAACTTCCTTAGAAACTTAGGGACTAATTTGAAAAGTTTTGAAACTTATGTCATTTTTTGAAATAATACCGAAACTTAAATCCATTTTTGAAATTCGAACAGCTATATGGCTTAGAATGGAATGTCCGCGTCACACCCACTCTCACGCAATATCATTGACCATCTGGTGCACCATTCTGGATCCATGGCTGGACCAATAAAATAGATCAGTACAGACCAATATATAAGCATCAGTCAAGTCATTGACTCATGTGCAGGGCCTGCATGTTTTGGCTAATTATATAAATCTAGATGATTTTAAAAATATGCTTATCATTCTAATGCTTAATCTCTGCAATAAGTACTCTCTACTATTCTTTTAAAGTACGCTCCACTCTGGAGTAACAAAACAAGCATTACCCAAAAGTAATGTAGAAAGAGCATTACAAAAACTTACAGAACCTGTGCAAGGGAAAAACCCAATAGCAAACAAACCCTGCCAGCGCTCAAGAGATAAAAGAATTCTTTACCCAGATTAAGAAGCTACTTGAAGAAAACCTAATCAGGCCTTCGAATAGTCCTCATAATCAGCCCTGCATTTTTTTGTATACGAACATGCAGAGCAAAGAAGAGGAAAAGCTAGGATGGTCATTGACTATAGAGCCTTAAATAACAATTTCATCCCAGATGCCTATAAGATTCCTGATAAGAATAATTTTATCCACCTAATAGACAAAAGAACCTAGTTCAACAAATTCGACTGTAAATAAGGATTCTGGCAAATACGAATGCACAAGGACTCAATACCTTGGACAACATTCAGTGTGCCGAGAGGAAAATATGAATGGGTTCTTATGCCTTTTGGCCTTAGCATAGCCCCTCAGCTCTTCCTACGAAGAATGGATGATATCTTCAGAGACCATCTTGACTATTGTATGGTCTACATAGGTGTCATACTTATTGCTTCTCACACTGAGAAGGAACACTTCAAACATGTCAAAGCTATCCACAATGAATTCACAAAACACGGGATAGTTATCTCAGAAACCAAATATGAACTCTGCAAGAAGGAAGTAGACTTCTTAGGAGTACATACAAAACAAGGAGAAGTGACTTTACAAGACCATATTGGAAAGAACATCCTCGAATTTCCATAACCCATAACTAGCAAGAAACAACTCCAAAGCTATTTACGGATCCCAAATTGTGCTGATGACTTCATAAAGGATTTAGCAAAATTTAGAAGTGGCCTGTCTTCGAAACTAAAAAAGAGAAAAGAAACTAATCCTTTCTCTTAGACTCAAAGGGATAAAGAGATTATTTTAGAAATAAGGGAACAAGTAAAAACTATTCCACCCTCAGCTCTACCCAGTACTGAAGATATTCATCCTAAAAAGTGATGCTTCAGACAAACAATGGGGAGTAGTCTACATGACTATAAAACCAGAAGACAAAGAAAGGAAAAGAATAATATGCTGCTATAAATCAGGAACCTTCAACACAGCCCAGTGCAACTACCAAGCACATGAGAAAGAGCTATTAACAGTAATTTTAGGGATAGAGAAATATGCCCTATTTCTCAGGCCAAAAAAATTCCTAATAGAAACAGTCTCCAAATTTGTTCAATTCTTTAGGAATGCTCCTTTGACAAAATTCTCCCAGAAGAGACTTAAGGGGTAGAATTAGAAGTAGAAGCAGACCTTTGTAATTCCACAATAGGCTTCTTACTGCTTTGAGTTGTTCCACTAGTCCGGGCTGAATAGCTTTTATGGGCTGGTGTTCTTTGGAAGATGAGTTCAGGTCTTCTGAAGTCTTCTTCGAAGTCTTGGTTTGCATCATGGTAAACCAGACTGGGCTGAGCAAATTTTAAGGAAACATTGTTTTCCTCTTGATGTACAAAATCTAAGAGATCGTACTTTTTTGTTGGTTGGATTTGTGGGAAGTTCCACATTGCTAAATTAGCATCTAGATCATACCTTGAGTGGGTATGCGTTGGAAAGTGTAATCGGCCATATTTCTGGAAGTTCTAATGAGGATTTCTTCGTTCATTCTTCCTCTTTGGATATGGTTTAGCAGTCCATCCTGAGAGTAATGTGTAAACATTGCTCGGCTTTGGTGTTGAACTGATAAAATACCTTCAGTAATTAGATATTTTTCATATCCTTTGGTACCAATTATCAATTTTATGTACTTGGCTGACCTTAATGGTAGGACAAATCCTGGGATGACATTGAAATAGGCGACATTTTGGTGGAATTCCAATTGTCCTATTCCTATTATACTTTTCTTGAAATCAAGAATTCTCTCATCCACATGGATGGCACATAACCTGATATCAGGGTCAGGGATAACCAGTATGCTAGACATCTGATTAACAGCACAGGGATTATCTCCTACTCAGAAATGACTGGAGAACTCCAAACTCATAAATACAGGAGGCTCAGATTTTCAGTAACCTTAATGGTGACAACTGAAGAAAGCCCAGTGGACTCTGATACTATCAGCATCAGAACCAGAGCTGCTGCCATAATGACACAGCTTGTCCAAGGAGAAGAAAAAATTGGAATAAATCTCCTCCCTGGTAGCTGCAGCTACATCCCAGAACTCATACTGAATAGTGCCCCTAGCAGTATTCTCAGAGAAGAAGAGGAAAAAAATACTCTTCAGCACAGGGTTCGTAAGATAAATCGAAATAAAAAACGAGAAAGATATATCTGTTCTTCCGGCAGAAATCTCCAGGATACTCCGAAGAGTCATCAAAGAGTATCCCTATACTTTGCAAACATTCGTGCTCAGCCAAGAAGCCTTCTCAGTCATAAGGATCCTGAGGAAACTCCGCCACTCACATGGATCACCCCAGAAGATGTATCTCAAACAGAGATATTCACAGAAGAAAAGATATTGAAGCAATGTGCCTACAATGTCGAAACCATCAGTTTTGAACTAACTGATGATGCTCAGAAGTCAGAAATGGTATACCTTATATATCTCCTCTACTACAGTCATCCAAACAATGGAAATCTTTGGAAACGGTATTGTAGAAAGAATGCGATGCAATCACACCCCAATTTGGATTGAACTGCCCAGCACTTGGGCTCACTGACCCAAGGATCCGAAAAATAGCCTATTGGATTGCCCCAGGACCGATAGGACCAGGCTCAAAGCCTGACCCGACTACCGACAACATCAGCAGTTGCAGCACTGCCTCCCAGAAGGAAAAGTGAAAAGCAGGAGACAACATCTCCCTGATTTGGGCGAATTCATCATCGGGATCATGGATGAAAATAGCGGCCGCTACGCTACTATATCAGCCGTAGCGCCCACTACCGCCACGCTACAGCCGATTTATCGGCCGTCGCACCCGTAGCGTCTGCTACAGGGCCGCTACGGAGTGAGAAAAATTCCTCCTTTCCAAATTTTTTTAAAATGCATAATAAAACTTATTTCTTTTCTTCTATTCTCCAAATAACATTTCTACACAACTCTTCTACCCTTTTATGTTTAAAAGAACACCAAAACGCACATGATCTTGCCAAATTATAGTCGATACAGAGAGTTCTTTTCAATGATTCTTCTCTAAGTACATCCTATTAGACACCCCCTTTGGTAGAAGTATTTTTTTTCTCTAAGTACTCTTAAGTCTTGACAGGGTGTTGTAGAGCTAGCTCAGATAGGCAAAACTACCTTCTCAGAAAACCCCATTGTTCCAAATGAGTGAACAAAGGCCCTCTATCATAACCTGTATATATACATGGATATACGGATACAATAGAGAAATTAACTACGTCCCACTCACAAGGGATCATAGACCCAGATCTGAATGCTGGCATGAAAATCTACCATGCGAACATGCAGCACACATCTCAGACAAAAATCCTGAACTAAAACAATTAGTCTCACTAGGAAATTATCTTAGTGACAGTATGAACTGGCTATTTGAAGTATTAGGCAAAATTAGCCTAACACAAGCTGAAATAGCCAACGAAATAAATCTAAAAGTAGATTTAATAGAAAATACCTTAACTAAGGTAGATGAACAAATCCCAGTTAACTTTGGAGAAGCTTTTGTATTACTATATGAAGCATCACAAGAATGCAAAGAAACAACAGACAGATTAATCCAACAAATGGAAGAAATGTCTAGAGAACTACAAATTTTCTCCCAGAAATTAGAAGCTATTGAAAGGGTTACTGGCGCAGATCTCAACAAACCATGTCTATAATGAATATAGTACCTTATGATAACCCAGTTCCAGTACAAGAGGTAGCAGCTACCCCACTGGAAGAATTCCTACAAAGAATTCAAAATATAATTCTCAGAGGAGGACAATAATTCCGCATACAAAAAAGGTTACTCTGAATTCCAAATGGGATACAGAGAGCTGCCATAGCTATGCAGAACTATCCTTGGAAGGAAATGTACAAAGCTACATCAAGTTCCTTATGAAAGGAACCACCCCAGAGCATAAAAACCTCCTTGAAACATTCAACGAAGAATATGCTGGTAAGAGAAATGTAGACGGCTACATTTTCCTCATAGCAAAAGAGTTTATAGGACAAACAAAGACTAGAACTCTTGATGAAGAACAAGAACAAGCTAAATTCAAGCTTGCCCAGCTAAAGCTATGTAACTTAAAATACATAGAAGAATATAGTAATAATTTCAAAACTATATTCTACAAATGTGAAGATGATAGTTTGAAGGATGAATACTTCAGAAAAATTCCCATCATAGGAGAATTCATTCTCCAAACCTACCGTGAATGGAAAGGCAAATATGATGGAATCCGATATCTTACGGATAACACCTTAGGAGAAAGGATCAACTTCACACATGATTACATTGCTCAAAAGAAAAGGAGCAATAAAGAGCAAAGGCTAATTGAATCAGCCTTCTCAGAAATCTGTTTCAAAGATGAAAGGGATAATGATATTCCCATACAATGGGGATGCTCAGAAAATAAACATAAAAAGAGAAAAAATAAAAGAAAATATAAACACAGAAGAAATGTGGACTTTTATCCAAATAAAAAAAATAAATATAAATTCAGAAAGTCAAAAACTTTCAAAAGCCCGGAGAAAAGATATAAAAAATTTAAGGAAAGGAGATATTGGAAGAAAAATACTTCTACCAATAAAAGAGTTCCTAATTACAGAAAAACCAGACACTACTAACAAGGAGTGTTGGACATGTGGAGAAACTGGACACTTTGCTCCAGATTGTCCTAAAAAGGACAAGAAGCAGGTAAGAGTAAATAGGGTAGAAGCCATAATGCCTTGTGCAGACTCTTAAGACCTGGATATTATATATCCCTCAGAGCTAAAGAAACTTGATGAAGAATCAGTTCTCTCAGCAAATTAAATTCAGTGACTGAGCTCACATTCGATGCAATAAACTCATGGTTCTATTTCAAATGAGTGGAATGACTGCTGCATGATTTGTGAAATTTCATGAGGGCAATAAACACTAGGGTATCGTGATGAGAAATGACGATGGGCATGCCATAAACCCAGGTTAAATGGACATGTTCTTTTTGACGTAAATGGATGCGCACTTGCAATCCCAATCTACTAGTGTTAGATGTCAAAGTATGTTATAAAATGCATGCAGTATCAACTTTAATACCCAACCGACAATCCAAGGCCCCAGTTATTTGGATGGAATTGAATTCCTAGGTATTCAACGGAAAATGGCTTCCAACAAAGGGGTTATTAAAGAAGTCTGTCTACTATTGAAGGATATAAGGTGGAAATGTAGATAGACCCTAAAATTCCCAAGGATTTGATTTACTAGGGTAATGGCTCATCTCCCGTCTCCCCTTAATTCATTTTCCATCTGAGGGGAGATTATTTGATGGAAAATTATAAATCTTCACATTTGTTTCCTCAATCTTAGCCACTTTGGGGAAAACATGTCTTAGTATTTCTAGGAATTCAATCCCACGCAAACAAACTGGCTTTTAAGAAGGGCTTTAAGCAAAATCACATTGTGGCTTGATTTGTGAAATATGAAAATTTGCTGTCACGAAGTTTATGCATTATACCATCAGTTGTTTTTGTGAGCTCTATGTCTCCACTCATCTGAGTCTTTATTCCAAGATATATATGACCTGACATGCTCCTTTGGTCAGTTGACAAACAAAAGCCAATGAGTCTTTTTTTTTTTGGTCAGTTGACTAGTAGACAAACCAAGGAAAGCCAATAAGTGTCATATTATCATAACCAAAGAAAATAAGTGTTTTAGAAAACTAATTATGGTTATTTGGAAATTTTATTTTGGATTGTTGGAAATTACTTGAATGCATCATTACGATGTATAGTAATTCATTATTATTCTGCGTACTCTTCAATCATTCGATCTCCCTGTCAAATATGTTGACATCACATGAAGAGTTATTGCATATGATCTATTGGAAAGGATTCCCTAAGACGATTTTTTCATCTTTTTCCAAGCCCTCGCCTTGGATGCTCCTCTTCTGTCTTGTGTCCCTTTAATTTGGTCTCATTCTACCGTCCACATCCAATCAACAAATCACCTTTCAAGTTGTCGCGGCATGAAGGAATCACAATCTTAATATGGAGATCTTTTCCTCCATCTATGATCTTACTGATGATTTAGTCGAAAAAAGGGATTAACTAAACTCCCATGAGATCCGGTGTCATCGCTTCGAGTCATGGTTCCTCCCTAGCTGCCAAATTGACGAGTTACTTAGTTATAACTTGCAGTTGCCTCTTGATTATTGCAAATCTTGCATTGTTTGCATAGGCATACTCTTCCTCTTCGTCTTCTTGTCTCCTCTATCGGCCTCTACTACAATCATGCGGCATTGTGGGTGTCAGGATTAGGAAGCATGGTATACAAAGATTCAAAGGAAATGAAGGCTCGGATACCAAAATTGATGTAAAGTAGCTGCTCCAACAGTATCTATACACTTAGACTACTATTCCGACAGGCCGACAGCATGTCCTAAGCTAAGCAAAATTAGTTCCCAAATATAGCCAAATGGGGGAAAAAGCTACTCAAGTTAAACTTCATTTCATAAAAAAAAAATGCAATCTGCCAATTAAGAAAAATCTCAGTAAAATGCAGTCACCGAGAACACCTTATCACAATTCATAGCATAAGCCTCCAATATTGTTGCTCACAGTTTTCTTCCTTATTGCCTCACAACCTCTGGCCCACTCAACCCATGGCCATTAAGTAAAGCACATGTCCTACGATCTAAAAAAATCGGATTCATGAAAAAAATTATACATCGATTGGAATTTGGAAAAGGGCTTAAAGAAAGGAAGACTCAGTAAGAATTTCAAAATTTTCAGCGTAGAGATTAGATTCAAGGAAACCTGTAATAATGGTAGTTTCAATGTATCAAGGGCAAGGAGTCCCAGAATAGGAAAATGTCATACAGATCATATATTATGTAGAAAGAATCTTATGCTGACGACTGATAACATGGTTAGATCTTGATTTCAGAATTTGGATTGTGTAAAATAGAAAATCTTAAGATTGATCTGATTCGTTGGAGGAGTCCATTCATTCTCTTGGTTTTAGGATTAACTTAGAAAGCATCACCTTCTCAAACGAGATTTGTTTTCTTCCCTAAATATTAGGGATGACTTCCAAAAAATATAAAGTAAGTCTTAAGGATGATTTCCAAAAAAAAAAAAAAAAAAAAAAAGAAAGATTGTTAGACATCTTCTTCCCTTAGATTTGATGGGCTCCAGAAGTCTTAGTAATTTCAATCAAAGGTTGCCACCTGGAAGATGACGGGGCATTGCTGAGGAGACTCTATTTCAAAGCCGAGCGCTACAGCCCCTCAACCCTATTGCTTTACCATATATGATTAGAGTAGTCATATATATTTTTTGACTCTTAATTAGAGAGTAAGGGTTTCAATCTCATAAGGGTTCTTCAAGTATATCTTGATGGAGAGTCTTCTCAAACCTTCAATTCGTTGATGATACAATTTTGTATTTAGTTCAACGGAACAGGAGTAACATGAAAAAATGAGTGGTTTTGAGATCTAAGAGTGTGCTGGTGGGGGTGGGCTGTTTTCAAGAGTTTATCTAGCTGTTAGCTAATAGGCTTTCAAGACTAGGAGGCTACCAGCTCAGTACCTTGGATTGCCTATTGGGGCCAATAAAAGGCTGAAAACATTCTGGGATCCTGTTTGGGGAAAGCTTGAAAAGAAGCAACATTAATAAAAATACAATACTTTACTTTTGGGGGCCAGATTACCAGAACCAAAGCTACAAAGTTTAATCTTCCAGTGTATTTACTACATGTAACTTTACTCGATACCTCAAGCAATGTTGAAAAGGCCAGACCAAATCCGTAGAGATTACTTGCGGGGTGGTGGTAAAAGTAAGGGAAAAGAAATTGTATCTGACGAAATGGAGTGTCCTTATAAAAGCCAAGTCCTTCATGATTTGGGATTGGGAAGCTTGATGCAATAGAATTTGGCTTTCGTAGCAAAATGGGAGTAGTGTCTGTAGTGATTAAGTGAAGATGAGTAGGATTTGGGAGAAAAATGTTGCTTCAAAATATGCTTATGGTGGGTGGGGATGGATTACCAAGACAGTCCCTGGATATATGAGGTTGGGATGTTGGGGTACCATTTCTTGTATTAGGGATGAGTCGAGTGTCAGAGCATGTGCCTTGCTTCTTAGGCCTTAAAAGGGCTTGGCATCTTACACCTCAACTACAATAGCCAGTTACAAATAAGCAGCTTTACTAGGAAATACATGAATATTTTATAACTTGAAAAAAAAAGAAAGATAGAGCACATCTTGACTTAAGAGGCGTGTTGGGATTAAAACTGACAACATTTTTTTATGATGCTCTGCATCTTTTCTCATACATGTTATCAAAGTTACATATGACACATGCCAAGCATTTATAACCCAATATCTGTAAGAATGCTTATTTTATGAGACTACAAGGAATAAATTGATGTTTACTACAAGGAACCAACAATCATATGATTCTTATCTTCCAAAAGAAATAGAGAACTCACAGTGTGGAATATCTACTCTATAAAAAGCAGCTGGTGAACTGTAAAAACGAGAGGCAAGAGTTACAATGACATGTATATCATGCGCTAGCCATGATGTTGGAGAAATAAATTAGAAGACAGAAAAAGGAATAAAAAAGAAAGATGTTGCAGCAGTAGAAATGATATTTACATGGATGTGAACTGATAAAATGTAGAGGTTGTGGACATGTAGTTGTATACTTCTGGAAACCCATCATTCACCACTAAACCATGTCAAAACATTGCTTCTCTGTTTTGCTTCTCTGTTTGCACTTGAACATAGAACACATGGGACTCTTGCTAACCTCAATGCACTACTTATAAGCACATCTTCTCTCCCCAAAAATCAAAAATCTCACGAGGATGAATAGGGAGGGGTTGCAATCCATAAAGGAGGCGACGCCGTAGGATGAAATCTATCAGCAAAAAGCTCTTCAACAGTCCCATCCTCAAGGCTGAAAACACCCAAATCACAGCATCCATGTGGACTATAGTAATATCTTTCCTCCATATTGTCCGTGAAATATATGCGATTTCCTTTGAAGCCTGGGAATTGGCTAGCCATGACAACAATTGGAGAATTATGCCCTATAAACAGTACCCGATCTCCCAAGCTTTCCACCTTCTTAAACCGTTTCAAAGATTTATCATGTGACCCATCTTCCAAAGTGACACTAAATACTTCAAGACGGTTTGTTTTGTGAGGAAGGTTGGCTTCTTCTTGGTTGGCATAATCGCCATCGCCGTCAACATCTCTAGCAATCACAAACATGCTATCAGTTAATATATCCGGCACCAAATATCCAAAGATAGTATCGGCCTCCAAATTTACAGTCAGTTTTTCAATGTGGGGAGGGGAGCCGTCTTCTTTTTCTTCCATGTGGAGAAGGTAGATAGATTGTATTCCACTGAGGAGGTAGAACTTGCCCTTATGATATATCACATCTTCTATAGCCGCTTTCTTCTGATCAATCTCTGTATATGCGTCGTCTCCAACTCTGCAAAAGGCCAGAAATCCAAGTCCGTATACGATCACCACCACCTTGCCATCATCCGAAACGGCGGCCTTGAGTATGTCCATGTCTGCGTAGCGTGCGTAGCGTTTATGTTTTAAGGTGGAATGGTGAGGAAGGTCGATTCTTCTTCTTTTAAGGAAGGGATGGAAGAGAAAGGTATCCAACTTTTTGTCTACGATCATCAGCCACCCGTTCTGGAAAGACATACAGCAGCGCCTGCCGCGAATCTCAGGGAGATGGACGGTGTGGATCTTCTGCTTGGAGAGACTAAAGAAATCGCGAGCGTCCGGATCTTCTCCTTCTTTGTTGTTGGGAAGCATCATCAGCATTGGAAGCTCACGACTTGTGTTCTTCTTCAAGATTGAAGACCATGATTTGCATACATACTGCATTCGAATCTGATCGTGTATAATGCAGAGATTGGAAATTCTCTCCCAGAGATCCCAAGGAAGATCGACCCAATTTGCCATACGCAAACAATGGAAGAAATAGTACGGAAACAAAAAGTAGTAAGTTTGTTGCCTACTTCAATTTAGGGATTTTAGAGAGCATAGAGGGTAAGCAAAAAGAGAAAAACAAAGGGCAGACTTCGATGGTTGTTTCTCTGTGAAAAGAAAGAAAGCGCAGTAGATCCGGAGGATAGGAGAAGATGAACGACGGAGATGTCTCTGAGCAGATCCAACAGGAAGCCGAGGAGGAGAAAGCCAAAGAGATCTCCGTCTCCGCGGAAGAGGTAGAAAGACACTTGTATATGAGGACCTCCCGGTCAAACTCGGGCTAGAGCCGCCAAGGACGAAAATAAAATAAAATCTTTCTTTAAATTATTAGATATAATAATTTTTTTATACCATATAATAGTGACACTCATTTATCCAAGTTACAGATTAGTGCAATAAAAAAGTCAAGTCTTTCTTACAAATTCTAAAAAACAATGCAGGAAATAAGTTATTTTGTCATCGTAGAATTAAATGTAATAAAATAATTTAATAGTATTGCGACACGAGATTAGGACATTGAAGATATTATTAAATACATGAGCACACTAGTTACATAGTTTAAGTAATGTGTTCGATTTTGTTTATTGTCAGGATATTAGTAAATTTGTCAAAGCTAAAGTTCTGCTGCTTGCACGTCTTTTTTACTAGTTCATGTAATGTTATGGACCATCAAAACATGTTTGATGAGTCTCATTTGATTCAATTAGAATTATTTCAGATAGGCATTAGGCCTTTTTCAAATAAATTAAAAATGTTTAGTATATGTAGTTCTAATAAACATTAGACCACTCATAAATTAGCAATAATCCTAACTTGTAATTCTTTGAAACATCACCATTGGATTTATAATAAAGTAATGAAACTTTGTTTGCCTAAAATGAATAACGAAGATGATTTGATTCATGAGTCACGAACTTTAACTCTAGATATGGGATCCATTTGAATGAAACAACTGGAATAGAAAGAAATTGGCATTGATTCGTGGCTAGTGGCAAAACTCAATCTCACTCAATGATGATGTTAATGGTCATCCATCTAATTAAACCCTCTAACTTAATAGTTTTAATTGGTAAAAATCAATCAAATGAAAGACGACTTGAATTCTCTTTTCATTGAAGAATATATACATATTGGGAAAACGTAGAATCAAACATACCATTCAAGAAAATGTATAATCAAATATAGGTGTCAATATTGTGATCTATGTGGATGTCTATCAAAAAAAATTGCTTAAGATTTGGTTATTATTTTTTGACAAAATATTAGGTCTCATCATTCATTGCTAATTATAGGAGTTATTTATAATTCTTTTGGTAGTTTGTATGAGTATGGAACTTTAAAGATATGTGGCGATCCAAATATCCTTTTAATTAGATAATTATAACTCTCAAATTTTAAAAGTCTAAACTCATGGTAATTTTTAAGTGCATTTATTTTTATGACTTAAATTCAACAACGCTTAATATTCATATCGGTGCTATATTGAAAATAATGACAATTGATAAAATGTATGTGAATGTAAATGGTTTAAAACCTTAAAGATAAGGCATTGTTGGAATGATTTCATATGTGAAAATTCCAGTAAAAGGTGAGAAATAGATAAAACTTTTTAACAAAATTCCTTCTTTGACATAATAAATAAAACCGTATGTCTTGAACACAAGTCACCAAAGCACGTAGAACTTTGTCTGATAAAAGAAAGTAGAGTGACTACATTATAGACACAAGTAGGAAAGTTTCGATGCATTTTGGATGGAAGATGAAAAGTAGTAGTTGCGGGTTATGTGGCTCAACTCTAACTCGACCTGTTTTACTACAGCTGAGGTTCACTGGATCTGTGACCAACCCAAATAAGATATGAGTTAGGTTATGAGGGTCAAATGTGGGTAAATATTGGTCTGATTAGCTGGTTGGACCAAGTTTTGCCATCTCTATTTTGGTTGCATGAACAACTTAGGAATTCATCATCAAATAACGTCACTGGAGATTGATAAAAAGGTAAAAAGTGAAGGATATAAGGGAGCAATGTCCATAGGAACTTTAACTTCTTAGGATTTGGATTACTAAAGAGATGATTGGATATTCTTGTCTTCCCTTTTATTCTATTTCCACAAAAGGAGAGATTATTTTATAGTCATTTTCAGGTATTTACGTTTTACTCCATATTTTTAACCATTTAAGAAAATACAATGTCTTAGAATTCCGAAGAATTCAATTACACAAAACAAACAAGTGCAAAGAAACTCTCAACAGTCCAGTGCTGTTCCACAAACTAAACCACTCAAAATCAGTATTCCACCTTGTGGAAGGGTTTGAGTCCTACTCTATTCTGATTTGAGATATGCGTGTTGCTAGATTGATCAAGTCTTAAACATGTGATTAAAGTGAAGGGAAGGGGCCAGATCACACGGTTCTACAAAGATGGACCGACACCAATTAAAATTGAAACTTTGCCCAACAAAAACATCAAAGTAGGCAGCCAATGACTAGGTTTTGTAACCGTGTTCCACACATGGATCTACAGCAAGGCCTAGACAATTGGTAAGATGTGCATACTCTTTTGGGGAAAGTTTAATACACTCTCTCTCTCGCTCTCGCTCTACCAATGTGTACGTTTTTTACTCAATGCATGAAATCTGCAGTGGTTCTCCTCGTATTGGTGATAGGCCCAATTGACCATCAAATTCATCCCATGAAAATCCACTTTACTATAAAAATGAAAATTTTCTTTCATGCAACCTGATTTAGAATAAAATCATGAGAGCATTAGTTATAGCTAAATTGACATGGATCTAATGGTATTTTCCCATTATCAATCAAAGCTTAATCCAAATAAGGACGCACCTAGTAAGAGGATATTTATCATTCTAGATCAAAATAGTGTGAACTTCGTGAAATGATGAAAAAGCACAAAGAAAAGGTCTCTCTCTCTCACATTTTTGAGAGGTGATCAATGTCAAATTGCAACTTCCCTCCTTGGATGCTTGATAGATTAGTGCTCATGGCTCATAAAGCAATTAGGTTGTTGGCAATGGCCGAAATTTTACTTTCATTTTTTTTTTTTTTTTTTCAACACAGGTTTCTCCCGCCCAGCACATGAGTGT
The DNA here is from genome assembly GCA_003546025.1 of Camphora micrantha. Lineage (NCBI taxonomy): Eukaryota > Viridiplantae > Streptophyta > Magnoliopsida > Laurales > Lauraceae > Camphora > Camphora micrantha. The sequence goes on along the minus strand of QPKB01000005.1, from coordinate 14,615,197 downwards.
GCACATGCAAACCCTCATATCCACATGCAAGGTAAAACTATGGGAGGCGGCCAACAAAGATCGGTGTCGAATACAATATCTCTCCACTTCCTGAGGCGCAAAGTCCTTGGCTAACCAAGCTACCACTCATTAGCAAAGGCTGAATTAATTTGTAAAGTCACAAGACCCTAAACCAAACTGATTCAACCAACCAAAAGATCAAAATCCAGGCCTGTTAAGGCATGCAAAAATAGAAAAAAAAAACTGTGGGTTTCATTTTAGGGTTTCTTTGTTGCACCGTTAAAAAAAATTCCAAAGGTTTTACATATTTCCTATATTGATAGAAATTGCAGAAAATGGTTCTCAACCTCGTGTAACTGACTGTTCCCACTCCTTTCTTACCCTTGCCTGCATCAGGATCTCATCTGAAGCAAATAGATGGGATTCAGTGCATGCGCTGCGAGCCTGCATCAACATGTACAGCCATAGACACAAGTGTGAACAAAATAAATAAATAAATAACAATACAAAGTTTGGACAGGGTGATGAATTGAAGCCTAATGAGGAATCACACCAACAAAGAGAGATTGAGAAAAGGTTTATGATGGTTATAAAGCCTAACGATGTTGATTGGATTTTGTGCTTTCCGTGTTACACAGGATGGGGATGAGTGAAACGAAGATCAACTATCAGACGTAAAAGTATACAATCTAAGTTAATAAAAGGTTAAGCCTTTATGAAGGAGTATTCTTTTATTTATTTTTTTGCTATTGGAGGGTTCCCAACCCTTTGGGCATGACTAATCCCTTTGGCCCAGAGGGAAGCTAGGTAATCTTCCCTGTAGGCCTAGTGTGGTAGTGCAGTTTCAAACCTACAACCTCCGGGTGCAAACTGTGGTCCTAGGCCAACCGAACTACCTCTTGGGGTTATGAAGGAGTATTCTGATTAACACTTGGAGGGAGATGAAGTTGGACAAAATACTCTCTGTTTTAAGTCATAAAGATTTTCACAAAATCTCACACCCCACTCATGTTGGGTATCAAAGCCATTCGAACTTGGCACAGCTCAGTGTAAAAATGTATAATCCCAGCCCTCCGGAACCTCCAGATAACCCGGACTCCACCCAGAATCCAGTACATATCATATACTTGGAAAAACATTCTGATATCTACACCAACAACCTTGATTGGCATATCCAGAACCTCAGGGAAATAACCCAAGACCAACCCTTAGGATAACCATTTCCCAATGCTATTGTCATCTGAGACATAGCAGAGCAAAGAACAAGGAGCCTCTTAACTAGAAGATATCCTTCACTCACAACTAAGAAGATTAGATCTAGATCTTATCTTCATCAAGCACAGAGAATCCCTCATTAACATAATGACTAGGATTAAATATGTAATAAAATACATATCTAAAATTCAAGGTAGAGAAACCCTTCTAAGGGATTACTACACTTTTTACAATGAATTCATGGAATTCATCCCAGAATATGAAGCTGCTTTCCAGGAAGCAGTAACATATGCGAACCAAAGAAATTTGGTCCCAAACTCAGTCGAACCACACCTTATATATGGATGACCATATACCCAATGCCATATCTGACAATAAACTTGTCCAGTTTATAGCTGAACTCAGAATGGACCTCAGGAGAACAGTGTTATTTACACCGCCAAGATATTCTAACCCTGAATATTATTTAATAGATATTCAGAATTTTCTAGATAGATTCCCTGTCAACCAGTGGACCTTAGAATACATGTTAGATATTCTAGAAATTATAAAATCTAGAATAAATAACTACAGCCTGGAAGAATTTATAAAAATTCCTAACCCAGATCTATACTCCATATATATGGAAAATAGAAAAAAAACTAAGCAAAACACTTTTCAGGAAGAAAAGTATAAATGCTTACCATAAATATTTTCTATGGAAACATTTTGAAAGTACTTATGGAAAAAGCCCCCATGGTTATTTCATAGAAGCCTTAACTGAATTAAAAGACTTCCAAATAACTTACCATACAGCCATACACAACAGGGTGTTGTAGAGCTAGCTCAGATAGGCAAAACTGCCTTCTCAGAAAACCCCATTGTTCCAAATGAGTGAACAAAGGCTCTCTATCATAACCCGTATTTATACATGGATATACGGATACAATAGAGAAACTAACTATGTCCCACTCACAAGGGAACATAGACCCAGATCTGAATGCTGGCATGAAAATCTACCATGGGACCTTGCAGCACACATCTCAGAAAAAAATCCTGAACTAATACATTTATTCTCACTAGGGATCTTATTGACAGGATGAACTGGCTAATTGAAGTATTAGGCAAAATTGGCCTAACACAAGCTGAAATAGCCAACGAAATAAATCTAAAAATAGATTTAATAGAAAATACCCTAACTAAGGTAGATGAACAAATCCCAGTTAATTTTGGAGAAGCTTTCGTATTACTATATGAAGCATCACAAGAATCCAAAGAAAAAAACAGACAGATTAATCCAACAAATGGAAGACATGTCTAGAGAAATATAAATTTTCTCCCAGATATCAGTTGCTATTGAAAGGGCTACTGGTGCAGATCTCAACAAACAATAATGTCTATAATGAATATAGTACCTTTCTGATAAACCAGTTCCAGTACAAGAGGTAGCAGCTACCCCACTGGAAGAATTCCTACAAAGAATACAAAATATAATTCTCAGTAGAGGACAATGATTCCCCCTACAAAAAAGGTTACTCTGAATTCCAAATGGGATACAGAGAGCTGCCATAGCTATACAGAACTTTCCTAGGAAGGAAATGTACAAAGCTATATCAAGTTCCTTATGAAAGGAACCACCCCAGAGCATAAAAAACTCCTTGAAACATTCGAGGAAGAATACGCTTATAATAGAAATGTAGATGGCTACATTTTCCTCATAGCAAAAGAGTTCATAGGATGAACAAAGACTATAACCCTTAATGAAGAACAAGAACAAGCTAAATTCAAGCTTGCCCAGCTAAAACTATGTAACTTAAAATACGTAGAAGAATATACTAATAATTTCAAAACTATATTCTACAGATGTGAAGATGGTAGTTTGAAGGCTGAATACTTTAGAAAAATTCCCATCATAGGAGAATTCATTCTCCAAACCTACCATGAATGGAAAGGCAAATATGATGGAATCCGATATCTTAAGGATAACACCTTAGGAGAAAGGATCAACTTCACACAGGATTGCATTGCTTAAAAGAAAAGGAGCAATAAAGAGCAAAGGCTAATTGAATTAGCCTTCTCAGAAATCTGATTCAAAGATGAAAGGGATAATGATATTCCCATACAATGGGGATGCTCAGAAAATAAACATAAAAAGAGAAATGATAAAAGAAAATATAAACACAGAAGAGTTGTGGACTTTTATCCAAATAATAATAAAAAAAAAAGAAATATAAATTCAGAAAGTCAAAAACTTTCAAAAGCCCGGAGAAAAGATATAAAAAATTTAAGGAAAGGAGATATTGGAAGAAAAATACTTCTACCAATAAAAGAGTTCCTAATTACAGAAAAACCAGAGACACTACTAACAAGAAGTGTAGGACATGTGGAGAAACTGGACACTTTGCTCCAGATTGTCCTAAAAAGGACAAGAAGCAGGTAAGAGTAAATATGGTAGAAACCATAATGCCTTGTGCAGACTCTTAAGACCTTGATATTATATATCCCTCAGAGCTAAAGAAACTTGATGACCAATCAGTTCTCTCAGCAAACTAAATTCAGTGACTGAGCTCACATTTGATGCAATAAACTTATGGTTCTATTTCAAATGAGTGGAATGACTTACTACTAAGTTTTTCATGATGAAAATTTCAAGAGAAGTGCCACGACTTCTTGCATGGTCTGTGAAATTTCATGAGAGGGCAATAAGCACTAGGGTATTGTGATAAGAAATGACGATGGGCATGCCATAAACCCAGGTTAACTGGACATGTTCTTTTTGACGTAAATGGACGTGCACTTGCAATCCCAATCTACTATGGTTAGATGTCAAAGTATGTTATAAAATGCATGTAGTATCAACTTTAATACCCAACCGACAATCCAAGGCCACATTTATTTGGATGGAATTGAATTCCTAGGCATTCAATGGAAAATGGGTTCCAACAAAGGGGTTATTAAAGAAGTCTATCTACTATTGAAGGATATAAGGTGGAAATGTAGATAGACCCTAAAATTTCCAAGGATTTGATTTACTAGGGTAATTGCTCATCTCCCATCTCCCCTTAATTCATTTTCAATCTAAGGGGAGATTATTTGATGGAAAATTATAAATCTTCACATTTGTTTCCTCAATCTTAGCCACTTTTGGGAAAACATGTCTTAGTATTTCTAGGAATTCAATCCCACGCAGACAAACTGGCTTTTAAGAAGGGCTTTAAGCAAAATCACATTGTGGCTTCATTTTGTGAAATATGAAAATTTGCTGTCACGAAGTTTACGCAATGTACCATCGGTTGTTTTTGTGAGCTCTATGTCTCCACTCATCCGAGTCTTTATTCCAAGATATATATGACCTGACATGCTCCTTTGAGTAACTCATTCCTAGGCTATACGTGTTTCCCTTCTCCTAGGACCTAATGCTTAAAACTGAAACACCCCACACGTACACAAAGGATTCCAGTTATCCCACATCAGAACCATGTCAGACGACCTTTAAGTTTTTAGTAGATTTAGTGAAATACACTCATTAACAGTTCTATCCCAGTCAACAAACAAAAGCCAATGAGTCTTTTTTTTTTGTCAGTTGACTAGTAGACAAACCAAGGAAAGCCAATAAGTGTCATATTATCATAACCAAAGAAAATAAGTGTTTTAGAAAACTAATTATGGTTATTTGGAAATTTTATTTTGGATTGTTGGAAATTACTTGAATGCGTCATTACGATGTATAGTAATTCATTATTATTCTGCGTACTCTTCAATCATTCAATCTCCCTGCCAAATATGTTGACATCGCATGAAGAGTTATTGCATATGATCTATTGGAAAGGATTCCCTAAGAAGATTTTTTCATCTTTTCCCAAGCCCTTGCCATGGATGCTCCTCTCCTGTCTCGTGTCGCTTTAATTTGGTCCCATTCTACTGTCCACATCCAATCAACAAATCACCTTTCAAGTTGTCGAGGAATGCAGGAATCACAATCTTAATATGGAGATCTTTTCCTCCATCTATGATCTTACTGATGATTTAGTCGAAAAAGGGATTAACTAAACTCCCATCAGATCCGGTGTCATCGCTTCGAGTCATGGTTCCTCCCTAGCTGCCAAATTGACGAGTTACTTAGTTATAACTTGCAGTTGCCTCTTGATTATAGCAAATCTTGCATTGTTTGCATAAGCATACTCTTCCTCTTCGTCTTCTTGTCTCCTCCATCGGCCTCTACTGCAATCATGCGGCATTGTGGGTGTCAGGATTAGGAAGCACGGTATACAAAGATTCGAAGGAAATGAAGGCACGGATACCAAAATTGATGTAGAGTAGCTGCTCCAACAGTATCTATACACTTAGACTACTATTCCGATAGGCCGACAGCACGTCCTAAGCTAAGCAAAATTAGTTCCCAAATATAGCCAAATGAAGGGAAAAGCTACTCAAGTTAAACTTCATTTCATAAAATAAAATAAAAAAAAAAATGCAATCTGCCAATTAAGAAAAATCTCAGTAAAATGCAGTCACCGAGAACACCTTATCACAATTCATAGCATAAGCCTCCAATATTGTTGCTCACAGTTTTCTTTCTTATTGCCCTCACAACCTCTGGCCCACTCAACCCATGGCCATTAAGTAAAGCACATGTCCTAAGATCTAAAAAAATCGGATTCATGAAAAAAATTATACATCAATTGGAATTTGGAAAAGAGCTTAAAGAAAGGAAGACTCAGTAAGAATTTCAAAATTTTCAGCGTAGAGATTAGATTCAAGAAAAACCTGTAATAATGGTAGTTTCAATGTATCAAGGGCAAGGAGTCCCAAAATAGGAAAAGGTCATACAGATCATATATTATGTAGAAAGAATCTTATGCTGACGACTGATAACATGGTTAGATCTTGATTTCAGAATTTGGATTGTGTAAAATAGAAAATCTTAAGATTGGCTTCATCTGATTCGTTGGAGGAGTCCATTCATTCTCTTGGTTTTAGGATTAACTTAGAAAGTATCACCTTCTCAAAGCAGATTTGTTTTCTTCCCTAAATATTAGGGATGACTTCCAAAAAATATAAAGTAAGTCTTAAGGATGATTTCCAAAAAATTAAAAGAAAAAAAAAAAAAAGATTGTTAGACATTTTCTTCCCTTAGATTTGATGGGCTCCAGAAGTCTCAGTAATTTCAATCAAAGGTTGCCACCTGGAACATGACGGGGCATTGCTGAGGAGACTCTATTTCAAAACCGAGCGCTACAGCCCCTCACCCCTATTGCTTTACCAGATATGATTAGAGTAGTCATATATAGTCTTTGACTCTTAATTAGAGAGTAAGGGTTTCGATCTCATAAGGGTTCTTCAAGTATATCTTGATGGAGAGTCTTCTCAAACCTTCAATTCGTTGATGATACAAGTTTGTATTTAGTACAACGGAACAGGAGTAACATGAAAAAAATGAGTGGTTTTGAGATCTAAGAGTGTGCTGGTGGGGGTGGGCTGTTTTCAAGAGTTTATCTAGCTGTTAGCTAGTAGGCTTTCAAGACTAGGAGGCTACCAGCTCAGTACCTTGGATTGCCTATTGGGGCCAATAAAAGGCTGAAAACATTCTGGGATCCTGTTTGGGGAAAGCTTGAAAAGAAGGAACATTAATAAAAATACAATACTTCACTTTTGGGGGCCAGATTACCAGAACCAAAGCTACAAAGTTTAATCTTCCAGTGTATTTACTACATGTAACTTTACTCGATACCTCAAGCAATGTTGAAAAGGCCAGACCAAATCCGTAGAGATTACTTGCGGGGTGGTGGTAAAAGTAAGGGAAAAGAAATTGTATCTGACGAAATGGAGTGTCCTTATAAATGCCAAGTCCTTCATGATTTGGGATTAAGAAGCTTGATGCAATGGAATTTGGCTTTCGTAGCAAAGTGGGAGTAGTGTCTGTAGTGATTAAGTGAAGATGAGTAGGATTTGGGAGAAAAATGTTGCTTCAAAATATGGTTATGGTGGGTGGGGATGGATTACCAAGACAGTCCCTGGATATATGAGGTTGGGATGTTGGGGTACCATTTCTTGTATTAGGGACGAATCGAGTGTCAGAGCATGTGCCTTGCTTCTTAGGCTTTATAAGGGCTTGGCATCTTACACCTCAACTACAATAGCTAGTTACAAATAAGCAGCTTTTCTAGGAAAGACATGAATGTTTTATAACTTGAAAAAAAAAAAAAAAAAAGATAGCACATCTTGACTTAAAGAGGCGTGTTGGGATTAGAAGTGACAACATTTTTTTATGATGCTCTGCATCTTTTCTCATACATCTTATCAAAGTTACATATTACACATGCCAAACATTTATCACCCAATATCTGTAAGAATGCTTATTTTATGAGACTACAAGGAATAAATTGATGTTTACTACAAGGAACCAACAATCATATGATTCTTATCTTCCAAAAGAAATAGAGAACTCACAGTGTGGAATATCTACTCTATAAAAAGAAGCTGGTCAACTGTAAAAACAAGAGGCAAGAGTTAATATGACATGTATATCATGCGCTAGCGATGATGTTGGAGAAAGAAATTAGAAGACAGAAAAACTAATAAAAAAGAAAGATGTTGCAGCAGTAGAAATGATATTTACATAGATGTGAACTGATAAAATGTAGATGTCGTGGACATGTAGTTGTATACTTCTGAGAACCCATCATTCACCACTAAACCAAGTCAAAACTGAAAAACTAAAATAATAGAGCACTGAAAAACCCAATCAATAAGGTACAAAGACTGGCTAGACCATTGACAAGAGAGAACACCAATTAGGCTAAGCATCGAAAGGAAAGCATAATAAGATTGCAACCATCCATCAAGAGATCTAACAAAACAAAAACATTTTGTCTTTCTAGAACCTGCATATTTGCACCCACATTTAAGCTTCATCCATCTATCTAGGAGTGACTATATGATTTCCATAACTCCAAACCCTAGATATTCCTATAACTAGTGTCATATGAGTCAATAAGTAATAATAAAAATGAACCAACACAACATGAATGCTTAAAACAATAACAAATTAATCCCAACAACTAAAAAAGAAAATACTAAATTATGCAATTGCAAGTGGAAAACAATGGGAGAAACTATATAAAAAGAAGTTAGAAAACATTGCTTCTCTGTTTGCACTTGAACATAGAACACATGGGACTCTTGCTAACCTCAATGCACTACTTATAAGCATATCTTCTCTCCCCAAAAATCAAAAATCTCACGAGGATGAATAGGGAGGGGTTGCAATCCATAAAGGAGGCGACATTGTAGGATGAAATCTATCAGCAAAAAGCTCTTCAACAGTCCCATCCTCAAGGCTGAAAACACCCAAATCACAGCATCCATGTGGACTATAGTAATATCTTTCCTCCATGTTATCCGTGAAATATATGCGATTTCCTTTGAAGCCTGGGAATTGGCTAGCCATGACAACAATGGGAGAATTATGCCCTACAAACAGTACCCGATCTCCCAGGCTTTCCACCTTCTTAAACCGTTTCAAAGATTTATCATGTGACCCATCTTCCAAAGTGACACTAAATACTTCAAGGCGGTTTGTTTTGTGAGGAAGGTTGGCTTCTTCTTGGTTAGCATCATCGCCATCGCAGTCTACATCTCTAGCAATCACAAACATGCTATCAGTTAATATATCCGGTACCAAATATCCAAAATATCCAAAGAATGTATAGGGCTCTCCGAGATCGGCCTCCAAATTCACAGTCAATTTTTCAATGTGGGGAGGGGATCCGTCTTCTTTTTCTTCCAAGTGGAGAAGATAGATAGAATGTATTCCATTGAGGAGATAGAACTTGCCCTTATGATATATCACATCTTTTATAGGATATATCACATCTTCTATAGCCCCGTTCTTCTTATCAATATCTGTATATGCGTCGTCTCCAACTCTGCAAAAGGCCAGAAATCCAAGCCCGTATACGATCACCACCACCTTGCCATCATCCGAAACGGCGGCCTTGAGTATGTCCATGGCTGAGAAGCGTTTATGTTTTAAGGTGGAAAGGTGAGGAAGGTCGATTCTTCTTCTTTTAAGGAAGGGATGGAAGAGAAAGGTATCCAACTTTTCGTCTACGATCATCAGCCACCCGTTCTGGAAAGACATACAGCAGCGCCTGCCGCGAATCTCAGGGAGATGGACGGTGTGGATCTTCTGCTTGGAGAGACTAAAGAAATCGCGAGCGTCCGGATCTTCTCCTTCTTTGTTGTTAGGAAGCATCATCAGCCAGGGAAGCTCACGACTTGTGTTCTTCTTCAAGATTGAAGACCATGATTTGCATACATACTGCATTCGAATCTGATCGTGTATGATGCAGAGATTGGAAATTCTCACCAAGAGATCCCAAGGAAGATCGACCCAATTTGCCATTCAGAAATAGCAAAGAATTGGAAGAAATAGTACGGAAACAAAAAAAGTAGTCTAGTTAGTTGCCTATTTCAATTTAGGGATTTTAGAGACCACGGAGGGTAAGCAATAAGCAAAAAGAGAAAACAAAGGGCAGACTTCGACGGCTGTTTCCTGTGAAAAACGAAAGAAAGCGTTGTAGATCCGGAGGAGAGGAGAAAATGAACGACGGAGATGTCTCTGAGCAGATCCAAAAGATGGGCAGATTCATCCGCCAGGAAGCCGAGGAGAAAGCCAAAGAGATCTCCGTCTCCGAGGAAGAGGTAGAAAAACCCTTGTACATGAGGGATGGTCGAGCCAAGGTATCCGGGTCCAAGGTCGGGCTAGAGCCGGACAGGGCAAACAACAAAAAAAAAAAAAAAAAAAAAGACGGGGATATTTCTTTAAATTATTAGATATAATAATTTTTTTTTTATACCATATCACAGCGACACTCATTTATCCAAGTTACAAATTAGTGCAATAAAAAAGTCAGGTCTTTTTTACAACTTCTAAAAAACAATGCAGGCAATAAGTTATTTTCTCTATTTAGAATTAAATATAATAATAAATTAATTTAATTTGATAGTATTGCGACGTGAGATTAGGACATGGAAGACATTACTAAATACCTGAGGACACTAGTTACATAGTTTAAGTAATGTGTTCGGTTTTGTTTGTTATCGGGATATTAGTAAGATTGTTGTAGCTGAAGTTCTGCCCCTTGCACCTTTTTTTTACTAGTTCATGCAATGATATGGACCATCAAAACATGTTTCATGAGTCTCATTTGATTCAATTAGATTTATTTCAAATAGGCATTAGACATTTTTCAAATAAATTGAAAATGTTTAGTATATGTAGTTCAAATAAAATTAGACCTACCACTCATTAATTAGCAGTAATCCTAACTTGTAATTCTTTGAAACATCACCATTGGATTTATAATAAAGCAATGAAACTTTATTTGCCTAGATTGAATAACGAAGATGATTTGATTCATGAGTCACGAACTTTAACTCTAAATATGGGATCCATTTGAATGAAACAACTGGAATAGAAAGAAATTGGCATTGATCCGTGGCTAGTGGCAAAACTCAATCTCACTCAATGATGATGTTAATGGTCATCCGTCTAATGAAACCCTCTAACTCAGTAGTTTAAATTGGTAAAAATCAATCAAATGAAAGACGACTTGAATTCTCTTTTCATTGAAGAATATATACGTATTGGGAAAACGTAGAATCAAACATACCATTCAAGAAAATGTATAATCAAATATAGGTGTCAATATTGTGATCTATGTGGATGTCTATCAAAAAAATTTGCCTAAGATTTGGTTATTATTTTTTGACAAAATATTAGGTCTCATTATTCATTGTTAATTATAGGAGTTATTTATAATTCTTTTGGTAGTTTGTATGAGTATGAAACTTTACAGATATGTGGCAATCCAAATATCTTTTAAATTAGAAATAATTATAACTCTCAAATTTTAAGGGTCTAAAGTCATGGTATTTTTTAAGTGAATTTATTTTTATGACTGAAATTCAACAACGCTTAATAGTAATATCGGTTTTATATTGAAAATAATGACAATTGATGAAATGTATGTGAATGTAATTAGTTTAAAACCTTAAAGATAAGGCATTGTTGGAATGATTTCATATGTGAAAATTCCAGTAAAAGGTGAGATATAGATAAAACTTTTTAACAAATTTCCTTTTTTGACAAAATAAATAAAACCGTATGTCTTGAACACAAGTCACCAAAGCACATATAACTTTGTCTGATAAAAGAAAGTAGAGTGACTGCATTATAGACGCCAATAGGAAAGTTTCGATGCATTTTGGATGGAAGATGAAAAGTAGTAGTTGCGGGTTATGTGGCTCAACTCTAACTCGATCTGTTTTACTACAGCTGAGGTTCACTGGATCCGTGACCAACCTGAATAAGATATGGGTCAGGTTATGAGGATCAAATGTGGGTAAATATTAGTCCGATTAGCTGGTTGGACCAAGTTTTGTCATCTCTATTTTGGCTGCATGAACAACTTAGGAATTCATCATCAAATAAACTCACTGGAGATTGTTAAACAGGTAAAAGGTGAAGGTTATGAGAGAACAATGTCCATATAAACTTGACTTTCTAAGGATTTGAATTACTAAAGAGATGATTGGATATTCCCGTCTTCCTTTTGATTCTATTTCCACAAAAGGAGAGATTATTTAATGGTCATTTTCAGGTATTTACGTTTTACTTCATATTTTTAACCATTTAAGAAAATACAACGTCTTAGAATTTCGAAGAATTCATTTACACGAAACAAACAGGTGCAAAGAAACTCTCAATAGTCCAGTGCTGTTCCACAATTTAAACCTCAAAATCAGTATTCCACCTTGCAGAAGGGTTTGAGTCCTACTCTACTCTGATTTGAGATATGCGTATGGCTAGATTGATCAAGTCTTAAACATGTGAATAAAATGAAGGGAAGGGGCCATATCACACGGTTCTACGAAGATGGACCGACACCAATTAAAATTGAAACTTTGCCCAACAAAAACATCAAAGTAGGCAGCCAATGACTAGGTTTTGTAACCGTGTTCCACACATGGATCTGCAGCAAGGCCTAGACAATTGGTAAGATGTGCATACTCTTTTGGGGAAAGTTTAGTACTCTCTCTCTCTCTCTCTCTCTCTCTCTCTCTACCAATGTGTAATTTTTTTACTCAATGCATGAAATCTGCAGTGGTTCTCCTCGTATTGGTGCTAGGCCCAATTGACCATCAAATTCATCCCATGAAAATCCACTTTACTATAAAAATGAAAAATTTCTTTCATGCAACCTGATTTAGAATAAAATCATGAGAGCATTAGTTATAGCTAAATTGACATGGATCTAATGGTATTTTCCCATTATCAATCAAAGCTTAATCCAAATAAGGACGCACCTAGTAAGAGGATATTTATCATTCTAGATCAAAATAGTGTGAACTTCGTGAAATGATGAAAAAGCACAAAGAAAAGGTCTCTCTCTCTCACATTTTTGAGAGGTGATCAATGTCAAATTGCAACTTCCCTCCTTGGATGCTTGATAGATTAGTGCTCATGGCTCATAAAGCAATTAGGTTGGCAATGGCCGAAATTTTACTTTATTTATTTATTTATTTATTTTACAACACAGGTATCTCCCACCCAGCACATGAAAGTGCACATGCAAACCCTTATATCCACATGCAAAGTAAAACTATAGGAGGCGGCCAACAAAGATAGGTGTCAAACACAATATCTCTCCGCTTCATGACGCGCAAAGTCCTTGGCTAACCAAGCTACCACTCATTAGCAAAGGCTGAATTAATTTGTAAAGTCACAAGACCCTAAACCAAACTGATTCAACCAACCAGAAGATCAAAATCCAGGCCTGTTAAGGCATGCAAATATAGAAAAAAAAAAAAACTGTGGGTTTCATTTTAGGGTTTCTTTGTTGCACCGTTAAAAAAAATTCCAAAGGTTTTACATATTTCCTATATTGATAGAAACTGCAGAAAATGGTTCTCAACCTCTTGTGTAACTGACTGTTCCCATTCCTTTTTTACCCTTGCCTGCATCAGGATCTCATCTGAAGCAAATAGATGGGATTCAGTGCATGCGCTGCGAGCCTGCATCAACATGTACAGCCATAAAGTAAGTCTTAAGGATGATTTCCAAAAAATTTAAAAAAAAAGAAGATTGTTAGACATTTTCTTCCCTTAGATTTGATGGGCTCCAGAAGTCTCAGTAATTTCAATCAAAGGTTGCCACCTGGAAGATGACGGGGCAATGCTGAGGAGACTCTATTTCAAAACCGATTTCTATAACCCCTCACCCCTATTGCTTTACCATATATGATTAGAGTAGTCATATATATATATATATATATATTTACTCTTAATTAGAGAGTAAGGGTTTCAATCTCATATAAGGGTTCTTCAAGTATATCTTGATGGAGAGTCTTCTCAAACCTTCAATTTGTTGATGATACAATTTTGTATTTAGTTCAACAGAACAGGAGTAACATGAAAAAATGAGTGGATTTGAAATCTAAGAGTGTGCTGGTGGGGGTGGGCTGTTTTCAAGAGTTTATCTAGCTGTTAGCTGATAGGCTTTCAAGACTAGGAGGTACCAGCTCAGTACCTTGGATTGCCTGTTGGGGCCAATAAAAGGCTGAAAACATTCTGGGATCCTGTTTGGGGAAAGCTTGAAAAGAAGCAACGTTAATAAAAATATAATACTTCACTTTTGGAGGCCAGATTACCAGAACCAAAGCTACAAAGTTTAACCTTCCAGACTGCTTCCAGTGTATTTACTACATGTAACTTTACTCGATACCTCAAGCAATGTTGAAAAGGCCTGTAGAGATTACTTGCAGTGGTAAAAGTAAGGGCAAAGAAATTGTATTTGACGAAATGGGCTTGGCATCTTACACCTCAACTACAATAGCCAGTTACAAATAAGCAGCTTTACTAGGAAAGACATGAATATTTTATAACTTGAAAAAAAAAAAAAAAAAAATGATAAAGCACATCTTGACTTTAGAGGCGTGTTAGGATTAGAAGTGACAACATTTTTTTATGATGCTCTGCATCTTTTCTCATACATCTTATCAAAGTTACATATTACACATGCCAAACATTTATAACCCAATATCTGTAAGAATGCTTATTTTATGAGACTACAAGGAATAAATTGAAGTTTACTACGAGGAACCAACAATCATACGGTTCTTATCTTCCAAAAGAAATAGAGAACTCAAAGTGTGGAATATATACTCTATAAAAAGAAGCTGGTCAACTGTAAAAACGAGAGGCAAGAGTTACTATGACATATATATCATGCGCTAGCCATGATGTTGGAGAAATAAATTAGAAGACAGAAAAACTAATAAAAAAGAAAGATGTTGCAGCAGTAGAAATAATATTTACATGGATGTGAACTGATAAAATGTAGATGTTGTGGACATGTAGTTGTATACTTCTGGAAACCCATAATCACCACTAAACCAAGTCAAAACTGAAAAACTAAAATAATAGAGCACTGAAAAACCCAAGCAATACCATTGACAAGAAAGAAGACCAATTAGGCTAAGTCGAAAGGAAAGCATAATAAGATTGCAACCATCCATCAAGAGATCTCACAAAATAAAAACATTTTGTCTTTCTAGAACCTGCATATTTGCATCCACATTTAAGCCTCATCCATCTATCTATGAGTGACAATATGATTTTCATAACTCCAAACCCTAGATATTCACATAACTAGTTGTCATGAGTCAATAAGTAGTAATAATAATAATAATAATGAACAACACAACATGAATGCTTAAAACAATAACAAATTAATCCCAACAACTATAAAGAAAAAAACTCAATTATGCAATTGCAAGTGGAAAACAATGGGAGAAACTATATAAAAAGAAGTTAGAAAACATTGTTCCTCTGTTTGCACTT
Source organism: Camphora micrantha (assembly GCA_003546025.1). NCBI lineage: Eukaryota > Viridiplantae > Streptophyta > Magnoliopsida > Laurales > Lauraceae > Camphora > Camphora micrantha. The sequence goes on along the minus strand of QPKB01000005.1, from coordinate 14,600,095 downwards.
GAACATAGAACACATGGGACTCTTGCTAACCTCAATGCAGTACTTCTAAGCATATCTTCTCTCCCCAAAAATCAAAAAATCTCACAAGGATAAATAGGGAGGAGTTGCAATCCATAAAGGAGGCGACATTGTAGGATGAAATATATCAGCAAAAAGCTCTTCAACAGTCCCATCCTCAAGGCTGAAAACACCCAAAACACGGCATCCATGTGGACGGAAACCACGGCATCCATGTGGACTATAGTAATATCTGTCCTCCATATTGTCTGCGAAATATATGCGATTTCCTTTGAAGCCTGGGAATTGGCTAGCCATGACAACAATGGGAGAATTATGTCCTACAAACAGTACCCGATCGCCCAAGCTTTCCACCTTCTTAAACCGTTTCAAAGTGACACTAAAGACGTCAAGACAGGTTGTTTTGAGTGGAAGGTTGGCCTCTTCTTGGTTGGCATCATCATCACCATCGCCGTCTACCTCTCTAGCAATCACAAACATGATATCAGTTAATATATCCGGTACCAAATATCCACCGATTGTATAGGGTAGTCTAAGATCGGCCTCCAAATTCACAGTCAGTTTTTCAATGTGTGGAGGGGAGCCGTCTTCTTTTTCTTCCAAGTGGAGAAGGTAGATGGATTGCATTTCATTGAGGAGGTAGAACTTGCCCTTATGATATATCACATCCTCTATAATAGCGTTATTATCAATCTCCGTATATGCGTCGTCTCCAACTCTGCAAAAGGCCAGAAATCCAAGTCCGTATACGATCACCACCACCTTGCCATCATCCGAAACGGCGGCCTTGAGTATGTCCATGGCTGAGAAGCGTTTATGTTTTAAGGTGGAAAAGTGAGGAAGGTCGATTCTTCTTCTTTTAAGGAAGGGATGGAAGAGAAAGGTATCCAACTTTTTGTCTACGATCATCAGCCACCCGTTCTGGAAAGACCCACAGTAGCGCCTGCCGCGAATCTCAGGGAGATGGACGGTGTGGATCTTCTGCTTGGAGAGACTAAAGAAATCGCGAGCGTCCGGATCTTCTTCTTCTTTATTGTTGGGAAGCATCATCAGCCATGGAAGCTCACGACTTGTGTTCTTCTTCAAGATTGAAGACCATGATTTGCAGACATACTGCATTCGAATGCGATCGTGTATAATGCAGAGATTGGAAATTCTCTTCAAGAGATCCCGAGGAAGATCGACCCAATTTGCCATACAGAAATAGCAAAGAATCGGAAGAAATAGTACGATGAATGGATTAGGCGATCGATCACAAAAGAATGTTGCCTATTTCAATTTAGGGCTTTTGCCCGTTGCTTGGGAAGGGGAAAAATGGGGAGGAAAAAAAGTGGGGGGAAAGGTGGGGGAAATTTTTTTTGGAGGGTATTTGGGAAAGTGGGGAGGGAAAATGGGGGGGGGGGGGGGGGGGGTGGGGGGGGAGGGAATGGGTGTAAAAATTTTTTCCTTAAAACTGGGGAAAAATGGTAAAGAGGAGGGGAAAATTGCCAAAATTATTAAATTGCCTTTTATATGTAAAAGATAATTTTAAATTTTTTACAAAAATAAGGACAAAACGATAATTTTCTCTCTATCTCACAGACAAACAAAACCCTACTTTTTCACTACTTTTTGACTTCCCAGATGTAAAATTAATTTTCCCTCCCCTCCCCTACCGTTTAGAGAGCACATAGGGTAAGCAAAAAGAGAAAAACAAAGGGCAGACTTCGATGGTTGTTTCTCTGTGAAAAGAAACAAAGCGTATTAGTTCCAGAGGAGAGGAAAAGATGAACGACGCAGATGTCTCCAAGAAGATCCAATAGATGGTAAGATTCATCCACTAGAAAGCCGAGGATATCTCCGTCTCCGCAGAAGAGGTAGAAAAACCCTAGCTTGTATATGAGGGCTGGTCGAGCCAAGGCCCGAGAAGCCCTCAGCGGGGCTTTACCCTATCCTCTGGGTCAAGGTCGGGCTAAAGCCGGCCAGGGCAAAAAAAAAATAAGGATTTTTCTTTATATTATTAGATATAATAATTTTTTTATACCATAATAGTGACACTCATTTATCTTAAGTTACAGATTAGTGCAATAAAAAAAAGTCTAATCTTTTACAACTTCTAAAAGAAGGCAGGAAATAAGTTATTTTGTCATCGTAATAGTATTGCGACATGAGATTAGGACATGGAAGACATTATTAAATACTTGAGCACACTAGCAGTAGTTACATAATTTAAGTGTTGTGCTCGGTTTTATTTATTGTCGGGCTATTAGTAAGATTGTTGTAGCTGAAGTTCTGCTGGTTGCAGTCTTTTTTACTAGTTCATGCACTATATTTTTATTTTATTTAATTTATAAAGCAATAATATGGACCATCAAAACATGTTTGATGAGTCTCATTTCACTTAATTAGATTTATTTTAGATAGGCATTAGACCTTTTTCAAATAAATTGTTTAGTATATATAGTTCAAATAAACATTAGACCACTAATGAATTAACAGTAATCCTAACTTGTAATTTTTCGAAACTTCATCGTTAGATTTATAATAAAGCAATTAAACTTTGTTTGCCTAAGATGAATGATAAAGATTATTTGATTCATGAGTCACGAACTTTAACTCTAGATGTGGGGTCCATTTGAATGAAACAACTGTCATGAAAGTAAAGGGATAGAAAGAAATTGGCATTGATCCGTGGCTAGTGTGCAAAACTCAATCTCACTCAATGATGATGTTAATGGTCATCCATCTAATTAAACCTTCAAACTCAACTCAGTAGTTTACACTAGCAAAAGACCCCGTGCTTAGCACGGGCGTTAAAAGTCATACAAAAATATCATTTAATTTTGATTTCATATGTTTATATTTTATAAAATCTAAAATAGAAGTATTTCTCACACATAAATTTATAGGCTTTCTTAAAAATCACACAATTGAGAATTTAAATATATAATAAATATAGAATTGTAAAAATTTTAGTAAAAATATGAAATATTGAGATCTTAAAACATTTCATTTTCTTTTCTTTTATTTTCCTTTTTGTATACTTATTAAAAATATTGAAATTAATTAAAGGACCTAAGTGAAGAACACTAATGAACAATTGTGCTGAAGGATTGTGAACGAACTTCTATGTTTGCTAGGTGAACAAAATGTAGTAAAACATTGATTTTTAATTTGTATACTTCATTTGATTTTGTTTTAATAATGTCAGTTGATGCAGAAACGGGGTCAACTTATTTTCTAATTACAATATGTGTGGTGAAATTACAGGAGTAGTAGGAGATTGAAATGCTACAATTGTGCAATTTGTTATCGAAGACGCATCAAGTTATGAACCAAATCATTATAATAGAAGAGAAATTAGCTTTCATACTTTTTCGATGTTCTTTACCCGAAGGATCACGCCAGGCCCCTTCGGGTCGACTAAGTTAAGCCCTAGCTTGGCCCTCAAGGTTGCTGGCTTTTCAAAATTAAGCCCTATCCAACCCTCGGGCTTCTGGACAAAAAGAAAGCCCTCGCTTTGAGGGCTTTTACAGAAGCAGTCTGAGCCCCTTCGTCAAAGGGTTGGATTCACAGCCCTACTCCTCATGCACTACCTTGAAAATCATCGGTTCTTTTATTGAATGTAGATTTGAAACCCTGGTGGTCACTCACGCCAAAGAGGAATAGATTGATTATGATCCACTGGATCTAATAGATAGACAAGATTAGATGTACTCGTAAAGTGGGCTGTGAATAGGCCTGTCAATTCGGCCTCGCCCTATCTCAAAAAGCCCTTAAAATGAGGGCTTTTGTTTCCAAGGAAGAGCCCTTGGGCGGAGCTTGGATAATCTTTTACAGGCCTTGAAATTTGAGGGTCGAGTTTGGACAATATTGGCCCGGACCTTGGCCCTCCTAATTTTATTTATTCATATAATATATGTGTGTGTGTGTAAATATACATTAGAATGCCCTTATCACAGTCACTTAGTAGTAATAAAAGGGGGATATCAAGGCAATTTCACACCCACCAACCCATTACAAAATGTCCTAAAAATCCACACACATACTTGGTTCATTTAATCTATATTTAATAATTCAAGTTGTGTACTGTACTTAATACACAAGCAATGAGTGTTGCGCGGTTGCATGTAATCTCTTTTCTTCTAATTTTATTGCTACTTATTTAGACTTTTTTATATTAATTTAATGTATTATTGTTAGTGCAAAAGGGGTATACTCATTATTATTAATCATAATACATTTTTTCCTCGTAGAGTTATTTGAGATGCCAACCAAATCATAGATGTAGTTTGTATAAGCATGGAACTTTAAAGATATGTGGCGATCCAAATATCTTTTTAACTAGATAATTTTAACTCTCAATTTTCAAAAGTCTAAACTAATAGTATTTTTTTAGTGCATTTATTTTTATGATTGAAATTCAACAATGCTTAATAGTTAGATCGGTGTTATATTGAAAATAATGACAATTGATAAAATGTATGTGAAGGTAAATAGTTTAAAACCTTAAAGATAATGCACTGTTAGAATGATTTAATACGTGAAAATTCTAGTAAAAGATGAGAAATAGATAAGACTTTTAACAAATTTCCTTCTTTGACAAAATAAATAAAACCATATGTCTTGAACACAAATCACCAAAGCACGTATAACTTTGTCTAATGAAAGAAAGTAGAGTGACTACATTATAGACACGAGTATGAAAGTTTCAGTGCAGTTTGGTTGGAAGATGAAAAGTATTAGTTGTGGGTTATGTGGATCAGCTCTAACTCGACCTATTTTACTACAGCTGAGGTTCACTGGATCCGTGACCAACCCGAATAAGATATAGGTCAGGTTATGAGGGTCAAATGTGGGTAAATATTGGTCCGATTAGCTGGTTGGACCAAGTTTTGCCATCTCTATTTTGGTTGCATGAACAATTTAGGAATTCATCATCAAATAAAGTCACTGGAGATTGTTAAAAAGGTCAAAAGTGAAGGATATGAGGGAGCAATGTCCATAGGAACTTTGACTTCTTAGGATTTGGATTACTAAAGAGATGATTGAATATTCCTGTCTTCCCTTTTATTCTATTTCCACAAAAGGAGAGATTATTTTATAGTCATTTTCAGGTATTAACGTTTTACTCCATATTTTTAACCATTTAAGAAAATACAATGTCTTAGAATTCCGAAGAATTCAATTACACAAAACAAACAGGTGCAAAGAAACTCTCAACAGTCCAGTGCTATTCCACAATCTAAACCACTCAAAATCAATATTCCACCTTGCGGAAGGGTTTGAGTCCTACTCTATTCTGATTTGAGATATGCGTATGGCTAGATTGATCAAGTCTTAAACATGTGAATAAAATGAAGGGAAGGGGCCAGATCAAATGGTTCTACAAAGATGGACCGACACCAATTAAAATTGAAACTTTGCCCAACAGAAACATCAAAGTAGGCAGCCAATGACTAGGTTTTGTAACCGTGTTCCACACATGGATCTACAGCAAGGCCTAGACAATTGGTAAGATGTGCATACTCTTTTGGGGAAAGTTTAGTACTCTCTCTCTCTCTCTCTCTCTCTCTCTCTCTCTCTCTCTCTACCAATGTGTACTTTTTTTACTCAATGCATGAAATCTGCAGTGGTTCTCCTCGTATTGGTGCTAGGCCCAATTGACCATCAAATTCATCCCATGAAAATCCACTTTACTATAAAAATGAAAATTTTCTTTCATGCAACCTGATTTAGAATAAAATCATGAGAGCATTAGTTCTAGCTAAATTGACATGGATCTAATGGTATTTTCCCATTATCAATCAAAGCTTAATCCAAATAAGGACGCACCTAGTAAGAGGATATTTATCATTCTAGATCAAAATAGTGTGAACTTCGTGAAATGATGAAAAAGCACAAAGAAAAGGTCTCTCTCTCTCACATTTTTGAGAGGTGATCAATGTCAAATTGCAACTTCCCTGCTTGGATGTTTGATAGATTAGTGCTCATGACTCATAGAGCAATTAGGTTGGCAAAGGCTGAACTTTTACTTTCATCTTTTTTTTACAGCACGGGTATCTCCCGCCCAGCCCATTAGAGTGCACATGCAAACTCTCGTATTCACATGTACGGTAAAACTATGGGAGGTGAACAATAAATGTAGGTGTCGAACACAAAACCTCTTTGCTTCCTGAGGCGCAAAGTCCTTGGCTAACCGAGCTACCCCTCGTTAGCAAATGTTGAATTAATTTGTGAAGTCACAAGACCTTAAACCAAACTGGACCAACTTGGAATTGATATTGAAAAAAACAAGTCAAGGATTAAAATTGTTACGTACTCTCTTTTTTTAATTCATAGCTAGCATATAACATTTCCTCTGAGGAAATACGATACAATCAATGATACAGTCAAAAAATTGCATCAACCCCAAACTTTCCTATGACTGGATTTTCATAGCGCATTAAGTAATGTTCTTTTTTTTTTTTTTATCAGTCCAATTAAGCTATGATGAACAGACAGATGGGGATACAACACCCCTTGTTCTTTATCCTCTCAAAAGCAAACTTAATGGTTACAACAAAGAACACCTTCCAACTGTGATATGGGCTCTTGTCACTAAATGTAACATGGGAAATCCCTCAGCTGTAGCTCAGCTTTTTAGGACATGGGTGTGTGCGTAGAGTGCGTGAGTTCAAATCCCTAATGTAGCCAAATAAATAAATAATTTGTAACATCACTAGAATTTATAAAGTTTTAAAATCCATTTATAGCAGCATCCCTGCATATATATTTTTTTTATGAAAAGCGTATAATCAATCATTACAAGTTCAAATGTAACAAACCTAAGATAACAGGATTTAGTAGTTCTACATGTGTCCATTGTGCGTCCGAAAGCAGCATTAGTAACTTAAAACACTGAGCACATGCAAATAACTAGGTATCTCAAAAAGAATTCAACCTACTTTGCTAAAATCCAATTATCATGCATCATAAAGATTCACAACGTGTCTAGTTTGATATAATCTCCCATAACTAGAGATACTATAAGTTCTTTGGGTGCCAGCATCAGATTTTGCAAATACTGATACTGATAAGTGATGGCAGACGCCAGACGTTTTATCCTGTGCAGATTCAATAACAAGTAATTTTCTGAACACTATGAATGAAAAAACAGGTGGAACCTTCTGCCGATAACTGTGTCGCATCATGTCTCAGGTTTCTCCATGGCTGCACGCCTGCACCAGGGTATCATAGAGGTTTCTAATATTTATAGTTGCAACGGCAGGGCTTCTGTACTGGTGTGCTCCCTACTGGATCAGGTGTAAACAAATTAGTCCAGACTACAAGACACAAAACGACTATATAAGACAGTTTCCAAACCAGAATTTGATTCGTCATCATCATAGCCTTAACCTTCCTTTCTGGGATCGGCTCAGGGGGTTCTACTTCTACTAATTAACTCTAATTTTTTAATAGAACTCGCATTAAAGTCTTCCCAAGGTTTTTTTAGCTCACTGCGGATCTGATGCCCACAAAAATGAATATGATTATCCATTTTGAACCTGAACCAATAATGCAAATTACATGCAAGATAAACAACATTCATCCTTGCAGAGTTTGGATACTCCCAGCTCCTCCAGTTCAATTCCAAACAGATTGCCTTCAAAATTTTAAAATATTGCTGAAAGCCTCAAAATCTCAAATTCCCATTAACTATAAAGTTGGTAAGAAGCACGGACACGCCTAAATTAAAGACCACAAGCAATGTTAACAACTTGCAAAGAAATACAGAAGATAAATTAGGGATTGTAATCTTTCATCACTTGGTAGCTACATTTGCCTCTGCAATTTCTAGAATTCCTAGCTGGCATCAAAGAATTTCAATTGCTTCAAATCATCTAAAGATGAAAGCAAAGTAAATCAATAAAACATGAAGGATTCAAACTTGAATGTAACTGACATATCATCCACAGCAAGAGAGATAAGAATATTAAACAACCCGATACTTTTCCTTCCATCGAGGAAAAAAGCTAGTCCCTAGACTAAGGGCTTGCGTTAAGTGCCGAAGCACAATATTCGTGCCGAAGCAAGTGTCCGCAAACACTTCAACAAGTATCCGTAGAGACGATAATGAGGACGCACCTCAATGGAAAAACCCAATTCAATTAACCAACTCCGCTTCATGTTTTGTCGACTCAATTGCTCTCCAATGATGGAGAGAAAGAGAGAACCTCTCTGCTTCTTAGAGACGAAGAATGAAGAACGATGATGCGCTACGGCTATTTTGTTCGGATGCATGCGGATGGCAATGTGATGTTGGCGTCGTGACAAAGGTGAGGTCAAAGTGGAGAAGGGGATGGCCATTGGCTGTGGAGCTTGTGATGATAGTGGTGACGACGAAAGTCAAAAACAAGTATGAGTTCTCCACCTTTTTCTCTCTGCTCTGTTCCTTCTCACTCTCTATCTTCTTCTCCAACCCAATAACTGTAAGAATGCCTATTTTATGAGATTATGAGACTACAACTACAAGGAATAAATTGATGTTTATTCAATTGGGGTATCAGAGTCTTTTATAATGGTAAAAAAAATTCTCCAGAAAAGAAAAAGGGAAACAAAAACTATGCCAAGAACAGCATAGACTAAAATGAAACGACAAGATCCTTGGTTCAGCAGCTACAAACTAGGGCGTTAATCTGATTCTCACAGACAATATTTTTATTGTGATACATTGTTCTAAATTTTGTTAATGAATAATGATGGTGAAGATGGAAGAGCAAATTTCCCACTGTAGATGACCATAGATGATGGACACAAGATATGTAAAAGAGGCAACATAATTTATGTAATACATGATAGATAACTTTGAAAAGTTGGTTTCAGCCGTATGATGGAAAGAATTAAAATTAAACCAGCATCAGATTGGTTTTGTCTTATTTCCATCAAACATCTTGATAAACTCTACAGTAAGGGTCTATTTGTACACCTTCTGTGGAAAAGGAAAAAGCTTTTCCTTTTCTGTGGCAGTTTGAGTCCCACCTCACCTCACCTCACGCAGAAAAATAGCCAAAAAGGAGATTGATTCCCTCCTTTGCTAGCTGCACCAAACAACTATCATGGATTATCCCATGATTCTCTGGTGCTTGTCTCACACTTTTCCACAACAATACGAGTGCACAAACACACCCTAAGTGTATTCCCACCCTTAGTCTACAATTTAAAAAAAAAAGGCACCAACAATCATATGATTCGTATCTTCCAAAAGAAGTAGAGAACTCAAAATGAATATCTACTTTATAAAAAGAAGCTAGTTAACTGAAAACGCAAGAGGCCAGAGTTACAATGAAATGTATATCATGCTCTAGCCATGATGTTGAAGGAATAAATTAGACAACAAAGAAAAATTAATAAAAAAGGAAAGATGTCCCGGCGGTAAAAATGATACTTACATGGATGTGAACTGATAAAATGTAGATGTTGTTGACATGTAGTTGTATACTTCTGGAAAGCCATCATTCACCACTAAACCAAGCCAAAAATAAATAAACAAATAAAAACCTAAAATAATAGAGCTCCACTGAAAAACCCAAGCAATAAGAAAGTACACCCATTAGACTAAGCATTGAAAGGAAAGCATATAGAACAAGTTTAAAGATCAAAGCCACAGTAACTGTACCTCAATAAGATAGCAAGCATCCATCAAGAGATCTCACAAAACAATCAACATTTTGTCTTTCTAGAACTAATTCTAGAACCTGCATATTTGCATCCACATTTAAGCCCTGTCCATCTATCTAGGAGTTGACTATATGAGTTCCATAACTCCAAGCCCTAGATATAACTAGTGTCATCTGAGTCAATAAAAGATAAAATAATAATAATAATAATAACAATGAACCAACACAGCATGAATCCTTAAAACGATAACAAATTGATCACAACAACTATAAAAAATACTCAAGCATGCAATGCAATTGCAAGTGGAAAACAACAGGATAAAGTAAACAACACACACACACACACACACACATATATATATATATATATATATATATAGAGAAGTTAGAAACACATTGTTCCTCTGTTTACACTTGGACATAAAACACATCGGACTAAAACATATCGGACTATTACGAGAACTTCTGGTTTACTGCAGACACACCATACCATCTGATCTAGTTATAAATAAAGATTGCTAAGTAGAAACTTCATACGCATAGCTACTCTCCTCAAAAATCTGTGAGGATGAATAGGGAGGGGTTGCAATCCATAAAGGAGGCGACAGAGTAGGATGAAATCTATCAGCAAAAAGCTCTTCAACAGTCCCATCCTCAAGACTGAAAACACCTAAATCTCGGCATCCATGCGCACTATCATAATAGTTTTCCGTATTGTCTGCAAAATATATGCGATTTCCTTTGAAGCCCTGGAACTGGCTAGCCATAACAACAATGGGAGAATTATGCCCCAGAAAAAGTACCCGATCGCCCAAGTTTTCCACCTTCTTAAACCTTTTCAAAGTCTTACTCTCTTCCAAACTGACCTCAAAGATGTCAAAATGGGTTGTTTTGTGAGGAAGGCCTTCTTCTTCATCTCTATCATTGCCTTCTCCTATTCTATCTACATCTCTTGTAATCACAAACATGCTATCAGTCAATGCATCCGGTACCAAATACCCAAAAATTCTATATGGGATTTTGAAATCGTCCTCCAAATCTACAGTCAGTTTTTCAATGTGGGGACTGGAGCCGTCTTCTTCTTCTTCTATGTGTAGAAGGTAGAGGGATTCGTGCCCAGTGAAGAGGTAGAAGTTCCCCTTGTGATATATCACATCTACTACTGCTAGTTTGATATCGATGTGAGTATAGACGTCGTTTCCAACTCTGCAAAAGGCTAGAAACCAAAGTCCGAGTCCGTAGGCGATCACCACCACCTTCCCATTATCTGAGACAGCGGCCTTCAGTATGCCCTGGTCGCGAATCTCTTCCCCGGAGGAGCCTAAAATGCTGTATATTCTGAAGGTGGAATGGTGAGGAAGGTCGATTCTTCTTTTGGACCAAGGATGGAAGAGAAAGATGTCCAGATTCTCGTCCACAATCATCAGCCACCCGTTCTTGAAAGACCCACAGCAGCGCTTGCCGCGTATCTCCGGGAGATGAACGGTGTGGATCTTCTGCTTAGAGAGACTAAAGAAATCGCGAGCGTCCGGATCTTCTCCATTGTCGTTGGGAAGCATCATCAGCAATGGAAGTTCACGATTTGTGTTCTTCAAAATTGACCACCATGATCTGCAGACATACTGCATTCGAATGTGATCGTGTATCATGCAAAAACTGGAAATTCTCTCCAAGATATCGCTAGAAAGTTCGAACCACTTCGCCATCGGATGAGGCATGCAGTTAGGGTTGGAGGAAGAGTCGGTGCTCGAGACTCGGAGTGATACCCTGCACCTGGAAAGACCTGAAGGATCGATCCTGATGAGTGTTTTGGATTAATATAATTAGTGTTAAGTTATTATATTTATTAATCGAGTACAATCACCTATCGCATTTGTTATACGAACAATAATATTTTGCAACTGTGAATGTTACATCTAATTTAGACTTTTTAAACTTTAAAATTACCTAAATTTTTAGATGACGTGGCGGAGTGTTATTAGTCCACTCACCGTGAATGTATAACAAATGCAATAGGTAATCCGGACTCTTATTTATTGTGGCTAACTTAGTTGTCTTAATCACGGTGTGCGCATTATGATTAAAGGGCCCGTTTCTTTACTCGAATTCATAGAATTCATAGTTGGTGGTTGTCTGGAAATTTTAAATACTGGTATTTGAAATGCTGCCAAATTCTGAAATTTTAAGTTATTTGTTTCATTCATGGCTTGAATTCCTGTCTGAGAATTTTAAATTCATTGTCTTTATAAATTCCTTGTTTCATAGCTAGAAGAATTTCTAATTGGAATTCTTGTTACATATGTATTATTTATATGTAGATTCAACTTTAAATTACCCTTCAAAGTCTAATTTGATACATACATAGGCCCACTTAATTACAAAATATAACATCGAGACACCACTAAGAATAAACTCTCTCATTTCTTACAAATTCAGAGAGAGAAATAAGCTTCTTGGGACTTGTATGACTATTCAGAAAAGAACAAAAAAAAAAAAGGATAATAGAAGCCTCAAGTTGACACTTGTATGTTCATCTTTACATAATAGTTCATGCAGCACACATACAAGTATCAATCCATATCGTCCAAATAGAGGGGGCCCAACAGTGCCTAAGCATTTTGATGGAAAGAAAAAATCATGCCCCAGAATTCTGAATCCTCTTTATTAAAGTAGTTTTTCAAATCCTCTTTATTAAAGTGGTTTTTTAAATGCTGAGTTTTTTGGGATTTCAAATGCCTAGAATTTCAAATGCCCAGGAATTCCCAGGAATTCTAGTAATAAAACATAGAATTCCTCACAGGAATTTTAAATTCCCAGACAGCCAAAACTCTTGTCAGGAATTCTAAGTAAAAGAACGGGGCCTTAGAAGAATATTTTAGTATCACTGTAATATACATAAAAATCACAGGGATTTACCTGGCTCCCCAGGCCTGAGGGGATTAGTCCGTCCCAAAGGACTGGGACACCTTCTGATATCTCAAAAAGTAAATTATTAAATTTATTAACGATCTTAATTAGTGCATAAATTTAGTTTTTATCATGGATGAATGGATGGATTTGAATCGATTATTGGTACCTTCCTTGTATTAATGCACTGATTTTAGAAGGGGTTGGCATTAAGGAAAGGAATGGGTACAGGTTTGCATGCTTGGGAATTACAGGCGATTTTTCTTATTTTCTTACTTAATTTTCCGAGGAATTTATGAGTGAAAATACTTTAGATGGACACTAGAATAGAGACCTCACACCAAATCCGCCTTCCTGCCCAACAAACTTTTTCTTTCTTTATCCATTTCTTCGAGTGACAAGGAGATTTGGCAAAGGCATCCCAAAAAGATTTCCATAATCACAACTGAAAATGCTATCATTGAGATTCCCATCGAAAGTGTTTTTTTCTAATAAATTCCTCTAATTTATGCTTGTTTCAAAAATCTTAGAATCTTAACTGAATTATTGTCATTATTGCTACTACTACTTCTTCCACTTCCATGAGATCCGGGTTCGCTTGGATGCAAAGAGATCAGATAGGAAAAACAAAAGAAGCAATGTGGCACAGTACCAAGTGAATAATCCGGAAAAAAAATGGTTGTTCTTCATGAGGGGATTTCCACCCAGTGTTTCTCATAGTTTAGCAGCCTTGTGGGGATTTTCCACATGTCATTTTCTCCACATCCAAATGAGTCCCAAAGGTGTGAAAGAGTCTAACTAAGCTAAGCATAGTTTTACCACTCCTAAATGTAAATGTTCAAAGAAATGGTGCCAGCCATGGCCTTATTAAGAGAAAATAAGTTAAAAAAAAAAAAAAAAAAGGATTTTACGGGAAAAAACCCCTTATACATATGTCCCATGCATTAAAAAGGACCCCATAGTTTCTACTGTACAAAATAGGCACTCTTGCCAATTTTCACATCTATGAGGTCCTTTTTTATGCACAGGACATTTAACAAAGCTTTTCCCATAAAACCTCAAGCTGAACTAAGTTCAATTTAGAGCTTAATATCTGATCCATGGCTCAAGGTCAAGTTGCTACATCATGAAAGAGTCCAGCTCAAGTTTGGGTTCAGGCATAGCTTGTTTTCCTCATGTGTGTTCTATGTATATTGAAATTCACTGAATTTAAGCCTTGCTCTAGGCTAAGGTCCCTTGAATAAGTACCTCTATTAGATTTCAATTCCAATGATGAAACTAGTTAATTAACCCAAGTCAAATTAAAAACAATCAACCACAAAGAGAATGAGACACGCGATTTATACGTTGAAAACCCTATTCGGGAAAAAACCACAGGCCTTACCGTCTAAGCCAACAAACAACCAAGTACTATAAAATTGAAAGTTACAAACTCATAATAACATATCCAACTAACATTAATGTTTGTTTTATCGGTCCAATTAAGCTATGATGAACAGATAAAGATTGGGGATACAACACCCCTTGTTCTTTATCCTCCCAAAAGCAAAATTCATGGTTATAACAACCGTGATATGGGCTCTTGTCACTAATATAACATGACTCGTTCCTTCGGTGGCTGTAACTCAGCTAGTTTAGAATATGGATGTGTAAGGAGAGTGCATGAGTTCAAATCCCTGAGGTAACCGAAGAAATAAATAACTTGTAAATCACTCGAATTCCTAAAGTTGTAAAATCCGTTTGTAGCATCCTTGCTTATATTTTTAATGAAAAACCTATGATCAATCATTACAAGTTCAAACTAACATACCTAAGAAAACAAGATTTAGTAGTTGTACGTGTCCCATGTGTGCCCACGAGCAGCATCAGTAACTTGAAACATTGAGCACATGCACTACCATGTGTCTAGTTTGTTATAATCTCTGATAACTGGATACTATATGTTTTTTTGGGTCCAACGTCAGATTTTCCAAATACTGATACTCATAAGTGGGGAGATACTTTTACGAGAGTTACTCTCACGCGAGTAAGGGGTGGAGGCCCTTATATTTAAGCTGTTGGTGTTGGATATAGATGTAAGGGCTCTATCTTAACTGTCTTGTGAGTATTGCAGACGCTATATGTTTTTTCCTGTGTTCATTCAATGGACACACCCTCGGCCCATAACAGTGTCCCATATGTCCCGGATTTTTTGATTCCCATATATGCATCACCACTCTCCACGGCTGCACCAGAATATCATTATCATTATTCTTTTTAGAGGATTTTACAAGAAAAATCACGGTATGTAGTCAGTACACCGAACATGGAATGTTAGGCAAATGTGCACCTAATAGGGAATCTGTACATGATTCCTAACTTTTTTTACGATTTTTTTTTTTTTTTTTTTTTTTGTAGTCGAATCCGACCTTCAGTTTCAGCGCTAGAGGTCAAATTTAACGTGGTAAGTGACAGCTGATGGTCGCATTTGACTGAAATTATACATGAGTTTTTCTGACTTTAAGTACTGGAATGGCAGTCTTTTACTTGGAAATTAACACCTACGTCGAATTCGACCATGAAGAGCATGAAGGCAGGTCGAATGCGACGCTGCAAATTAAAATGTGCTGTCTGTGCTTTCATCCCAGCGTCGAATGCGACCCTCGGTTGTCACTTACCAAGTCGAATTCGACCTCCAGCGCTGAAACTGAAGGTTGAATTCGACCACACAAAAAAAATGGTAAAAAAAAAATTAGGAATCATGTACGGATTATCTGTTAGGTGCATGTTTGCCTAATATTCCATATTCGGTATACTGGCCACATAAAGTATTTTTTCCAGTAAAAACCTCTTCTTTTTATAACAGTCCTTTTTATAATGAGTCCTCCCATTTAGAATTGCTCATCTTGTAGGCGTCAATAAAAAAAGGTTAATCTTTTCAAGAAAATGTTTGCTGGCTTGGTAATTCATGAATTTGCACAGCTATTTTTATTTTTCTGGCCTTCAACCAAACACTCAACTCAAGTATAGCTTTAATATTTGAAATGAGTTGGCTTAGCCCAAGCTTCTATAAGTTGGGTTAGGTCGGATCGGGCTTAACGAGTTGGGTCGTGTGATCCACCTGACCTCCAATTAGGTTGATATTTTTCTTTTGAAAAAAAAAAAAAAAAAAAAAAGGAAAAATTGCCAAAATCAGTTTTCTTGTGAAACTCTTTTTACTACCACTATCAAAACAAACAATAATACCAATCTCGTAACGTGGTCTAATATGTAAAGGGGCAGACTGATACAGCATCAGAAAAACTATTCTAAAACGTGAATTGTGAATAGACTGGACCATGGATAGACTGAGGATTTTCTTTCTTCTCAGATAGAAAGCCGCCTCGTGGGCTAAAGAACATGTCTCAAGAAGTGGGTCTCACTAATAGTAATATCGGACTATTAGATTGATCAATTTGCGAAAAGAATGAGATTACATATGATATGAATTCCTACTTTTAGCATAGCACGTAGGCTAGTTTTAGTATACATATTGCTCCAATTGAAGTGAAATTTTGCTCAATACATATTGTAAGAAGCGCCTGTGATTTCAACCGCTTTCATCAAGGAAATTTGAGGCCCAATTAATTGGAACTTACTCATCCACTTCCATGCAGATGTCAGCATATGATCATTTATGTATTTTATTGTCATGGTTTTGTTTTTTTTTTTTTTTTCTTTCACAAAATAGAATGTTGAGAAAACAGAGTTCTTTAACCGCTTCATAACCCCAAGGGGTTGGCCGAGTGGTCAGGACTACGGTTCCTTCCTCTTCTGGAACTAGATGTCTAGGTATCGACCCTCAATTCCCCCTTCTTCGAGAACCAAAGGTTGAGTCCACTTGTGTTATCACCTAGGGGCCACAGGGGTTTTACCCGGCTTCTCTCTGGGCCCGATGGGAATAGTCCAGTTCAAAGGGTTGGGAACCCTCCATTGACCAAATATATATATATATATATATATATTCATTAAAAGAAAAGTCACAAGTACTTACTTTCTTCCACCAAACTGCATCAACGTTTTTAGGATTCCAGTCGCTGAGAGAAAACGATATGAGGAGAAATATTAACATTTGTAACTTCCTTGGTTCTTTCTCACTTGTTTTTTGAATCTTGATGTGTCACATCTTGACTGGCTTTTTTATTCCTTTTTTTAGCAATATGACTTTGGTTTTGTTATAACAAATACTGATTTTCAATGGGTTTAGTCCGAAACCATAAAATAAGTGTAGTATAATTAAGAAGTCTATTCCCATTAACATTATTTATATTTTGCGATTTTATTTACATTTAGAAAGTCTAAAATGCAATTGAAGATTCACAAACTCTTTCATTTTCGAGGGTCTATTTGTTCACATGGAATTGAATGCCTAGGAACTCATGATAAACTTAGTTTCAACAAAAGAATTTAAAGACATTGGAGGTTAAGATGATGTAGACGGGACCCTACCTTCCTCAGATTTGATTCATTAGGGAGATTGCACGGTATTCATTTTTAACAAATCAAAAGGGGAGATTATTTGATGGACATTTATAGATTTTCTGCTTTGTTTCTTCAATTTTTGCGACTCTAATATTTAGGAATACATTTCTTGGTATTCTAGAAGCTTAATTCCTTAAAAACAAACCCGGCCTAAGTGTTTTTGTAAATTATTTTTTTATTGGAAAAATGAATCAAAATTATCTAAAATATCAATTAAGAACTGAAATATCGGCCAATAGATAAAGGTTTCAGCCCCCCTATATATTCCCACATGTGTATATGCGGGCTTTCTTTCCACTTCGGTGGGCTTCCTTCCTGGGTGTGCTGGGCTCAATATTATAAAAATAAATAAATAAATAAATAAATAAAAAGTCCCAGCCACTGTAGCTGGGGTAAAAAAAAAAAAAAAAAAAGTAAAGGTCTCAGCAATGCTAGGATAGTGTCATATAGATGGGCAAGGCCTTGATGATTGGATCAAAAACCTGAATCCATTGAGAGCACTTAACCTGTATTCTAATTTCTCTGTAATGTGACGACTGCAAGCTGTAGAAAGTATCAACTTGGAAATTCCAAGTCTTCCCAATAAGAGTGTTCACACTTGTTTTAGTCGTTGACACATGACTCTCATCTCTCTCTCTCTGTCCTTGTGCTGGAAGTGTGAACTGTGTAGTGTTCAAACTTCAAACTTCACTTCATAGAATACTGACCTAATGACTCTTTTTTTGTTTGTTTGGTAGAAGAACTTAATGACCTAGTCAGGTACTATGTATATGATTGAGAGAGTGTGTTCAAAAGTTGCATAAAAGATAAAACCCATATGAGGAATCAAAGCAGCTGTCGTTGGGCTCCACTACCCTACTTCCACTCCTATATAATATATATTAGAAACTTATGAAACATACTCCCTATATTCTCTTTAGCTCTCATCTCCCTCATCATTTGTTAACACTTGTTTTAGGCAACCAAGAGGAAGATCATCATGGCCACTGAGAATATGGGGAGCCCCAGAAAGAGTAGGCCACCCATGATCAGCAGCGGGCCACCGGTGAATCAAGAAGATCCATGGAGAGAGAGGGGAGCTGGATTCGCAACTCCAACAAGGGGGAAGATCAAAAGGGCTATCTTTGGTTGTATTCTAAGTGGCTTGTGTCGTGCTGCTGCTCGTCTCTTTCCATGTATATTTAAGGAAGAGGATGAAAATTGAATGGGAGTGCTGTGTAACTATACTTTTGGCCTTGGTGGCTGTCTTTGATTGTTCTTCTTGGCTTTCCTTGTGTTCGCTTGCTTTGTCTTATATCATACATAGACATAGAGGAGGTATCTTTGTGATTTCTTCTTCGGGGTCTTTTGCTAGCTCTTGCATGGTCTTTTTTTTTTTTGGCATATTTTAGTCTCTGTAGTGATTGTTATGTTGTTATAGCTAAAAATATATATTATATTCTTGGACTTCCTACTATGTCATCTTCTTACATCTCTCTCTCTCTCTCTCTCTCTCTCTCTCTCTCTCTCTCTCTCAATGCATGAAAATGACCCTTATCATGGTGTATATGGGATTATGTGATGGGTAGGGGTGTGATGAGCCGAGCCGAGCTGAAACGAACTGGGCCAAGCTGGAGTTCAGGTCCAACTGCCTGATCCATATATAGCTTGAACTCGATCTAGTCAAGCTTGAGGAACCAAGCTAAACTCGGTGTATTCTCAGCATTACCAATCTTGAGGTTTGGATGAGATTGTCTTCAGAAAGCGAGCATACATTGATTCAATGTAATTTAAAGAGCTTAGCTTGGGCTTGGGCTCGCGTTAAATGTTAACATAATCGAGCTGATATTGGGCTTGATCAGCTTGAGCGCCATCTCTAATTTGATCAAGATATAGCCCATTAGAGCTGAACAAGCCCTGGCTCGATACAATTGAGCTAAATGACCCATTTCCCGAGTCGAGTCTGAGCAGAGTTGAGCTGGCTATACTACTTAACAGCCCCAAGTTGGGGTGTACCTAATCCAAAGAGAGTCTTTTTTTTTTTTAATGGGATGGAATGACCCCACGACCAAGATGAAAATTGCAATGATAAAAATGATCATACTTTTGAGGAACCAAGTGCTGAAATGGTATGGGTGGAATCCCAAAGGGGTTGGCCTAATAGTCAGAACCACCATTCCTCTCTCTTCTGGAGCTAGAAGTATTGGTATTGACTCCCGGTTCCCCCCCTTTTCAGGAATTGGATGTTGAGTCCACTTGTGCTACGACCTAGGGGCCACAGGGATTTTTATCCAGCTTCTCTCTAGGCCCCAAGGGAATAGTACTCCAATCCAAAGGGTTGAGAGCCCTCCATAAACGGAAAAAAAGAAAAAAAGGAAAGAGGGTATGGGTGGAGTGATATTCAGATAATTGGCTAATCCACACCTTACGCTTCTCATCCCTCTCCCCCTGATATGGCATGTATCCAGGTGGGTCCCGTACAAAGAGATAAAATCCATCATCCATAAAGGCAACGACTTTTGCCATCTGATTTCTCAGTACAGCCATGTTTCAACAAATCTGTGTGGGCCAACCCATCACAAGAAGTCTATTTCACCAGGGTTCAAGGCTCAATATTATCATCACTGACTTTGACCAGAAAGAGGAATTCACTTCTCCTACCTCTTATCTTTCTTTCCTTCCATCCTTTCCTTTTCTCTTCTCTCTCTCTCTCTTTTTGTTTTTGCTTGCTCTGATGTCATGCCTGGGTAAGGTTCAGCAACCCAACATTGAAATTGGGTACCTAGTCAATATTAAGTTTCTATAGCCAAGGTCCAGTTCATTGACAGCCAGCGGCCCAGCAATAAGACTCTAAGATTTGGGGCTCAATGAAACCAGTGTTTTAAAAAGTGGCCCATCAAACAGGGCTAGAGCAGGAACAGTCCAATGAGCTCCAAACCTTAACTAAAACCATATAGAATTTGTCAAAACCGTTTACAACTGACAGTCGGACTAGATGAATTAGCCTGATATTTTTTCAGTGTTTATTTTGGAGCCATGGTTGAATCAAATAGTAAAAAGGGTGTTTGAACCGGATTGAACCAAATAGCCCACTCCTAATGGTACGGTATGTAATTATAGTTATTAATTTTGTACCGTTTCGACCAAAATGATCGAATTTTCTAGTTTTGGTCAAGTGGCTAAAAATTTAATTTCGTATAAAACTTTTTATTTTGAATTTCGGTCAATTTCGGCTGAAATCTAGGATTTCTGCCAAAATGTGATTTTTTGGCCGATATTATATTTTACATAATTAGTTATTTTTTAATTTTTATTCACAATTTTCTTTATATTTCTTATATTTTTTTCAAAATGTAATTCCAAAAAAATTTACTAGAATGGATTAAATATATATATATTATTTTATTTTTTATTTTTTACATATATAGTATTTTTATATTTTCCATACCGAAATGAGCTTCGAAACAATATTGACGACTATATATGTAATCCACAGTTCCGAGACTTATTGGCTCATTAGCGGATTCCTAATTCTCAAAGGGCAGGCCTATGGGCCCGTTTGGTTGCATAAACCACTTAGCAATTTAAGCTCAAATGAGTTCCACTAGAGATTATTAAAGAGGTGAAAGGTGAAGGATATTATGAGGCAGCAATGTTGAATTACTAAAGATATAATTAGGTAATCATTTTCCGCATTCCCTTTGATTTCATTTCCACAAAAGGGTAGGTTATTTTATGGTAATTTTTTTATATTCACCTTTGAATCTTTAATTTTAACCATTTAGAAAATACAATGTCTTAGAATTCCCAGGAATTCAATTACACGAAACAAACAGGCGCAAAAAAACTCTCAAACAGTCCAATGCTATTCCACAATCTAAACCACTCAAAATCATTATTCCACCTTGTAGGAGGGTTTGAGTCCTAGTATACTCTGATTTGAGATATGCCTATGGCTAGATTGATTACGTCTAGAACATGTGATTAAAATGAAGAAAGGGAAGGGACCAAATCACATCATTCTACAAAGATGGACTGACACCAATTAAATTGAAATTTGGCCAAACAAAACAAATCAAATTGGGCAGCTATTGACTAGGTTTTGTAACTGGGCTCCACAGATGGATCTACAGTGGACTTAAGACAATTGGTAACATCCACACTTTTTGGGGAAGTTTAGTGCACTCTCTCTCTCTCTCTCTCTCTCTCTCTCTCTCTCAGTGTAATTTTTTAGTTCTCAATGCCCGAAATCTGCAGTTCCTCCCTGAATTGGTGCTAGGCCCAATTAAGCTGAGCCTACCATCAAACTGATCCTGTAAAAATCAAGTGATTTCATACCCTGTGTCTTTATATATTTATGAGGAATTTACGGCATAGAGCCCTATAGGACCCTATACCACTTCGGAGGTGCCGTATTCACCATGGACATGAATAAGGCTCCCTGAGTGCGTATTCGTTTTTTTTTTTTTTTTTTTTTGTCGTTTAGTGGTATGGTCGATATCGACCATATAACTGAAATGCATTTTTCTCTGTATGGTCGATATCGACCATATAACTGAAAGGCATTTTTCCCTGCATGGTCGATATCGACCATATCGCGAAATAACAAGAAAAAAGACGAAATGGGTTTTTTTCTTTGGTTGCTGGTGCTGTTCCATGGCCAGGTGGGTCTGTTCAAAATGAAAATCCATACCCAGGCGGGTCTGTTCCAAATGGGGTTGAATGTGGATTTTCTCAACAAACTCATCAAGATATTAGTACTGAGATTACATACTCTGATGGGTTTGGCTCTGATTTTGATTTGAAAATAGCCCAAGTTGGAATTTCTAGGATTTCAAGAGAAACTCATCAAGAAAGTTGCAGAAAAGACGTGTTGGGTTCGAATATGTTTGATTTGAAATTTGTGGAGCAAGGGTTCTCACATGAAATTGGTGCCCAAAACGGAACTGATTGTAAAGAAGAATCTTGAAAAATATGATATAGCCCTCAGCAGTGGCGATGAGGAAGAAGGGGTCGTGAAAGGTTCCATCCCTTCTTCTCCCTCCTCCTCCCCTCCCCCTTCTCCTTCATGAAAAACTCAACTTCTATTTGAGTTCCCGCATAATGGTCAATATCGACCATTTTTATGATCGATATCGACCATTCGCTAAACGACAAAAAAAAAAAAAAAAAAAAAAAAAAAAAATACAAAATCGTATTTTGAGAACCTTATCCATAAATACTGTGTTTCTAGGATTTCAAGAGTGGTATGGAGTCCTTAGGGGTCCTACGCCGTAAATTCCTCTATATTTATTTATTCAATATGAGATTTATGAATGATGAACTATACGTTTTACAATCCCCAAAACTACAATTTTTGTCTCTACAAACAACCACCTCTGTTTATCAGTAAGTATCAGCCAACCACCTTGAAATCAGCTTTACTATAAAAATGAAGATTTTCTTTCATCTAACCTGACTTTGATTAAAATGAGAGCATTGATTTTCGCTAAATTGACATGAATTTAATGGTACTTTCCCATTATCAACCAAAATTTAATCCAAATAAGGCTGCACCTAAGGGAATATTTATAATTCTAGATCGAAATAATGTGAGCTTTGTGAAAATATTATAAAAAAAATAAAAAAAAAATAAAAAAAACACACACACACAAAGAAAAGGTCACTGGGTGACCAATATTTTTTGATAAATAAAGGTGGTACATAAAATATAAAAAAAAAATGCTGGTGGATAATTGTACAGAGAAGAAAGGTTAGCTCTCTATATGCAATCAATGTCAAATTGCAGCTTTCCCGCTTGATAGTGCCCATGGTTCATATACCAATCAGGATGGGCAAGGCTGAATTAATTTTAAAGTCACAAGACCTTAAACAAAATTGAATCGGCCACCCAAAGGATCAATCAAAATCCAGGCCTGTTAGGGCATGAAAAAAAAGAAAAAACTGAGGGCTTCATTTTAGGTTTTCCTTGTTAGTTGCAATGAAAACATTGTTCCAATGTGTCAGTGGCAGATCCGGGATTTTCATTTAGGTGGGGCGGACAATAGTCAATTGAAACCAATTAAAGAAAATAAATAAAAGAAAACTCAATACCAAATAAGTTGTTCCAACATAAATAAATTAATGGCAGAATGTTTTAGTAAGAGTAGAAGAATTAAGAAATAGGCTATGGGTTTTACATAAAGACGAGGCAAGAAATAGCTATTGGTTTTACATAGTCCCTTTTTATACTGAGTCCTACTTTGGATATCTATTTCGATAAAAACCAATAACAATCCAAATATATTTCAACAATTCAAGAATCAAAATGAGATAAATTAATAGAATTCCTACAAATAGAAGAAAACATTCATCTCTTAAACTCTTCCAAGACCCACAGAACAGGTTGCTGTTTCAAATCTTGATTTGAAGTTGCCTTGTGTTCTTACCCAACAAGAGAACTTATAAAAATAAATAAATATACACAAAAAAAAAAAAAAAAAAAAAAAAAAAAAAAAAAACAAACAAACAAACAAACAAACAAACAAAGCCAAAGAGAGGAATTCGAACAAATCCAAAAAGCTCAAATATCAGAATTGAGACTTCCTAATGTGAATATCGAATGTGGCACATCGATGAAGAAACCGAAAGAAAAGAAGGAAGAAGAAAAGAACGCCGAATTGATATACAACAAGTGCATAGAGGGAGAGAGGAAGTGGGCATAAAGAAATATATCAAAGAAAGAGAGGTGTACTATAAAGTAATAAAGATAAAGAAATCAATGAAAGAAAGGAGAGACATGCGTGGGAGTTGATCTGGACTGCAGGCGTAGACATTGTATTCCATGCTTGCATCACTTGGAAGCACCCATCCGTTGTTCTTGATCCAACGATAATAGATTAGTTCTTCATCAGTCGGATTGAAACGAAAGCCTAACGGAACCATGACTATCGTTGTTTTTCAAGAGAAGAAAAACTCTGAAAATATGAAAATAATCCCTTCCCTATCAATTTATAGTATAATCGAAATAATGATTTCATAGAAGAGAGAGTCAAAGAATGGAGAAGAGAGGAGATTGAGAGAAGGGAATACTTAGTCATGCTGCTAGCGAGACCTGAGCAGAGGCAGAGACTGTGCCGCTGGAAGGAAGGAGTACGCAAAAGGGGAGATAAGAGATGGAGAGGAAATAGGGTTTTTCTCAACATGGGGCGATGGGTTACAGGTTACAGGGGATGCCTCTTTAGCCGATATCCCCCCTTGGGAGTTTTGGCATTGTTGCCCCAGGTCCACATAACGTGGGTCTGCTCCTGCAAGGTGTTATGAATTTCCTCTATGGTAAGAGATATGCAGAAAATGGTTCTCCAGCTCGGTCGCCCCAGGTACACATAACGTGGGCCCGCCCCTGCAAGGTGTTTTGAATTTCCTCTGTTGTAAGAGATCTGCAGAAAATGGTTCTCCAGCTCCTGCATCCCATTCTACTTTCCACAAAAATTTGCAAAAATGTTTCACCTCAGAAAATGAAAGCCATAAAACATAAGTACGTTCACACAGAAAAGAAAAAATCATTCTTCCTTGAAAATCAGAAAATGTTCCACATAAACCTACTTTTAAGCTTTAATTCATTCTGAATTCTAAAATGGGTGGGATGTTCAGAACATCAATCAAAAGCATGTGTTGGTGAATACCAAGTGGACCATCTAACAATTTCCCATGATAACCTACTGAGACAACTACCATATCTCTGTGGAGAAGGTTGGTTTGGACTGATTGGGCAGGTGGGGGTTTGTGATTATCCAAGGGGACCTTAGGATTAACAGTTGGGCCTATTGTGGGATTAGACCAGACCTATGATCATCATTGTTGTGTAGCTGATGGTTGCCATTCCTTCTTTACCCTTGCCTGCGTCTTGCCATTCCTTCTTTACCCTTGCCTGCATCGGGATCTCTCTGAAGCATATAGCTCGGATTTAGTGCATATGTGCTGCATGCCTGCATCAACATGTACAGCCATAGACACTAGTCACTACTGTGAACAGGAGAAAAATTAAATATATAAACAATACCAAGTTTGGACAGGGTGATAAAGCCTAATGAGGCATCGCACCACTAAAGAGGGATTAAGAAAATGTCTATGGTGGTGATAAACACTTGACAATGTTGATTTTCTGCTTTCCATGTTTAGTTAGGATGGGTTGAGTGAAATGGAGATGGAGCAAGGTACGTTATGCAATATGCAATTAACCACTGTTAGTAATACCAGATGCAACTGACCTCTTTTTTTAAATAATATTTGCTTCTTTTATTGAAAAAATTGGTTAATCCTGTGCGCGATGCATCTTTGTTCGTTCAACACAAACTCGAAATTGAGTAGAGAGAGCAACATGGGCCCTGGTAGCACATATCCATTGCCTATTTGTTTCAATATCGATACCAGTCGCTATTGGCACATGCCAACTGCCTGCTTCAGACTCCTGCATTCACCAAAAAGGATCAGCCATGCATCCATTAGACTGTTACATCTCAGTTGAGCAGTGTCAAATATCAACTATCAGATATCGAAGTATACAATAGAAGTTAATAACAGGTTAAGACTTGATAATGGAGTGCTCTGATCAAGACCTAGAGGGAGATGAAGTCAAACAAAATACTCACCTGTATGACAACTGAATAGGGTGGCGGCATGTGAAAAATGGGGCCTTGTTTAGAGAATGAAAGGCGTACCTGCCAACCACAACACATGAAGTGACATGATTCAGCTTACGAGCCAAAGGATAAAGGCTGACAGAGGCCTTCTGAGTTGAGAGTCATGAAAAGAAAACTGAATAAATGTAAATATACACATGCCAAAATAGTTATGAGAAATTGTATTTTAAATCTTCAGGGTTTTTTTTCCCTTGCTTGGGAGGACTCCAACTCTGACATTCTTATAATAAGGAATAGTGAAAGTTCACATAAAAATAATCAAAATCTCATTCTCTTCTTGTCCAGACTTCATAATGAATAAAAAGATAATTAAAAAAACACTTGTCAACTTGGAATTGATATCGAAAAAATGTAATATAGCACTGAAAGCTATTTCTTTGAATCAAGCAGTGTGTCAAGTTAAGGATTAAAATGGTTACATGCCCTCATTTTATTATTCAGATTTAGTATATCCTCAATGGCAATGTTATTTACTAACTCTGATGGACAGCCAAAGATGGGGATACAACAACCCTTGTTCTATGTCCTCCCAGAAGCAAACTTCATTCCCCAATAACCAGATACTATTCGTTGTTTGGGTGTCAGTATCAGATTTTGCAAATATTGATAATGATAAGTGATAGCAGACGCCATACATTTTATCCAGCGCATATTATAGTATGTAATTTTCTCAACATCAAGAATGAAGAAACAGGTGGAATCCTGTGCCCATGACCGTGTCTCATCATGTCCCTGATTTTCTGATTCGCGGATATGTGTCCCCACTTGGCTGCACTATCATAGAGGTTCCTAATATTTATAGCTGCCTCACCAGGGCTTACGTACTAGTGTGTTTCCTATTAGATCAGGAGTAAAAAAAAAAAAAAACACTAGTCCCTAGTATACGACACAAAAACAACTATATATAAGACAGTTTCCAAACCTGAATTTGATTCATTATCACCATAGCCTTAAACCCTCCATTCCGGGATCAGCTTAAGGGGTTCTACTAATTAACTCTGAGTATAACTCGCATTAAAGTATTCCCATGTTTTTTTTTTTGGTAGCTGATCATAGATCTTATGTCGCCAAAACATGAATATGATTAACCATTTTGAACCTGAACCAACTATGTGAATTACATGCAAGATAAATAACATTCATCCTAGCAGAGTTTGGATACTCTCAACTCCTCCAGTTCGATTCCAAACAGATTGCCTTCAAGATTTTAAAATATTGTTGACATTCTAGAAATCCCATTAACTATAAAGTTGGTAAGAAGCAATGAGATGCCTAAACTAAAGACCACAAGTAATGTCAACAACTTGAAAAGAAATACAGAAGATGGATTAGGGATTGTAATCTTTCATCACGGTAGCTACATTTGCCTCCGCACATTCTAAAATTTCCAGCTGACAGAAAAGAAGTTCAAATGCTTCATATCATTTAAAGATGAAAGCACAGCATGGTACACCAATAAAAAATTAAGGATCAAACTTGAATGCAGTTGGCATGTCATGCAAAGCAGAAGAAATAAGAACCTGATGCTTCTCCTTCCATCGAGGGAAAAAGCTAGTCCCTAGCAGTGCAAACAAGTGGTCCCTCATCTCATCATTCGTAACCAGCAGACAATTACAGCTGACGGCAGCATATAGCCAGTACCTGTTGTGTGGATATATATTACAAGAACCATCAACATTGCATTGAGCAATGTCATGGAAATCTTCTTTCTTACTTTCTAAAATAAAGTAAGGTCCTATTATGTCTCAGTGCAGAAAGAGTAGGCTATTAATAAAGATAGTGACATATAAGAGATAATAAGCAGATGTTAGCCTGTTAAGAAGTTGCAATGAATTGAATTCAACACTAAAAGCTAAGCCAAGTCTTGCTAAATCCCAAAACAATTGGATTCAATAATTGCTGACAGATTGGATATTGAACACATATCTTTCTTCCAAAGGCTTCTGAAAAAACTCAGGTGCATTTATTTGAGAAACATTTTAGAAAGAAACCCACAATTCAAAATAATTAGTAATATTTTCAAATTTTGCAAACATCCTAATCCTGCCAGCCTAAGTTCCATTAGTATGCATATGTGCATCAGAATCCAACACCAGAACAAAATGTCCAATTTGGCAAATCCAAGAAAAAGATCCACGGATTCAGAATTATATTTAAATTAATTCAAATAAAAAAAAAAAACGCAGAAATAACACCAGCAAGAAATAGTCTACAAATCTTACTCAAAACAATCAAACAAGCATTTCAACATTTATTTTGATTACAAAAGAAGAAACAATATAATATTTTGTTATCAATAAAACAATGTTCAAAATTGTAATAGAAGAATCCAGTTGTATCAAGAAGAATTTAACACACTTTCATGAAGAACGTGCCAATGTGGCACAAACCCATGTCAATATGCAATATGGTTGCCCATTCCAAAGAATCTTGTAGCATAGATGCCAGCTCTTCAGCACCAACTTGGACATAAATCATCACATTAAAAAAGTGATTAATTAAAAACTTCCTTTGTTGTAAAATAATTAAAAGCTCCATTATTATTCAACTGCAGGTTTAAATTTGTATAATCAACCTACCTGATCATGAAATTGTTTTGGCCCGATACCACTAATAAAAAAATCCACACATATAATAATAGATCAAATAGTACCATGCTCAAAACTCAAAGGTCTTCAAGTCTGCTTAGTCCTTCTTTGACCACCAGGGACAAGTCATCTCATTGTTCTTTTCCTTCTTTTTGGCAGATATGGACAAATATGCCACAGTCCCATTTGTAAAAGCAGATGGTGTCCGATAAGTGTGTGCTAAATGAACAAGAAATAAGTATACAATAATATTATACAACCCTGGAGATGAAAATTTACCAATCATCATTTGATCCAGCAGGTACAGTATATAGCATTCCAGATCTCCACCATCTTTGTAACAATTGCCTATTATTTGGGTTCCGGGCAGGCCCAGCCCATGCACGTCCATCATGTAACACAATAAGTGGCAGTTTCTTCGTTGGACTCATTTGCTGTATCTTCTTTACAACAGAATTAAGCTGCCATAACCACAATAGTATACAAAAGCATTCAGACAAAAAATAGTTAATTAACAAACATTATTCCAACAGTTCAGCTTGAAACTATTAAAGCTCTAAAAACTACTGTATATAGAAGATAGATCATTTAGCCAACCCCAAATGATAATGATGAGGATGAGGATGAGTCATACAGAACCAGCATACCTGGGAAAAGCTAAAATCTTTGTGATTATAAATGCCCATGTTGGCTGCATCTATAACAGTTTCAAACGGTCCATGATTGATAAGCCACTCCTGGATAGCAAGATGTTTATAAATCACTATATAAGTACTTCACACAAGAAGCAATAGAGCTAAAATCATCTATTATACTTCCTGGATAGCAAGACGTTTGTAAATCACTATATAAGTACTTCAAACAAGAAGCAATAGAGCTAAAATCATCTATCCACAAATGCAACGCAATACATGCTCTTTTACCCCAAAAAAACAAAAACAGCATCAGATAATATGAAAAACACTTCTATTTTTAATACAAATTAAGGCCGTTTATTTATAAAAGGCATACTTTGAGTAAAGAAAACTGAGGAATCAAGCAGTGCATTAGTACCAAACAGCAGTCAACACATTATCAAGTTTTACAGGCTTTATGGAATGGTGCAGGTTTTTTGTTAAAAAAACATGTGGACAGGTGGGCCCAGGTCTCCACCACCTCAGCATTCCCTCTGCTTTCTCTCATTTTAACATAGGTTTTTTTCTCAAATAAGCGCTGCTTCACTTAATCCCTTCCTCAGCCCTATTTATTTTTGTACAGTGAGGAACTTACCCCAATCCACCACTTTCATTATTTTTTAAAATTGAATGATACCCTAATTCAACACCAACTGACTGGTCATTAACCATCAGAATTTAACACAGAGAGAAATGCACTTTAGAAAACCATTAAATTGAAGCTTCAAAATTGAGTGTTGGGATTATTTGATTAGAGTAATATTTAACAGACTACCCGATATTCTAGGCAGACACCAACTCCAGAATTGCATGCATCCTAGGTAGGCCCCTATAAGCACCTCTTTATAAGTGCACTCAAGTTGACAAGAGAACAACACCCTTTTAACCAGAGAGTAAAAGGCTTTTTTTTTGGGTTACCTCCTTGGAAAAAAAATTTCTTCACAAATGAAAGGATTTCAGGATCCAAAAAGATTTTTAGCTTCCTCTCCCATTATTGCGAAACAAAAGGATTTTCTTAGCTATGACAATACAATGTTGAAGGCGCTTAAATCCACTCGCTTGTTTATTCACTTGACAATTGATTGAATCCCATATAGTTTGTTTGCATTTCATCATTGCTGTAGAGAACATTAGGATGTAAATTTTCAAACAGTTAAAAGTCTTTAATCAGCACTTACTCAGTTGGCAGGCAAATGAATCACAAATAGTTATTTGTACTTAAACCATTGCTGTTGGAAGCATTATGATTGACCTTATAGAACAGTTGTACATTTAGTTGGTCTAAGGATCAAAACAATCTATTGCCTTGATGCAACTTATTTCCTGCAAGAGTTTCATATGAGCTTGTGCTGCCAAACAAGTCCAGCCAGGATTTTAATCATTCTTCAGATATCAAAACATTGCAATATGAAGTTCTTCAATCTGTATTCAGGAAATATGATCACAATCTTAGTATCTTATGAGTTCACATTTTATCTACATCTCAAGCATTTTTGCAGGTCTAAAAGTAAATTGTAACGATGGAATCTATGATTAGTTGATCACAATGCAGAAGCAATCCAAATAGAATTCAATATCTGAAATGCCACATATCAGATAAAAAAGAGATAAGAGCACACCTTAAAGGCAGTAAAATTTGCCTTGACTTCTTTCTGGCAGGCCAAGCTCGATAAGGAGCTCGCAAAATTCTTAGTCTCCATTGGATCGATATCGATGCAAACAAGCTTCTCCCCACAAGAGCCACAAACACCATGCTCATCCATGTGGGTCCTCACCACCCTCCAATTCCCCTTCCCCAACCACCCCTGCCCATGCCACCCACCCCCTCCCTTCACAACCCCTTCCTTCACCTTCTCCACATCCCACCCCACCTCTCCAACCTCCGCCGCCGCCGCCGATCCAAACCACCCCTCAACAATCCCAGAAGTCGATTCCTCCACCTGCCTCACATTCGCCCGCAACCGGTGGAGCATCTGGTACACCTTATCCCCCCTCCCTGAATCCACACTGACCCGGAGAAGCGCCGCCAGCTCCGGCTCCTCTGGCAACACCCCAGACGCCTCCATGTGATCGCAGACCTCATACGCCTTCTCCGCCTCCCCCTTCCGGCAAAACCCAAAAAGCGCCGGCCCGTAGGACCTCAGCTTCAGCTTCATACGGGAGCTCGCCATGTTCTTCACCATTTCAAAGGCCAATTCCGGGTCATCCATGGAAGCCGCCAACCTCGCCAAACTGGTGAAAGTAGCCTCATTTGGGCGGATTTTTTCGACACCCATTTGGTGGAAGATCTCAAAACCCCTGTTCGCGCCGGAATTCGCATCCGATTCGGCTTCTTTGGAGGCGGAGCAGAGGTAGAGGAGCACGTTGTAGTGGTATTGGGAGAGTGGGGTACCTCTAGAGCGAGCGTCGTCGTAGAGGCGAAGAGCTCCTTTGACGTCGCATTTCTTCGAACACATGTCGAGCTTGAAGCGAAGCTGACTTTCTGGAGAGGCTTGACGTTCCTTCTTCGTCTTTCGTTTGGAGAGATGGGTTTCTTCCTCTGATGGGATTGGAGCTGTGGATGATTGGATTGCAGAGGAGAGATGAAAGATTGCTGCTTTATTTATTGGGAGGGTTTTGAAAGAGAGGAAGGAAGAAGAAGAAGTAGCAGTAGTAAGAGAGGGAGAATGGTAGAGGAATGGAGATGGGGTTTTGGAGAAGAGAGAGGAGATGAAGGAAGAGAGTGATAGATAGCATTGTATACGCATTTTCTGCTGCTGCTTTCTGCTCTCTCAGTCTCTCTCTGCATAGATTCTCCCTCTCTGCTTCAGCCTTCAAATGTGCAGCACGTTCGGATATGTCAATGTGTTGTTAGGGTTGGATTTGGATTTGGCACCTCTTAAGCCTGTAAGCAAGAACATGGAAGGAGGAATATTCATGTATATAAGGAAGAGGAATATTCATGTGCATCCTTATTATAGGGTGGGGGGCACTTTTCCTTTTTGCACATGAATATAAGGAAGTGTACCTCACCCTCATTATGGAAATATCCCTCACCATAGGGTGAAGGATAGATGCACATGAATGTTCCCCTATAAGGAAATATTCAAGTGAGAACTATTATATGAAAATTTTTTGTGGGTCCCACTAGCAACCCATACAAACTTAGCAACCAATAGGGAACCCCCTGATAGTCACTAATCCCAAGGATTAGCACACATCCGAATGGATTGAACCGTTGGATTGAGGGTTGATTTTTTTTTGAATATGAAGCCATTAAACTTGTGGGTTAGCTTTAGGGCATGAGTTTGGGGTCAAACTTGATATTTGGGGTGGTCTTATATAGATCTTTCCATCCCCCCGATCCCATCCCCAAATGTGTGCCCTACAAAAAAGCTCTTATATAATATGTAAGAACTAGTTCTCGACTGAATATTATCCATACATATATATATATATATATATAACTATATGATTTTGAGTGTATAGAGATCATGAGATGAAATGGAAATTCTAAATGCACCATTTATTTTGCTGAGCACACCCACCTTTAAAAAAAAAATCACTATTCATAAAGGGATGTGGGTGTGCTTAACAAAATCGATGGGTGCATATAGAGTCACCTGGTCCGAAAACTTTTGACTTTTTCTTGAGTTATCACATTTTGACAAAGGACTGAGTAAAAACTGAGAAGACTCGGTCGAGTCATCTTATTTTAATAAATTATTTATATTTTTTAAACCATTTGATAGGTAAATCTTGTTTAAAGAAATTAAAATTAATTTATAAGTAATTATGAATGGGGTTTGGAGTCGGTTATTTTAAAGAAGCTGACTAAAATGTAATTTGAAAGTGATATTTGATCTTTTACATTAGATTATTTGGACTAACAAATTATGTAATATGAAATATTTCTTCTTTTATTTTTATTATTGAAGTACTTTTCTTACATATATAAATTTATTAATTTGCATTGACAATCTTAAATATATGTAAATAAATGTATATTTATATTTTTTAAGTAATAAATTTTTTAAAAAATTATTGAAAAAAAAAGAAACATGAATCTTCGAAGTCTCCATGTTAACTCCATCTCAAAAAAAAAAAAAAAAACATAACTAGATAAGGGCGTTTTTAGTGCAAGCCCACCCACTAGGGCTTTGGCCCACGCTGAGCCCAACCTACATATGTGAGGGTAGCGCATGAACAAATGCAAAACCTTCTTAACACTTCTTTAGTTCTTTAGAATTTATACACAATCCTATCATAATCTTATCAGCAATCCTCTAGAATAATTCATACATTTTCCTACATTGAAACCCTTTACATTTCTATATTATTCAAGACAATTCTAGAGCCTTCTAGAATCACAGGACTCTTTAAGACATCCATCGATACATCAAGATCTTGACTGCTCTTTTTTCTTGAAAAGAACAAAATAAAATTAATGCTCTAACATTTTACACAAATCGGTTTCATAAATCATATAATTTAAGACTATAAAATAGACGATAAAAAAAAAAAGAGTATGTCCACCTTGTCTGTTTTTTATACAACTTTTAAGATCTTATGGACCTGACTTAAATGTTATTAGTTCCCTAAGCCTTTTTACTAACCCTCTGTTTGGGAAAGGGTGGGGGGGGGGAAAGGAGGGGGGAAAATTTTTTTGGAGGTGTTTGGGAAAGGGGGGGAGGGAAAATGGAGGGGACGGGGAGGGGAAAAAGGGTGAAAAAATTCGCCCCAAAATTGGGGGAAAATGGGGGAGAGGAGGGGAAAATGAGAGAAAATGACTAAATTGCCCCTTTATGTTTAAAAAAATTTTAAAGTTTTTATAAAAATAAGGGCAAAACGGTAAATTTTCTCTCTATCCTTACAAACAAACAAAAACCTGCACTTTTCACTTTTCTTCCCCCTACTTTTTCACTTCCCAAACAAGAGAAGGTAAAATTAATTTTCTCTCCCCTCCCTTCCCCTTCATTTTCCTTCCCCTCAAATTTTCCTTCCTCCCCTCGCCCTCCCCCTCCCCTCTCCCAAACGGACCGTAAAGTTCACACTTTGGTCAATTTTGAAAAGCAGCACAAGCGGCATAATCTAAAGGTTTTAGAGGCTTTAGGTACTCGAAAACACATGATAGAGTTTGGGGACCCTAATAGCCAACCCTAAAAACAAGTGCTTTAGGATCTAGCTATACACATAAACGTGTTAACTATATTGTCAATTGTCTAATTTGAAGTGTTGAAATAGATGATTTATAAATGGTTCATAGCATTCAATGGATTTGACTTTTTCTTAAAAAAAGGTTCTTCTCAAAGCCATGGGAAGCCGGGACCCGTTGGACATTATGCCAATGGGACAATCCCACGCTCCCACGATGTAAAACCATATAAAACATGTTTGGTTAGCAAAATTACCATTCCAAATTTAATTCTCCATGGAAGGATCCAAAAAAAAATAAATCTGTTTTGATGGATTTTCTTTTTTTGCTATTAGAGGGTTTCCAACTCTTTGGACTTGATTAATCCCTTCGAACCCAGAGGGAAGCCGAGTAAACTCCCCTGTAGCCCCAATGTGGTAGTGCAGTTTCGAACCTACAATCTTTGGGTGCAAAACGTGGTCATAGGCGAACTGAACTACTCCTTAGGATTATGTCTTGATAGATTAAGATAGTGAAAACAATAAACTATATTTTTTTTCCCCGATGCATCTGGCCGTCACAATTACTTCTTTGTCTCCTTTCTATGTTTTCAACCAGTAAGATTTCCGGTGCGGCTCCAAATCATTTATAGTTGGAATTATGAATGCTCTGTGCCTCTAAATATGTCTAGTAAATCACATACTAATATATTACATATCAATTGTGTTCTTCATGTGAATTTATCAATCTTATTTCTATGTAAAAAGTACAAACTATGAACAACAATACTTTTTCTCATGTTGAAATATCAAGGCTGGATTGAATAGGTGGGATAGTGGATGGGTAATGTTGGTGGGTCAATGGTTGGGCTGTGCGACTGGGTGTAAACTGAGTGGGTTGATGGATTAAATGCCTTTGTGGGGTTGCACATGTGGGTTTCCCAAGCTTTGGTTGAAGCTTGGAAGTTGAATGATGAGAAGAGGGACTTGGGAAAATGTGCAGAGGTGAAAGATGGAGAGAATTGTAGAGAGGGATGCTTGGGTTTTGTTCTTGACTTCTTGTTTTTTACACGAGGGTTGTGAGAAAGGTGAGTTTGTTGGTTACATGGGCAAGGGGTGATGTGATGCAGGTCACATGTGTTTGATTACAAAAAAAAAAAAACAAAAATATAAAAATTGAAGTTTTGCATATTTTAATTATTCTTTCATGTAAAAGCATTTTCTAGTCTCCTCAAAGTCTCAACACTTTAGGAATAACATGCACTTATAAACCCAATAAAGATGGGCTCATATTGTAAATACTAGAAAGGTCGACCCCATGTTCTAATTCCTAAGGGGGCTCTAATGTTGTAAGTCTAAAGGTTGTCTCATGTTTACGATTCTTCAAAGAGTTGTAATTCCTATAGGCGGACCCACATTGTAATTCATAGATATGGAGCTTGTGTTATATTCTTATAAGAGTGGGCCCTTCTATTTTTAATATCTAAGATGAATTGGTGAATATTTCTAATAAATTTACTCAACATTATTGCCAAATATGAGGTTTTTTTTTTTTTTTTTTGTTTGTTAATTTTAATTTTTGGAACTATTGTTATGTTATTATCAAACAAGTTTTGCACAACATATTCTCAATGGAATAGTTTACATTGTGTTTGGAAACGAGATATTTTAATAGATTTTGCTATATTGTCTAACCTAGTTTAGGTTGTGATTGGGGTTCTAGGCTCTTACCCCCCTTAGTTAGGGTACCAAAAAAATCAATACTAAACTTTTTATTTATTTATTTATAACGAAAGGTGTCTCGGTCCTTTGAACCAAGCTAATTCGCAGGCCTAAGAGAAGTTAGGTAAATCCCGTTTGACCCAGTATGATAGTGCAGTTTCAAACCCTCAGCTTTTAAAGTAAACCGTGATTCTAGGCCAACTACGCTACCCCTAGTGCCAATTTACTTATATACATACGCTTGATGTAGCTCTACCACATGTATAAAGAAAAAAAATAAGTAGAACATACCGTATGTATTCGAGTCCTCGGGTATCAAATCCACCGACCCAGAGGTCTCAAATTTTATCGGATCTATACATGGAGGCATAACCCATCATTTCAATTCGGGTCATTTTTAATCTTAAAGGGCAGTTCAGTTGGTTTAGGACCACAATTTGTATTCGAAAGTTGAGAGTTCGAAAGTGCACTACCATACAGATGCCACGAGGAATTTACGTGGCTCCTTCTTATCATTTGGAATTATTCCGACGCAAAGGGCTTGACACTCTCCTTCAAAATAAAAATAAAAATAAATAAATAATAAAAAATGGGGTCCTTCTTGGGTTTATCATCAATACCCTTGGGTTTATCATCAATACCCATTCTCGTCCCAGTCTGTATGAATTATTAATTTATTTGCCATGCTGGTCTGCCGGCTTTTTTTATCTCTCTAATCATCCCTTCTAAAATCACCCGAAAACCCAATTCCAAATCCTTCTCTTCATCTCTCTCTCTCTCTCTCTCTCTCTCTCTCTCTCTCTCTCTAAAATCTCACACTCTTCTCCAAACATCCATCATGGAGAAACCATAGCTCTCTCCTCATCTCCAGCCATTTTTTTTTTTTGATCTCACAAGGTACAAATCTCTCCTTTCCATTCATTTTTTTTCTTCTATAGATTCTTCATTTGGATCTGAATTCACAGGGCTTGATGGGAGTGTTTTTCTATCAGTATTTCAGCTGAAAACATTCAGTTCTACATGAATCAGATTCAGATCTGCTGTTTTCCATTCCATTTCTAATCATTTGCTTTTGATCTTGTGTCGTTCAATCTTTCTTATATGCGCTACAGATCTGAAGCAGATGGGTTCACTTTGTTTATTTTCGATGTAGAATGTTGCAGGCGAATTCTGACATTTGTTTGAAAATATCAAAAGTGGCACTGGCAGCTGTGTGATTCTTCTTCCAAATGATTTTAGCTTTATTGCTCTGATTTTACAGATCTGCTATTGTTATTTTTACATATGCTAGATCTACTGTACAATCATTGTTGAATTTAGATCTTCATAACAAGTGATATTTCAATGTTAATATGGTTGTTGAGTAGGTCTTTCTACTGAGATATGCATTTTGTGTAACTGTAACATCATTAATTGCTCTGTATGAAGTTTCAGTATTGATGAAATTGTTGTGTTCTTTTTCTGTGTTTTGTTTTCCACTTAGTTTGTGATTTTTTGAGAATATCTGGGGTTTTCATTTGATAGCAGGTGGGCAATATGATTGGATGTTTTGATTTTTTCCCAAATGTATCAATTGTCAAGTTTTTGATTGATTGATTTGAGGCAGAACAAGGTGGATAAAGCAGAAATCAGGTTGAATGCAGCATCTGTTTTCAGGGTTCCACATAGATCATTGATTTTTCACCGAAATTACTGCCATAACGAAAATTAGGAGCTTTCTATTTTTCATGTTAACTTTTTTTTTTTTTTTGTTAGAGTTGTTGAATCCTTTAATTGGGAGTGCAAGAGAGGTGATGTGATTGACTTTTCTATTTATTTGGTTTTTGGTTGTTTTTCTTCAGAGAAATACCACCATTTTGAAGGTTTTATATATAAAAAATGGCGTTAGGGAAAAACCCACGAACTGATCCTAGGAGATCATCATCTTCATACTGTTCGACGGTGACTCTTGTTGTGTTCGTCGCACTTTGCTTGGTTGGGGTATGGATGATGACATCATCAGCTGTAGTCCCTATGCAGAGTGTAGAAGTAACTGCAGAGGAGAACAAGTCTGTGGTTAAAGAGAAAATGGTTGAGAATGAATCTCGCCAATTCGAGGATGGTGCAGGAGATGTGCCTGAGGATGCAATGAAAGGAGATTCTAATGGTGACTCTGGGGATGGGAACTCTGTCAAGGAGAATGAGGATATAAATAATGAGTTAGATGCTACATCTAAGACTGCATCAGACAATGACGGGGTTGAGAAAACTGATGGTGGTGAAACTGATACAGGTGGTGGAGAAGGGGCTTCAGAAGGTAAAGGAACAGATACGGAAGGTGGAGGGGTAAATTTAGAAGGCAAAGAAACAAATACAGAAGGGGATGAAACAAATGATAATAGACAGGATGACGGTCTTGATAAGAATTCGGAGGGTGAGAAGAAATCAGAGGAGAGCTCGGGTGAAACAACCCAGGGTGAAAAGGTGCAAGGTGAAATAGAAGAGAAGGTAGAGAGAAATCAAGGAAATGAGTTGGGTGAGAACAAGACAGAGGGTAAGGGAAAGGACGAAACTTCAAATGAGGTGTTACCTGATGTAGCCCAGTCTGAGCTTCTGAATGAAACTAATACTCAGAATGGGGCATGGTCAACTCAAGCTGCAGAGTCCAAGAATGAAAAGGAATTACAGCAGTCTTCTACGCCTAAAGGACAAACTACAAATGAGGGGGATTCTTATGGGTATCAGTGGAAACAATGTAATGTTACTGCTGGACCAGACTACATCCCTTGCCTTGATAATTTGAAAGCTCTCAAAAAGCTTCACACTACCGGGCACTATGAACATCGAGAGAGGCACTGCCCGGAAGAAGCCCCGACTTGCCTTGTTCCCATTCCAGAAGGATACAAAAGGCCAATCAAGTGGCCCAACAGCAGGGATAAGGTATACCAGTTATCTTGCCATTTTTATTGAAACATGAAGTGTCAATCCACTATGTTTTTCCCTTCTTATTTATTTTTGTACTGGCAGATATGGTACTCCAATGTTCCTCACACCAAGCTTGCAGAGGTGAAGGGGCACCAGAATTGGGTAAAAGTTACTGGAGAGCACCTCACTTTTCCTGGTGGTGGAACTCAGTTTGTACATGGAGCTCTGCATTATATTGATGTCATTCAGGAGGTATCTCTTTATACCTTTCTCTCTTCTTGGACTAATTTCTCTGGCCTTCAATTATTATTGTACTTGTTTATCTGTGATGCTTACTAACCATGGCACCTTGCCCTTCATTATGCAATATATGTCTTTGTTTAACTTTTCAGATTTAATACCAAGGTTTGGCTCATAGACATGTATCTCCATATATTAAAAGAAAGTGGAAACACACAGAAAATGGAGAGTGCCAGTCGGTGCAACTCCTTGGATTGTTGGATATAACTCTTTGGCCTGTAGTGCAGTGCATACATACTTGTCTTGCCCATACCAACATATCAATCGTTTGTGATTATTGAGACCCATACAGGAGATATTGAAGAAACCTATTTAATTGGCTCTGTAATATCTATGCTCTGGAAAAATCATACTCAAGGTGTCAACTTCTGTTCCCATTGTGAAGTTTCCTGTCCAAATGCCAGCCCAACGAATTGTTGAATGGTTGAGTTCTTTTTAAGGTAGGATTTTAGCTTTAAAATAGTTTATACTTAACATGGATATCTGTAACTGTTTCTGCAGTCTCTGCCTGATATATCTTGGGGGAAACGAAGCCGTGTGGTATTGGATGTTGGTTGTGGGGTGGCCAGCTTTGGAGGCTATCTCTTTGATAGAGATGTCCTTGCCATGTCATTTGCTCCGAAAGACGAACATGAAGCCCAAGTGCAGTTTGCACTTGAAAGGGGAATCCCTGCTATATCTGCTGTGATGGGCACCAAGAGGCTACCTTTTCCTAGCAAGGTCTTTGATATTGTCCACTGTGCACGCTGTAGGGTACCTTGGCACATTGAAGGTATTTTCTCTATTTTTATTGTATTTGTGTGTATGACCATGAGTAAGCATTCTCTTTGTTGCCTGAACTTTTATCTCAGGATTCATAAGGTTATAATTGCAGGTGCTAAACTTCTCTTGGAGCTAAATCGAATGTTGCGACCTGGAGGTTACTTTGTGTGGTCTGCTACTCCAGTATATCGAAAGGGGAAAGAAGATGTTCAGATCTGGAACGGTACGACCTTTAAAAAAAATAAATAATAATAAAAATCAGTGACTACGTCCTTTACCAGCCTTTATGTTTGTGTGCCAGAGTTATGAAAATTTGTATGGTGATTTGATTCTTACTGTGTTTTTTGTGGTACTCGGTGGCAGCCATGTCTAAAGCTACAAAATCCTTGTGCTGGGAATTGGTGGCAATTAAAAAAGATACTTTGAATGAAGTGGGCATAGCAGTATATAAGAAGCCTTCTTCTAATAATTGCTATGAGAATAGAACAGAAAATAACCCTCCACTTTGTGAGGAAAAAGATGACCCAGATGCAGCCTGGTATCTTTCTTTTTTGTAATTTAGATTAGATTATTTTTTCTTATTAATTATCAAAGAAGGTAAGATAAAACATTCCCAAAAAATGGTTTGGATGTGCAGGAATGTCCCCTTGCAGGCATGCATACACCGGGTTCCTGTAGGTGCAGGTGAGCGTGGATCTCAATGGCCACAGCAATGGCCATTACGGTTGGAGAAATCACCATATTGGTTAAATACTTCTCAGGTTGGAGTTTATGGAAAAACAGCCCCTGAAGATTTCATGGCAGATTATGAGCATTGGAAACATGTTGTTAGCAAGTCATATTTGAGTGGGATGGGAATCAACTGGTCTACAGTGCGGAATGTCATGGACATGAGATCAATTTATGGGGGGTAAGTTGAGTGGGTACTTGGATCTTTCTATCTTGCCTTAAGTCGAAGGCCAGCATGATGGCCATTCTTCACCAACCTAGTTGTGGGGCTCGGGGAGGTCCCCGCTATAAAATATGACAAAAATACAAACATGCTATATTGTAATCATTCAAAAGGAACAGAGAGAAAGGCAAACTCAACTTTTGTCTTCTTGTGGAAGAGAAGAGAGCAAAACCCGCCTTTAGTTACATGTGGAACAAAGGCTGGCAATTCTTGAGCAACTAACCCCGTAATTTAGGGTTTGGGTCAACCATTTTAATTTTCTCATTTAGGTTGACACTTCTGATTCAATTAATTGATGGGTTAGGTTCAGGTTGAGTCCATTGTGCTTCATTTGACCCACCAACTTGACCCAAACCCAACCCAGCCCGACAAATTGCACTATAACTTGCCAACCCTACCAGTACCTGACCTCTTAATTGTGCATTTGGATTGACCTTTCTTACTTTTGAGTCGGGTTCAGTGGCATTTTCAACCTATTTTACAGATGGATTTGGTTCAGGAGCCTATACGTGTAATCTTGTTGCCTTTTTTCTTTGAAATAAAATTTACTGTTGTAAAAAAATGTTACTTTATTCTATTCAATTATTATATAGACATACTTGTTATCTAACCCGTCCAAATTAAAACCAACTTCAAGTGGCAGTACGTCTGTTATAAATTATTCAAAATCACTACCATTTAAGTTAAGTCTCCTAATATATTAAACTAGTTAAATGAAGACTTTAATTTAAGCTCCTATGAAACAATGTCTTAAAAAGAAAAATCTGAATCTATCAATGATTTTTAACACCATACTGCTTTTATTGGCTGCATACTTCCAGTGGCAGTTTTTACTTATATATAGTTTTTTGGAACTATAAAGTTGACTTGATATAGTGTGAATTTTTATTTTTATTTTATTTTTGGTTGTCATCCTTGAATTTTGATTATAGTCAACTAAGGCTCTTTTTTCAGCACCCTAAAAGAAGAGAAGATGGTGTGCTCCAAGCTGATGGTGTTCCTTAATGATCTCCCAGATTGGAAGATCATGTCACTGATTGAGACGTAGGGGTCACTGATTGGAGATGCAGGGTCCTTTGGTTGTGGGGGAAAAGGTGGGAAGATGACTGTGGAGAAAATGATCAGACAGATCAAATCTGAACGGTGACATCAATTTCCTTGCCGTCATGCCCCCTTCCACCACACCCCTACCTGCCTAGTTGAGTAGGAATACAATGGTCTAGAAAAGGGCCAATGGTCTCTTGTGAATATTATTTGTCCCTGTGCAATGGCTTGTCATTTGAACTCTCTTAATCACTGAATCATGCTTCCACATGGGCTCTACATAAGTGGAGCTGAAGACTCTGGAATTGCGGCATTCCCTGAGTCTCAGAACCTTCAGTGGTACTTAGAAATATTACTGTACTATATATAATGATTTTTTTGAAAAATGATGGTCAGATTCATGAAGCACCATTGGGACTTTGTCAGATTCATGAAGCACCATTGGGACTTTGTCCCAAAATATTTCTTAGTTTACAAAATTAATTTGATTGCTGCTATAAGTTTTTCATGTTTATATATCAATTTCAAATGCACACTTGATGAATTCATCTATATAGGTGATGTCTCAGCTGTTGATTTTGTTTATACTAATACTATAAAAATGCTCCAAATAAAAAATAAATAAAATACTATTCGTCTTGCTGTTTCTTTAGAGATGAAAGAAGGAAGCTTCAAAATGATAGTTGGCTTTGGATTTTGATGTTGAATACTAATTCAAATATTCAGTTGGTAAGGAAAAAAAAAAATTGAAGCCTTCGACCTTGTAATATTTCTTGAGTTATCGTTGTCAACCATGTTGTGAGAATTGTTTCTTTCCCATCTAAGTTGTGACAGGAGATGAATCTACAGTTGCCCATACTATTGAGGATGCTATTCGTCTCACTTAAAAAGTGAAAAGGAGGAGGAAGGAGAAGATCCTAATTGTGCTTTTCTTGTTTTTCAGATTTGCTGCAGCTTTGAGAGACATGAAGGTGTGGGTCATGAATGTAGTATCAATTGATTCCCCAGACACGCTTCCCATAATCTATGAGCGGGGTCTGTTTGGCATATATCATGACTGGTGTGAATCATTTAGTACATACCCTAGAACATACGACCTTCTCCATGCAGATCATCTATTCTCTAAAGTCAAGAAGAGGTTGCATCGTCTTACTGAGTTTTA
Organism: Camphora micrantha; assembly: GCA_003546025.1. Classification (NCBI taxonomy): domain Eukaryota; kingdom Viridiplantae; phylum Streptophyta; class Magnoliopsida; order Laurales; family Lauraceae; genus Camphora; species Camphora micrantha. Next base: position 14,557,152 of record QPKB01000005.1, on the reverse strand, counting down.
GTGTGTTTTCAATTAGATATCGAAACTGCATTGCAAATGAATGTGCTGATAATTTTTCACTGCAGGTGCAAACTAGTGTCTGTGATGGCGGAGGTTGATCGAATACTGAGGCCAGAAGGGAAGCTGATTGTACGTGACACAGTAGATATCATAGCTGAGATAGAGAACATGGCAAGGTCTCTGCACTGGGAGATTCGCTTGACTTACTCAAAGGACTCGGAGGGATTACTGTGCGTGCAGAAGACCATGTGGCGGCCCCAAGAGGTGGAGTCGGCTACTGCCTAGTTTTTATTGCAGCATCATTCAGACTTCCAGTCACTAAGCTTTAGGTCCCTTCTGTTGCCATCCTTGGTTTTCTGAGTTCAACTTTAGTTTTTCATTTTTTGAATGGTATCAACTTTAGGTTATTTGCCACCCTATTACCCCCATTCCCATGTACTGGGTTCTTTCACCCATCCTTTTTTCTCTATCCTTTTCTTTTCAAAACAAAATTCTCAAGTGGGAAGGAGGACAATTGTATAATCATTATCTTCGGTTGGTGGAATTCATAAATTCTTGGAAGTGTAATATTATTATCATTGTCAAGGAACTAATCAAAGATTTTTCCGAATCAAAGATACTTTTTGTTTTCGGGTTACTTAGTAATCAGATGATAATCACTTGAAAGTGTCTTATGAGAATCAAGTTTTGGGGTCTGCAAAGCTATAGCTCCTTGAACATAGAACTTTAGGGTATCTTTATGGGTCTCAATCTAATACCATGTCTTTTTACAGTTTAGGTTATCTTTATGGGTCTCAATCTAATACCATGATTTTTGGTGCATTGTAGTTTGTAATAAAGCTTATACAGCTGATGTGCATTGCTATAACCAACTGTTTGTAAGACATTATTATAAATGCCATGTCCTTGAATGATGAGAAGAACCCTTGGGCTTGGACCTTATTTGGATCATATAACTAATTACCTGAAATTCTGTTTTTTTTTTTTTTCGAAGAAGTAACAATGATATATATTAAAAGGTGAAATTAGTACAACGAAGAGCACTAAAACACAGAGACAAAGTAATGCTGGTATAAGAGATACGTAACAGGCACCTCCTTTAATACCTAACCAATGGCAGCACTTAAATTATAAACACGATCAATCCCTTGCTTAGCTAAAGCGTCTGCCATGCCATTAACAGACCTACTAACATGTTGAAATGAAGCACAAGACTCCAATGCAAGATGTTTAATCTCATTAAAACAGAACTGCATTTTCCATGGGCCTTTGCAAGCTTTTGCCCAAGATAGAGCATTGAAAGAATCACTTTCTATGATGAAGCTGACTTTGAATGAGCGACAATAGATGCGAAGAGCTTCCAAAATGACCAAGACTTCTGCTTTATTAGAGTCTTTAACCCCCACATTCTGTGAAAACATGTACAATGCCTCTCCTTTGTGATTTCTGAGAACACCGCCAATACTAGCCGGCCCTGGTTTACCACGAGCTGCTCCATCCACATTAAACTTTAAACAACCGGACAGAGGAGGACTCCAAGACACTGCCTTCCTCTTCTTTGCTTCTCCCATCAATAAACATGCTCCCCAATTATACAAGATATTATCTATATTGACATTTGAAACTCTGTTTGTTTGTAACTGATTGTGGCAAACATCTATTTACTAGTAACTAAGATTATTCTGTGGGAATGGGCTAACGTTGGAGAAGAAAATTTAATTATTTAACAATAAGAAAACACCAAGTTCTCTAGTAGATTTAATGCTGTTTATTATAAAATGTCACTGTTTTTTACCATTCTCAACTATTCAAAAAAAAAAAAAAAAAAAAAAAAAAAAAAAAAAAAAAAAAACCATTCTCTTCTGATAGCATTTTGTGAGTTATGATATTTTTAGAAGATCAACAATGGCTCTTGACCATATCATCCACAAGGCACTCATCAAGAAATATGAAAATGATCTAAAAGAAAGGCCAAATGTCTGCTTGCTTTGATATTCCAATTTACAAGATTTCCAAGTCATTTCATTATGCATGATTTCTTTCTAATCTGGTGGAAAGAGATTTTATGCGAAAATTTTCTAGCTTCCCCTCGGTGTGATCAGATCCGCTCATGTCCACATCTTTGCATATGACCTAGTTCAAATTTCACTTTAATAGGAGTACTGCAAACCTTAGGAGAGATTCTATATTCTCTCCACATAACCAACTCCATATGGTTAATGGCACAGTGCACTCTGTTTGGAGTGACATTTGGAACCGTTTCTACAAAGAGGTTCCATTGATATGAGAGGCTTGCTCACCTAAAAGTGGGCCTTAATCAGAACAAGTCATGTGGCTCAAATTCTCTTGTCATTTTGCAACATCTTATCCCATTGGAAAGGCAAGTTTTTGGCTGATTTTCTGCAGTGGGGAAAACAAATTTGAATTCTGATGTAAGATTGACAGTGTGAGATTTTATGGCCGCATGGTAAAGGAGCACAGACTCCTTACAATACAAAAACACCCTATAGGAAGAAGTGAGTTCTCTCTTGTCTTTTTTTTTGGTAAATGAGTTTCCTCAGTACATAAAATTGATGGTTTAATGTGAGGATCATTGATATGGTGGCTCATAATGCAAATGGGTGTTGGGTCATAATCTGTAATTTAGAGTAATCAGATAATACCAGTCATTCAATCACTCGCCTGTGAATAAAAAGCTTACAGCGATCAAACGGTTTGGATCGTCCCTATCGCTATTTGTTTGAGGTATGGCCCACTAGAAATGTCCCCTACTAATTCTCACCATGGCATATTCTTTCTCCTTTACTCCCACCAACTTTGCCAAAAAAAAAAAAAAAAAAACCTTACTAGGATGATCATCCTCTTAGAATAGGGTAAATTTACATGTTTCATGTGGTTAATAAAGAAGGTTTTAGCCTTGTATTGACATTGTTTTTTGTTCTACTGTTTTACCCAAAGATGAGTTAAAATACAGATATTATATGGACAAGGTTCCTAAAACATGCCATGGAAGTAACTTTTTTTTTACCCAAAGATGAGTTAAAATACAGATATTATATGGACAAGGTTCCTAAAACATGCCATGGAAGTAACTTTCTTTTTACCCAAAGATGAGTTTAAATACAGATATTATATGGACAAGGTTCCTAAAACATGCCATGGAAGAAACTTTTTTTTTTTACCCAAAGATGAGTTAAAAACTTAAAATACAGATATGATGTGGACAAGGTTCCTAAAACATGCCATGGAAGTAACTTGCAGCCATATTCTTTTATTAGTTTATGACCCTCCCACATTAGGTTAGGGCACAAAAGCTTCCACACCAACTCATCGTGTCCAAAACACTGAAGGCATATGAACATTGCTTTATCCGACATCCTTCAACTTCCACCCAATTTTAAAGACATGATAATGTCTCAGTTCACCACATTGAATCATCATATCCACTTAAAAACAGATTCTGTAGCTTCTGACTGAACCAGAATATCAAAGATAGCATAAACCCCACTAATGATCATTGTAACTGACCCATCAAATATTATTGAGAGAGAGAGAGAGAGCTCACTTTTTTTTTAAACTGTTGATGTTAGTTCCTGATGGGAATTTTTGGTTACAAGTACATATCAGATCTAAAGGCTTTTTTTTCTGCAGTTCTATTTTATTTATTGATGAATGTCACATGCAACTTGTTGCATGGTACTCCACAGTGGAAATATTTTTGTTTGTACAATAGAGAAAACCAGTCATTGATCTAAACCATTTATATGGTCAAGCTTACTACTCAAAGCCACATGGAAAAAAAGCTTTAAAGAAAACATCATCCAGATGATCCTAGATGTCAGTTGTTGTTCTCCCCTTTTTTTTTTTGGTACCAACAAAATAGCAGTCAGAGTATCAATCTAATCCAAGCTGTTCTTGAAAGTGATTGGTTATGGCTAGATCAGTTCCTAGGAACAATACTTGTCATCATTGTTATCGTTATCATTATCATTATCGCCAGAGCGTTAAGCCCTAGATGTGGATATTATTTTGCTCTCTCTTTCAACTTTATTTAAAGCCATGTTCTTATCTTCTTAGTAACTCTACAATCCACTATCTCTTTCCTTGTTAATTCATTTAAAGTTTGTCGCTTATTTTCCATTTTCGGTGCATATAAATAGAAGGGAAACCATTTTCGCAGTACAGATAGAATATAAGACTTGCTCATCTGCCAAATGCAACTAGTAGCAAGGTTATCCTAAGCAACTACTTACAGAGTTACTCATCATAATCATTTACTTGTTTCTACAAGCTCAATCATTTAAAAGATGTGGAGAGAAGTGAAATTGCATAAAAATTGCAAATTTCAACAAAAAAAGAAATGTTTCATGACAAAAAGATTGCACCAGCAGAACTTTCTCCCAAATAAAATACAAACTTCTTGTCTGCCACAATACAGTGAGATAGCCTTTCCCTCAAAGCAATGAGTTGGCAGCTTGCCATACCTTTTGGTGCCACAGTCTCATCTAAATGCAAGGTTTGGAAAGCAGAGAGGGGGGCCTGTGGAAGAAGAGTTCAAGAGCAGGGATGGTGTGTTTATGGTGTAACAGACTCATGGTCTTGGTTCTCTTGGCTTGCTTCATTCATACACAGGCGACATTGCGCTCACCATGGGGTTACTGGGACCAGATGTTGCCCAAGATTATCCCTTCTCCCCCATCGGCGCCTTCCCGGGGCACCAATTCGGTGCCATCATCATCGGCCAGCATGAAAATAGACCGGAAGTTCCCTTCATGGCGAGGATGAATTCGATGAAGACTAACCGACTTCTTAGTGTAATGTCATTTACATCTAAGTGTAGATAAAAGACAAACTGCCTTCTCTCTTTGATGATTCCTAAGCTTCCTGTAATCTTGTTTTTCTTCTAATCACAATGCTTGTGAGGAGAAATAGGTGGAGGATAGGGACACCAAAGATGAGTTTGAAGAAAAACTTCTATGCTTATTTTGTAAGAACAGGAAATGTATACAGACTTGTTCATTTACTGTTTTGGCTTTGTGGAACTTATATTTCTTCTTTTTTCTCAAAAATCAATTGTAACTTGATAGTAAGGAAAGAAGAGCAATTGGGTCCTCAAATTAGAATATGGATCAATCCCAAGGACTTCTTTTTACATAGAATATATAGGAATTCAAGGTTAAATAAGCTCCATCTATAAGATTATTAAAGAGGTAAGGAAAGAAGGATATGAAGTAGTGATGTAGCTAGATGGGACCTTGACTTTCTTAGTATTTGAGTTAATAAGGCGATGGATGGGTACTCATTTTTCATCTCCCCTTAATTCTATTTTCATAAAAGGAAATGTTGTTTGATGCTGATTTTGGGATATTCACCTTTCATCTTCACTTTTAACCACTTGGGTCATAAATTCTTTTAGAATACATAGAAATTCAAGCTGAAATGGGCTTACACCAAACGATTTATTAAAGATGTGAGGAAGAAGGATATGAGGAGGGGGATATAGGATAAAAAGTACTTACGTAAATGCAACCCTCATTTTACTAGGACTTGAGTTGCTAAGGTGGTGGCTGTGTATTTCATTTCCCGCCTCACCATGTTCCACTTTCCATTGAAAGGGAGATAATGGTGTTTTGGAAATTCACATTTTTACCTTCAATTTTAACCACATCTAAAACTAAAAGCCTTCAAATTCTTATGCATTCAATTAATGTTTCAAGTAATTGTATTGTTGGCAACCTTTAAGTGTATTTCTCAGGGTGGTTAAAAATGAAGAATCAAATGTGAATATCCAAAGATGATATCGACTAGCCTTCCTTTTGATGGAAATTGGAAGGGAACATAGGAAATGAATACACAGTATCATCCTAGTAATTCAAATCCTAGAAAATTAAGATACCATCTACATTGCTACCTTATTTCCTTCACTCATCATATGATATCATTTACCCCTTGCTTCAACCATGAAATCTTACGTATTCAAAGCAGGCAAACAGAGCCAAAGTGTCCTAGCTAATGTGTTTTCCCCTGGCCAATGAGCCCAGAAACTCAACTTGAAACCAGGTTTAAGAACATATAAAATTAAAACTAAATATGATTTTAATCTTATATTGGTGGTTTCAGGTCAAAAGGTACCTCTCGCAGAAACTGTGAGGGGAAACTACTTGAGCTCTCTGAGAAACCATGTATCAAAATTCAAATCATTGGGTGTCCAAACAAGCTTTGCAAAAATCTTGAGAGAATCATTCTCTCAAATGTAGTATCAATTCAAAAATAAAGTGTTCATCTTTTGACTAATCTCCTCAACAATACCATTCTCTGAAAATTATCATTCCAGAGAAATTTTATTGAGAGATTTCCCAATTTGGGTTTCTCTTGGGGCATACTATTGGAAAAAAAAAAAAAAAAAGGTTGTAGAAAATAGCTCATTTCTAAAGAACTGCAAATACAAGAAATGTATGCTTACAAATAATAGTAATAATAATGCAAGAAATGTAGAATGAATACTCAGATTAGAGAAAGAGCTTAAATAATGTGAACAAGCTTTTGAATTTCTTTTCAGATTTCTCACTACACTCTTGTTTTGTCAACATTTTAAAAGTATCACAATATTACAAGAAAATATAGTTATGTAATTATAGCAACATCACAGCATTTCAAAGTGATGCCGGTATTTGTGAAACTGCACAAATACTTGGCCCTAAAGCCTTGTAGTCATATGAGACTCGAAAAAGAAAAAATAAATAAATAAAATCTCCACTTGTATGGACACTAATAAAATTTCACTCCAATTAGAGTTGAGCCCATCGTGAGAATCATGTAAAATTACAAAAGAACTAAAATTAATATAACATTGGATAAAAAATACACTCGTTTTAGATGTGATCAATCTTGATACTGTGGGTGTCTCTCATTGGAGTAAAACTATGTTTATGCCCATTGAGGAGAGCATTTGTTTTGAGCTGTTCAGATTTTTAATAAAATGAAAATCGAAGACTTCGTTATTTCATGGTTTAACTTTCCAAAAAGTCTATTTGGACAAACTTTTTGGACAGAATTTTGAACAAACCCTATAGTATGGCTTGAATATGCCCTATGATATTCAAGTTATACCATAGGGTTTGTCCAAAATTCTGTCCAAAAAGTTTGTCCAAATAGCATTACTCTTAACTTTCACTGTTAACATTTTCTACAGTCAAATGTGTTTCTACTTTATATATAACTGCAGAAAATGGTTTTCCACCTTTAGTCTGAAGCAGCTTTTGCTGAGAATTCTGGAAGATATTTTCACCTTTGGAAACAGTCATCTGAGACTTTTTCTTGAGCACTGGTATGATTGCACCTGATAAGCACAGCCACTTTTAACTACAAAAATATAAATCAATATTTTCTCGCTTAAAGGTGATTGACCTTTTTTTTTCCACTTTGAGGTTATCGCACAATTGATCAAATGACAGTAAGGATGAGCAAAAAAGTAGTACTCACAAAGTCAGCCTAAAATAGATGAATTCAGCTCCAATGGTGATGGGGCAATGGCATGCAGAACAGGCATCATTTTACAATAAGCATGAAGGGAAAATGGAAGATACAAGCATTTCAACCATTTCCCATTCCCATACTTCAAATGCCAAATGCTTGAGAGAGTTTATAATGGGTACAAACAGTAGAGTCCCTATATGTCTGCCATAAACAGAAAGGGCTCTCGCGATTGAACAAGAATATCATAAGAGGAAACAGAAACAATTCCTAGGCTTGCCAAGATGTAGAGTTTGTACAGGTTAAAGCCATAGTACAGCCATCCAAACTATTGATATTGGACCATGGGGGGCCCATGAACCCAGATATGATGCTACACATTGAACCTTCAGAGTTTTTCTTCCTGTAAAGAAGATCTGTTCATAGCCCATCCATAGAGGGATAACCGGACCATTGTCCCCATCCATGCAAGAGGAACAACAACAACAACAACAAAAAGAGAAAAAAAAAGCAGCAGCAGCAATTGTACATATTCAGAGGCTGAGATTTGTAAAGATCCACAAAAATACACACCTGAACAACCTATCTTTAGCACAGAAAATGAAATCACCTAGCACACTACAACTGAAGAAGGTGTCACTCTTAGCCATGGCCAAACCTATGAATAGAGCTTCAACCGTGTCGTTATGGGCGTTCGGCACAAGGGGCAAGACGATAATGTTGCACCACAATCCTTGCAAGTCTTGAGAGTGAAAAATAAAGGGCATTATAGTCAGTTATCGGTACAATGCTGAGTGTATAGCTCAAAACTAGACTCCACTTGCCCTCACTTGGCTATCAACCCCACTCAAGAATTACCAAGTTGAACAAGTCCGACCAAGTCTGCTAGTTAATTGACTCAATGCCATTGAAAGTCGTTCAAATGAAACCATGGTCAAGTGACTTAAGACTGACTAATGAAACCAAGTTAATAATCACTCTGAAGGATGTGAAGGTGGATGTATATATCCAATGAGGAGAAGCCAAGAAACAATCTTCTCATCGATTATTTAGAGCTACCAAATGCAGTAATATACTAATGAAAGGCTAATGAACATGAAAAAGGTTGCGGCTTAAGATTACAAGTGGCTATGGACCCTACTTGAGAACTACCAAGGTACTTCCAATTATTTTTTGAGTTTAACTAAAACAATAAAAAATAAATTATTTTTGGGTTTCTTCTCTCTGGATATATATATATATATCCAGAAAGAATAGCACAGCCGGGACAATTGCACCATAATTATTAATGCTGTGCGAATTGATTGCAATGTATCATTCATAAACAATCAATCCCCGCCCCCCCCAACCCCCCCCCCCCCCCCCCCCCTCGATACATTCAAATATATTTAACTGTGTATCATGTTGCCATTGGTTATGAAGGTTTAGATAGTAAATGCTTACCAAATGACCACATCCAAATGCCATGTTCTTTGGATTTGTCAAGCAGATGGGACAAGCCTTGAAGAAAACGACAAGATTCTCAGTGCCATGAAACAAGAACCTAAATAACAACAAGAAGATCAACAAATACCTGCTCTGTGGGAATGTCTGGTGTGGTTGACTGTAAGCTCGTTGTGCAGTCAGTATTATCAAGATCGATTACTTCACGTGGAGGTGGAAGGGGAGGTCGGCCTCGGTCTCTTTTTGTTTGTTTCCTGAATGATTTGAGAAGATTGGGTCTAAGTGTTCTTCAAATCACAAGATAGGCATCTGTCCATGTGTCAGTTCATACGGCTTACCTCTGAAACTGAGGGTCCTGGGTAGCCCTATACTGATATGGAATTTCCATAAGCGCAGCAAGTGCAAATGATGTTTCCTTCTTTAATGGATCCTTGTTCTCGGACATGATTTTGGTAAAGTTCACAAACTGTGTCAATGCAATTTTTTAAGTCAGAAGAAAGAAGACAAACTGTGTACAATCAGGTTCTATTAATTTATTAGAGTGCCTCTTACAGTGAGAGCTCTCTCTCTCTCTCTCTCTCTCTCTCTCTCTCTCTCTCTCTCTCTCTCTCTCTCTCTCTCTCTCTCTCTCTCTCTCTCAATCAGGTTCTATTAATTTATTAGAGTGCCTCTTACAGTGGGAGCTCTCTCTCTCTCTCTCTCTAATCAATCCCGTTGTGATAAGAACACTAGCACATGCTGGATGTCAAAGGTGCTGTTTGGCAAGTATACTTATTGTGTTCATTTGACTTAAAAACCGATTCAAATTGATGTTTTTAGTGCTTTAGACTGTTTGGCAAAGTCCATACAGATGCTTGATTCAATCAGTTATAAAACCTATTGCCTCTTTTCCAAAAAATTATCAAAAGGCAACTTACATGGATGTCTAAAGCCCTTTTTTTTTTTACAAGTTTTCCCATGTAACTTTTACTATATGACAAGTTTGTTGTACTAATTTACGATAAAATTGCCTGTACCACTCTTACTATAAGACAACTTTGCCCATATAATTTTTCTAGCATGATAAGTTTGTTTTTTCTAATTAAATCGGATATACTAAACAGTCTAATTGTAAAAAGCTCTAATTGAAACAGTTCTATTTCAAACAAATCTATTTTGATCAGCTCTATTTCAGATAGATAAGACTTGCCAAGCAGGCCCAAAGGGAATTCTCTAATCAACACAATGCACCAGGCCATTTCTTAGAGTTGCTTGGCATATATTGAATATGCTACCTTCAAGTATGACAAGTTAGCTTTTTCTAATTGAATCAAATATACCGAACAGTCTATTTGTAAAAAAACCCTCCAATTGAAACAGCTCTATTTCAAACAAATCTATTTTGATTAGCTCTATTTCAGATAGATAACACTTGCCAAGCAGGCCCAAAGGAAATTCTGTAACCAACACAACGCATCAGGCCATTTCTTAGAGCTGCTTGGCACATATTGAATATGCTACCATCAAGGACTCAAAGCAACACAGTGATGGTGCTCCTTCCATCAAGTAGAAACTCAACCTAGTGCAGAGTAGTACTGCAACAGAATTAAAAATAAATAAAAATTCTTCCAAATGTCCAACAGTTGAGGACGTTAAGTTTAGCAGCTTGCTGGAGGCACCAACGCAATGTGGTACCCCAACAAAATCTCCAAACCTTAACTGTCATTGTGGGGCTCTGAAACAAGACAGTAACAACAAGCGAGCTGACTCCCCTGAGGTACTGTACCTTAAGAACCAATGAAGGCTCATGCAAATTGCCTGCAGATTCGAAAAAAAAAAAAAAAAAAAATCAAAAAAGGAAGTTCCTTGCCGATTCACTTCAGTATCTCTAGTCCCTCTGTCTTGAGGGTGACATGGTTGGCTAAATTGGAAGACAGCGTTTTGATTGACTGCTATACATCGTCATCACATAATTGAAATTCAGATTTTCTGTAAAGACCTTATACCAAGTTAACTCATATATCCTAGAATCTTACCATATACTGTAGAGAATCACCCAGATAAGAATGCTCCCACATGACACCATACTTAGAGGAATACCAGTTAGACTGGTCCCTTCAGTGTAGTATGTGTAGAATATCTCTAAAGAAGTATATCATCTCGACATTAGTTGTGTAAAAATCCCAAATCATGATGAACCTTAATTTAAGGATTGTTATCTCTCAAGTAAAGATGTATTTGACCTACTGCTTCATATAGCTCCTTTGAGCCATTTCCCATGAGACATTAATTGAACCTTTCGACAAACTTCCTGTTACAAGGACCAATAAGTATTTGTGAGCCTCATGAATGTGAGGGATCATATGAATAATAATTACTATAGGACGTCAGTTCAAATACTCTGGTTCCAAAAGTAAACTAATAGCCTCCCACCTAGGGCTCTCACTCCCTCTGCTTCACTAGTGAGGATCTCACGCACACCTACAGTCTGAATGTAAGTAGTGCTTCTAGCAGAAGTATGAAGTTTCTCTTTCCCTTCCTCCAGCTGTCTGTGAATTATACCAAGTTAGCTCATTTCCTAGAATCTTTTGCACCATGTTCTCGTCTGGTGTGAGACCTGTTTTTCATAGCTCCATGGAATCAGGTAGTTTCCAATGAAACATTAGCTGTCCCTTCTGACAAACTTCATTTATAAGGTCTGAGAAGTATTTGTGATCCTCAAGAATATGAAGGATGATCCTATGAATAGACACCAGTGAAAAATGTCATTTTCATGGTTCATGCATGAATGTGAATGGGTAGACCACCATTCTAAATTATTACGTTATTTGTCAAGGCTATAGAAGTCATCAAGATTTGAAGCATTAGGATAGTGACAAGAGACGATATCGATAATATGACGGAACTGGAAAACAGTTTCTTTCATCATTCTCTACCCAACATCTTCAGCACAATGTGACATTTCAAACAATCAAAAACTATGATCATAAGGCCTGGAGAAAGATAACACCCCACAAAAAAAAAAAAAAAAAATTTGGAAAAATGAAAAAGAAAGGCTAAGAAATGTTCATAAGAACTTGAATATGGACTAGAGTTTATTGCTTTTAATCATAATCGGCAAAGGAACTGTTTAAATTGAGTAGTGATTACCTGGAAGTTATCAAATGACCGGTGGGGAAGGTTATCGTCAAATTGCTGCATCGCATCCCATGGCCCATCACCCACGCCAACCAAAATTATCGAGAGAGGATACTGACTGAATGATAGAAATGCTTCAGAAAGTAACCAAGGACGCCCATTTTAGAAAACCAGAAGAAACATTATTGCTTTACCTAGCTGTAACTATAGAATTTATGGTTGCTTGTTCCTGTGGCCCAAGAAATCCTGGTCTTGTATTAGAGTCCCTTACCTATGAGTGGGTCATAAAAGCAAAAAATTCATCAAGAGCAATATTGGGATATGGAAAGAAAAATGTGCCATAAAACAGAATTTCTTCTTTACTTTTGATAGATATCGTGACTCGAACTTGCAGTAAAACAGAATTTCCTAACCTGCCCATCAGCAATAATTACAAGGACATGATATTGCCCATTGCTTCTCTCCACGATGTCAATGGATGCATCAATAACTGGCGCAAATGATGTTGGGCCTGCATTAGGTCCACAAAAGACATATGAGGATGGAAGCCACAGCAGATATATAATTTTTGTGAACATATGCATGCTAAACATCTTAGATGTACAATTCAGTGCAGCGTCTTAGAAACAGTTCGTAGAGGGAAAGATTTATTCTATCAAATTATATCAAAACCATTTCAAGAAAGAGTGCACAATGACACACTTCTGTCATTGCCATGATGACAGGTTGAATATGGGGAATGTGGCATGTAGATACCACCCAATGACGATGGTACTAGCCTCCAATAAAAGGCAACAAAAGTGGTGAGTAAATGTTTCACAATCACTGTCTTTGAACAATTTACTCCCCATCTCAAGGAGGACAATTACCTTAGAAGTCTTTTAGTAGATTTTTGTAATTTCAGAAATTATATTAGTCATTTCGTAAATTAGGTACATTTCCGTCTCATTGTTTAGCTTCAAGTAGATGTGGCAATGTTTTAGTAATTTAGGGATGCACAAATAGGCAAAAATGATGTCCATGGATAAGCAAGGAGTTGTTTGTTCAAAATTCACACCATTGGTTTTTCCTTTTCTCAGTATGAGGAAATATTGGTGGAGGAAATATTGGTGGTGCTCCACTGTAAGTGTATTTAAGATTTCGTTCCATTATAATAAAAAAAAAGAAGGTATATTTAAGATGTTCGTTAAGAATCAAACAGTCCTTTTTAATTTTCAAAAGCAAGAAATGGCAGGAAGGTTCTAATGGACAGTACATCATTCCACTTCCTATAACATTTTATTGTTCTGATGCACATAGTGTGCAATAAAATGTGAAGGGGAAATTGAAAGAAAAATATGGAAATAGAAAGGGTAAATGACTAAAAGAGGAATCATTAAAATAAACCTCCTGTGTTTTACGTTGTCAAAAAAAAAAAAAAAAAAAAAAGTATACAATACATAGTTTTTTGCTTCAACAAACAAAAAAGGAAAGAGAAGCAGACCTGATAATTTTAAATGTGGGACAATCTTTCTATATCGAGCCAGAACCTCCTCGAAACCATTGCAAGGACGGTGATCAGGAAAAAAGCTGAAAACATATTGGTCATGTGTAGATGCTACAAAAGAGGAAAAAAAATCATAAAAAGGTCAGCAGAGGACAATGTCATGGCATTAGTAGCCTTGCAAGTAAAATTACAGAGATGACTTACCATCACCAAATCCAAAACAAGGTATCAAATTGTCCTCATCAAAAGGAGAGAGTGTACGGCCAATTATGGAGATCGCTTGCTCATATGGGTTAGGTGTGCTAGAAATTGCGTGAAGACTTCTCCTGTTAAATGAAAACTTGCCTACACCCATCAAAGCATAAGGCTTTTCTCCTCAATGATCAACAGAAGCATTTATTCAAGGAATGAAACCCAAGCTATTGATGCAGTGACATCTAAGGTACATAAAAATCAACCATCACCTGACCATTCATTGCTTTTTGTAAAGTCAATGCCCAGAATTAAATTTGATGACTCAAGACCAGCATCTCTCAATGAAGAAATAACCTGCAAACACAAAAAATAAGTCAAGGCTATATTGAAAATTTATTTTAAAAATGCGGTGTAAGAAAAAGTAACAAAAAGGTCAACACCCAAAACCAATAAAATGGAATTACAAGATGAATACATTTAAGAAAAGCATTAAAAAAACAAAAAATCTTGAATCTTGATTCATGAGCAGTTTCAGACCAGTCAAGAAGACCTTAAACTAAGGGCAAAAGTTACATGCTTCCAATAATTTGATAGCTTCAACTACAACAATAAAAGCAACATCTAAGAATATCATGATTGAATACCTGATCGAGGGAGCTGAAATTATCAGCTATGTAATGTAAATGTCGTTTATCTCGATAGCTGGGATCCATGGAACTGCCAACATGAAAAGAAAGTGGTTAAACATATTCGATGGGAGAGGCATGGTAGACAGATTCTTTGTTCCTTATATGTAAACATGTATTTTATTTAAAAAATAAAAAAGATACAATAAAATTAACGAACAAAACATAAGAAAAAAAAGAGTTAATTACATGATTGGGCACGTGTAGCATCAATTTGGGCGAATCACCTTCGATGCAGTATAGTCGTGTGATGAACTACTTGAATGGGGTCGATCAAGTGATGAAAAATAGCTACATGCAGATGCAGCGAACCTCAATACAGGCTATACTGCAATGTTCAAACTGGTTGCATTGGACATGTAAAAAGTCCAGCCATTAGTGAGGACAATCTTTCAAGTCCAACTCACTACCAATAGGCCACTCTTCTAATCACCTAAATCGTAGCCCTTACAATATCTACATTTGTGCATTCACTAAAAAGAAATCAAATGTGTAAAACAGAACTTTAAAAGAAATCTTTGTTCCTGTAGCACAGTTGTGCAGTGTTCCTTAACGCAAGACAAACCCATGATCCATGGGTCGACCAGCCCTTGGGCGTAGTCCATAAGCCCAACAGTACAACCATTTATTTAATTTTTTTTTATTTAGTGTGATTATTTAGAGTTATTTGCTGATTTATGTAATTAGTTTAAGTTATTTAAGTGGGATGCTTTATTCTTGACCATCAAATGTGTTCAAATGGTTAGGATTAGTTCTAGGGTTATTTCTTTGTTTATATAATGACGTGCTGCCTCTATTTTGATTTTTTTTTTATCAATAAAAAAGAATTCTTTTGGGTGCTTTTGCTCTCTCTCCTGTGGAGGGACTGGTGTGATGCCACTAGATGTGAAGCCAGGCAACTTTGGGTGTGATGCCTAGCGCTACTCTTCCCCTACCCGGATCGCATCACTCACTGGCACAACCAAGAGGTTTAGGGTCCAATTTATGTTACCCAAGAAAAGGGCACTTGCAAACACTTAGGAAGGATGGAACTAGCTATAAAAAAAAAAAAAAAAAAAAAAAAAAAAAAGAAAAATGGTTGGCAGACCTTTGGACCAAAGTAGATCACAGAACAGAATTCCCAGAATTCACGCTAACCCATATGCAGGATGAAATACCAGATGTTGTCAGTATATTGGTTACTTTCTACAGGATTTTGCAAACATATTAGATTATTATCCATGGTCTGATTTTCCTCAGCTGCTTTCCTACACTCATCACTACTATTAGGCTGATTTTGAGGTGTGCCCCATGCATTTTACCATATTTTCCCATCTTTTAGAGCTATCTGGGTGTCCTATGATTTGCAAATTCGAATGAATACTGTAGCAACCACATAGCTATTGGAAAGCATGAAATTATTTCCGCCACAAATCACTACCCGAAATGATTGCAAACACCAATTGGAGTAGAGATCAATAAGAACAATGACAAATCTAAAGTGACTTCTGACTTCCATGCCACCTCAAACACACATTGAAGAAGATAAGCCATCCAATTTGCCAAACTATTCAGACTGATTGTCAATTGGGTACATTCAAACTCCTCAAGAAAACCTGCTTGGCTCAAACACAAAGTGACCTTGGGCCCATTTACCTACTTCAAATTGAATTCCTTGGCATTCAAAAGGGGTTTTTATTAAAGGATTATTAAAGATGTGAGGAGAAGGGTCTAAACTCTAAAGCCAGAGATCCGGATGGAACCATCACTTTCCCAGTATTCAATTTACTAATCCCCTTAACTAGGAGTCGGGATCCTTTGAGTGGGTCTACACACGGAGACCGTGAGTGGTCCCACGTCGTCACTGCAAGCACCCCTGCCATGCTGCCCTCGGTGACGTGGGGGACCGTGAATGGTCCACTCAGGCCGTGGGGTGTTACCTCACCAGATCCCCCGACTCCTTTACTAGTATCAATTTACTAGGTCATGGGTAGGTAATCAGACGGCCCCAATTACTAGTATCAATTTACAAGTATCAATTTGCTGATTTTCGCCTTTAATCTTTACCTTGAACCCCTTTCAAAAGAACACATTACTCAGAAATCCTAACAACTCAGTACCCAATTAAAACAAACTGGTGATTTGCATCGAATTCAGCATGACTCGAGCATATTCAACTCTCCTTCACTCCAGAATCCAGATGGATGGCATCTAACACTACAGCCCAAATGGATGGTTAGCAAACGAAATCACCAAAAGACACTCATCCAACAAGCACCCAAACCCAAAGATCAGATCTTTGATAGAATCCAATCACGGCCGTCCACCACCAGCAGCACGTGGGGCCCACAAAAGCCACTAGTACTCTAAAATCGCATCTTTCTCCGTATTCGCTTTCCATGACTGGAATCAGCAACGAAAGGGATTGTTTCTCTCGATCTCAGACTTTCAAAAATCGTGTTGGGTTAGTGTAAAGTAGTAGAAATAACTGGGTTTTCTCCCAATTGAAGCTTTCTGTAGCAGATTTTTTGTGAGGTAGTCGAGATTCATGGAGTCACATCTCTCCCAATTGAAAGCTTTCCTATCTATCCATTGACCCGTCTCTAAGCTCTCTAATTCTATGTGATGGAAAAGGAGAGAGAGAGAGAGAGAGAGAGAGAGAGAGAGGAGCATTTACCTGACCCGACGAAACCTCCTGCAGCTTCTTCCTCGGACGGATTGGATCTGAAAGGAGCGGAAATGGAGATTTTTTAAAGAATTTCAGCTCTTACTTGCACGACAGCACTACCATTGGCGGTGCTCCGGTGCTCACGAGACCCACTTTGTCTGTGAACGTGCCACACGGGGCACATAGATACCATTTATGGGGGCGCACTCTATCGGGATGGGGTTAGAAAAGGACTACTCGACTCGTGCTTCACATTTCACACAAGAGTCAACGTCCTTCTGGGCTCGTGATTAGACGGCGGACCCTGATTGATCATACAAAAAAGTTGTTTTGACGTATCACGTAAATCCATGACCCACCTCTCAATTTCTTACTTTTGACTCTTGCTGGCTATCGTACAAATTTCAATCAATTCGAGTTATGCTCGCCTTCAAATTAGCACTAGTTTTTTTTTTTTTTTTCTATTTTTTTTTTTTACACCCATTGGAGGGTTTTCAATCTTTTTGGAATGTACTAATTCTTTCGGGCAAAAGAAAAAGTCGAATAAACACTCATGTGGCTTCAAGGTATTAGTACTAGTAGACCCAATCTTCGATTTCTGAAAAATGGGAAACCGGTGGATCAATACTAAGACCTCTAACTCCGAAAGAGGGAGGAACCGTAGTCCTGACCACTCAGCCAACCACTTGAGGTTAAATTACTAATAGCTTGATTGTTTGTGAAAAGCAATGGAAAGAGGTTTTGAAATGGAATTCAATTCCCCCTTTATCTTACGAATGAAAAAAATTCCTGCTTCTGTTATTTTTTATATAATAAAATAGATTGCAGATAATATCTAAAGTTTGTTTGTTATTTGCATTAGAAAGCGTAAGAATAAAGCTTAAAAGAGGTCATGTGGAAGAATAAACATAGGAATTGAAAGCATGGCGTGGTTAAAAACGAATATTAAAAGTGAATTCCAAAAAAATGAGCTACAAATAACATCTTCTTCTTGAGAAATAGAATTAAAAAAAAAAAAAAAAAAAGATACCATTTGATGCTCATTCTTGGAAATTCATCTTTGATCTTCATGCTTAACCACACTATGTGTTTTATTCCTATGCATTTTATTGTAAACATTAAGAGCACGAAGAAGAACCCTATGCACAGAACATGTTATTTAAATTTTATTTCCTTATTTTATTTCAATCACATATTTTTCAACATGATTAATTTGACAATGGGCATAAATTCAATTGGAGTAATTAGAGTGAATAATTCTATGTCAATATGGGATAGTGATATATACAATAGTGATTTTGGGTAGTTTGGATCTCAAAAGTGATTTCATTGGGGAATATATGGCTATTGGCTCACAACATTCACCAACTCCTATGCTTTGGAGGATCATCTCTTTAGTTGATTACTAATTGGGTGAAATTATAAATGGAGGTAGGTGTTATTGTCCCATCATATGAAAAGCTTGGTGGATGAGTTGTTTGTAGGAAATGAATCTAATTAATGTTACTAGTTGTTAGATCATACTCGTGAAGAAAGGAGTTCCAGCCGTTATAGACAATCGACTGACTCTGCTAAATCGGTTTTAAACTTCTTTTAGTCATGGCAAGTTGAACATATCAAGATGGATGCAAATAAAGTGGCACATAGATTGGCGAAGGAAGCTCTACTTGAACCGACCGATCATATTTGGAGAGAATGTGCTCCACAATTTATTTATGATCTTGTAATCCTCAAATGTGATATTCCTCATAATTCTTAATACAATATGATATTCTCTCTAAAAAGAAAAAGAAAAAGATCACACTCAGTGTTCAAGAACCATTCATCAATATTTACTGATATCTTCATTGCCTTTGATGGGCAACCAACAATGTCAAAAGAGACTTTATTTTTATTAATAACTTCAAAAAAATAAATTATATTAATATTATTAATTCTATTATTCTATTGTGAAGAGGTGCGATCATGTCTTTTTCATCTTAATCAGTTATTTAGTGAAGGGTGTGATCTTTGAGTGTCTCTTTAAGATAATTATCCATAATCTATTTTAGAAAAACACATGAGTCATTAGAGAAAAGGTTTATTTCTACAAGGCATTTGACATTTGGTTTGACATCCCTTTTAGGCAATTTAGACATTGCTAGAGGCATTCTATCTGGGAACAAGCTTTTTTATTAGTCCACCTCCAATATTAAGGAAATCATTGTCTTTGAGAAAGCACCTTAAATGGTTTGTCTTGTCTCACTTTGTTTTTTTAATTATTTTTTAACTGATTACTTATTTTTATAATTTGCATATTTCTTGTAAAACTTTCCCAACTTATCCTATTTCAAAAGCATCATATGCCATACTGCCAATGTAGTAGAGGATTTGAAACCTCGTAAGTCACCTAGCTATGTTTTGAGAGTCATTTTAAGCAACATCAAACTACCGTTTTGCTATTAGAAATGATCGTTTTTGTCGAGCTCACTTGGAAGTGAGATAATTATAACAAAGTTTAAGTGTTTCAGGTCTCCACAAGATCTACCTATGTACGAAAACCAATATCATCCGGTTGCCGTTGTGAGTGCTTTAGAGTTGTCAAAATCTTAACCATTGAAATAGCGCAATGAATATCAAATTCTTTCACGGAAATGGACACTGCATGTTTTTTCTCCATTTTGAGTTTTTCTTTTTCTTTTTTGTCAAAATTGGTTGGAAGCGGTCAAGATCATCAACCATTTTTATCCATGTTAGTGATTCTTAATAAAAACTGGTTGAAAGTGGACAGAACCTTGTTATCCAATTTTAACCATGTTAGTGATTATGAAATGGGGCAAAATGGAAAGCCCAAATGCTAGTTGGAATATTTTTTTAATACAGATGTTCAACCAGACGGTTAGGGTTGTATACACATGCTTAACTTGGGGTGTGTACAGAAGTGAAATAAAGAGTGCAGCAAAAAAAAAAAAAAAAGAAATTGAAATAAGAAGCCATGAAGATAAAGCAATAAAAAAAAAGAAAAAGAAAATGGGTTTCAGTAAGAAAAATCACCTTTGACTTTAGATAGAGAGATGGGGATAAGAGAAACGAAACTGTAAAATTCTTTATTTCTTTTTAAGAGAGGGCCTAGCTTAAGAAGATGAAAAAAGAAGCCACTAAGATAAAGCAATCAAGAAATGAAAAGGGTTTAAATTTGAAAAATCACCTTTGAGCTTAGACGGAGAGACGGAACTGTAAAACTCTCTCGAGGGTTATTATCTTCGTTATCTTCTTTGGAAGCCCAAAATAAAAGGGGTAAAATCCGTGTCTCTCATCAGATGACCCACAGCTTATGATCCATGCAATTGGGACCACTTTGTGGTGTGTAGAGAATGAAAAGAAGCAGGTCTTTTATTCTCTTTTATAAGGGTGTTTATATATATATATATATATATAAATCTCCATATGAGGGAACATTCATGTATATCTATCCCTCACCATAAGGTGATGGACACTTCCATAAATGGAGATTTTCAAGTACAAAAATGAATTTTTAAGTACATAGAGTGAGGTACACTTTTTTATCTTCATGTGCAAAAATGAAAATTGCCCCTCATCCTATAAGAGGGATAAATGCACATGAATATTCTCCGTGTATATATATATATATATATATATATATAAATTAGCCTTTCCTATTTTAAACAGTTCATTGGGCGGAGGGAGGACCACATGGAAAGTGCACTCCACCCAATCAAAGTGGCTTTTGGGTTGTGAGCATTGCCATTACGGCTTTCATGTGGTGGGTCTGAATTAAGGTACACTGAAGTGGAGTCCAATCGGAAATGGAATCTCTATCCCCATTTAAGCTAATTATTGGAGGCAAGTCACTCCTGCGTCAACTGAAACTGTTAAAATAAACATTTTCTTTCTCCTCACATCAATGTCAAAATTTCACTGTCAAAAAGTTAGGTGCTGCCGGCGGCTTTTGGATATATTTTATTTTATCTTTCACACCCCGATAACCAACCCAATCAATGTCGATGAATTGGGTCAGCCCAAGTCAAGCCCACGAGCTGCAATACTAAGCCCTCCTCAAGATGTTGCAAAGTGTAGAGTTAGAAATGTAAATAGGTCCTCAATTTTCCGACCCATTAATAACCGGATTTGGGTTCTTATTTAGGTCCTGATAAATAAACGGGTCCAAATTTGGATCTTTTTTGGATCCGTGACCTAAACGGGTCTGAGAGCATCTTGGTTCCGATTCGTGGATCCGAGACTCGATATATTACCTCAGGTTTTGAGAATTCATCCTAAAAGTTTTTTTTTTTTCTTTCAAATCATTCTCTACCCAGACGCGAATCCGAATCCGAAACGCGAATCCGAATTCGAAACCATCTTATAAACAGAACTGGTTTCGATTATTTATCCATCTTCTCATTAACGGTTCCGGTTCCATCTTCTAGTTAATAGATCGGATTTCAGTCCACTATGAACCCAGATCGAACCAACCCATTTACATTGAAACCCAAGCCCTAGCAATTTGGTGACTGCCTGCACCCATAGTTAGGTCCATGCAAGCAAATCTAGGAACAGTGGTTCTGGGGAAACACTAGGTCTGGAGACACTTATCTTCTGTTTTCACATTTCCCAAGGTTTCTACAAACAAGGTTGAAAGAAGCAATCTCCAAATGGGTTCTTGCATAGGTTTGTTTTGAAAAAGGTAATGGGTCAACACAAACCCATGTAAGAACCAACATAGGCCCAGTTCAGAATCAACCTGATAATGCTCAGTCAAATAGGTGCTCAGTAAAATGCAAACCGGTGGAACAACCTTCCTGATTTGCTATGTAACCTTCCATCTACTATTGAGCATAAAATGAGAGCAGTTACATTTGTATCAATCATCTTTGAATGTATTAAAACCAGTCTATAAAAGCTAAGTCTACCAGTGTCACGGCTCCGAACCCGATTAGTGATTTAATCGGATCCGGGGTGTGAAATTTAGGGCTAATTAAAAATTTTTGCCCTTAATGCCCAAGGATCGAAGTCCGCTGTGAGGATTGTGTAGTTGAGTCTCATTAACAAATAATCAACGGGACTTGTCCGATAACACAACATTAAACCTGTAAAAATATCAAAGCAAGTATGGATTTCATTTCATTATATATGGGTTCAAGTTTCAAAAGATAAACATATAAAGTTTACAAACATCAGGACCATCCCAAAAACCTAGGTCCTGGTACAAAAGATATACAGTACTATAATAGACAAGTCCACAAGATCTAAACCCAAAAGTTGAAAGGAGGTGGCACGACAAAATATATCCCCATGTAACGTGCACTAGTGCCGGGAGTGATGACACTAAGCTATGTCATCGGCACCCCACTCTCGTACCTCGTCCTCCTCTCCCGGTTGAGGATTCTCTAGGATTGCCTCGGCATCTGGGTCGGTGTAATAGTAGTAGGTGTCCTATGCACACCATGAAATAAATGATCAATATGTTGGTAAGAAGATTAGCAATATACATTATTCATAACATGTTTCAAGAGAGAGTAAGGACAAGTACTTGATTGTAAGATAGCAATGTACAAGCTAGGCATAAAGCATGAGTAATACAAGAATCAAGTAATAAGATAAATCATAGCAAGGTAAACAAGAATAACCATCCATGAAATGCAATGTCAAGCAAGAGGAGACTCCGTCGATGTCCTAGACATCTCACAGGAGTATAAGTGATGTCCGAGCCGACTACGAATACCCAAAGTCCTGCTCTAGGGGGATCCTAACTCCCGGTCCTAGGAATAGCAGCATGGTCCTAGCCCTCTCCCAGCTATTTGCACTATGGACGCCGTCCAAAGCCGACTGCCCACCCTAGTGTCCAGTATCCGACCCACTTTATAATCCTCAGTTTGCAACTGGCCATGAATGCAAGATGATGATAATGATGGTTTGCATACGACACAAGTTCTAAGACAAATACACGTGCATAGGTTCCCGAGTATAAGGTGACAAGTTGAGGGCTACTCTAAGTCAAACCAAGATACAAGTCAAGTTCCAAGTTTCAAGTTCCATGAGTAGTTCTCTTTCAAGTCAATACACACGTGTTCATTAATACAAGACAAGGTACCTAAGGATATACTCTAAGTTTGGTCAAATCCTATTTCTACAAGTTAAATTACAAGTTATAAAAGTATACAAGATAGAGTGTAAAAGGTACGACAAGCAACGGATATATGATTCGCGAGTCAAGAGTGAAGAACAAGTCAATCCTAGGCCAAGAGTTGTCCATCGTGTATCGAACGTATCCCCAACGGAGTACGTATAGAGGATGAGTTAATGGTGTCCTAGTTTGTCGGGCCCATGGTGTACGAAAGTTGTTGGGCACCAATTAACTCATTTCCACACGCATTCGGCCAAGTTACGCTAATATATGGAAAATCCCGGACAACCGACGAAACACACCAAGCCAAATATGCTTTGTTTTCATTTTCCCCAATTGGTCATGCAAGGGTAGGGTCAATGGGTTTCAACCTAGGGTTTCAACCTAGGTTTAGAATCCCTTTCCAAAAGAGATAAAGGGTTGGTTCATTGATCTAATACCAACTTCCTTTCCCAATCTCTGATGATCAAGATAATATACCATTGGATTCTATGTCTCAAGAACTTTCCAACGGTATGTAGAACTCCAAATTCCGACGAAAGTTAAGGATTCTGGAAGATGGTTGTCTTGAGCCCGGAGCAGTTCGCTCGAGCGAACTGAAGGTTGGCTCGAGCCAAGTGCCCAAAATTTGCAGAAAATGACTCATTTTGAGTCAAAAACTTGGGGAATCAAATCCCCTCTCCTCCAAGATCATCCCTGTAAGAGAAAGAGCCTCTTGCTCTCTCCACATTCATTTCATTCCTCCCATCAACAAACTCAACCATTCAATTAGGGTCCAATTCCATTAATTACCAATCTAGCATGTGAAATCCAAATAAACATAGACAAGCTTGGCATTATGGGTTGCTAAACAATTGCATTGTCAAGAGTGAAGATAATATACATGCATGAGCAATAGATAAAGCTAATCTACTTGCCTTCACCAAAGAGAGTGAAGAGATGGAAATTTAAGAAGATAAAGGAGGAAGGAGAGCTCTCCACTCACACCCTAGCCAAACCACTTTCAAAAATCATTCTCCTACACCCAAAGAGCATAATGGAAGAGAAAGAAAGGAAATTTATCAACATGTAACATCTCTACAACAATGAGGAAGGAAATTAGGGAAGAAATGATTGATGAAAACTTACCAATTTGGATCAAGATGTAGAGGAAGAAGATAGAAAGAGATTGGTGAGCTTGGTTAACCTTGAATCTCTACTCCTAGGTAGCACATGCAAGAGGAGAAATGGAGGAGATGAAGAGAAGCAGTCCAGCCACTGTTGTTGAGTGAGAAGGAGGAAGAAACAAATGATAGTTACTGGAATGAGTTTTAAACTAAGGGATAAAGGGAGAAAAGACTAAAATGCCCATTTAAGTGAAATGAGAGAAATTTGATTATTTGAGGGACTTTGAGGCATCGAATTGTGAAGAGTCAAGAACGAAAAATGAAAAGCGCGATGAGATATTTCCAACGGACCTAAATTCGACAAAAATGGGATTTTTCGGAAAAATACCCAATTTTCCTATTAATCACAACCTAACCCCCTATTAAGATTTATCGCACTCAGAACCACACGAAACTCCGCAAATCACTTTCTAATAATAAAAGAAACTAGCTTAGCCACTAAACTCGCCTAATTAGCTAGAATTATAATTAATTAGGCTAATTGCTAATATTAGAAAATCAAACACCTTATTAAGCTCGAGGACCTTACAACCGGCGTTCAATTCACTGAAAAATAGTGAACGCCAAGTTTCATATTTTCTGCACTATTCTGTAGTGTCTGATTCTTCTAAATCTTGTCTATTTTAAGATGTTTTTCATTGGATTTTCAGCTTAGAGGAAAACTGTATGATTTTGAAATGGTCTTCAAGGATCAAATACCCAGTTGTGGATTTATCCCTCTTTTTTGGAAATCTCCAACAATTATAGCATCAGTGGCCAAATCTCATTATAATAAAGTAGGGGCTGCATTTAGATAGATCACATGTTTAAAATAAGTGATCAATTAGTGAATCTCACTTCAACTAGAGTAAAATTTGATTCAAAACTAAAACAAGGTGCCCTGCATTTTACACTTTGCTAGAAAAGTGGAAAGAAACTTCCCAATTGCGGTATCTTCCTCCCTTCACTCCATCTGGATTTCCAGCTTAAACTCTTCCCTTTGCGACCATTTTTCAGATGATGTAGTCTTATTCACCATCCAAAGTGCCCACCCCTGGTCTATAATTAAATCCACCAGATTAGTTTAACACAAATGTTGAAATGGAGACAGAGACGACATAGAGCATTTAGACCCATTTGTGCATTTTGCCTAAAGTCCTAGGAACTCACAGTGAAAGGGTTTGTTTTTATGGCAATAGCATTGAAGAGCTAAGTAGAGGAGGGTCCAAGGTAAAGATGTGGATGGACACTAGGAGCCTGCATCCTCTATTGGTCTCATAAGAAATTTCTTAGCATTCTAAATGGGGCCTACTTCCGATAATTTGAAACAGTTTAAAATAAATAGTTGCCACTTTTTTTACAGGTTCCGGCCAAATTTCATTCCAGTAGGAGTTAAGCTTAATGTTTATATTGATCACTATATAATACTTAAAAATATTAGAAATTCAATATTAATCAAACAAGGAGGGCCCACACGTGTTGGGTTGAATCAGTGCCTCTATGTCTATGGCTTGGACCTTCTCATCTTTCAAGCGTATGGAAATGCTCATACGCTGGCAGGATTGTAGTTGCTTGCTTGAAATAAGCAGTAAAGCACACAAATAAATCACAAAAAGGCAGGCATTCATAGACAAATAACAATTGAATCTGTTGTTATTTTGACAAGAAATCAACAAATCAAGGACATCATTTTCTCTACAATCCACAAATACTTGAGACAAACATGAAAGCAGAAAGAGATCCCTTCAAAGAAAAATAAAGCAGTCCAAAGAAATGAGAGGATTATTAATATCTTCCACAGAAACAGAGTTGTTGGAGTCATGATTAGAGAGCATCTCCCCAACAACATTTTGATCAACTTGAGGTTGAGTTCTGAGCCCACAATCTCCTCTCCTAGGTGGGCAATTCTCCTTCCCTGCAGCTACTGTATAAGCTGCATTATTGCCTGCAATTCCAACAACACTCTTGCACGTTTCTCCATTGAATTTTTCACAAGCAACCCCACGTTTGAGATTTGCCTCTTGCGAGTTCTTTGAAACATCTCCACTAGCAACCCCATTAAATCTTCTACTGGGAGATGGTGAAAGGCCCCTGCAGTCCAATCTTCGAGCAGGCGACTGAGAACCTGAATTCCGCTTTGGAAGGGACACTGGCTTTTGCCTTTCAGGTTCCTTTCTAGAGCTCCTCTGTCGCACCGGAGAAGGTGAATTCCCTCGAACTTTCTTGGGCTTTTCCAATTGGGTACATGCAGGAATTGACTGTTTTGGTGGGGCTGCAATGGTTCTAGATTTTTGAGTCTGAGAGGTTGGGACTTGAGATTTGTTGGGTGCCTTCCTTTTTGGGTTCTGCCCAACTTCATCACCTTGAATTATTTGTGGATTCTCCTTGATGCAAGACCACAAGAACTCATTGGAGAATGATCCATCCTTTGATGAAGAAGAACTAGAAGATATAGTAGTAGTAGTAGTAGAAGAAGAAAAAGAACTACCGGTAGTTGTTATAGTAGTAGTTGTAGTAGTAGAGGAAGAAAGAGAGGGAGAATGTGGTTTCTTGGAGATGGGAATGGTAGGGAGAGAAGGGAAAGGAGATTGTTGGGATATTATTATAATCTTGTCTTCAATGGGGTTGATATCTTTACTAGAAGATGAGCATTTGCTAATGCAAGAGCCCATGGAGTTCGAATTGGAAGGAGGAAGGACAAGGAATGAGGAAGGTGGTAGCCGTGGGAGTCATTTATTCATTAACTGTGATGAAGTGAAAAGAGATCACAAAGAAGAGACTTTTACTTTTTCTTGTTTCATGAGTTTGAAATGCACTGGCGGGTACCCAACCGTTGCTCAACGGATATATACGGAGAAGAGATGGTATGATGAGGTTATTCCTTTCATGCATTTACAATCTTAAAACTAATAATAATAAAAAAAAGGGATGGATTGTTTGAGGGTTTACAAGTAGAGGATATAAGCTGGAAATGTCATTGACACCATGACATGTCTAAGAAATTGATTTACTAGGGCCATGGCTCCAGGAGCTGAATAAGGAATTTTGTTTAGGGGGACGAAAAAAAAAAAAAAAAAAAAAAAATTGCAAGATTTAATAATAAAATATGCAATATATTATGACAAATTTATCTATTTTATTGATCAATTTGATGGCATGCCATCTTTTCTTAGAAAATTTTTTTGCAAGGGCTTAAAACAGGGACATTTACTTTAAAATTACGGGAATCTCACAAAATCTTCTTGAGCCCACTTTATAAAATTTTCATACTTTCCGTGATTCCTTTCAGTTCGTTCATTTCCTTCCCTTTTCTTCATTCTATTAATATTTCTTTTTCTTTTTTTTTGCAAAATCAACTAAGATTGTGAGAATCAAAGATTTCGGCGATGGTGATTATATTTGCTAACAGAAAGTTGCCATCCATTAATGGATGGGGCATATGATAGGGGCTAGAGGATCTCTCCACATAGAGATTCTTAGATCATGGCCCCCACACCCCCTAGTTCCGCTCTGAATGGCTGGGTATTTTCCATCTCTCCTTATTTAAATGTCCATTAAGGAGAGATTATCTTATAGTCATTTATGGAACTTCACCTTTGTTTCTTCAACTTTTAGCCCTTCACTGTACCAAAAATGTTCGGTCCAGCTCTGTGGGGCCCACTTTAGCCTACTTGAGATCGGTGCAGGTCCATTCATACTCTCATCCCCCAATGATCTAGTACTATGTGGTCCTCTCATTCTCTATCAGAGTGATGATATAACCATTTTTCATGTTTCTTTTTTCTATATCTTTTTAGTGTGTTGTGTATATGCTATGGAGAGGAATTTCTAGGTTTGTTTTTGGCATTTGTGGAACGTATGATTGTAAATGGGTCGGTTCCGGTTCTGATCCATGGTGGATCCAGATCCGAAATCGTTGAGGAGAACGTGGAATCGGATCCGGACCCGAAATTGGTTTCTTAGCTTCGAAACTGGAACCAGAACCATATATGGACGGGTTTAGATCTGGATCCGGGTCTAGGTAGATAATGATATTAAAAAAAACATGATTTTTAGAAAAGATTTTTGAAAATTGAGGTAATATGTCAGGTCTCAAGTCAATGGGTCCGAACCAAGGTGGAACCAGACCCGATGGCTTTTGGAGATTCTTAAGATCCTATTTTATAGAAATCACAAAATATCGAACCAGTTAAAAAAATGAAAAAGAAAAAAGAAAGCTCACTTCACTTATCATGATGACAAAGACTGAATTGTGAAGTCATGCTTGGGTAATTAGCGGTTGCAGGGATCACATTTGGGACATGGGAAGACGAATTGGAGAGAGGAAGCCTTGGTTCTTGCTCGCCGCATGAACTTCTCTATTTAGAAACTAATCAAAATCTAGGAGAAGGGCTTGATTTCCAAGATAGTAATTGAAGTTATAAAAGCCTAATCAGAACGGAATCCATATACTCAACCATGTCCTAATCTAAAGGTGGGTCCCACCTTAGATAATTTCAAGAGAAATCTACACCACCAAAGATGTAGGCGTTATTCAGCGTCTTAATTCTGACAAAATGCCATCGTCATTCATTGACATGATATAGAATGGTCTGGCCCAGTACATGATTAGACAAATCATAACATCATTGGCCCTACAAAATGTCATTCCAGTCTATAGACTACTTTAAGAAAAATATTTAAAAAATAGAACTCTGTCAACAAATTTTTTTTTTCTTTTGGTAATGTGTCATATTGTTAATATCGATATTTGTAAATAATTACCCCACTGCAAACCTATCATGTCCAATTAAGAC
Source organism: Camphora micrantha (assembly GCA_003546025.1). Classification (NCBI taxonomy): domain Eukaryota; kingdom Viridiplantae; phylum Streptophyta; class Magnoliopsida; order Laurales; family Lauraceae; genus Camphora; species Camphora micrantha. The sequence goes on along the minus strand of QPKB01000005.1, from coordinate 14,528,040 downwards.
AAGTGTTCAATGATTTAATTTCAAGGCCGTTCAATGGCATGTGTTAGTGAAATTTTTAGTTGCAATCCTATTAGGGATGGTAGAGATTGGATATCCTGAGATAAAAGGAAACTGGGGATTTGATTTTGAAAGATAATTGTGATAGATATTGGTTGGTCAAGAAAATTTTAAGTTTTAAAGAAAGGTAAGATGGAGATAACTAAGAGATGCTATTTTATATAAGAATTAGAGAATAGTGAGTTGTTGAGATTAGATGAGAAGGGCAATTCCGGAATGTGGTATTGCAAAAAGTCTGAAGATGCGCATGAAAAGGACTGTTGTCTTTATATATATAATTTTTTCTCAGAATAAAGTTTTGCGAGGGCTTAAAACAGGGACATTTACTTTAAAATTATGGAAATCTCACAAAATCTTCTTGAGTCCACTTTATAAATTTTTCATACTTTCCGTGATTCCTTTCATTTCGTTCCTTTCCTTCCATTTCCTTCCCTTTTCTTCATTCTATTTATATTTATATTTCTTTTTTTTTTTTTTTGGCAAAATCAACTAAGATTGTGGGAATCAAAGATTTCGGTGATGGTGATTATATTTGCTAACAGAAAGTTGCCATCCATTAATGGATGGGCATATGATGGGGGCCAGAGGATCTCTCCACATAGAGATTCTTAGATCTTGTTGTCTCTGCATGGCTGAGTATTTTCTATCTCTCCTTATTTAATTGTCCATTAAGGGGAGATTATCTTATAGCCATTTATGGAACTTCATCTTTGTTTCTTCAACTTTTAGCCCCTCATTGTACCAAAAATGTTCGGTCCAGCTCTATGGGGCCCACTTTAGATCGGTGCAGGCCCTTTCACACTCTCATCCCCCAATGATCTAGTACTAGGCCTAATTTCACTCTCACCAAGCCTTTATCTACAGTTGGATTGAATATCAAAGAAATCTTTAGATAAAAGAGCACTAAATTTTATTGCTATTAAATCAAGGGCCACCACGATTTGACAAGGCTTTTTTATCGGCCGTAATACATGAGGAGAGCTTTTCATGTGTCCCACCCCTCACTGAGAGGTAGGCACACCCTCCACTGAGAGGTAGGCATCTAAGTGGGGCTGCTGACAGCTGTATATGAGAAATATATATGCATTCTGCTGGTAGGAGATCATTATATATATATTAAAGCAAAATATAATGAGAAATATGCATTCTGCACCAACAGATCATTATATATATTAAACCAAAATGTAATATCTTACTTTTTGCCCCGAACAAAGCACGAGATGTTGTTGTTTCTTAAGACTTTTTAAAACTCAATTCCATGCAACCAAACAGCCCCAGATCATGTTTCTGGATTTGAAAATGAAATCTGCCTTTCTATTGGATGGATTAGGATTTTCTAAATGTTGGATTTGGATACAACTGTAGCTGCAATAATTTTGAATTTGAGATAAGAGCGGAGGGTAATATTAGTATTACCTTAAATCAAAGGTCGCTGGAATATAGATATTATGCATACTACCTTTTTTATGATGCAAATTAGAGGTTGGCCATGTGAGCACTTAATTCTAACCCTAGATTTAAGGTTCTCAAATTCTAACATTAATTCACCATTTAATAAGTGCGTTTTTTTTGTTCTAATTTACACCTAATTTGTTGTTATTATTGTTATTCCTGATCATGATGCTGCAATCAAGGTTTTTGATTTTTACTCTCCATGAACTTATTTCATTTCATCCCAAATTGCCCCAAATGAAAGAACAATTCTGACTTGTCAACCTTTTTTTTTTTTTTTTTTTTTTTGTAACATTTTCTAGCTATGCATTATATATAATCACCCAAACATAATGAAATTCCCACAAATTATTGGCTATAAAACTTGCAAGGTAACATTTCTAGCAAATCTTTTCTAACCCTTTTGGAGTCTAAATAAAGTTTATGATAAACACATACATCTAGTATTGGAAAAATCTATTCACACATACCATCATTGTGGTCATGTCTAAACTCATATGCACAACATATATTTATTTCCATCCAATCTCCTCTCCCTCGTAACAATCTCTAAACTTTAAAGCATGCAACGCAACATCATGTTCTTAAATTCTTTCAAGTCAATTTGCCCATCCAAGTCTGTGTCAAACTCTCCAATCATTCTAGCACAATCACCCTCGTTCTCCACGCACATACCAAGCCTGGAGAGCACACTTTGCAGCTCCCCACAAGAAATGAATCCATCGCCATTCAGGTCGAACACCCGAAAAGCCTCCACAAGATCACTCTCTCCATCGTCTCCATCGTCTCCATCGTCCCACGTATGGATGGACTCGTAGAAGGAGATGAACTCCTGGAGATTGAGCCTGGTTCCCCCTGCAATCTCTTCAAGTTCATCAAGGCTGGTTGAGAAGCCAAGCCCGCTGAGTAATTGGCTTAGTTCATCAACACTTACATGGCCATCGCCATTGCGATCGATGGTCGAAAACAGACGTTGAAGATCAGATGAATGGAGGATATTGGACATGATGCATGCAGAAGAAGTGGCTTAGGCTAGATGATTGATAATGTAATGCAGGGTGGTGAGGAGGAGTGATATATAGAGGAATGGGATGAGGAGAAGGAAAATTCCACTCTTGCCTCTTCTTACTAATATTGGGTGAAGATGAAAACACGCCAATAGCCATAGTACATGCAAGAATAGAAAGACCAGACTTAGAAGGAAAATGCAAATGCTAGGAACTTGCCATGTACCTTCTAGGTGCCTTGTAGGTGCTTTTGCTGCTGCTTCTTCAAAGGTTCATTGAAAGGAGGGGCAATTACTGTCACATTCAAGTTATCTTTTTTAATCCCAGGTAAGAGGGCTAGGTCGCAAGAGAGAGCCCGCACGAAAAGTGACATATCTAGTGTTCGAATTCTGAAGGAGCCATTATCTACGGTCACATTTATTGATCATTACTAAGGACTAAAAAGTTAGAGATTCATTACATAATTTGACCATGTGGTACAGAAAGGATAAATCCAATTTATACATGTAGGGTTCACTTTGGAAAGATTTGACCTCTTCAAGTTCTCGGCCCACCTTGCTTATCAATAGCAAATCTGGCTTCTAAAGAAAGTTAATCTAGTCAAATTATTGATTGGGGTTGAAAATAAATCTCCAATTATTTAGGGTCATGGAATTCAAAATCTTAATTTTGGTTTTGATAAAAAATTAAAAACATATTAGAGAGTCCAGTAAGAAATCAACCCGATTCTAAATTTATACATGCTTCAAACAAGGACCCAGATCCAGACCCAGATCCAGACCCAAATATATAAAACCACATATTTGTCTTGAGCCCCAACTTCCAAACCCATATGGACTAGGAATGGGAACCAATTACTATTTTTGACCTGGATCTGAACTTGAGTTTGAAATTTCATTTCCTGTTTCCTACGAATCTAGATCCAACACTGGGGCCACAGGGGATTTACTCGGCTCCCTTTGGGCCCGTAGGGATTATTCTGACCCAAAGGACTCGGACACCCTCCGGCCTCTGTTATAAACAAAAAATAAAAAAATCCAGATCCATGCGATGGGTTCTGTGCTAGATTACATATGGATCAATCCAACATTAATTTGAAAAATAGTATCAAATCTGGATAACACATAGTTCTGCCCTGGACCCACCCCATTTACACACTATGGGGTGTGCACCTCTTTTACAATGCAATGAAATTTCAATTCAATTGGAATCACAATAACCTCTGGATAGCACAATAATTTAGCTTCATTTTTCACGAGCATCCAATCTAGTGATCTATATCTTAGTCTAATGGAGTTTGAAAGTCTGGTGTACCTGATGCATAGAGGTAAAAATAAATTGATGATTTAGATAGGTAAGGGCGGCAAAAACTCTTATGACTTGATAACCCAACCTGCATTTGACCTGCATATACAAAGGTCAGTTGCGGGTTAGGAGAACCTAATCCTCAGTAAAAATGGGTCAGGTTAGGGTCAAACTATTTAACCCGTGTAACGCATGTAAACCATTTAAATATGTTGGATTAAGGTTGACCCTTGTACATAAACTCAATTAAACAATTTGGCGGTTCAATTACCAGTACTTTGAATAGTTTGTTTTACATGAAATATGAGAAGCTTGTGTTGGGCTTTTTTTAATTTGGTATACAATTTAACTCAAATATAGGCTTAATATATAAAACGGATTAGTAATTTGAGCCATGGTTCTAGTTGGGATGTTAAATGGGTTGACTTGCATTGAATGCAGGTTATGATGATCGGGTCTGGTTGAAATGCAAAGGGTGCAGGTTGAACTGTTGGAGTTCCTTGACATGTTTTAAAAGGAGATCCCATATGGGTTGGGCTTCAACCCCTAGATATATATTGTCAACCCGACTCGCATTATAGGAAAATTTAGATTTTACCAAAAAAAAAAAAAAAAAAAGAAAATTAGAAAAAATGCACATGTGATTTAACCCAAAGGGCTTAGTTAATGTTGGACCTACCCAAGTGAACTTGGGTAAGAACATTTTCTTAACAATTTGGGTTTTGGTGAACCTAATTCGACCTTAGTGGCCACATTGTCTTAATTCATTTATGGAAGACTCATTTGCCAGTCAACAAGGGATTGCTTGGTTGGCAACTCTACATATGTCACTCAGTTGTATGCCTCTCTTCCCACCTGTGTGTAGGGGTGATCATGGGCTGGGCAGCCCGAGCTCGATCCCGGCCTGGTCCACTTTAGGCCGAGCTTGGATCTGTGATTTAGGCCCATTTTATAATTGGAACAGGCTTGAATTAAGTGAAAGAAAGCCTAAAGACCGGACCGGCACAGTCCTTATACGGAGTGCATGCAATTTAATTTAATTAGGCCAAAGGTTCGCTAGAAAGACCACGAAGTTTATCAAAAGCACTGTTCAACTTGGCCCGGTTAACTAGATGAGTGAGCTCGGGCCTGCCTTTCATGATTTATGCCTAGCTTGGGTCTATGTTTTTAAAGCCTAATCGGGCCTGAATATGCCTTGGACTGGTCCGACCTTCCCTGTCAACATCATTCCGCTACTTTGTGGGCTTCCTCTTTTGACTTGTGTGAGCTCTTTTGGGTCCAGGCCCCTAGAAAGGGTAAAAAAAAAAAAAACGAAAAAAACTCATTTTCCTACTTCATATATATATATATATATATATGGATATTATAAAACTTTATTCAAAGTTTTAAGCTCCTTAAGAAACTTCTACTCTTTGGACCTTTCAATAGACCAATTTTGTACTTTATCTGTAATCCCTGTTAAGTGCTTTCTACATCCTAGCCTCACAATCTGCATGCATCAAGGTGGCCTCCACAAAAAATCAAAAAACCTAAAACTAGAAGCCCAAAGTCCAGCATAGACACATGGCATCTTTTCCTTCGCAAGTTGCAACCCAAATCCATTTCTTACCCAAAAAGAAAAAAACTTGCTCAATCCATCTAGATCTATGCAGGATTACAGGGCCCAAATCTTGGCATTCATCCCATTCCAAATCTGAGTACTATGTCATTTCCATGCTGTAAGAAATAGTCAAAATGCGCAAATCATGCTGTCTAAAATCTGAATCTAGATACTGTCCAAATGTATTCTTCAATTTCCAATCTGCACTTGAATCCTAATTCAAACTTGACAGGCTAATTATACTTGGGTTTATTAGCTTGCATCCAAATTCCAGAGATTGGTCATGTGTTAGATTCCATTTGAGGGCCTTCAAGATATTCAGATTTCAGACCCTAGTCAATCAGGTTATATAGATCAGGTCCATGACCATATTAAAGGTGAGATCGCCAAATCATGGGGCCATGTTTATGGATGAAACTGGATGCTTCTAAATTCTAATTCAATGGACTTGTAAAGAAATAATGTGGATTTTATAGCTCAAGCTGGGCTAAGCTTGGTCCAGTTAGGCTCGTTTACATCCCTAAACCGCACGGCTTGTTTGACTTCTACACATGTGATAAGAAAATGATATGTAAATACTACATATGCAAATGCTACACATTATCATGTTTGTCAAAAAATCACCATTCACATCCAACGGTTTTAAATTTCTTTAATTTTTATGAACTTTTAAACATCTCGATATATAACATTAATACAGTTTGGGTCATCAACTAGGGACCCCACAGAAGTCCAGAAAATCAAATCTAAACGCTAAGACTTTTCATGAATTATTCAAAAACTGATAAAAATTTAAAGTAATCAGCTACAAAATCTTGGAATTTACTATTTCAGAGAAAAAAAAAAAAAGCAAAACAAAGAACACTTCACAATTAAAGGGCCTATAGGAAATTAAAAAAAAAAAAAAAGCTCTTCGATGGCACAAGTACCCTTCTAGTTTTTTTTTTTTTTTCCTATCGGAGGGTTCTCAACTCTTCGGGCCGAACTAATTCCTACGGGCCGAAGAGGGAAATCAGATAAACACCCCTGTAGTTCTAAATTGACAACACTAGTGGACTTAACATTTGATTCCTAAAAAAAATGAAGAATCAGAGGTCGATACTAAAACCTATAGCTATGAAAAAAAGAAGGAACCAGGTCGTAAACACTCGGCCAACCCATTTGAGTACCCTTTTAGTTGAGGACGAAATTGACCCACCATGTCCAAATCTAATTCAATCAGCGCACGTAAATACCAATTACGCGTGGAATCATTTACGCATGTAATAAATTAAGTTCAAACCCGAGCAGTCCAATGTATCGCGATATTTTGCCGACTTCTTTTTGCCGTATTAAAACGCTACTATTGGCCTCCATCTTCCCACCCATCTCTCTCTCTCTCTCTCTCTCCCCCCCTCCTGTACCCTTCTTCTTTACAGCGGAAACCCTAAAAATCTCAACTTTTTGGGGATTATGGTCTCAATCAAGGAGAATTGAAACTTCCAGCTTCGATCTGGTTCGAGCATATCTCTCATTCACTCCTTTTTCACTTAATCATACGGTTTTTTTTTTTTTTTGAATTTTTTTTTGAATTTTTTTCATTCAAGATTGTAGACTTTCTTGAAATTGGGTTTTAAGATTTTGTCAGATAGTTGATTTTTTTAGGTTTTGATTTGTGCATTTCCCTTTTCTTTGATGGATAAGTTGTAGGCAGTTTGGATTTTAAATCCTTGTATTTTGATTTGATTTCATTTCTCTGTCGATTCATCAGAGAGCCAGGGCTTTTGAGTTTTGTTGATTTTGATGTTTGTTTCCATTGTTTCTGAATGTTGTGGGTATTGTTAGTTTTCTAATGAGATTTCAATCTCATATTACTGCAGTTGTCTTCTGTTCATAAACGTCTGAAGAAGTTCTTTTGCATAAGGTAATCTTCTCCATTTCCACAGTTTTTTTTAGTGTTTTGTATTCGTTTCCCGCGTTTGGATTCATGTATCTGACATTGGTCTTGGACCCAGAAAATTAAGATCTGTAGTTCTCTACTTTAGTTTACTTCTGTGATGAAGATTTAAGATTTTGTGCTGTTTGTTTTTTTCTGTGGGATGGAGGATTAGTGGGGGGGAGTGGATCAGTCAAGTGTTTGAAATTTAAAATCAATGATAGAAACATTAAATTTGGTACATTTCAGTGGGGCCCCATTAATCATGTCAGCTGAGTTTGTTTTCTTCTGGGTGGGTCCTCTTAAAATACCTGTGGAAGAATGAAATATGTCTCAATTATTGTAAAGCATTTGTGGGACTGCTTTTTTTCATTGATATGTGATTGCTTTATGAACAGGATGTTTGTTGCTTTGGTAGTATTAATTGTCTTCTTTTACTCTTTTTTTATTTACTCTGAGGTTATAAGTACAGAATAGCAAACTATACAACCTTTAATGGTTTTCTTCTGTATTTCGCTTTCTCCCTCCTCTGTACGTGCTCAATCGCAGTGTAAGAGCTCCACAGCATCAATGGTTGGGATGGGTCCACATGCCTACACTCATTGTCCGGCTACAGTATCATTCGCCCAAGCCAAGGGTTATTATAGTTCTTCTGACATCAGTTAGAAATTTGAATTCTCAAAACATTGACTTGTTTTTTGTTTAATTGCGATGTAGGAGAGTTTTCTTCTATGGGAGCCCCACATAAGATTTTTGGTTGGTGCCTTTAATGCTGGGGCCCCTCTTTAATGGACGGACTCGATTGAAAATCCCGGACCGTCCTTGTGCAGGACTCTTGTAGGTGAAAATATCAAGCAGGCAGGACTCTTGTAGGTGAAAGTTTCACTAGGTATATATCTAGTTCCAATGGTCTTCATACAAATGATTGGTATAGAGATTATATGAAAATATTCTGATATCTGGTCATCCAAACAGCTTTCAAAAGCTAACATATGCTTGTGTCTCCAGTTGTGCACATTCTATGACCTGTCAAGTTGTTACCAGTTAGGTTCGAAACTATAGTCATTTTACAATAAATTTGATATGTGTTCGATCTTGATGTGAAATTTAAAAGATTACATCTGAATCATCGTATATATTGAGAATTACTAGACCTATTTATAGAGTAGGCTAAGATAAATAAAGAAATTTAATCCCATCAAAGTATCGTATCAATCTAAACATAATATTGAGATATTATCTATCAATCTAATCTAATCTAATCACACATGAATCACTATATTAATGAGATTATACTCTCCTCTCAGTAATAACCTAAAATAATAGAAATATTCTAAAATAGCTAACAGCCACAACTTTCATAATCTATATTCTCTATCACCCTCCTGCTATCGCATGATCCTCTTTAAGAAAGGGTCATGTGATGGGTTGCATCGAATGCAAGGCATTGATGTCTTACACTAAATTGAAGTTGTCTTTCCGGAATGTCGATTGTGCATTGTTAGTGGTATCCACATATCTGTAGAGTCCATTAAGTGCTCCTCACACCATCTAACTCCTTCCAAAAGTCCACCTCCTCTGACTAGAAATCAACTCAAATAGAAGTAGCTAACCACTGCGAATGTGATTCCAGATCTTTGACAGCTGCTGAAATGGAAAATTCTGCAGCCCAACTCATAGAAACTTCCATCTGACGACATTCCTATAATAAAAAATGCCAGACGAGGAACCTGAGGCGTTGAGACAGACCCATCTAATACGTTTAGCACCTCAAATTTCCTTCGTTAATTTATCAGACATATGCCTGATCTTGGATTCTTGGGTCATAATAATGCTAGCTTTAAACTTACATAGAACATCTTTTACAATGAACTTACAATCTGAAGGCCCCAAACCCCAAACATTTTTCACAAGATGATTTTTCATTTGGACACATAAGAGTTCCCTTGCAATCTCGTCCCTCCCCTTCTACCATATTGACTCTTACTAATAGGATCTTTGTTCCTGTTGTAATTAATCATGCACATCAAACTTTGAAGCTCCCTAGATCGAATTTTTCTTTGCCTTGACACTCTCAAACCCTGTTCAATTTTGCAGCTCCCTTCCTTGAGTAGATTCCACTTATCCATCCATTCCATCCCCCTCTAACATTTGCGGCTGAGATTCCCACTACCTCCCCAAGTCAGCTGATCTTCTGTGGCAATCAATTAGAAACCTGCTGATCGTTTGTTGGCCTGCTTTCCTCCCCCTCTTTGGAAAACAGACATTCCTTCCCCTTCAAAGCCTCCTTTCGCGTGTATCTTACATAAGTGGCACCTACTTTAGATTTCATCACATAAACATGAGATCGTTTTTCTGGAGTAGGTAATGAGAGCCTGTTATTGCCAATTGGAAAAGGAACTGCACCCGATGATTGTATTTAATTAACTGGAGGTGTCGACCCAAATTTTGGTTTCTTCACAACTGAAACCCAACCAGTTTCTGCCCCCTCATATTTTTCATGCAAGGGGTTGTCTCCTTTCTCCCTGTTACTACAGAGGGATCCCCAACTGTAGCCCTCTTCATTTCAGGCAAACAAAATTCTCATTGGTTTGGCACCTCACCTTGACTTTCCCATGGCCTAGACCAATCACTGGAGATAGATGACTCCCTGCTGCCTGGAGTTTTTCCCTCTCGTGAAGACTGATGTCGAAGGAGACCTGCCACCATCCCCCTCTGCCAAGGATCAAGGAACCCTTTCCAGTTCTGAATGAACCAAAATCTGATTGTTGACTCTCAAAGCAATTGATTCGTTTGACTTTGACGAAAGTCCCTCATCACTTGACGAACGAGAATGAGAAAGAGGAGGGAAAACATGGGCTCTCCATTCTGTTTTGCTACAGTGGTGACAGTCATCTGAAAACCCCTTCTCGAGCAACTTTAGAACCTCCTTCTTGAGTTTGTCTAAGTCATGCCCATCTGGAAGCGAACATTCTGCCTCGGCCCACACGGTGTTTATTATTTAAACAAAAAAGGAAGAATGATGAGCTAGTATGTATGTAAATGTCGGAGGCAAATGTGTTGAAGATTATCAGCTTAAAGACAAAATATATGGAGTGGAAGTTCAATGACAAGTTGGTCGTCATCATCATCATCATCAACAAGTTCAAAGCCTTGCCCCAACTATGTTGGGGTCGGCTACAGGAATTCTATTTCTCTATTCCGATGTATCTTGTGCCAAATCCTTCAAAGCCCTGTCTCAACTATGTTGGGGTCGGCTACACGAATTATGTTTCTTCATTCCGATCTATCTTGAGCCAAATCCTTAGATAAGTTACACTTCTTTATATCTATTTTTACTACCTCCATCCTCATCCTCTTTGGCTTTCAATGACAAGTTGGTAAAAACAAAAAATAACATAGTGCCACAATGTGATATTTGATATGTAGGAGCAATTATAGAACAATACAGATTACAAAGGAGCTTGACTTGGATGTAGTAGATAGGATCAATGAAGGGTTGGCAAAGTGGAGGCAGGCTAGTGAATTATTGTGTGATTTTTTAGTGCAATTTAGATTAATGAGGAGCAAAGAAGATGAATATGGAGTAGAAAGAAAGGATGAAATTAGGAATGAGTAGGAAGGTGGAAATGCATGGGTGATTCTAACTGAAGAGAACATAATGTAATGCCATTTGAGATGTTTCAGACGTATACTCAAAAGACCAGAAACAACTTTGTATGTAGTAGTGAAAGGTTACAAGTTCAAGGAACTGGGTGGAGGGAGAGGCCAATAAAGATCTGGGTGAAGAAGTAGTTAAGAAGGATATGATAAATGGCTAGAGTTACTGAGAACATGGTTTTAAATATGATTGAGTAGAAATGTAGGACTTACAAAGCAGACTCAAATAGATAAGATTCGGCTATGATGATGAAGGTGAGTCTATGATGCAGTGCGATCCAAGAAGAAGAGGGCCCACTAATGGGCCCCACCAAGGAACCTTCCATTGATTTGCTTTCCTTAAATAGTTTAGTAATTTTAGTGATTTGATTTTATTTAAATTTTAGAGAGATTTTAGTGATTTGATGCAATCAGAGATTTTAGGGAGTGATTTTAGCAATCACTCAATAATTTAGTTTCCTTACTCAGATTGTTTCTCTATTATTTATAGAGGGAACTTCTGGATGTAAACACATGCTATTTGATAATAAAAATCTAAAGTATTCTCATGACTGTTCTTGAGTATTTCCATTTTACAGGCCTTAGGGCTTGAGTCTGAGGACTCGATCACACCGTCAGAGGTGTTGATCTTTGGTAGATCATGGCTGGGCTGCACCAGTCTAAGATGCCCTTATTTAAAGAGGGGTCTTCTCTGAAGGGTTGATTTTAAATAATTTCATAAACTGTTACTTTATTCTGTAAGTTTTCATGAGATCATTTAGGTCTTAGTATATGGTAGAAGATTAGACACTAGTACTAGCAAAGCATAATCAGAAGGTGCTCATCATTGCAAACCAAGTGGTTGTGGGTTACCTTACATTAAAAATAAAAAATAAAAACAAAAAAACACAACAACAACAACAAAGAAAGAAAAAAAAAAAGGTCCAACAGGGCTTACAAACTATGCAAGCCTATTAGCATGGATACTTCAAAATGTGCAACAAATCGTATTGTATCGTATCCAATACTTCACTTTTATGTGTAAAACACGTATCCTTGCCGTTTCTATGGCATGTGTCCTTGACGTATCCATGCCGCATTTTGGGCATCATAGATGCAAGCTAATATTGGAGAAACAGAATTCGAGTAGCTGACCCTAACATAGTTGGGACAAGGCTTTGATGATGATGAGAGAACTAGAAAATAAACTTCTTTAAACAAAGTTAAAGAAGTTAAACTGCAAAATGGCCACCCAAAAATTAACTAAATGACCCTACGCCAGCGAATTGGTGAACTATGACAGGTACCACCGTACCAGATTGTGAACTATGAATTATATGTGAATCAACTGAGCTGCAAATTGGGTAACTATGCGTCTCTATTTGTGGGTCTTTGTATTTTTTATTCATACATTCTTTTCGTGATTGTTCTTTGTTCTTGTCTGATGGAGTTATTCCGTATACTTCATTTTGTCTTCTATTCCATTACGATTTTCCATGTTTTCCATCACCTTTATGTTAAAAGACTGATTTTATGTTTCTTTATAGTAATTTTCTTTTTAAATTTCATCCGACTTTCTCTAGATTAAATATTCTTCTTCAACTGTCTCCTTCTATGCATCTGCAACTCAACTTTTGACCCACACCAATTTGACTTTATTGTCTCCCTTTAAGGAAGATACTACTGGTTTCATAAGTTACAGATCTACTGTGTGGCTTTGCAGCGTGCTGTTTAGTCCCAGCCATTCTCACCTTGAACACGGAATTGAATACCTTTTACCATCAACACTGTTCATATTGGAAGATGTTGCAATTTTAATTCTGTTAGTTTATAATGTGTCTTTCATGTTTTGGCTCAAGCTTGGGGAATTTCCTTCCCGCATTCTTTCTTAGTTTGGCTTTTGTCTACAATATATGGTAGTGGATGTCAGTCCCCAATTTCTCAAAATGACCCTATTTGGCAGAATGGTGTCAATTTTAAGGACGTGGGAATCTTAAGAAAATGAAAATTGAAATAAATTAAACACCACCTCAATGTTTTACATCATCATTGTCGTCGTCATCATCATCATTGCCTTGTCCCAACTATATTGGCGTCGGCTACATGAATTTTGTTTCTCCATTCTGGTCTATTTTGAGCAACTCAATGTTTTATAGTTTGTTTGATTTCTTTTAATGATTAAAAGTTGTCAAGCCAAATTCTATGATGTAAAGAACCAATTGTCAGCATATATTTGTGTCAGTTTGTTAATGTTACTCCTTATCTTTTCAATCATGTTGTTTTATATTCTATTCGGAACAGGTTGGGATTGTATTTATGCTATGGCGAATAACAAAGTCACAACAAACAATAAAACTTGGTATTGTGCTGGAAAACAATCACTTCTCCCTCCTAAAAGCCCCTTACCAAGCATATCCCCAGCACATACAGATTCTGGTTCATCATCAATAGGACCAAAAGGTATTCCAAAACCAAAAGAACATAGGCCCCGCCAGCGAACTCCCTCTGAGAGCTTTCTCTTGGAGGAGCAGCCTTCCTGGCTTGATGACCTTCTTAATGACCCAGAGACGCCTGTGAGGAGAGGATCACATCGGCGCTCATCGAGTGACTCTTTCGCGTACTTGGAAGCATCTGGTAGTTCTTGTAACCTTGATATGGCTCCAGAGGATTTCAAATATAAAGGTCTAACGTCTGTACCTTCATGGGGCTCTTTGGACTTTGATCAGTTCAGAGATGGTCAACAGACTTCTTTCTATATAGAGGATTCTTCAGGAGGACAGCATAGTCAGTCATCCTTGACTTCTCTGGCACATCCAAGCAGCTACTCATTTGCAAGGGATAACAGTACAATTCAAAGTTCAAGATCATCATGTACTCCTGGTGAAACCGATAGGGTGCTATCTACAGTCACTGAAAAGCAAGACCAAGAGGAATCTGGTCCATGTGATGGAAAAGGTTTTTTAGAAAGAAGGGATTCTGCAAAACCTGTTGCATCTGAGACAGATCCAAAGCGTATCAGACAGTAAGGAGTTTTCTTATATGGCAATACTTTTGTTTTTCAATGTCAGGAAATCGTAGTTTTACAGTCTATCTAGTATTGATTCTTGTTAATCTTACCCGAGACATGCAAATTTACTGTTTTTTCTGTGGTTGATGACTTGCTGGTTTTTTTTTGGAAGATAACTTGCTAGTGTATTTGTTAAATTAATTCCTTTAGATTCTTTCTTGATTAGTTTATAATTATTCTGTTCAGTATTTCTGTTCAGTATATTGTATTGACCATTGGCTTCTAATAGTACATTTCTCAATAGGATTAATATATTTGATACTCCGCTCATTTTTTTTCTTTTTTTGTGTTTTGTTTGTTTTTAAAATTTGTAGAATTTGAAAGAAAAATTTTAAAATCCGAAACGTAAAATAGATTTTATGTTCAATGATGGCCTGTTTATCAGAGAACATGAAATAGATTTTCTTTGTTTCTTCTTTTTGTTTGTTATCGGTCCTTTTGTTGTCTGCCAGGTAGATAACTCATCCTTCTATATTTATCATCTATGGATATATATGTAGATGTTAATAAAACATGTTAAGTAAACTAAGAGAAAAGGCAGGTATAAACCGTAGAGTACAAAACTTTCAATACATTGTGTTAAATTTGGTACTTTGTATTGGATGCAAACTAGGAAGCACGGACACCTCTTCGGGGCCAGAGTGTCGGTGTCCGACACGTGTCGGACACCGACACTCTCCGGACACGCTCCGACACGTGTCGGACACGCTAAAAAGAGTGTCCTGTTTATTTTTTAATGTTTTATATTTCGGACACGCTGGGGACACGTTCCGGACACGTGTCGGACACGTTTGCCTCTTTTAATTGGAAAAAAAAAATAAAATTAGAGTAAAAAAAGAAGAGCAAAGGGGGCTTTTTGTAAAAGGTCATAACTTAAAAGCAAAGGGATCATCCTTCTACTGCCCTGAGGAGGCCGGGCGACGGGTTTTTGCTGTTTACATGAATCTAGCAAATCTATTTTTGCTGTTTATATATCAAATATGTTCTTTATATCAATTTTTTTTTATTTATTTATCAGCTCTGCTTCTTCACCTTTGCATGACAATTTGGAATTTAGGAATATGAGTTCACACCCCTCCAATGAAGAAGATATAAATAAGCCTATGTGGAAATATGTAACCAAGTTTGAGAAAATTAATGAAGGAGGGGGAAATATTACTTGGCTGTGGAAATAGTATCTTTTAGTATATGATTAGATATATTATGATTATTATTAATTATTAACGTGTCCCCGACGTGTCCGTGTCCTATTTTTTTGAGAAATGTCGTGTCGGCGTGTCCGTGTCGTGTCGTGTCCGTGTCCCGTGTCCGTGTCCGTGCTTCTTAGGATGCAAACTTATCATCATACAATATGATGAATCTTCTTTAGGATGGTGATTAATGTCTATCTGTTTTATGTTAACATTGTAACGAAGCTAATAGGAACTAAAAAGCATAATGTTAACATTATGGTCTTTCCCCTTAATCTATTGATTTTCTTTCTTTCTTTTTAGTTGTTCTCTTCTATTGAAAACTGTTCAATTGCCATGTTTTGATTGAATTCGCTCTGGACTCTCTCTCTCTCTCTCTCTCTCAAGGCTACTTAATATTTAAAGAAACAACATTTATGATGGTATTTGATGAAGGGAAATGGACATTGTAGAGGTTAAAATAAGAGAGGAAAGGCTATGGGGGATCTAGAGTCTTGATAGTTGGGGTTTATGATAAAACTGGAAAGTCAAGATGGCCCATTGGAAGGATTATCTTTTTTTCCCCCAATTGATGGCATGCCTTGAATCCACAAAATTGTGATAACTAGAACAAGCACCTCTCAACTGTGGATTGGGCTCATCTTAAGTATATTTGTATAGATCGTTTGCCCATATTACGGATCATGAAGTATGTCTCCTTTATTCAATTTAGGATTTGTGATAAAATTGGAAAGTGTATATGGCCCTTTAGTAGGATTATCTATGATAGTAAATACATCCATAGAAGTCATTTCCCTAGGTTTTGGAGTATTAAGTATTTCTCCTTTATTCAATTTCTTGTTTACATGGTCTCCCCTAGCCGCTTCTCAGTATAACTCTTTTATACTGTAAAGCTTTTGATTAATACAAGTTACTGTTTAAAAGATAAATAGATAAATAAATGATTTATACAGTACTTATTGCCACTCTGATTTACAGAATAAATGTACCAAGTGGCTCCCATACTAGAGAGAATGTAGAAACTAGTAACGTCATCTAAGATGGTTTGGAAATGGTCTTAGATCAGAGGACACAAAGAAATTAAGTGCTGCAATTCCAAGATACCAAGAGAATGTGGAGACCTGTAAAGGATTGGAAAGAAGTAGTCTGAAGTGACTTGTTAGGTTGGGGTGCAATAAAGAACGTAAACCTAAGAGAATGAGTGCAGAAGACTCAGAAAACTGACCCCAATAGATGGAATAGTGCTTTGATTATGATGGTGATGATTTGAAAGAACTGAATGCTTAGACAGTTATATTTTTGGATAAGCCACGGAAGCATGATGGTATATCAGCTCGATATCTTACCGTTTCTACTTCCTATTTCAATAATCAGCATGATGTCTTACTGTACCTACTTTAATAATAGGCATGCTCGCCATCTGGTAATTTGGAACCTACACCCTTCACCCTAGAGGTGTTAGTGAGCAATGAAGGGCGTTATTCGCATTGCTAATATTATGACAAATCATGAAATATTATTGTAGAAGGGGACTCTTCTTGTGTTATACAGTGGGCGACTTGGTCTTCTTCACCTCCTTGGTATCTTGCAGACATTATAGAAGAGGTGCTTCAGTTGTCGGGTGATTTGAATATTTCGTTCAATTACATTATGAGATCAGCAAATGCAGAGGCGGATAAACTTGCCAAAGAGGGAGTTCTTAAACCGTCTTTGCTCATTTCTGCCCCTACTTAATTTCTTTTTGTTTTTTGTTGTTGCTTGTTGTTTTGGGCCTCGAGTCTTTTTGTTTGGCGCTTCCCCATGTTTTTGTAGGGGATTTTTGGTCGGTATAGCCCTCTTATATTGTACAGTCTTTGAGCATGAAAAGTCACCATTTAAAAAAAAAAAGGATATTGTTTTGGTGGCAAGAATCTATAATTCCATTTTATGTCATATATATATATATATATATTTTATTTTGTTGAAACATTTGTATCATATATTTATTAGATATACTATGAGAAAGAGTAATAAATCAAAGACTTAGACAAAAGACCAAGATATCTATAAATCAAATTGGTTTCATGCCAGGAAGGTCAATTATGGAATCCATCTCCACACTTTGACAAATGACAATTAATGAAAAAATATTGAAAAAAGAGGAAAAATCTTCATATAGTCTTCATCAATCTAGAGAAAGCCTACGACATAGTAGCTAGAGATTTTTTAATTGGTTTTAGATGAAAGGAGTATCCCAATAGGTTATACTGTCATTATTAAAGACATGTATGAGTGAGTGGTAATTAGTATGTGAACTACTTGTAGATCCCAGGAGTTTCTAGTGGCCATATGTTTGCATTAAAAGTCAACTTTAAGCTCGTATCTTTTTTTCATTGATTATGGACGAGTTAGCTGCTCATATTCAAAAGGAGGTACCTTGGTGGATGTTGTTTGCAATCGATGCGAAACTTAAGACATAGTAAGAAGATTTAGAACCCAAGGGCTTTAAAATAGTCGTACAAAGACATAATGCATGAATTGCAACTTTAGTGCAAATGTGCAAAGGGGTGTAACTTCTATGAGAATTGAAGATCAAGAGATACCACAAAGAGATTCTTTTTGACACCTTGGTGCTATAATTATAAAAGATGGAGAGATCAAGGAAGATATCGAATATATGATAAGAGCTGGATGGTTGAAGTGAATACTTGCTTATGTGTGGCAAAATTAGGAAAGACAGCATAAAACATAACTGCATTCGGGATCATGTAGTGGTAGCATCAATGGCTACTAAATTGAGAATCGTTTGAGATGGTTTGGATTTGTCCAATGTAGGCTCACAGTGGTGTCAGTGAGGAAATTTTTTGCATGTAGTTAATGGCCCCTAAAGGAGAAGGGATAGGCCAAAGAGGACATGGATGAAAATAGCAATGACAACCTATCCAAGGATTTGGCCCGGGATAAACTGGAATAGAGAAACATAATACATGTTGCTGACCCCAACATAGTTGGGACAATGCTTTGATGATGGTGATGATCAACTTATTAGTTATGCAAGTAGTTCTACTTTGAATTTAGTTTTAGTGATGCCAATGATTTATGTTTTTCCCCCAAGCCTTCTATCTGGGCTCCCTCCCTCTCCCTCTCTCTCACTTAATTTTGGTGCTAGCTCGAGGGAAAGTCCATGACAGGTGGGATTTTTTGGTTTGATCTGCAATTATGATGGGGTGGTGATTCAGTACTTCTTGCGTCAGATTGTATTTCAGGAGATCAATATATTGGAGCTGTTGGTGCTGCACATCAGTGTGCAAAAGGCTGCTAGGAACTTCGGATGGCTCGATGCCTGTTTATCATTTTTTATGCTTTTGGTTGGGTTGCTGGGAGGAACATGGGTCCTTGCTGGTCAGATCAGGTTATTAATGAGCTGAAGACCTCTTATGAAAGTCTACAACCTTTTTATATAGTGTATTCTTTGGGTGCTAGTGGCAACATACTCCTTGGCCAAAGGCAACATTCTGAGCTCCAAGATTGTTTGGAAATGTAGTACCCTTACTGGCTTCATGAGGCTTTACATTGTTGTGTTGTTTTGTTTGGTCTTGCTGGTCTTGTACTAATCCATTCTTTTAATTTTGCTAGTAGTGTGTGTTTCTTGCGCATGGTGCTTTCCTATGAGCCCCGTGCTGCATCATATGTTCCTTTTTTCTAGTAAAATCTCAGTCACTTTTTTTTTATTTTATAAAATCAAGAAGCTGTACCACACAATGCATAATAATGTTTCAGACTATATTTTGATTTTTTTTTTTTCCCTTCTGTTTCAACTGAAACCTGTCTTCTTTGATGCCAGGCAATTTGCACAGAGGTCCCGAGTCCGCAAGCTACAATATATAGCTGAGCTGGAAAGAAATGTCCAAGCATTGCAGGCAAGTCTCACTGAAGGCTAGAAGAAAGTGCTTCAAACTTCATGTTTGTTACATGTGGGGATCATGTCCTGAAACTGATAAAGTTTTGGGGCTTACCAGCCTATAGGGTTTTGGTCCGCATGTGTTATCAGACAGATCATTCAGATTTCAGTTTAGTTACACTGAGAATTAGGCATGCCTGTCTAAGCAGTTGGCTGATTATCTGTTTTAATTTAAAAGAAAACTCTGCAAAATCTTTTCGTTGCCAGTGATATTTTATCCTCTTCTATATTTTGCTTAATAGGCGGAAGGGTTGAACGTTGCAGCTCAGCTGGAATTTCTGGGTCAGCAGAATTTCGTATTGAGCATGCAGAATAAAGCATTGAAGCAACGATTAGACAGTTTGGAGCAGGAGAAACTCATAAAGTACTGTGAGTATTCTTATCTACAAGCTGCCCAGTCCTCTCTGTAATCTTCTCTTGATGTTTAGCAACTATATATTCACATTATGAACTTGGAAGAAAAACAAAATGCATTATTTTTCGGCAGACGTCTATTAGATACAATATTTTTCAACCATTACAAAAAATTAGATAGATAAATAAATAATTTTTTCCCTAATGGTCGTCTTGAAATAGGAATCTTGAAGATTATATATTGTTTGAATGAGTTGGTTATTGTCTTGCAAGCCAGTAGGGTGTTACGCGATCATAGAATGCCACCTTGATTGAGGAGCCACTTCTATAAGACAACAATTAGACTTGCTTTCTATATAGAGCTGAATGTTGCTTAATGAAGAAATGAGAATAGGTTACAGTACAAGTAGCCAAGAAGTGGATGCTGGGATGGATCATGGATGTATAGAGTAACGAGAAAGGATATATTAAGGAATGAGGGCATTAGAGGAAACCTTAGGTAGCTTCAATGATAAAATAAAAATAAAAATAAAAAAAATCAAGAAATATCAAAGATGGTTTTTTAGGCCTGTATCAGCCCCCATAGGACGTGTTGAACGAATATAGTAATTCAAGGTATTAGGAGGAGACCTAGTAAGACAGGTCTTTTGTGGAACTTTACATGTAGAATGAAGTGAAGTAAAGCCTCAAATAGTGAAAGAATAAAATATAAGTGGGTTATGATGATATTTTGTCTTTAGTTGTTTGGTAGGGAATGTTTTTGACTTTTTGTTTACAAAGTGGTGTTTTCTTGTGTACAAGTGAAGAAAGAAGGTTGGTTTTTTACTTTTTTTTTTTTTTTTTATAAAGAAGGTTGGTTATGATGATTTTTTTTTTTTTTTTTTTGAATTGGCCCATACATCTGGTTGTGGCAGATATTTTGGTTTGTTTAGGTCCTTTTTCTTTATGTTGATAATTTAAAAAATTCATAAAATAGAAAAAAATGAAAATATTCATTTTTAATTTCTTTGAGTGTTTTAAATGTAAAGAAAATAACAAAAAATTGATTTAAAGGTGGTGAGAATAGAATTTAATGCATTTTTGGTTTCAGATTCAATCCATAAAAATGGATGCAGCCTTCTATGTATCAGATGATGTGGCTTGGTTTTTGTCTTGGATAGGGTCAAATGGAAAAGGCAAAACTCACTAAGGTGACCTGAAATAATTCGGATTAGAGTCGCACAACCACACTTAAGTCTTAATTCCTCTTTTTGCCCGCACATTCGTTTGTGCTTGCATGCCGGCATACATGCATCCTGTCCGTCTGTGTAGGCCCCTACCTGTGATTATCCATGGCCCAAAATCTCCTGTCAGATGGCCTTTGATTTTATTAAATAATATGATGCATTGCTTCTTCCTAAATGCCTACTGGCATGCCATTGATTAAAATTTTCAAATAGTCTAACTGGACTGATTTTGGGACAGCCCGTCCAAAATGTTTGTTTTTTGGTCAGAATACTAGAACTGTTACTTTTTTTTTATTTTAAAGGAGAGCTTCTTCAATATCATAAAAAAAAAAAAAAAAAAAGGAGGAGAGCTTCAAATTGCAAGGGGATAGGTATAATCTTGCAAAAGCTGCAGCCTAATAAGCTGTGAATACAGTTAACTGGTTTCTCTCTCTTTTATCTCTGTGGGTGCCCTTATTTGGCCATCAAAAGGTGTCAGGCATGCTGCTGCATGTGGTGCTATCTTCCCTTGCTTCACAGAATTAATACCAACCGTTTCCAAATCATGATTTGAAGAGGAGTATGTCTACATTAAATAGAAATGAATTGAAACATTTGTAATAGCAGTGTCCAAAATGAAGTATGCCACCCTTCTGCTGCGATCCATGGCCTTATCATAATTTCTTACCAGTCCCTACAATCCATGAAATGAGCACTTACTTTTGTTTTAAAAAAGAAAAAGCGGATAGACTCTAAAATCTTTTAAGTTTCTGATGCAGTAGAGAAGGAGGTTCTGGAGAGAGAGATTGCTCGGCTTCAAGCATTGCCGTATCAGCAGCAGCTGCAGTATCCACAACAGCAGCAGCAACTACCCCACTCATCACGACATAGACGCAGTAGCAGTAGAGACCTTGAATCCCAATTTGCCAATCTCAATTTGAGGCAGAAGGAAGCTGGTTCTGGCAGCTCGCTTCACATTTGAAGTCTAAGCCTGATAAGCTGGAGAAATCGTGCATCCATGCTACTACAATGGGACATTTGAAGTCTAAGCCTGATAAGCTGGAGAAATCGTGCATCCATGCTACTACAATGGGACCACAGAAAGGAGAGCAGCTTGTCTGGTTGGCACCCATTGTGATGATTCTACTATTGCACCAAAGGAAGGGGAATGATCTCTTGATGTTTTTTTTCTCCTTTAGTGCTTTTATATGCTATATGCACCTGGTGGTCATGCTGGAGATGCCACTTCTTCGGTAGGTGACTTATCGGAGGTGATAGTCGTAGTCCTTTGTTTCTTTGTCTTGCGCGGTTGTGTTTGATTTGAATTCCTTTCATTTCCTCTTTTTCATAATAGTTGATGTCTCATTCTGACAGGGTTGTTTTTCTTGGTCACTACATTATTGTTGCTTCAGATCTGAACCCATGCATAAAAAATCAGTTAGAAACACCTCCAATATGTTTTTACACTTCACTGCAGTCAGGCAGGCTCCTGCTTGACAAATATGTTCAGACACTATGAAGTAAATTCTTAAAAAAAAAAAATCCAGTGAGCTTAGTTGGTGAGGGTGATCAAGGTTTTTCTTTACTAGAAATATAGAAAAAAAAAAAAAAAAAACCCGCAGATTACTACATATCTTGGAGCTTCTGCCCCATTGTAAATGTGATGATGTGTCTCTGTCATTGTCCAATCTATTGAAGAGTGGCTACAGATTGTAGTGAAGAAAGGCAAACTGGGATGAATTGCATTTCTTGCATTGACATACAGATTTAGATTATCCAATAACCTGTCTATCTTTTTCTGTACGTTATCCATTCACCCATCCATGTTGGACGTCTTGTCTTGTCAGTAAAAGGGTGGAGCTTGTACCTAGAACAAGAGTTGCCTAGGTTGGCTCAAGCTTGGCTCACTTTGAAAATTAGAATACCTTGTGAAGGACCATGTGTCAAGCCAAAATTTGAGCCTGGGCTGTAGCCAAAAGATGGAATTTGGTTTCCTTTTACAGAGGGAAGACTTAAGTAACACTTTGTACTTTGTAGTGCTTAAGTTTAGGACAATGTTGCGTATTTGGCATCTCTGTTTTCAGCTTATGCTTGTGTAAATGTCTAAAGCGGGCAGAGGTTTAAGAGTGTTTAGCAGACATTTTCAGCCTAAATTTTGGGCAGTAGAAAAGCTGAGGCGGGTGAACGGTCGATTGGGCGTCCTTTCAGGGCATATTTTTTTTTTTTTCGCTTTTCCCTTTTTAAAGACTTTGGGACCATGAATCACGATTTAAGCCATTAGAACCGTTTAGAAGATCAAACACGGCCATGGGTTCAAATTTTAGCCATGGGATCATCGTAGATTTTGAGATATTTGTAAAAAAGTTTATACACTTCGATCTAAAATTTCTTGTTTCTTTGGACCTCAAACACAATTATGGGTAAAACTTTGAAGCTTGATTCCTTTTTCAGTTTTTTCCTCTTTTTTTGTTTTTGGGTAAGTAAATTATGATCCGAGCCATTAAAACTATTCAGAAGGTAAAACTTCGCTGGATAATCACCAATCTCAAGATATTTGTAAAATAAAGTGAATCATTTGATATTATTTTCTGAATTCTGTGGGCCTCAAACGCAAGTTCCAAACCCTTAAATCTTTAGGAAGGCTCACCACGGTTATGAAGTCGAATTTCAAAACTTGATACCTCATGAATTTTGAAAAATTTGTGAAAAACTTTCAACCATTAATTTAAAATAAGTATGTGCACTACCAAACACATTTTTTTTTTATTGTTATTCTAGCTTTTTTTTTTTGAATTTTTTTTTAATGGCTCTATTTTGAATGGGTATGTCAAGAACAAAAAAAAAGGAAAGAAAGTAGGGATGCCAAACAAGTCCTATGAATTAGATAATAGTGTAATGTTAATAGCAGAGGCCGTTCATCATCATCTTCAACTACTAACTGTGACTATCATAATCATCAATTCATCATCACCTGGCTAATCTATTACGGGTCGGAAAATTCAACCTAGTCTTCTAAACCTAGTAAAAGTTGTATTTTCCATATTTCATCAAAACATTATCTTCTCCCTTTTCCTTGTTTATTGAGATTCTATTCTTTCACCACATTCATCCGAAAAGGAGGTCCATGAATTCCACATCTGGATGTGAGGTTTCTTAGCAAGGATTCCTCCAATCTTGATTTTTTAAAATCGATTTTGAAATATCTCAAACTTGGATATGAATAGATTTGTATTTTTGCAAATATAATTAAATTATGAATGTTTAACAAGTGTGGATTTAGGATGGAAAGCAAGTCTTACCCGACAGGTGTAAGTTGAAATTTAGGATGGAAAGTTCCCTTATACCTTGCAATAATGGGGATCTTATGCCTTTTTTATCCAATTTATTTTGACTTTTCTACTCTTTTATCTCACAATATCGTGGTATGTTGTCTTATATTTTTTGTGCTTCTTCTCTTTGACCAAAAGGGAAAAAAGAGGAAATAAAGAGGAGAAGAGAATAAAGATGAGTGGCCTGTTGAAGGGGAAAAAAAAAAGAATGATTGAAAACCAATTCCAATTGCATTATAGTATCCATTACGTACAAACAGTGGCGGACCTAGGATTATTGTTTAAGGGGGTTTGATGATAGTCAACTAAAAATGTCAATCATTGTATTTGTGTTCATTCCTATGATACGAGAGTTATTTTGAGGAATATAAAACTCATTTAGAGGGAGAAGTAGAAAATCCCTTCTAATTAAAAGCAAGACAAGCTTAGAGGTTGAGAGAATTCCTAAATGATGAAACCTCATTTGTTAATTAACTCATGTCGAGCATCTGCCACATGATAAAACGATATTTAATACTTTTTTCTTTCTAAGTCAAATTATATTGCATATGATTTACATTGGGGTTTAGAGGGGCAATTTGTGCAAACTCATTTAACTATGGGTTGCGATTTTCTAATACATATAATGGTGTGGCTTAATTGAGGTTGAAGCGGAGTCACCGATTCAAATCATATTATTTTATATTGAAAGCAGAGGTTTTCAATTCATATTTTCCTTTTCTTATTCTGTAAAAATCTATTGTTATTGGTGATATATTTGGTGGCTTTTGGATGGATATTTTGTACGGATTGTGTTATTTTTTATATCGTTCTATTTTGATCATTTTTTTTATAATTTAATATCTTATTACATTTAATCCTACAATATAGTTGGTAGACATGCCCATTCTTCACATAGGTTATTGTGCTAGTCTCTACATTTCTCTCCACAATTTCTGGATGTCAACTGACACTACTAAAGACGAGAGATGCTCCTATGACTGTAACTCTCACGGTATTATGAGAGTAAAGGTAGGGGCCCTCACATCCCCACCCCTTACTCTCATAGTACGGTAAGAGTAACTCTCCCAAGAGTATCTCCCACAAAAGAGTAATGTACATATAGTATATAATATGACTACACCATTTGGTGATTCTTCTTCTGTATTATTGGACATGCTTCAGTCCAGATAGGCTAGCCCATTTGATTGAACCAACTAACTTCTAGTCA
The DNA here is from genome assembly GCA_003546025.1 of Camphora micrantha. Classification (NCBI taxonomy): domain Eukaryota; kingdom Viridiplantae; phylum Streptophyta; class Magnoliopsida; order Laurales; family Lauraceae; genus Camphora; species Camphora micrantha. Next base: position 14,502,770 of record QPKB01000005.1, on the reverse strand, counting down.
TGTGAAATCAGGTAGATTATCTGCATTCATATCAATTATCTAGGTAGCCAGGATCATTAATGAAAGTGATTTTCAAGTTTCCTAGCCTTCCATAAAGGAGAATGTTTAAATCATAAATAGTCCAAAGAAAAACTTATAATTGTGAAATTATGCTAACATAACATGAAAGTTCTTGGCTGCTCTAAATCAGATTTACAGGAGGCTTATGTTATGTGCATTGGAATTGAAAGCTGGACTTGGACTTCTATTGAATGATTTGTTTTATACTTGGCCATGGCTCAAAGGGTGAAAACTCTCTCTGGGTGGAACTGATCATAGTTGGCAAGTCTAGGCTTTCGCTATGAGTATCAAAGTCATGCCAAAGCCTAGCCATTGCAATTTGTCTGAAATTTCAAAATCTCATATTTGACAAAAAGAATTTTATTTTGACCCCAAAACTATAGAACTTCAATGGCTGATTGAATATCCAAATTGACAGGATTGTCTAAGAAAAGAAACAGGGTTGTTATTTTTTCTAATGCACCTTTTAGATGGTTCAATGGAAAATTTGCATATAGTTTTATTGTAGATACAAGTGATTACAAGGGACCTAATGTCATGTTGCTCCAAGAAGCAGAAGCAAGAACAATCCTCACTGAAATCCTCACTGCTGTAAAGAGAGCTAAAGATGAAGGCATTTTCCATATTATTGTAGCTTCATACTCCCATGAGGTGGTCAAAGCTATTGATGGGGAAGAGACATAGGCTTTAAACTCAATCCTTTTAGATATTTTGAGTTGACCTATGTGTTTTGAATCAATTAACGTTCCTTGAAGCTATAACCAGGCTGCTCATGATCTAGTTAATTTATGATATTTGAGGGATTGTGATAATTTGTGGTCTTCAGGTTTCTCGAATTGGTTGGTGGAGCTTTCCAAGACTGTGTAAGCTTTTTGTTTTTGTTTTTGTTTTTTGTTTTTGCTAACCCCAATCTTTTGGGTGGGACTAATTCCTCCGGGCCTAAAGAGAAGCCGGATAAGGCCCCTAGGTGGTAGCACAAGTGGACTCAACCTTCGATTTCTGAAGAGGGGGGAAACCGGGGGGTCAATACCAAGACCTCTAGTTCCGGAAGAAGGAGAAGAACTGTGGTCCTGACTACTAGGCCAATAGTAGTCCGACCACTCGACCACTGTGTAAGCCTTTTGTTAGAATTGTTTTGCTTTAATTTTAATGAAATACACCCTTACATTTAATCTCATTAAGAGGTGCCTACAGTAACCATTGAAGTGATTTTGGCTGCCCCCTATATGACTCTCTTATGGTATCCAAATGCGTTGTCTCTTTAATTAGAAATGTGCATTGAGGGATTAACAATATCCTCTTTCTGTTGGTACCTTTCTGATGGTCTAGTCCATTCATTTGGCTTATTAAAGTGTGGTCCTCTCTCCTCTCTCAATGATGGGCTTATAGGACTCACTTTAGAAAATTTTATAAGAATATCTCACTAATCAAAGTGTAGATAGTTCGAAACTAGTTTGAAGGCCTTCCCAACAAGCTAAGGTTGTGAATTTGGCTCATTTGGATTGCAAAGCAAGCACTCTAAACTAAGGTTGCATAGGCAAGGCTAAGATCGGCTAAAGTAGCCAGATCCAACCCATTTAATTTATATGGGCCAAGATGAGGCCTCAGACTCAAGTTTGTTAATAAGGCTCGATTTGGATATCTTGCGAGCTTGGCCTGGTCCAACCAGATCAAGCTCACTTAGCTCTTCTCTAGCTTGGAAAATCTCTCTAGTTATATTGTATATATGCTTGAGGGCCTGGACCTTACACGTCCAGCCAATGTGTAAGGGCCCAATGCCTGAAAATTACTTTGATAATCCTGACCACCTAATTTGTAATTAGTAGCCTTCAAAAGGAGGATTGAAGTAAAAATAGGCGACGATGCTCATTGTAGAATAGTAAAGCATGGGAAAAACTGCTGGGTCTGGGCTTTACAATTTATCGATGGGCTGCGAGGAATATGCTAGTCCTAGAAGTAAGTCCTGAAAACAAAGTGGGCTTGGGCTTGAGCTGTCCTCGTCCTTGATAACTTCTCTAGCAAATCAGATTCTGGGACTTGGTTTAGTCTTGATCGAGCCCAAAAGGTCAATAAAAATTTCTGGGAATTCGACCGAGTCAACCGGTCCTTACCGAATGTTTGCCAACTAAATCAATTCTCAACTGAGTTAACCCGAGTTCGGCCAATACTAAAGGACTGAATCCATCACTGAGTCCTCAGTTTTTATTCTTAGTCTGAGTAACTTGGCTCAGTTTTGTCGAGTCTCATTGAGCTTTACAAATAACCCCTTGATGAAATCTAGGGCCACTGGTATGGTAAGTTATCAAGGTCCATTCATAATCAGGTTTGAAAACTCAGGCCCTGGACCTGGAGACACAAATCAAGCCTAAAGCAGGCTTGTCCTGTATGAAAATTGGAGCCGGGTTTGTTCATTTGTGATGTTCTTGTAGGGTATGTTTGGATAATGTCCTCGGAGAGGAATCCTCTTTGGTGTGAGAGGACTTTCCAAATCCTCCAAACATATAAAAAAATCCCCTCTTCCATTGATTCCTCCGTCTCCACCTCCCCCCATCGAATTTTGCAAATCCACATAGGCAAAGAAGCACCTAACCTACAAGAGTGACTCCTTATAAGTGTTTTCCGAACCTTGGAATGCAGTGATTCCTCCCCTCAAGAATCCTCAGAGAGGATAACATTGTTCTAAAGAAATGAAGGAATCTTTTAGATAGATGATTCATCTCTATTTACCAAACGTGTTAGTATTTCTCCTTTTAGATGCATCATGGCCTATAGTACAGTGGATTTTTATTTGTACCATCTTGCACAATCTGGACCGTCCACTTCATAATTGTTAAATTATAGATATATTAGAATCCAATCATATATTTAAAACAACCGATCTTTACATTAATGACCGCATAGCGCAGTGGATTAGCGCGTTTGACTTCGGATCAAAAGGTCGTGGGTTCGACTCCCACTGTGGTCGTTTTCATTTTTCCCTATTTCTTAACTTTTTCTGGGCCTTTCATGTATGTGTGGGCCCGATCTAAGCCCATATACTTTTTTAATTTTTTATTTTGACTTTTTATCTTTTATGATTTTTGAGCTGTCACCATCTGGGATATTTTAGGCCCCATCTTTGGGGATTTTGAATTTTTTTTTCGCTATATGGAGGGTTCCTAATTCTTTGGGCTTGACTAATCCCTCCGGGTCCAGAGAGAAGCCGAGTGAAACCCCTATGGCCCCCATGTGGTAGCACAAGTGAACTCAACCTTCGGTTCCTGAAGAAGGGGGAACCGGGGGTCGATATCAAGACCTCTAGCTCCAGAAGAGGGAGGAACCGTCGTCTGAACCACTCAGCAAACCCCTTGGGGTTCCATCTTTGGGGATGAAGGAAGCTGTAGATTTATAGACTGGCTCAGAGCTTTAAGCTTTAGGCCAGACCTGATCATATAACCTGGGCCTCCCTTCTTATAGCCCACGATAACCGACCCTTATTACCGGATCAAGTCAACAAAATTTTTTTTTTTAACAGAATCAGGGAGGTTAATATCTAACTGAGTTTATTTATTTAAGGCCCATCACCAGATTGGCGCTGGAAAAATAAGGTCCTAAACCTTATGGGCCAGGTTTTCTACATGGTTTGGGTTGTCCCGGCCCACCATTAGCTTAAAAGCAACTTTTAACACAAGTCTATTGCCACTTTCAACTGACTCCTTTAACCTATTTGCATACATCGGAAGGACAAGCATAGAGCTAATCAAATTCAAGTTAAACCAAGGAGGGACTACCAGTAGGCTAATCTGGGTCAAAACATGAGCATCAAATAAGTAACCAAGGAAGAATTTTGGGAGCTAATCTAATTCAAGTTAAACCAAGGAAGGACCAGTAGTAGGCTAATCTGGGTCAAGACATGACCATCAAATAAGCCAAGGAAAAATCTTGGGAGCTAATCTAATTCAAGTTAAACCAAGGAGGGACTACTAGTAGGCTAATCTGGGTCAAGACATGAGCATCAGAAAAGCTGGCTCTCAAATTTTATGCATGTCTTGATGATTTCAAACCTGGTTCTCCTTACACAAGTACCCAAGTACTTTTTTAATGATATAGTAATAGTATCATATTAATATGACACAGAAAAGCTCTAATTTCTAAAGAGGCTTTGAATCATAAAATAATAGCTTATTTCTAGCTAGAGATTCAAAACAACCCCCTAAGACCTCTTGGGCCTGGTCTTGAACTCTTTGGGCCAAGTCTGACCAATGATATCTATTAAAAGTGTCTATATCTGCTGGGCCTGGCCCATTGAGAGCCCAACCTTCCCCTAATGAGTCTGGATCACCTATCGCATTTGTTATACCTTCATCATGAGTGGACCAATAATATTCTGCGACGCCATTTAGAAATTTAGGCGATTCTCTTTCATTTAATTTAAACTTTTTGAACTTCATAATCACCTAAATTTTTTGATCACGTGGCGGAATATTATTGGTTAACTTACGGTAAATGTATAACAAATGAGATAGGTGATCCGAACTCCTGACGAAAATGATTGTGAGGTGTGATTTGTTGCTAGTTTGCCACAAACCGCATTTTACGTGATCCATTGTCTGAATGTTTCAAAGCATGTTGAAATGGCCACCACCTTGGTTTCCCGGCAGCTCAGAAACCCCCAAAAAACACCCATTTCTCACATGTTCCACCTTCCACCATCACCTCCAATGCTTAGCAACACCACCCTTATCAAGAATAAGAAAGAAGGAGAGAGAAGGAAGTAGATAGAGGGAGACGAATGCCTCATCTCTCTCTCTCTCTCTCTCCAACCTCTCTAGTTTTCACTCTTCTAAATAGCCCATGTCAAATACAGAGCAAAGGGCGAGCGACATTCGCATATGGATCCTCTCATTTCTCTTTCTCTTCTTCATCGTTACCGGCGGTGCCTTCTTGTTCATGTATGTCACCAACCCGGAGACCGACAACACTGCATGGTATCCAATTGCCGGCATGGTGTTGGTTGCAATCCCCTGGATCTTCTGGCTATCAACATTTGTATATAGATGCTGTATAAAGGTCGAAGAAGGCGGTCGGGCCGGAGGGCCAATGGCCTTCTCCAACAAGGCCAACAGTTTGGGGAAGCAGGCAGGTGGAGCTTCTGGGAGATCTGGCTCAAGGGCATCCAGGTCTGAGTCCATGCAGGGGGGTGCAGCCCAAACCACACGGCAGGTGGGGGTCGAGCCCCAAGAGCAGAAGGCTAGCCAGATAGAGGGAGGGGGCTCAAACAATTCAAATGAGTCTGATAAGCCATTGGCCTTGTCATCTTGAAATGGAGGGGTGGGGATTTTTGGGGTCTACCAGTGACTCTTTGTGATCTAGTTGGATGTGATCAAGGTGATCTCTTGCTTATGCAGTCTAAATTAATTTTAACTGGGGTTCCATATCCTTTTATAGGGTTTCTATGAACCTGTTTTCGATCTGATCGCTCCCATGGATTCTCCACATCAAATGGATTCTTTCACATATCAAAGTTGGATCTCATCCAAGGTCAGATTAGGATCAGGGTCACGGAGAGAAGATCTCATGGAACCCACACGGGGCATGATGGAGGATGCCTACTTTCTAAGAATTCTCACAATTCTTTTGTATATCATCTGCACCAAATTATCTGTGCTAGTAGTGTTTTTTTTTTTTTTTTCAATTTTTTTTTCCTGTTTCCTTTTATATCCTTTGAAATGAGTGCAAATTGCACCATGTCTGACAAGAATTCCTTAATCTTATGTAAGAAGATAACTCCATTCTAACAATAAAAAATAGAAAGGATTCTTATAGAATTCCTTAATCGTATTCAGATCCCTTGTGTTGCAGAAACAAGAAGATACTTTTTCACCCAATTAAAATTCGCCAACCGTGTAAAATCTTTTCCCTATTTTCTCATTCCAAAGAAGCAAATGAGAGGGGGCATTAGTTGGCATGAATTACATTGTTAGCGAATTTTGATTGGGTGAAACAGTATCCCCATATTTCTACGAAATAGGAGATCCAAACTCATCCTTAACCTTATGTCAGGAAAAAAGTACAAATCCTATGTTTCTACGAAATAGAGAGATGCTGTTTCGTCCAATAAAAATTAGCCAACTATGTAAAATTTCTTCCTTGATTTTCTTATTCCAAAGAAGCAATTGAGAGGGTACATTAGTTGGCATGAGATTTACCGAATTTACGAATTTTAATTGGGTGAAACACTATCTCCCTGTTTCTACAAAACATGGGATCCAGACTCTTCCTTAATCTTATGTAAGGAGAAAGAGCACAGATCCCATGTTTCTATGAAACAGGGAGTTACTGTTTCGTCCAATAAAAATTAACCAACTGTGTAAGATTTCTTCCTTGATTTTTCTCATATCAAATAAGAAATTGAGAGGGTGCGTTAGTTGGAATAAGATTTTACATTGTTGGCGAATTTTGATTGGGTGAAACAGTATCTCTCTATTTTCGGACTCTTCCTTAATCTTATGTGAGGAGAAAGTGTACATATCCCATGTTTCTACAAAACAAGGAGATACTATTTTGTTCAATAAAAATTATCCAACTGTGTAAAATTTCTTCCTTGATTTTCGATTTTCTCATTCCAAGGAAGCAATCGAGAGAGTGCACTAGCTGGTATGAGATTTTACACAGTTGGCTAATTTTTATTGGACGAAATAATATCTTCCTGTTTCTACAAAACATGGGATCCAAACTCTTCCTTAATCTTATTTAAGGAGAAAGAGTACAGATCCCATGTTTCTATGAAGTAGGGAGATACTATTTCGTCCTATAAAAACTTGCAAACTGTGTAAAATTTCTTCCTTGATTTTCTCATTCCAAAGAAGCAATTGAGAGGGTGCATTCGTTGGAATGAGATTTTAAATTGTTGGCGAATTTTGATTCGGTGAAACAGTATCTTTGATTGGGTGAAACAGGGGAATCTGGACTCTTAATCTTATGTAAGGAGAAAGAGTACATATCTCATGTTTCTATAAAACAAGGAGATACTGTTTTGTTTGATAAAAATTAGCCAACTGTGTAAAATTTCTTCCTTGATTTTCTCATTCCAAGGAAGCAATTGAGATGGTGCATTAGCTGGTATAAGATTTTACACAGTTAGCTAATTTTTATTGGACGAAATAATATCTCCCTGTTTTGTAGAAACAGGGGATCCGGACTCAAGGAGAAAAGGCCATGCTAACATTCTTAAATTGGAAGGATTCTTCATTAGTTAGATTAATATCTATGCAAGTAATTTTCAGGCTTTCTCATTTTTTTTTCACGTCCTCTTGTGCTTCTTTTGTATCTCTAATGGCCTATTTGTTTGAAAAAAATACATAAAGACTTATGACGAAATGATCTTGACCAAGGATTATTAAAAAGGTTGAGGGGGTGAAGGATACAACATGGAGATGTGGATGGGATCTAGACTTTCCTGGGTATTGAATTTCAATTGTGATGGTCGGTTTTTTATTTCTCATCTTCCCTTGATTCAATTTTCATTAAAGGGGAGTTTATTTGTTTGTCATTTTCAGATATTCACCTTTGATTCTTTATTTTTAACATCTTTCTGAAAATGCATATTCAATCACATGAAATAAACATGCCTTAATTTTATTCATTTTCCATCTTTGCATTTTGAACAAGATTGTTGGATTTTTTATGTGTTGATTTCATGTATTTTGTTCTAACTTTCTGCATCCAAATTGTATTTAAATATTGTTGTTAGGTTGTAAGGGAAAATTCATGTTCTTGAAGAAATCTTGTTATATCTAAAGTGTTAAAAGTATTTATGATGACTCTACTACTGTCTCAAAATTTTGGTAGGAATGGCTAGTAGAGGGAATTTAATATGATATGAAAGCCAACTGGTTGCAAGTTTGAATCTCAGGGAACGACTTGGTGTTGGAAAAAAAATATGTCGCCAAAACTATGCGGACCAAGCTCCACATGAGAGAGGGTGTTGAGTAATGGAGTTTATCCAAGGGGGAGTATTTAAAAGTACTTATGTTGTCTCATCTAATGTCTTGAGGTTTTTATGGAATTAGTTAGCAGAGAAAATTTAATATAGAGAAATCAATGAGGAAGAAAATCTTCATTGAAGAGTAGAACGCCTTCAAAGACAATTGTTCTTCTTTTTTTTTTTTCGTGCTTTTATTCAAAAAAGAGGCGAAGGCAAATGAAGAAGCTTAGAGAGAGACAAATGAAAGTAGCTTCCATCTAACCTATTAGTACTGGTATCTTTTGCACCGTAAATGCGTACACACCCAACCTTAAGAACAAGTTCAATTTAAGGGTAGCAATGAATCTTGATTAGATTGGTTTGAATCACATGAAAAATGCCTGATGAATTTAAAAAGAGTATTGTGGTTCATTCTATCCAAATAAAGGAGATATATATATAGGGTAATATTCAGGTGGGAACTGTTTTTTGTAGGGCCCACAATTACCCAGGTGGGAACTGTTCTCACATATTATGTGAGAACTTTTTTGTCGAGCCCAATTGTGGGCCCCATTTGGGGATGGGATCAGGGGGTTGAAATGATCTATGTGAGACTACCCCAAGTATCAAGTTTTACTCCTAACCCATGCCGCTAACCCCTTCATCCGTAGCCCAAAAGTTTAATGGCTTCATATTCAAAAAAATATTCAACCATCGATCCAATGGTTCAGTCCATTTAGATGTGTGTAAATCTTTGGAATTAGTGACATCAGGGGGTTCCCTATTGGTTGCTAGGTTTGGATGTGTTGCTAGTTGGGCTCCGCAAAAAAAATTCTCATATAATAGGTAAAAACTAATTAATGTCACTTGAATATTTTTCTCATATATATATATATATATATATATATACTCGTAGCCACGCTAACTATAGAGCCATTAAGGGCACGTTTATGTAGCCGATTATTTAAAGAAAAGGAAGTGAGGATTATGTGTAGCTGCTTTTTCCTCACAAAAAGCATAACAAGTGGGCTAAATTTCTTGTCATTCTAAGAAATCCATTTTCCGTGGCATACACACAAACGTACCTGAACTCCTTAGTTATGCGATGAAACTTTAGAAGAGAATATAGATCATAGAACAGCACCTATGATGGCATTCTAGTATTTTTCAATTTGGGTTTATATTAGGTTGATCCATTAAAAGTCATTTTCCTTATAGGAGAACTCAAGATCTACTTAAGGCCTGATGCCATATGTAACATGTTCGATGGTTAACTTTATTATGTTGTTCACATATAACATGGAGCTAATTTGCCAAACAAGTGAACTGTAAGCTTGGAATTTGAACATGGAACTATTTCAAGTCAGATATCATTATGTTTCGTTTGTTATCATTCCAAAGAAGATATTGGATAACAACAACATATGACAGAGTCAAATGTGATCACTATTGTAATCTTAAAGTTGTTGGTTTGATTCACGTTACTAAATTATTTTTGACGTTTTTATTATTATTATTATGAGAGGTAGAAGTCCAATTTTGTGTTCTAATAATTTATGATAAAATGAGCGTTAATTTATTTAGTCAGTGAATATGGGGGCCAAAGATTGAAGATTCCTTCACATAAGGAAATTAGTGGTCAATTTCTATGGAAATAGATTGGAATCATTTCAAATTATAAAGGGGTTGGCCGAGTGGTCAGGACCACAATTCCTCCCTCTTCCGGAGCTAGAGGTCTTGGTAACGACCCCCGGTTCCCCCTCTTTAGGAACCGAAGGTTGAGTCCACTTGTGCTATCACCTAGGGGCCATAGGGATTTTACCCGGCTTCTCTCTGGGCCCAGAGGGAATAGTCCACCCCAAAAGGTTGGGAACCCTTCGTTGGCATAAAAAAAAAAATGGAGTACAAAGCCTCATGAAATATATTGGGGTGATAGTTTTCTTTGTATTGCTGCAAATAACATAGATACAAAATGCATTATTAATAAATGTATAATTAGTTTTAGCTGTCTTGAATTGCCACACAATGGCACTCGAATAAGTACATTTATTGTGGAAAAACTAGATGAATATAATATTAAGGAAAAATTTTTTCTGTAACTTTGGATAATGCCGGCAATAATACAGTGTCTATTGAATTAATGAGAATCCAGATGCCACTTGCAACTTTGATAGATAGCTTTATCTTTCAAAATAGATGTGTATGTCATATCTTAAATCTCATTGCAAAAGTTGATTTAAAGTATATTGTAAGTTACACAAATGCTATTAAAGACTTTGCTAGATTTATTTTCTCCTCCGCACAGAGAAGACAATTGTATGCCCAAATATGTGCGAGGCAAAGCATATCAGCTATTAAAATGCCTAAAGAGGTATAACATAGATGGAATTCTATGTATGATTTGTTAAACAAGACACTTGACCGGAAAACTGTTTTAAATGAATTTTGTGCTTTTCATGCACAAGAGTTGATGATTAGTGAACATTGGGAGTTATGTGCCCATATAAGATATTTATTAGAAGCTTTTTATACTTCAAGATTAATTTTTTCCGGATATATTATCACACATCTAATGAAGCTTTAATGAATCTTTTTAAAATTACTTTACAATTCAGTAGATTTAGAGATCATTTTTTACTAATTAACACTATCAGAAACATAGAAGAAAATTTTAATAAATATTGGAAAGAGGCTCCAATGACATTTTCTTTAGCTGTTATATTTGATCCTAAGTTAAAATTAAGTGGTGTATAGTTTTTTATTGATGGAATAAATAAAAATATGAATTATGTAGATTTAAAAGGCAAATTTACAAGCACTTTTTCAATTTTATTGTGAGCAACTGGGTACAACTGAGATTAGTATGGACCATTCAGAAGTTCAGCAAATAGGTGTTGGTGAGTGGGATGTGTGGTATTCTTCTCTGTCCACGGGCATGGCATCCAGCTCAAGCTCAAATAACACTATGACGGAGTTATCATCGTATCTTGGCGTCAGTGTAATACGGGTTCAGGATGCATCTAGTTTTGACATTTTAGCCTAGTGGAAGCAATAAGAAAGCATTTATCTGGTGTAGGCAGTCATAGCTCGTGATCTATTGACTATTCCAATGTCTTTTGTAGCATCATAATAAGCTTTTTGTGCAGGTGGACATATAGTGGATGACAGAAGAACAAATTTCACTGAAGAAACGGTGGAGTGTTGTGTTTACTTACGAGACTGGTATTTGGCAGATAAGAGAAAGCAAAAGTTGACATCAATGGAAGATTACGATCCAGCATAATACATTAGTGGACTACGCATCTGATTTTTTACATTTTCCTTCATTGTAGTTTGTAAATATATATATGGTTTTCATTCTTTTTTTATTTTTATTTTCTAAAAGGATTGTAAGGTTTTGAATGTAGTCATATTTAGAAACCTTCAAGAAGTTAAGATCTAAATGGTTCTCTCTTCTCAGTGGAGTAAGTTGAGTTTGACCGAACCACTTAAATATCTTTGTCATTCTCCGTGCTTGTAATTTAAAATTTTTTTAATACTTATAAAAAAAAGCAAAAAAAAAGAAATATGAAAAAAGCCCACTTGGCCCGCTCCAGCCCGGCCCATGGCTAGACGGCCGAGCCGGCCCTGCCCGTGGACATGCCTACCCCTATGGGGCAATTTGTCTATTTTTGCTCCAAGGAGGACTTGAAATCAAGTCCTCCTCTCTCCTGCACTCACCTTCAAATTGGAGACACTTTATGATAGTCGACAAGACATGAATCTTATGTACTTTTTTAAGGGCTATATATAGAGATTGAACTATATTTGACTTTGAGAGCCTCACCTGTATATTTCTACTTTGAGGACAATTAATTTGTCTATACTTAAATGAGCCCAAGTCTTATCCTTGATGATCTCCAAATTTGGATATATTTTCTCCCTTCAATTGATGCTGGATTTGGATCTAGATTCGATGAATCCATTTAAAATTCAATCCAGGCCAAGTCACAACTAATAAAAATAATATAAAAGGCCAAACTCCAATGACTTAATAATGGTTTAAGTTCATATACATGTATGATGACAAATACATCAGGACTTGCATGCATTCATCAATCCACCATACTCAACCATCATTTAAATAATTTCTCCAATGATTGTTAACTTGTAATTCTAAAGGACTAATCATGTGGATTACCAAACCCACAAACAATTTCTGTACTCAAGACTGAAAATTGGTTGGGATTAGGTTGGATCTATGGTGTTTCTAGAACTGATCCAAACTAGTAAAAGGAACCTGTATACATAGCCTTACCCGACTATAAATTAAAGACCTAAGGCTGGACCCCAATAAAGGGCCTTACTGGACCTGAATCAAGACCCAAAAATAAAAGAGAAAAGCTGGTGGATTAAAGACCCAGATCGCAAATCTCAATTGGGCTTACAGTGAGACCCAAATTGAAAAATGGGCCCAAATCCTGGACCAATACCCATTAGACAGTAAGCCTGGCTTAGCCTGCCATATCAGAAATTTTTTCACATCCCCTCCATGTGATTGAAAGTAGTTTGTTCCAGCTGCTGCTCTTCCCCAAAAGAACAAGGATAGAACTTGAACTGCAAAGGAATCTAGAGTAAAGACTAAAGACACCTAACATGACCAGCAATAGAAAAATCACTGACTTCAATGCCCCTAGCTAATCCGGAAATCCTGGTATTGGAGATGCATTGGAAACATGCTATCAATGTTATAAGGAGTCAATTCCTTGTTTTGAAAATACGTTTACTTGAAAACCACCCACACCCATAGTATTGTTTCATCCTGTGAGCACTGCATTTTCCAATGGGCCATCTTCTTTTGTTTGCTCTTTCTGTCAGTGGTTTCCTGCTTCATATGACCACCTATACACCCTTTGAAAGATAAGAATTCTTGCATAAAGAAATACACAAGAATTAGATCCCCTACCAAGACTACTACAGACAGGGACAAGAACACTAGACCCCCTTAAATCAAAGGACCTAGTTGGGAATAAATCAGCAATAACATCTCATTCACAACACGTATAGTTATTCCATCCAGTGGGCTCACTAAAACCCTGGGGAAGTTCACATGTGCAATAAGTTACTATATCAGAGCCTATTTGCTTGCATAGAATGCATGAGAAATTGATATATAAGGAATTCATGGTCAAATTAGCTCCAAAGAATTATTAAGGAGATGAGAGGTGAAGTATGTCAGGTAGCAATGTAGATAGTGATTGACTTTTATGTGAAATCACTAGGTGATGGTTAGGTATTCATTTCTCGTCGTCCCTTAATTTGATTTTTAAAAGAGGATGTTATTAATTGTCATTTTTGGATACTCACCTTTCATTCTTCATTTTTAATCATTTATCAAAATAAAGTTATAAGAATTCACTTACATGAAACAAATTAGCACGGTGTAAATCCCCGTAGAAACCAAATGCAAATCAGTTTCTGATGTTCAATGGGCAAAGTAAAACAAAAGGATAGAGAGAAGGGTACAGTTAGTCTTCTATCAAAAATGACAGCATTTGACTTGTTTTTTCAATCAAACCCAAGACTCCAAGACTGAGACAGAAAACTATGATAAAATTATAAATCTTCAACCATCTATATTTCAAACTGAAAAGGGCCCTTGCCCACATTCAACTGTTCAAAATCCTTTGACTAAAGCCTTTTTCCTATTCTTGTGCCGTAGGTAACTATCTAATTTCTTGCAAATGAATGATTGGAAGAAGCTGATATTATGGGTAAGAACTAAGAAGTACTCCAACTCAAATGGAAGCTTTTGTTTAATCCCTTCAAAGATGCCTACATTTCGGTTACTTTATTTAGCTCAGATGGAAGCTTTTGTTTAATCCCTCCAAAGACGCCTACATTCAGTCACTGTAGCCAGCCAAAGGTAGTTGCCTAAGTAACTTAGACAGTCAGACATCAACTGAAAAAAAAATTAAAGAAGGATTACCTCAAATCATGGGTTATGTGTTTCCTCTTCTTATCTTGATTGTAAACAAAGGGACGCTTTACCAATATAGTAATAACTTTTAATTTGCCCCTATAATTCAACCTGTGCTAAAACGGGCTCAAACAAAATTGCTTTTAGCCAACTAATTAACCAGCATTTGGTCTTGTGTTTCTCCATATTGTGCATGCTGGATTATTATTTTTATTATTTTCTACAAGGGTATCCGGCCTTTTCAAGAACCGACTATTTTTCCGGGCACGAAAAGTCTCCACTTCCCCACGTATCGGGTAAGTTAGGCTTTTGCGTGGGCAAATAGCCCGAGGAGATAATGCGAGTTTGAAACCGCAACCTTCGATTCCTGAGGCGTGGTCCAGCCAACTTCGCCTACCCCTTAGAGTTGTGTGTACTAGATTGACATTGTTGGTTACTTTGCCAACAGTGTCCTCGAGGAATTGTTTTGGGTACTGAAGAGAGAAAAAAAAAAAGAAACATCTTTAGTGACTTTTTTTTTAGCTGAGAAACATCCTTTTTAGTGGTAGGAGATTTTTTTTTGCCGCTAAATGTGTTTTTCTTAGACAGTCCATTTCTAAGCAAATACCTACGACACTTTTAGTGGCGGCAAAAATTTCCACTAATAGAAAGGAGTTTTTAGTGGCCGAAGAAACCACTATTAAATTTAATTTTTTTCCACTACTAAAAATCACAATTTTCTTATAGTGAAATCCGCAAATTTGTTTTGGTAGAGGTCATTACCATAAAGATTCGGTTCTAACCAACTATGCCATAGAAGGTAATTGTCTTTTGTCCAGTTTCACTGGAAGAAGATTAGCTATCAAACTAATTCTACAAACCTGCAGTCTTTTTTTTTTCTTTCTTTTTTTTTTGTATGTTGCTATCGAAGGGTTTTTAATTTTTTGGGCTAGACTAATCCCTTTTAGCCCAAATAAAAGCCGGGTAAACACATCTGTGGCCCCAAAATAATATAGCACTGGTGAATTTAACATTTGATTCTAAAAAAAAGAGGAACTGAGAGTCAATACCAATCTCTAAATCCTAAAAACAAAAGGAAGCATGTGAATCACTGAGATATTTGTCTGGTGAATTGCCTCTGGTTAATAACATTTGAATTTAATAGCTCAGCTATCACTGTACAAGGGAAGTGGGCTGTGCAATCAATAGTCCTTTGGCCGACACCCTTTTGGCTAATGGGTACAAATCGACAGCTTTCTTCTCCTTTTAAGCTTTAATAAAAGGCACAAGACACCTCCGAATCTTCTTACTTTTGTGATAGAATGAGACTGGAAATGATCAGTTTTTATTCGTATTTAACCAAAAGTCCTCTTAAAAATTAGAAACTCTAATACACGTTTGCATTATTCATATAGGCGGAAATATGAATAAAGGTTTTCCATGCAGGGTGGCCTTTCTCTCTTTCTCGTTTTCTCATGAATGGATTTATGGGTTGAGAGTAAGCTCTACTTGATAATATACGAGTATAAAATTATTATTGGAACCATTCTTCTATGTTATGTCTGTCACTTTTTTTCTAGTCCCATTTACTTTTTCAAGATAAAATTTGAGAATATTAAAAGAGAAAAGAAAGAAACCGTATGACGATAAGTAGTAACCTTTTTATAAAGCCCGTGATATTTGTTTTCTCAAAATAATTGGGAGATAATGGAGTGGGGAAGTGGGAGAAGAGGAAAAAAAAAAAAAAAAGAGGACGAAGAAATAAAGGAATCTATGTTTTAAGAAAATCGTATAGCGTCGCTCCCCTTAGCATTAAAAAAAATGAAATAGGTCCTGACGGACCTCGTTTATGCTGCACAATCTATAAGGACACTTTGCGAGAAATGGTTAAATTCCGGGATTTTTCTTCCGTAAAATCCTTAATAAATAAAGAGAATTTTCACTATAGATCATGTTCCCCACCCATTGTTATAGCACGGTTTCACTCCAATTAAAGTAAGGCCCACTGTTGAAATATGAAGCTTCACTTAAAACATGAAGGCAATAAATTACTTGCAGATCTAACTGAGTCCCTATTTAAATTAGATGAAATTTGGTTTGTGACAAAATAAGAGTTGGGAATTTATTTTGACCAGTTCAAAGAAACGGAAGGTTAAAATCTGAGGAATCCCACCCAGATTTTTCATTAATTCTAAAAGAAACACCTTGGCATTTAAATTTCTATGAAAGCATGAACCTCCAACTGTATATTCAGCAGAAAAAAAAATGCAGACTACATGTCCTTTGATTTAGCCAAAAACAGAGTACAGACTACACCCTTGGTGCTCCTTTTCTGAATGGGAGTGATGTGGGAGTGGGATACCTTTTCTCTTTTGCTGTGGGCTACAAAGTGCTAATCTAGGGATTGACCCAAAAACCAGATTTATCAATTCAAGTAAATGACACCGTCCCATGGCCTACCAAATCAGATTTCTTTATTCTCGTAGGACTCTCAAGATCTATCTTGGGCTTGCATTATAAAACGCAACCAACCTTGCTGCAAACCAAGAACACCCTCACTTTCTTCTCCAGCTACTAACACCACCCCACCAGCTTTCCTTACTTTACTTCATCTTCTTCAATGGCTATTCCTGTGATCGACTTTTCGAAGCTCGACAGCAATGAGAGGCCGGAGACTATGGCCCGGATCGCAAACGGCTGCGAAGAGTGGGGCTTCTTTCAGGTACTCACACAGTCACACTTCATATCTGTTTGTATTGTTATATTTTTTTTTCCTATAGATTTTTCTTGAGGATCGAAGAGAGTGATGGCATTGTTGGTTTTTGGTGCAGTTGGTGAACCATGGAATAACAGTGGAGCTATTGGAGAGGGTTAAGAAGGTTGTGTCCCAGTGCTACAAGGTAGAGAGAGAGGAGGGTTTTAAGGAATCAGTGCCAGTGCAGCTGTTGAATGAGGTGATGGAAGGGAAGGTGGGGAGAGAAGGATTGGATAACTTGGATTGGGAGGATGTTTTTGTCCTTCAAGATGACAATGAATGGCCATCACAGCCCAAAGAGTTCAAGTAAAATTCAAACTTCAAACAGATTGTGAAATTTTTACATTTTGGGTGTGTTTGGATGAGAGAAAGGGTGGAGAAAATGAAGGAAAGGAGAACTCTCCAGTTGTTTTCTCCACCTTCTTAACCTTCTTCTTTTACTTTTTACACATCCAAACAACACCATTTAAGTTTCTTTACATCTTTACCACACCAAAAAAAAAAAAAAAGTCCCTTTACATGTGACTTTCCCTTCTCTTGCACATATGCCTACTGTCCTTTTTGCTAATTATTAATAACTTCTAATGGTTTTATAATTGTAAATGAACCCTCCTCTTTTGTTAGAAGTGTTTTAAAACCCTCTTGACCATCAGTCAAACTATTCTTTATTCGATTTTAAGCGAATTCAGGCACTAGAGCACCAAAATTCTCTTGTTTATTTCCAAAAAGGGAGCACCTACTTTCAAAAATGAAATATGCTAGTGAGTTGGCTTAGGACAACGATTTATTTATAGAGATTGAGGGTTTGAAGCTACACTATTATACTGGGGCCATGAGGATTTACCCAATTCTCATTGGACCGTAGGGATTAGTCCGACTTAAAAGACTGATAGGGACACCTTCCCTTGTCCAAAAAAGGAAAGATTGGCTTTTTTAAAATATGTGAATAAGATTATTATTATTATTATTTCCTCCTACAACCAACAATTTCTTAGGCAGTTCTTTTAGAAACAGAAGAAAGGCAGTGCCCATATAACTAAAGGAGGTATGAACTTCTTCTAATGGGCCTACTTTTTTGCTTGTATGTGCCACAACAGGGAAACTATGATGGAGTACAGGAGAGAACTGAAGAAACTTGCAGAGAAAGTAGCAGAGATCATGGATGAGAACTTAAGCCTTGAGAAGGGATACATAAACAGGGCCATTCGCGGCGGTGATGGGCCAGATGACCACCCTTTCTTTGGGACCAAAGTGAGCCACTATCCACCCTGCCCACGGCCCGATATAGTGAGTGGGCTCCGGGCCCATAACGACGCGGGTGGGATCATCCTTCTCTTCCAAGATGACAAAGTGAATGGCCTCCAAATCTTCAAGGATGGAGATTGGATCGACGTCCAACCAGTGGCCAATGCAATTGTCATCAATTTGGGTGATCAGATTGAAATCCTGACCAACGGTCGATATAAGAGCGTGTGGCACCGCGTGTTGGCCACAGAAACTGGCAACAGGAAATCCATTGCAACCTTCTACAATCCATCTCTCAAGGCTACCATTGCTCCTGCACCTGAGCTGATTGAACAAACAGATGCTCAATCATATCCAAAGGTCATCTTTGGTGATTATATGGCACTTTATGCTAAGCAAAAGTTTCAACCCAAGGAGCCCAGGTTCCAAGCACTGATGTCCATGTGATCAAGAAGCTGCTGTTATGGCACAGATGTTTTTTCTATAATTATGTCCTCACCCTTCTATACCTATAAAGAGAAGGTTATATTAACTATCAGAAGATGTAGTTGTTTTGAATCAATGTTGGTGGCAGTTGATGTCCCTCAAAATGTATGAGGGCATTGGATATTAACATGTGTAGGGATTTGTCTCGTAATTAGTAAATTAATAAAGTAGCAATAATGCATTGTTGGTTTTTTCTCTTCCTTTGTATATTTCTTTTTCCTTTTTTTGTGGGCATGTGCTTAGCAGAGCTGGCTTTGGGTTGGGTCAGGCCCGGAACAGTTGGGCTGAACCCTAACCATATTTTTTTTTTTTTTTCAAAATGGTGACGAAAGAGTTCATTAAAAATAAGCATTTGCTAAGAAAAACAGAAAGAACACAAAAAAGAGGAATGAGAAAGGTGCAAGAGAGATGCTACAATATACCCCACCTCACAAAACAAGACACCCAATTACATAATCACTTTTACCCAAGGAACAAGCCCATTAACCCCGTACTTGGCTAGCACATCCGCCATAGAGTTGGCAGATCTAAACTCATGATAGAAGGAGACCTCGATGCGAGCTGCTAGCTCCCAAATTTCATTGAAGTAGTGTTGAAGTTTTCATGGATTAGTATTTTATTTAGAGACCCAAGCAATCACATTAGAAGAATTAAGAGTTGGATTGGGTTGAAGTACAATTAATCATAATTGGGTCAGGTTGGCAGGTTAAGTAGCATGCTTGGCCTCTACTTGAAGGCCTGAATTATGATCATAAGATGGAGAACAGGATTGTCAGAAGAATAAGGCTTGGAAATGATCTTACACATTAGAATGATATTCACCCCCATGTATACATTAGGGGCAGAAATGGGCCAGACTGGGCTCAAGATTGTAGAAGCATAGGAGCCCAATTAGCCATTTGGGTCTAATATTGTCAGATGAGCACATAAGCCTACAGGTTTGGCTCAGACTCAGCACCTAAGAAATGGGAAAGCCCCCAAATGTTAAATAGGACAAACATATTGCATGGTGTATCCGAATGGAGAAAACATTTCTGGAGGCAGGATCTTCCTCGGCCTTGGGACAATGTATTAGATCCATTTCCAACATCCAGAGCTTCGAGCCCAATGTATGAACGGACCAAGGGCTTGATCCAAACCTAAAATGAGGCCTTAACTACAATGGTTTTGAGCCCACACAACTCTTCCCAATTGTGTGGGCTCTCTTTCCCACATTGGGCGATGTCTCCTTACTAGGGCTGTAAACGGGTCGGTTCCAGTTTGGGTCCATGGTGGACTCAGAACCGGAACCATTAAGGAGAAGGTGGAACCAGATCTGGACCCGGAACGGTCTCGGAACTTTTTTTTTCTTGGAACCAAAACCACAACCAGAACCATATTTGAGACAAATCTGGATCCGGGTCAGAGTCTAGGTAGAGAATCATATAAAAAGAATATAGTTTTTAGGATAGATTTTCAAAAATTAAGGTAACATGTCGGGTCTCGGGTCCACGGGTTCAAACTAAGGAGGAATCGGACCCGGACTCATTCACTTATCAGGGCCTAAATAAGGATCCAGACCCGATTTTTAACAGGTCGGAACCTCCAGGTAATCCGAGAATCGGGTACCCATTTAGATCCCTACTCCCCACATGTGTGGCCTCTCCCTTCCTATGTGTGGCCGTGCTCTCTTCGATGCATATGTACGATTGGATGTATGTATTTATATACAAACTTTAGCAAGAATTTCTCCATGTGAATGTCCCAATCCGAATGATCAGATGGGTCACACCATAAAAAATATTGAGACCCCTTCAAAATTCACAACAGCCGTCGTGACTACATGAACATGCTGGAACGTCTGAGAGATAAAATTCTCAGTAGATTGTATATCTAAAAAGTCTTGGGCACTACTCATTTGCAAAGAAATCCTACATTGAAACGCAATTTCTCTAAGGTCCATTTTGTTTATACTCAAATACAGGAGAATTGGATACATATTTTTCATTAAAATTGAAGATAAAATGTACATTTCCAAAAATGAACATCAAATAACATTTTCATTTTAGGAAAATAAAAAAAAGAGGATATCACAGAAAAAAACCTCTTAGATGACCCGTGCACTAAAAAAAACCTAGTAGTTTGAGCCACACAGAAAAGATCCTCCCGCAATATTTTAAATTTTTTGGATTGTTTGGCCGAGGAGATATCTTTGCAATACAAATTGCGTGATGGGGGACGATATCGTCACCCATTGAATCCTCTTGCAAACGCCTAACTTCATATCATCAACTTCCTTCACATATCTGTTCTAATGCGACTTTTTACCTTCATTGAATAGATTCTTCGGTTCTATTCTCTTTTTTTGTTTTTCAATTTCTAATTTGTTTATTTATCTTTCCTTGCATCCATTGATCGGTTATCTTCTTTCTCTTCATAATATTTTTGTTTATTATTGCCAATTGGGTCAATCCTCATCAGGATCTGCTGGAGAGAATTTTCAATCTCCTCATTATTTCAAATGATCTGCTGGAGAGAATTTTCAATCTCCTCATTATTTCAAATGCTTACGTTCCATGGCTCATGAGTCATGATGCTTCCTAACAAAGTAGAAAAAGGAGGAGACCTAGGCGCTTGTGTATTCTTTAGTCTTTCAAAGCAGTTGTGGGTCTTTTCAGAATGGGTGGTTGATGATTTTAGACTTGAAGTTGGGTATTTGTCTATTTCATCCATGGTCTAAAAGAAAAATCGACCTCCCTAACAAGTCCACCTTCGAAAACACAAAATTACGAGGACAATCACTATTCCATGGAAATAGATCCGTGACTGCGACATGTTGCAAGTGGGGTTTTCTTTGTTTGAAAAACAAAGGAGTGAAAATCCGTAACGAACAAGAGGTCGGTCTTTGTGCATAACTACTCCGATCACTTTTTCTGAGAAAATTCATTTATGTTGGTGAGATGGAGAAGGAAGAGGGAGACGAGGTAGAAAAAACAGAAAGAAGATGGCGTTGAAACAAATAAAGATATGGTCACTCCCCTCCAAATTTAAAAAACAAATTAGTTAATTATTGGCCCCACGTGACCACATCCGTGCACAGTGGCGGACCTATGTGCACTAGGCTGGGGGCTGAAGCCCCCTCCAAAGTAGAAAAAAGCCCATAAGGGCCCTAAGGGAACTTAAGCCCAGCCCCCACTTAAAAATCGCCCAAGTCCCCACTCTCTAGTCCCCACGATTTTCCTTTCCACTTTAACCTAAAAACAGTAAACCCCTTTCTTTGTTTCTCATCTCTTTCCCTCCCCATCTCAAAAACCACCATCTCAGGCTACCGGCTACCAGCATCGGCACGATGCCATCCCTCACTTTGACAGGCGACAGGGTCACAGGGTAGGTTCTCATCTCTCTAACTTACTAATACAATCATGTTTCATCAGCTTCTTCTTCTTTTACTTTATTTGTTGGGTTTCTTTCTTCTGACATTTCCAAATCTAATGAAAAGCAATTGGATTAAAACTCTTAAAAGTTAGATAAAATAGTTTGTTTCGGTTCACTTGGTGAGATTGACAAATTTCATCTTCTAGAAATAGGACACAATTGACTTGTTTGCATATTGTTTTAACCAAGGTCTTAATTGGTTATGCTCTTCATCAATTTGAACCAGATATGGAAAATTATTTCAAAGAAAATCAACTGATGATCTAGCGCCTTCAACTCTAGAGAGTGGTAAAAACGATCAAGCACCATCACCCTTGAAGAAAAGTCGTGTAGCAGTTGATTTTGAAAATCTTCCCGCGGACCCTGGATTACGTTGTCCAATCTCAAGTTATCATCCTATGGACCGGGATGAAATAAGAAGAATGTATATGCAAAATGACCCTTGTTAGCCTCATAACCATATATTCCCTTACACGCAGTTTGGACAGCAGAAGAGGTTTAATGCTACTTGGTTTAAGGATTATGGAAGTTGGATTGAGTACAACATAGAAAAAGATATAGTGTTTTGCTTATGTTGTTACCTTTTCAAAGGTCAAACACGAAGCGATGCTTTTGTAACTGAAGGATACAAGAATTGGAAGACGAAAGAAAGATTTGCAGATCATGTGGGAGGACCTAATAGTGCTTATAATCAAGCATACGAGAAGTGTCAGAATTTGTTAAACCAGAAGCAACACATTGAGACAGTTATTGTAAAGCAATCGGATCAAGCTCGAAGAGAGTATCGAATCTGTTTGAAGGCAACGCTTAGTTCCATTCGCTTTCTTTTACGCCAAGGGTTACCTTTTCGTGGTCATGATGAATCTGATGATTCAAATAACATGGGTAACTTTCTTAAGTGTTTGAAATTTCTTGCTGATAACAATAAGACTATTAAAGGAGCTGTATTGGAAAATGCCCCAGAAAACTTGAAATTGACCTCGCCTAAAATTCAAAAAGACATTGTCAATGCAGCTACAATAGAAACTGCTCAGGCTATCATTTACGAGCTTGGAGATACACCATTTGCACTTTTGGTGGATGAATCACGTGATATCTCTATTTCAAAGCAAATGTCTGTTGTTTTGCGCTATGTGGATAAGCACGGATGCGTGATTGAGCATTTTTTAGCCATAGAACATGTTACAAACACTACTGCTCAATCACTTAAGGTGGCCATTGAAGCAATATTTTCCAAGCATGAGCTGAGCATAACAAGTTTGCGAGGGCAAGGTTATGATGGAGCTAGTAATATGCAGAGAAAGCTTAACGGCCTCAAAACGCTCATTCAGAATGAAAATCCCACCACATTCTACGTCCATTGCTTCGCACATCAACTTCAATTGACACTCGTTGAGGTTGCTAAGATACATGAACCAATCTGCATATTCTTTGAGTTGGTTTCTAATTTGTTGAATTGCATTGGATCCTCTTGCAAATGCCATGACATGCTCCAAAATATACAGGCTGCAAAAGTTGTTGATGCACTTGATTGTGGTGAACTTGAAAGTGGACAAGGCTTGAATCAAGAGACTAGACTCAAACGGCTAGGAGATACACGTTGGGGTTTGCATTATAGCTCACTGGTTAACTTAATTCATATGTTCTCCTCTGTGATTGACGTACTTGGAATTCTTTTAAAAGATCATTTAAGTGAACAAAGGGGTTGTGCCGGTTACTTGCTAACTCAATTGGAGTCTTTTGATTTTGCATTAAAAATGCATATGATGAAAAATATATTGGTGATTACGAGTGAATTATCAAAGGCATTGCAGCGAAAAGATCAAGATATTGTCAATGCCATGGAATTGGTAAGAATAGTGAAGCAACAGTTTCAAATGATGAGAGATGATGGCTGGGATTCTCTCCTCTCTCAAGTTCATTCATTTTGTAACAAACATGAAATTAGCATTCTCAATATGGATGATCATTTGTTTCTTGAGCGACAGAGATCGTGGCGTAAAGGTGAATTGACAAATCTACATTATTACCGTTTTGACATATTCTACACTATTACTGACCTGCAGCTTCGAGAGCTTAACTCCCGCCTCGATGAGGTGAACACTGAGTTGCTTCTTTGTGCGGCATGCTTGGATCCAAATAATTCATTCTATGCTTTCAAGAAGGAGAAATCAATCCGCCTTTCTCAAATTTATGCAGATAATTTTTCAGATTCAGATCGGATGTTACTTGATAATCAGCTGGATGCTTTACATTATTGATATAAGCACAAATAAAAAGTTCTTGGAAGTGAAAGGAATGAGCGGGCTTGCACAGAAGATGATTGAAACAAAAAAGGACATTGTATATCCTTTGGTTTATTTGCTTTTGAAAATGGCGTTAACCCTACCAATTGCCACCGCTACTGTTGAAAGGGTATTTTCTGCTATAAAAATTGTGAAGAATTGATTGCGCAATCGAATGGAAGATGAGTGGATGAATGATTGTTTGCTTGTCTATATTGAAAAAGATATATCTAATAGTATTGACGATGAGGCAATCATGCAAAGGTTTCAAAACATGAAGAATTGTCGAGGGCAATTGTAAAAGGCTTTGTTTGTGGGTTTTTTTGGTTTTTTTTTTGCTAAAGAAAATCTTTTGTAATTAGGTGATCATGACTTTTGATAATAGAATGTTAGTTGATCATGTAATTCGATATTATGTAAATGCAAGACATTTTCTCTTTTGCAAAAGTTAATGTTAAGAAATACCAACAAAATAGCAATTGACTTTTTCAAGTGACTATCTTAAGCCCCCCCCCCCCCCCCCCCCCCCCCCAATCCTGGGTCCGCCATTGTCCATGCATCAATATTTAGGAGGTTCTTTTTTCGTGCACGAGCCCATCTAAGAGATTTTTTCCTATAAAATCTTAAAAAATAAATTATATTTTATGATGATTTTTAAAAATTCATCTTTTGATATTTATTTTTAACCGTCTTATACATTTAATTTCAATGTATTTAATGTAAATAAAGGAGAGCCTCGTTAAAGTGCTCGAATGGGCCTCACAAAGAAGAGTAGTTTTATTGAGATGCTCGAATGGGCCCCACAAAGTGCCCCAAAGCTGAGCCCACCCCACACTCCTCAGTTCTTCTGATTCCTCATGACTTTGATCTACACTTGCACTTTTTAGGAAGTCGAGCAGAAGCAGCGGCATTTCCTTTCCATCATCATCTGTTACGAGAGAGAGAGAAATGTCGAGAAGGGGAAAGCGAAAGGATGAAGAGGAGCTGGGAAGTGACGGAGGTGACTCCGAAGGATCCAAACAACCCAAGAAAAACCCCAAAAGATCTGCAGACGATGACGAAGACACCGATTCCATCACCATCTGCGATGTACACTTTGTCCCCCCCTTTTTTTTCTCCTTCATTTATGCTTCTTCTTTGTTACCTTTTTCATTACATTGGGTGTGTTTGCAGATATCGAAGAATCGAAGAGTTTCTGTGAGAACCTGGCAAGGAAAAGCCGTAGTCGACATCCGTGAATTCTACATGAAAGATGGAAAGCAAATGCCTGGCAAGAAAGGTGGATTCTTTGCTTGTCTCTCTATCTATGGGTGTATTTTTCAGGGGCATTAGGATTTTCATTTTTTTTTAGTGTTTTGGGTATTTGGGTTTTCACTATTTGAGCCTTGTGTATTTGGGCTTTGCAAGTTTGGAGCTTTTGGGTGTTTGGGTTTGTATTTGGGTTTTCATTTTTGGAGTGTTTGGGTTTTCATGTATGGGATTTTTGGGTATTTGGGTTTTCATTGTTGGATCATTTGAGTGTCTGGGTTTTTATCTGGATTTTCAATTTTCGAGTGTTTTGGGTATTTTCGTTTCATGTAAGGAGTGTTTGGGTATGTGGGTTTTCATTATGTGGGAATTTGTGTATTTGGGTTTTCATTTTTGGAGCATTTGGGTGTTTGGGCTTACATGTTTAGAGCGTTTGGGCGTGTGGATTTTCATGTATAGAGGTAGTAATGCATTAATTGATTCGTGTTGGGAATCTCATGTGTACATTTTTTCCTGTTATCCTCTTCACTTGTGTGGTCTTTTTGATGATTTGTTCTGCTGATTTTGATTGATGTTTTATGTTTGCTGATGATGGCCATGGCAATAGAAATTAGGGTTTGCGGTCAAGGAAGCTTTAGTGGGAGGTGTGCAAGAGGAGTTTTTCAGTGAAGGAGGAGAATGATGAATTAGTAGGGAAGAGAAACTTAGCACGTATACCAAATAGGAGACTCATGAATTGGTGGGCAAGAATCGTTACATTCAATTCAAGTGAAAGATTTGTGCAATCGTTACAAATAACTGTACCATAATAACCAAGCAAATAATGGAAATTTCAGGAGGCATATACGCCGGTTGCATTTCAACCATAATGCGTGAAATATATTTCAGAACTAGTGAATGAGGAAGATAGATAGCAAAATGAACTTCCCTGTGAAAATGATCCATACTATTTAGATGGGAATTTATTAAGGAATACTGGTATGTTGTGGTTGGCTGGTACCATTTAAAGTTCACTCCAGCACAAACTTGTTCCATAGCGTCTGATACATTGGCATTTGAAGGGACATACTGTGATGCTTATCATTTTGAGAAAAGAAAGATATGCACTATCTTATTAGCAACTATGAGGAGTGTGCAATTAGCTAATAACTTGTAATGTGTTTGTGCATGATTGCTAGTTCATAATTGCAGTATTGCATTGCTTGGCTCCACGTTACATTGATAAGATGGTAATAGTTTAACGTGGACTTCGATGAAGCATATGGGCGGTCCACTTCTTAGCATTATAACATATTAAACTATATTGTATTATTGTTGCTACATAGAGGACGAATATAATAACATTATCGGAGTGTATTATTGTTATCAAGTGTGTTACTGCAGTAAACCAGTGAAAAAGCTTTTGTGATACGCAGAGATCCTGAGTGAAATGTTGTGTTGATTTGTTAGAGCAAGGGAAATGCAGTTCATCTTGTTCTTTTTCCATTACGTTGTGGGAACATGGAAGGAATGCTAAGATTTCCATTAATATTAGTCTAATACCAATAACAATGATGGATCATTTTTGAGATATTGGGAAGGGCAAAGTTTAGGTGTTCTTTACAGGTATATCAACTTTCCCGTTATCAAATGTGGGATGAAATGAAGGCTGTACTGCACAAAGGGTCTGAGCCAGGGTTTAAAAAAACGGCCGTTACGATATTTTGAAGTTAACTGTCATAACATCACCCGGTCACCGTTAAAAACAAACAAAAAACAAAAAAAAAAAAAAAGAAAAAAGCTAAAATATTGGCCCATCTCGACCGATATGCTTAAAATAACGGGCAGCAAAATATCGGCCGATGGCACTTCAAACCCTAAAATCGCAGTTGCAAATTTGGGGAAAAGAGAGATGGGTTATGCAATTGCAAAAATGGGGAGAAGAAAAAAAAAATGGGAGAAAAAAAGATGGGGATTCAGACATTCAGTGCACCAAATGGGGAAAAAAGACATTCAGCATACGTGGATGCATGGCATCGAAACTGGATAATCAAAGTCAACTGCATGTCTGCACCAAGTCAAGGTCCGGATGCTGCTGCTTCTTTTCCTTCTTCCTCTTCCACTGTCCCACTTCTTCTTCCCTCTCTTTCTTTCACATCACTGCGCCTGCCACTGCTACTGTCTGTGGCTCCCTTCACATTGCCACCCCTGCATATTGCCTTCTCCTCTTCCCCTTCCTCTCCTCTCTTTCCCTCTTCCTCTCCTCCTCTTTCCCTCTTCGTTTTCCTTTTTACCCTTTTCTGTTTCGATTGCAGCAACCTGCCCTTTTAAGGGCTTTTTCTCATAGCCTCACATGGTCCATAGAACCCATTTAGATTTGGGTTTTAAAGTTCGTGGGTCCCCATTGTTTATCATTTTTGCTAAGACCCATTAGACATTTAATAGATGCGCTCAATGTTACTCCTTTTTTAAGCTCAATGTTACTCCTTTTTTAAAATTATAACTCTTAATTTAATTGTAAAAAAAAATCATAACTTTTGATACACTTAAAGAAAATTTAAACCATTAAAAATACATGCCCCTTTCTTAAATGAGGCCTCACACAAACTTATTCCCTTAAATAGAAAGTAATTATTGTTTTTGTTTACATTAATGATATTTGATTGTAAAAGTATTTGATAAACCTAGTTTCTTGTAAAAGACTAGATTATGAAGTCTCATTTTAATAGGCCAATGATTCTAATAATGTGGCATGGTTAATTTGACAGTGGGTCCAACTTTAATTAGAGTGAAACTTTTTACAACGCTAATATAATTTGTGATGATTGTTTTTGAGTGGTTTGGATTATAAATATGAATTACATTGATGGATATATAAATAATAAGGATGGGGCAAAATATTAAACAAGACATAGCATATTTAATAGTTAAAGATTAAATAGCAGCGATAACAATGTTGTGATTTGAGGGGACTATTATTTTGTTTTTTAGTGTGTACTAATGAAAAAGGACACTATTTTTTAACATATTCCAATATTCTGAATTTTTTTGGATATTTCTCAATTTTTTTGGGGTAAAAGAAAAATTGCATTGTGATGGACCGCGAACTGCAACACGATGCCGTTTCAAAACAGTTTTTGGGGTCGAATGCGATTTTGAACCATGGTATGAGCATCGATGTTCCATGCTTGGATAACCCCTTCAAACAGTTGTTTGAAGTTTGACTTTATTGGCTTTAGCATAGCGTTTTAAAACTTAGTTGAGACAACTCGGCCTCAGCCATGACCGAGTCGGGTCGTACCCGACTTGGCCGAGTCTTCTTCTTCTTCCTTTTCTCTTAAGTCCTCTCTCTCTCTCTCTCTCTCTGATTCTAACACTTTCCACACCACACCCATGAAAGCCCTAAACCCTAAAATCATTGCTTGTTTTCTTGTACGCTACACCCATCAAAAGCCCAAACCCTAAATCTCTATCTAGTTTCTTCAGCCATGTCTTCCAGAAGACCCTACCAAAAAATCATTGCTTCTTCCATGATTCTACCTCTCCCATGATTTTATCATTCTTCTTCTTCTCAGTTTTTTAATGACTTGTCAGTTTTTTAATGAAAACCCCCATCTCCCAAATCTTAATAATAAAGACCCATTTCTCCTCCTCTCATGATGAAAAGGTTGCCTCCCTAAACATAATGTCTTACTCTCCTAGTAGCTGTAGGATGCATGAACACACTTGATGATGAGAACTTTTATCACCTTGGCATGGTCTGAAGCATCTTGAGGAAGCTTTGAACCGACACTTGTGTATTGAAGGGACTTGATGGATGAGATTAGTTGGAAAAGGATTTTATCACCATCCACTATTGTTCTTTTTTGATTATTTAGAGATGCAATATAATTTAGTCATTTACAGATGGAGAGTTTTCAAATTCACAAGGAAGCTTATTTCTGGCGGATCAATTAGCTTACTAAGGGGCTATGATGCCCAAATACGGCTGGGATATGTTGTGGACATGGATTTTACATTTAAAAAAGTGAAGTATCGGATACGATATGACACAATGCATTGCCTGTTTTGAAGTATCCGAGCATTATAGTTAAGGGGTTGAATGCTGGTCTGTAGCATGTCTTGTTGATGATGTCATGCACCCATGACATAATTGGGAAATTTGTTTCAGAGCCCATCTCAGTTTGGACTCCAAGCTAAAATGAAATGTTTCGGCTGATTCAGGATTTCGGCAAAACATTTCAGAGTTATGTTTCGTAAAAATATATATTTCAATAGAAAATTTTAAGACGAATATTAAAAATTAAAAATATGATTTGATACATTTAGTTTTTTCTACTAAATCAACTCTTAATATGGAATGTATGATCATGGGTGAAAAAAGCGGCCGATGGAATGTATGATCATGGATGAAAAAAGCGGCCGATACATAGCGTATCGGCTGCTAAATCGGGCGTAGCGGTGGACACCGCTACGCTTTTTCTACCAAATATCGCTGCTCACAACTGTAGCGGCCCATAGTGGCCGCTACAATTTCGTAGCGCCGGCATGTAGCGGCTGGATTTTTAAATCGACCCCTCTCCTGCTTTCTTTTAGTGCCGGTTCCTTTTCAGGAAGAACAAAAAAAGGGAAAAATAAAACAGAGAGAGAGGAGGACATACCTGGCGGCAGCGGCATCAGCAGCGACAGTGGCAGCAGCAACGCTCTCCTCCTCCTCGAGAGAATGCATGAAAACTTTGTCAGGGGTTAGTGGGTTACCAATGATTGTGTTATTAGGGATTCAAGACTCGGTTGTTTTGGAGGAAACAAGTATTTTTGCAAGTAACTTAGGAAAGCAAAGTAGATTGCTTTTCTCTAATCTTTCAATGGTAATTATCACATCTATTGAGAAAACTTGTTAGATTTTTCTCATGACATGGGTGTATAGGAAGTCTTGTTTGTCATAACTCTTTGATGTAACTTTTTTTCTTTTCTTCTTTCCTTTTCTTTGTCATCTCCCTTTTTTACTTCATATTAACCCGTTTTCGAACTTCAAAAAAGAATGTATGTTTCTTATCCCTTATTATGCTGTTGAGTCATTGGAACTTTATAAAACCCTAATAAAATCTATACAAATTTGCAAAAGATGCACAACCCATTGAAGTAAACTTATGAATCACAGTATGAAACTATAGGAGAGAGTAATAGAGCAAATACTTGGATAGAGAGTAAGATATATGAAAATCAATTAGTTTCATGCTAGGGAGGTCAACTATGGAAGCTATTTTCTCAATTTCTCAATTATTGGAAAATATCGTGAGAAGAGGAAAAATCTTCATATTATCTTTATCAATCTAGAGAAAGCCTATGACTGAGTGTCTAGAGATTTGATTTGGCGGGTTTTAGTTAAAAAGAATGTCCCATGAGGTCAGGTTGACATCATTAGGACATGTATGAGGGAGCAGTAACTAGTGTGAAGACCACCTATATAGAGACAAGTGAGTTTCCATTGATTATACGGTTGCATCAAGGGTCAACTTTAAGCTCTTATCTTTTGGACTAATTGTGAATGATTTAACTAACTGCTCATATTCAAGAGGAGGCACCTTGGTGTATTTTGTTTGCAAATGATATAGATATAGTATCGGGGGATGAATTGAGAGATGGTGTGAATGTGAAACTTGAGAGACGCCATGGGGATTAGAATACAAGGGGATTAAACAAGTCGTACAAAGATATAATACATGAATTGCAACTTTAGTGGGGATGTGCGAAGAGATTGAACTCCTGTGAGAATTGAAGTTTAAGAGATTCCCTTTGATACTTGGGCTCTATAATTGCTAGGATGGAAAGATTGAGGAGGATGTCAAACATTAAGAACTGAATGTTTGAAGTGGAGACTTGTTTTAGGAGTGCTTTGTGATCGGCGTTTACCAAAAAGATTGAAGGAAAATTTTTACAGGTTAACAATTGGACTAGCTATGACCTACGGAATAAAATGCTGGCCAATCCAGATACAACACATAAAAAATGAGTATAACAAAAAAGGAATGTTGAGATGTATGTGTGGTAAAACTAGGAAAGATAATATAAGAGTGCATTCGAGAGCATTTAGGGGTAGCATCAATGGGTGATAAATTAAGAGAGACTTGTTTGAGATGGTTTGGGCATGTCCAACGTAGGTCAGCAACAAAATCGGTGAAGAAAATTTTTTCTATGCAAGTTGATGGCCCGCCAAGAAAAGGGTGAGGCTGAACGGGACATGGATGGAGGTAGTGATGATAGATCTGAAGAAGTGCAACCCATCAGAGGATTTTGGCCTAGGATAGTTTAGAATAGAGAAATAGAATTGACATAGCTAACTGCACCATAGTTGGAATAGGGCTTTCATGATGATAATGTTGGTGGTGGTGGTAATGTTGATGATTTTGGCCTAGGATAGACTGGAATGGAGAAACAAAATTCATGTAGCCAACATAGTTGGGACAAGGCGATAAGGATTTTGTCCTTTTAGATTGAATGGAATGGAGAAACATGATTCCTGTAGCTAACCCCCAACATAGTTGGAATAGGGCTGCTAAGATGAAGATGATGAAGAAGATGATCTCGCAGTCCGTTGAAGCTATGGATAGTGGTAGCCTCAATACATTAGTAATGAGTTTTCCTCAACATGGTTAGGTTTTTGAGCATTGGCTTTGGCAAGAGCATACACCTCATTCCAAACTCATGGCACTTGTGAAAAAGATACCTCTGTGAAGGATAGTGCTGTTATTACTTAAATGCAAGCCTTCAAGATACCTTTGACTTCCATTGTCCATTCCAAAGCGTTAACTGAATCACCTTCCACTACCAATGGAACCCAAATAGGCTTTTTCTTTTTTTGGTTTTTGTTTTCTTTTTTGGTTTTGAAAAGGAGAAGGCACTCTCTTGTAGCTAAAACTTTTGTTTGATGGTTCGAGCCTCTCTTCTGGGACAGGAGAAGTCTGAAATTATCTCCTCAAACCCAGAGGACTCAGATTGCCACAAAAATGTCACCTATGTTGAGTTTCCATTGGCCATCCAAAGGGGAGTAAGATGATGAGACCACAATACCACATTTCACTCCCCAAGTAGAAGATAAGCATCTTTATCATTCAAACAAAAAAAAGAATGTCTCAGTGTGGCAACCATTCTACCTTGATTAATTTTCTTTTTCTTGGCATATTTAACAAACCCATTAAGATTTGCTTTAGCATGAGCTGTATATAAACAGAATCACCACAATTCAATTTAGTTGGATTTAACAGTCAGGTTTCCATTTGTTAGAACAATATTTGGTCAAGACTATTGACATTGATACCTTCGCCTTGCTAAGGCATCGTGCTGCTTCAATTGCACCTTAAGAAGAATTGATCCTGCTTCAATTGTACCTCTACTAGATGCCTTGACATTTTTGGCACGTCACCATCAAATTCTCCTGCTTCAATTGTACCTCAATTATATGCCTTGACTTTTTTGGCACATCACCATCAAATTCTCATACTTCATAATCGTCAAATAAACATGTTTTGTCATTCCCAAATTCAATGTACTTCTACTGAGTACATATAGATATTATATCACATGCACCCTTAGTGTGTTTTTCTTTAGCATCATTTTTGGCACCCTTAGTGTGTTTTGCTTTAGCATCATTTTTGGTTATAACTTCTCTGCTGATGATTCTCAGTGAGTCAAAGTTTATTCTACATAAAATGGAAAAGAGGAAATGCGGTCTTGTAGCAATTTTTGGTAGTCCTTACTAAGTGTTTCTAGTGGTATAGAGATCATATTATTGGTTGGTTTCCATGCAGCATTTGCATTGTGAATCAAACCACCTTGATAAAGTTTCTTTTTCCTTGACATATTTAACAAACCCATTAAGATTCGCTTTAGCACGAGCTGTATATAAATCAGAATCCTCACTTTTCAGTTTAGTTGAATCTAACACTGGCAGCTTTGCATTTTGTTGAAACAATATTTGGCTCAAGACTACTGACATTGATACCTTGACTTTGGTAAGGCATCACGCCGCTTCAATTGTACCTTGAGGTGAATTGCTCCTGCTTGAATTGTAACTCATTTATATGCTCACTCCCGTGACATTTCTGGCACATCACCATCAAATTCTCATGAATAATTATTCTCAAATAAACATCTTTTGTCATCCCCAAATTCAATAGAAGTAAATTGGTCTTCTGAGTAGATAGAGATGTAACATCACACGGACCTCAAATGATGTTTTCTTTTAGCATTATTTTGGCTATAACTTGACCATTCTCAGGAACTCAAAGTTGATTATGCATAAGACGGAATAGAGGAAATGCGGTCTCGTAGCAGCTTATCAATAGTCCCTACTCCTTACTAAGGGTTTGAATTAGTGGTACAGATGCCATATTATTGGGTTGTTTCCATACACTATTTGCATTTCGAATCAAACCACTGTGCGTCCACAAAAATAAAATAAAATAAATAAAAATAAATAAGCACACACAGGTTACCTACTGCACTAGCGGCAAAGTGGAGCTTGAAAATTCCCGTCAGTGGTGGTCTCAATGTTGTGATAATTATAAATTATGCTGACTATCTTCCAACATCTAACAATTTCACTATTACTCCATGAAAAGGGCTTAGTTGTAACCACCAAAGATATTGCTCAATGGTGTATGGTTGCTAGTGCTGGCATCTTAGCTGTTTTGTTATTGAATCATTGACCTTTTTGCCCTCTCCAATGAGACCAAAGCGCAGCCACTGAAGCAATCTTCCATAGAGTTCTTTCAGAGCCCATACCTAGCATCCAAGATAGAAAGCGATTATCAGAGCAGTCTTGATTGTAGATACATATTGACCGATTCTTATAAGCTTGTTCGATATTTGCTCAGGGCTCAGAGCTTGTCAAATGTCAACAGTGGGATCCTTTCCTGAAATCAGCGTGTCACAGTTTATGAATCTCGCTGAATTCAGTGTGCCACACTTCTTTTCATTGAGAAGGAATAGTTGCAGCAGTGATGGTGACTTCATCTATCCCTAACCATTCACCAACAATGTTAACTAGATGGTAACCACCTTATTCGTTTTCAATTGAGAACACATGGGACCTGTTTGGTTGCTGGACAGGACCTGGCATCATTTTTGTTGCTTTGACCCTTCTGAGGAAAATGGTATCATTTTTTAAAAAAGGGTTGAACACCATATCTTTTAGCCGAACAGACTGAATTGTATACAAGAACTAGTTTGTAGGATAACCTGGACACGCCCATCTTAGGTATTACACACCCTTTTGTCATAGTGTTGAATTGTGATACTCCTGTCGGAACTTCTATGATTTTGAGTGTTTCTGTGACATGTGAATCTTACCAGTGCTCCAATTTTATGCTTTGAAGGTGACTAACATATTGCATGGTAAGTTTCTTGATAATGCTTAAATACTGACATTCTTGCCCTTTTTTCTTCTTCACAGGGATATCACTTAGCATGGACCAGGTATGCTTGTTTTGTAGGATTACTATTATTATTATTATTCCCGCTTTTGATAGCTTCTGCAATTCCGTCATTTTGTTCACTCTTTCTTCTGTGTTTGATGAAGTGGAAGATACTGCGGGATCACCTGGATGAAATCGACCAGGTAGTGGCGGAGAACTCCTAGATTGCAGGCTTGCATTGCTAACACGGATGGCTTTAGTGAGAATTGTAAGGAAATCTTGTAAGGGTGAATATCGACTTCTGTGTATCATAACCCTCTGAACTAACTTTTGCCTAACTGAAGTTTTCCCGTGTACTGTTTTGTTGCTGTGGAATGTAAATGGTTCTTTTGCCTGGAAAGTTTGTGATGAGAATCTATTTTTGTTTTTGATGATGGTAGGCAACCTCTTCATATGCTGCACACCCATTACAAATCAGGAGGCCTTTTGTTTCTCATCATGAATGTGGGAATGTAGAAATGTGCAAATAAACCAGGGTGCTGCTAGTTTTTTAGTGAGCTGCTGCATCTTGTTTTCTGTTTCTAACTGATCTGATGCATCCTACATGTTGCAATTTGGTTTGCTATTTTATCACCAGCTTGACATTTTAGGCCAAAAGACCTGCAACACCATACATATGCAAGAATAAGGTTCGACAACTTCTCTTTTCACCCTTTGGACTCAAAGCACGTCTACTAACTAGGCCACTTACTGATGCTGAAACCTGACTTGATTTGGACTCGGGCAAGACCAAGATGACTCCAATAAGTTGACCTGTGTCAACTGGACTTTGGAAGTATGATTAAGAAGAAGAAACAATCCTATTAGTGGAGCCCTCCTAGATGCATGACATTCAAGGGACGTCAAGACATGAAAAGGTGTGAACATAGGTGAGATAAATATGGGATATTAACCCAATTAAATGACCTTAATCCTTAGTTTTAATCCTTCAAGTTCAATGGCAATGCACCACACAACTTTTTTGTGATAAAATCTAATGTCTGAAACAATGGAATGTTTGTGCCAATTCATGGGATGGTGAGGATTGACTTGATTGAAGATAGGCCCCATGCCTCAAGAAATGGGGATGGAAATGTAAGGTCCATCAATATGAGTTAGACATAAAAGGGACTCTACCACTGGGATGTGGGGTGGGTTCCATCCCTTCATCTAAGCCCCAACGGTGGTTTTCATCAAACAACTAGTTTAATGACTGAAATAAGTTCGGCCTAGACCACAAGACTAGATCTCTTGAATGGGGCCATGGTCTCCTTGAAACCCAAATCCCTCAGCCCCACATTTGCATCACTAATGATGTATATCCCTTTAAAAATTTCCTAAGTAAGCAACTTTCTAGCAAGATGTACCTTGCATGTGATGTGATTTTTTTCCTCCTTTTTTTATTTCACCATGTTTAGGATGAAAGAACTGGAGTGGAGAAGTGGACTTGTGATGTGGGGCCGAACAGGAATTTTGTTTAGCGGGGCCAAAGAAAAAAGACTTTTAAGTAAAATTACAAAATTTATTAATAAAATACGTAATAATCAAATTATTAAAGTTGTGCTCGACGTTCTTTCATTGCGTTGAAATCATCAATTATGGTTTCAATAATAATTTTTTCTGTAATTTCTTTTTTAATATATAAAATTAAATAATTTACAAGAAATTCATCATTTATTCCGTTGCGAAGTGTTGTTTTAACAAACTTCGGTCATCACCATATGCATTTGAGAACTGCTCCTGAAAAGGTGGTGAAGAGTGGCGACTCTCACCTAGCTGCACGGATAAGTCTTCGATTTTTTTGCTTATCACTTTTTCACTATTCTATAAAATGTTTGTTCTTTTAGAAGAAAGTCACCTTAGATGTCCGGTGCACAAAAAAAACTCTCATAGTTTATTTGTAATAGTAAAAGCCCATCCTCAATTCTCACTTTTATTTGAACAAGAATATCATTGCTCATTTTTTTGTCTTCTTCACCTGAAACCGCGACGATATTATCGCTCAAACAAAAGTTGAAAATGGACGGGGCCTATACTGTTTTAGATAAACCATGAGGGCTTTTTTGTGGCACCGGACGACTAAGGTGGTTTTTTCCAGTAATTTTCTCTTCTTTTTACCAATATAAATTGGAGTTAAAAAAAAAAAAACTGTTTGTTGGAGGATCAGAGACTTCATTTTCAGCACCTCAAGA
This sequence comes from Camphora micrantha, assembly GCA_003546025.1. Lineage (NCBI taxonomy): Eukaryota > Viridiplantae > Streptophyta > Magnoliopsida > Laurales > Lauraceae > Camphora > Camphora micrantha. The sequence goes on along the minus strand of QPKB01000005.1, from coordinate 14,465,768 downwards.
TTCTAATGTTGCTTGCACGTACAAACGGGTCTAATGAGGGACCCATAAGATTGATTTGAAGAAAGCTGGGCCCCACATGTTAATTCATGGTTAGCTATCAGTGGCTTGACACTGATGGAATAACAGGATCATTTCTTGCAAGTAATATCCCACCTGGTTTGACCAGGATTGAGTGGGCCCATCACAGCATCCCAAATAACTGTCCACCGCCAAATGAGGGTGAAGACAATCGTGCGGTTCACATTAAAAGCAGGTGAGATCCTTATTCTCAATCTTCTGTGTCATTATTAGACCTGCTGTTGTACATGCTTACTACAAAAATCAGCCCATCATCATCCACTGCCCATGCCTACAATGCACGCTAATTAAAGTCTGGTGGGTGGCCCACTTCTTGATTAAATGGCTGTGATCATGGGATTAAATAGCAATTTAGACTTTAAGTAATCCACTCTGAGTTGGACCTATGCCAATCACAGTGCACACTAGTGGTTGTGGTGGCCTCCATAAGATTGGGTGGAATTGCTATTTTTTTCTTGGGGCTGTTAGATTACATGAGATAGGAAATGGGAAATACAAATTCTTGGAAATTCTTGGAAACTAAGTTGGATTCTTCTTTCCAAATTCCAATACAGAAGTGCTAAAGATCATCTAGGTGTTCCAACTTATTTCAAGTTTTATTTTTCATCTTCATCTTCCTCAAAATAATGATGATCATTGTTGGGCTTCACTGGATCCCTATATCATCAGATCTCCTCATCATAATATTTTTATGTTTCCATATATCTTTCTTGAATGATTAAGGGTAGAATGTGGGTAATTTTATGTTAGGTGCGGATTTGATGAGAGTTTAGAAGTCAATTTGGCTAAAAAAAAGCACAGGGTTTTAAGGTTTCTTGAGTATAGGTAGATACTAGCAACACCCCGTGCTATGCACGGTCCACCTTGATTTTCTTGAGTTGATATTGGGATCTAAGTGGGCCACCCGATGACCCATCTGATCTGTGGATCCGAATGATGACCCATGGGCGACCTAGAAGGTGGTGGACTCCTGCGAGGTGGGCCCTATTTGGCCCACCATCCAGCGTCTGATCAGAGAGAGAGGCCACATGTTTTCGGAAGCAGTTAAAAAGCATTCTTTTTTTTTTTAAAGTTTCAGTCATTGTTTGGTCTATTCAGTTTTTTGCATTGATACCGGGACATAGGTGGGCCACCGGATGATCCATCCTATCCGTTGATCCAAAGGAGGACCCACCGGAGACCCATTATGTGGTGGACCCGTGCGAGTTGGGCCTTGTTTGGCCCACCATCCAGTTTCTGATCAGAAAGAGGGAGAAGACTTATTTTAGGAAGCAATTGAGAAGTGGGAATTTTTTTTTTAATTTAAGTTTTGGCTATTGTTTGGGCCATACAACTGTTCCGCTTGATTTTCTTGCATTAATACCGGGACCCAGGTGGGCCACCAGATGACTCATCCGATCCGTGGATCAGAAGGAGGACCCACCGACGACTCATTAGGAGGTGGACCCGTGCGAGGTAGGCCCTGTTTGGCCCACCACCCAACGTGTGATCAGAGAGAGAAAGAGTACGTGTTTTAGGAAGCAGTTAAAAAGCGGGAAATTTATTTTACTTTTAAAGTTTCGGTCATTGTTTGGGCCATTCAATTTCCTGCATTGATACCGAGACCCAGGTCGGCCACCGGATAACCCATCCGATCCGTGGATCCGAAGGAGGACCCACCGGAAAACCATTAAGTGGTGGACCTGTGCGAGGTGGGTCTTGTTTGGCCCAACATCCAGTGTCTGATGAGAGAGGAGAGGACATATTTTAGGAAACAATTAAGAATTGGGAATTTGTTTTTCTTTGTTTGTTTTTTTTTTTTTTTTTTTTAAGTTTCAGTCATTGTTTGGGCCATTCAGTTTCTTGTGTTGATACCGGGACCTAGGTGGGCCACCCGATGACCCATTATGCGTTGAACCCATGTGATGTGAGCCCTATTTGACACACCATCTTGCGTCTGATTAGAGAGAGGGAGAGTACGTGTTTTAGGAAACAATTAAGAATAGGGAATTTGTTTTTGTTTATTTGTTATTTATTTATTTATTTATTTTTAAGTTTTAGTCATTGTTTGGGTTATTTAGTTTTTTGCGTTGATACTGGAACCCAGGTAGGCCACCCGATGACCCATTCGATCCGTGGATCAGAAGGAGAACTCACCGGCGACCCATTAGGTGGTGGACCCGTGTGAGGTGGGCCTCTGTTTGGCCCACCACAAGCGTCTGATCAGAGAGAGGGAGAGTACGTATTTTAGGGAGCAGTTAAGAAGTGGTATTTTTTTTTTTAAGTTTCAGTCATTGTTTTGGCCATTCAGTTTCTTGCGTTGATACCGGGACCCAGGTAGGCCACCGGATGACCCATCCGATCCGTGGATCCAAAAGAGGAAAGCAGTTAAGAAGCGAAGATTTTTTTTTTTTAAGTTTCAGTCATTGTTTGGGTCATTCAATTTTTTGCGTTGATACCGGGACCCAAGTGGGCCACCCGATGGCCCATCCGATCTGTGGATCCAAAGGAGAACCCACCGGAGATCCATTATGTGGTGGACCCGTGCGATGTGGGCCCTCTTTGACCCACCATCCTGATCAAAAAAGAGGGAGAGTACCTGTTTTAGGAAACAGTTAAGAAGTTACATAATGGTTTTTTTTAAGAAGTTATATGGGTCGGTTAGTGAGAGAGTGGAGAGAAAGGAGAGTGGAGAGGGAGAGGAGATATTGACACCTGGATCCTTCTGGTTAAACGAATGGAAGATACATTCCCTTAGCAATATAGATTACAATGGAGAAAAATAGTTAGTTAAGAATAGTAGAAACGAACAATATACTATTAAATATATTTTTAATATAACTTATTCTATAGTGCTATGCTTGGACCACAGAACCCTCATATTATAAATATGAGCCTGATCAAATAAGTTATATAATATTATCTAAAACAATATAATGGGTGTTGACAATGTATAGCCCTCCAACAGCTAAGAAAAGTAAAAATATGAGGACCACAGCTAAGAAAAGTAATCTTCCATGTGGGACCTATATCATTCGGAGATTGATTTCACGGAAGAAGTTTCCTGCAGATTAAAGTAGTATTTTTTATTAATCAGCCAAAGTTGAGTAATACGTTTACAAATACATTAATTAATTAGGCAAGTTGGCCGTGATTTACTTTGATTTACGTAAATGTAAGTAATGTATGATTAATCATCTACATTAATTACCTACACTATCCAGGTTCAATTCAGTCCAATCACCTTCATTAATCACGGGTGATTAATTTATCATTCCTCTAATAAATCACGTTGGCTCATTGATTTCAGCCCGAAATCACGTGTAGTAATTTATATTAATCAGCTAGCGTCGATTATTACGTTGATAAATACGTTAATTAATTACGCAAGCTGGCCGTGATTTATGTTGATTTTCGTAAATTTAATTAATCTATGATTATTTACCTACATTCATTGCCTACATTATCTTGTTCCAATTCGTCATTGATTTCAGCCTGGAATCACGTCATGCAACTGAATCTGGATATGTGGTGCCCGGCTTTGAAATTTAGTTCCTATCAAAATAAATGCCTACATTTTGAATAATTGTGATGGCCTGATGGGTCAAAAATTGATTTCAATCAGGCTTGTTTCATTTTGATAATCATTTTACTTATTACCATATAAGCAACCATGGTATGATTTAACAGGTTATATGTTATAAATATATTTTATTGTTACAGTATATTAGCTGATTTATAATATAAATAAATAGACATTTTATTAATAGTAAATCTAATTAGATGTAATCTTATAACATGGTAATACATAACTTTAATCTAAACGATCATATGTTATATTATACATATAATGTACAATATATATATATATATATATAATTATTTTATTTTTCAACATCTGATAGCCCACTTTTCAACATCTGTAAAATTGTTTCACCTTCGGCCAGTCAAGGTGGGACGAATTCGATTGTAATAGTATACCATTAACGGCCCGTCAAATTGTTTCACCTTCAACCATTAACGGCTATCACGATTGTACACGATTATTAATAGTAAATCTAATTAGATGTAATCTTATAACATGGTAATCCATAACTTTAATCTAAACGATCATATGTTATATCATACATATAATGTACAATATATATAGATATATATATATATATATATATAATTATTTTATTTTTCAACACCTGATGCCCACTTTTCAACATCTGTAAAATTGTTGCACCTTCGGCCAGTCAAGGTGGGTCCCACCTGATGGACGGTCTTGATCATAATATGGTAAACAGCAGTCATCGAGCAAGAGATCATATGTTATATTATACATATAATGTACAATATATATAATTATTTTACTTTTCAACACCTGATGCCCACTTTTCAACATCTGTAAAATTGTTTCACCTTCGGCCAGTCAAGGTGGGTCCCACCTGATGGACGGTCTTGATCATAATATGGTAAACAGCAGTCATCGAGCAAATATGGGTAACATTGAAAATTTCAAATTTACTATCTTTTCATTATTATTTTTTTCCTCTTGTGATTTGAGGATTGCATGCACTATGGACTATGGATTCAGTCCCACTTTTCCAACCCTTGACTCTTTTTGAGTCCTTTCTCGTTTTCATCTATGGCGTTCTCAAATCAAGCCCCAGTTTCAAGTCATCATTCACGTGACATTTTATTTTCCTTCCTATGAAAATCAAGCCCCAGTTTCAAGTCATCATTCACGTTCCACTTTATTTTCCTTCCTATGAAAATCAAAACCAAAACCCATGAAATAAAACCAATTAAGCACAAAATTAAAATATAAAAAAGAATAACACAGAGAGAAAACCCCCATCCATCATCCATCCATACCTTATCTCAATGGATGGCAGAGGCGCTCTTGCTACAACAGGGACGAAGGTGTAGGCTGGATCTTCCTTTTTGTTTTACCCTAGTGGAGAGGACGATTTTTTTTTGAGGAAGTTTTGAGGGTATTGGGGAGAGGAGTGTCGGTTATCTGTAAGTTTAGAGGAAGTAGAGGGGAGCGAAGAGTGGGTTAGAGGAGGGGACGATTTTTCTTGAAAAAGTTATTCAGTTAGATTGGAGTGGGTAGCAGAGAATGGGGAGAATACACACAGCTGTCAGCATCGTACTACATACAGCTGGCAGCATACTAAGGGATATCACATTCCCTTAGTATAATAGATTAGGGCAAGTACGGGGCCAATATAATTTTAGATGATGAATTAGGGTTAAAAAACCAGGTGTGATTGCGTTCGGGCTAAACTTAAGCCACCTCAAAAGTTTATTAGCCTTATATATATATATATATATATATATTATTGAAAAGTATTTATGTTGCCTCATTGAGATTTTGCGGTGAAGAAAATTTAATATGGTATGAAAGCTAACCGATTGCGAGTTCGAATCTCAAGAGAAATGACTTTGTGCTAAAAAAAATGTGCATGCTGCCAAAACCGTACCAATCGGGTTCCACCCCGGGGGAGATATTAAAAATTATTTTTATTGCCTCTACCAATGCATTGAGGATTTGGTGGGAATGGTTAGCGGAGAAAACTTTACTTTTTTATGTAATTAGGCCAAAACTAAGGTAACTTTTTACAAGTTTCCCCATCAATAATTATGGAATTCCAGATTAGATGTAGAGGCACCTTTTGATATATATTTTTTTTTGTTCGAACGGATCAGAATCTTTGCAACTATGCATTTGATACGAATACAAATCAGTCTCAGCTGTGATTTTTTAGTCCATCTATAAGGTATAAAGGTTTGGAAATGTTGTGCACACCCTTTTCCTATCATACTCAATCCTTTCTCCTTTGCATGAGCTTGTGAAGAAGCTTATTCCATCTTTAGCTAAGACACCACATCTGTCTAGTCAATGTGCGCCCTACAGTTTATCCTGATAACTTGGTTCTTATGCATCCTTACAGTCAAATAGCATCAATGTCTTCTTGGGCGTGAGTGAGATTCTTGCATTCTTTGGGTTGATTTTCTTTTGGATTCTTGAAATCTTCATGGGGGTGTTTCTATGCGTAAAGGCCTGTTCTTTATATGTAAAAATTCGATGTTTGATGTGAAAATTTATACTCTTCCTCTCTAAGTTGATGCATGGAACAAGATTTTTGCTGATTTTATGACTTACGTACGGACTTCATGCCTTAAATATATGTTGAAAAGGTAATCTTATGGATGCCATGAACCACAGGTCCACAGGATCTTCATAATATAAAACAGAAGCCACAACGACTGAACCTTTAGAAATGCCCCATAGCTCACTCGAAGAGGTGTCTTGTGTGCGATCGTGAAAATTTTAGGAGGACTACACTTTTAGAGAATTTATGTTTTACTTTTTTTTAGCACAAACTTCTCAATTTAAGAACGAAGATGTAAGTGCAAAAACTGTAACTCACAAGATTAGGGGATGCCTTAAAGGACTTAACCAAAATGGCTGTTGAGAGTTGACTGCTCCTAGCTTAGGACACCTGAAAAGGAAGAAGAGAGAGGTCAAAGGACCCTGGCTGCGGGCAGCACAGGGCTCTCCGATGCCTCAGTTAGTGTGGAAATTGAACAAAGGAAGGAGTAGTGAAAAAGAGGGGGGGAGGGAGGAGAATGTCTGTATGTTCTTCCACCTACCTCTTCTGGTTCTCCTTTTTCATATATATGGGCTCTTGGACATTGTACCTCGGGCATGATGATCTGGCTGCTGAGATCATCAGCCCCATGGAGTAATAAATGAAGGTCCATCAAGGTCCATCACAGCCCACATCGCATTAAATACCGGTCTGATCAGCCCATGTTGCATTAAATGCCAATCACATTGGGCCTGATCCTGTCTGGACTTACTGGCGGCGAAGATCTCATCGGATCCCTCCTTGGGCCTCCCCCTGATGGGGCTGTAGCCGCTGGATGCTGTGTCAGAGGGTCGGACGGCCAGGATGGTATCCGTCTTGTCGTCGCATGCATGAGGGCAGGAGATATTTTAAGCACGCGCCTCGGCTGGCAGTCTCTATAGTTGCAGCCGGGATGCGTGTCAGGACCGGGCTTAGCGGAGGACGGCCTCAGCCGAACTGAGGCCATCAACTGCACCACGGCTGGCGCTCCAATGCCACGGCCGGGATGCGCTCAGCCGGACTGAAGATTAGGACATTAGTCAAACAGCTCTGGGACGATTAGGAATCTCCCCACACAATAGCCCCCTAGCTTGCGGCTCCTCTGGGATCTCGGGATCCCGAACTCAGTGGAGTCGGAAGCTACGAAAGTGCTGCTGCAGTCATAGGTCTTGTGTTGGCGACAGCTGGCGTCTAATCCTCTCCAAACTTCTTTTCCCGCTCAAGACAATAAATGCAGCGCGTCAATCATGAAGAAATGGGATAGGCAATGCCACGCGTCCCCATTTGATCGGCCGCGCCGCTGGACATGGGAAGTGTACAGCCGCCTGATGCAACGTTTCGAATTTCGAGAACGGCGCTCGGGGCGGAGCGGCGCTTCTTCTGATACAAAAGGTTGTTGTCGTCTTCTTCTTATCCTCCACATCCGAAGAACTGGTCCAGAAGCCTTCCATTGCTGAAGAGATCACTGCGACGTATTCTTGAGAGAGTTTTCCGATTGCGTTTTCCGAGTGTGAGCCTCTTCCTTTCTTTAGTTTTTCTCTCTTTTTAGGCTTTCTGTCCTCCCTTTTTCTTGTCACATATGGGGATTTACAGTCACTGGGTAGAGAACGACATTGCCATAGATGGACTTAGGATGGCATACAAGATACCGGACGATGTACTGGTCAGGCGAGCGGACCCTGCAAACTATGCAATCCGCTCGTATTCGGGGGGCTGGATGCCCTTCCCGCTGATCGCCATCGTAGAGGGTGGAGTTAGGTTCCCCTTAGATCCACTCCTTAGGGCCTGCCTCAGCACTTAGGCCCTCAGTCCGTGTCAGCTGTCGCCTAACGGCTACAAAGTCATCATGGGCACAGCCGTGCTGAACAAAAGCCTAGGTATCGACCTCGGCGTCCATGACATCGAAGATGTCTATGATATATGCAAGTCCAAGGAGGATGGCTATTACCTCCGAGTCCGACCCCGGTGCACAGCCTTTGTCACAGCACTCGAGGACTCTAGCAAATACGCCGAAGACGACATCGTGTGCGTCTCGGGGAACTGGGAGTTCGGCGCCGAGGAGAATAGGGTGCATAGGGTACCGCGTCACCCTGGGGTCGTTCCAAGTAATCCCCTTTGCTTATTATTATTGAATCTCATTTCCCTTTCTGCCTCAGGGCTTGCTGGATTGATATCCTTCTGGTTCATTTTGCAGCTGCTCGCGAAAGGAAGCAACAAGCCAGGTGGGACGGCTGGAGAAAGAACGAGGAGTGGTACCAGGCTATCAGGAGGTGCACCGAGTTCTCCAACAGGTCCGCCTGGGCGCTACTGGGCTACGAGCCGAGGTACCGGGGGTACAACAAGAGATCTGTGCTGCTCCCTGCGTTGCTTCAAGGAGAAATCCCGGGGACAAGTGAGCCCCACATCGGTAGTCGCCTGGAGGTGACATTTGAAGAAGGGGGACCTTCGCAAGCCGCAACCGATACTGTGGCATCGCCCGAGATGAGGTCCTCCCCCGAGCCACAATCAAGTGGTACCCCCTTGAGAAGGAGGGTCAGGCGCTCTCTGCCTGAACAAGGGGAAACGTTGCGGGTCCCGGTGTTCGTGAACCTGGAGGCATTGGCGCTCGGGAGCGAGGACGAGTCTCCTCCGCCGATAATAGGGGATTCCGCGGGGCGTTCAGCCCCTAGTCCTGTCGAGCCCACTCCGGTCGAGCAGGAGGAAATGCCGATTCCGGATCCGGGCCCGGAAACCCGACAATCTCCCGAGGTCGCGCCCGACGTGGGCCCCTCGAGGAAAAGACCGAGGGAGGGCGAGGGGAGTTCGAGACAAGCGTCACAGCCGCGGTCAGCCGAGCCGGCGCTCTGGACGCCGAGCTTTCTTCTGGAGCCTGGGAGGCCGATGACGGTGGAGGACTACATCCACAAGAAACCGGACTCCCTAGTCCTTGAGACACTCTGCCATGCCTGCGCACTTCCGCGCGATATGGCTCGGCTAGAGAAAATGAGCGACCCAAAGCTGATGACGTCGCTGTTGCACTCCTGCTTCCAGGTAAACTTATTGATTTTGCTTTCCTTTCCCTTTGGTATTTGTATTCCGTTCCGGCTACTAACCTCTTCATGATTTCTTTTGGCAGACGTTACAAAAGTCGATGGCGCTCATCGACAAATTCAACAAGCAAGGTCCTCTAGTGGATAGCCTTGCTGAGGAGAAGCAGGAGCTTGAAGCGGCTTTAGGAGCCAGCACTTCAAGGGTGGACCAACTGGAGGCACTCAAGGGTGATCTTCAGGCGAGGCTCGGGGAGGCGACAGAACAAATCGAGAGTGAAAGGAGAAAGAACGCCGACCTCGAAGCCTTGGTGGAGAGCCTGAGGAGCGACCTTCAGGCGAAGTCGAAGCCGGCGGATGAAGCGGTAGCCAGAGTCAAGTCCGAGAGCGAGGCTGCTTTCCAGGATGCGGCCACCCAAGCGACCGTTTACTACGGCGCAAAGGTGTTCCGCGTCCGCGACAAGACATGGCTTAAGGCATGGCGTGCCGCCTTGAGGGAGGCGGGAGTCTCAGAGGACCATCCCTCCTTCGTGAACCCGCCGAGCTGCCCTGGCCCGTCGGCCCCGGACAACACGGTCATCATCGAACGCACGGCCAACGCCCCCAGTGGCTCAGACCCACGGGAAGCTTCAGCCGATATCCCCAGCAGCTCGACTCCGCGGGAACCTTGAAGTCCAGTGTCTCTGTTTTGTTTTTCTTTTTTCTTTTTGGAAGTTCCTATATGTATGCCTTATGTACTTCAAAATGTAAATTCTTCCGACAATTAATGAATTGAATTTTCTCTATCATTCTTCTTCATCCCGCTTTTCTTGTATGTTTGATTTCTCGATGGTGCTTGTGCTTGTCTTTAATCAAAATCATAACGGGTAATTAAAAGTGGTAATGACATTATTCGATGCCGATGCCTTTGCGGTATTGAGGTGGCCGCAATGGCCCCACGCCAAGGTGGTGCGTGCATCACGGCCCGTAGGCTTCATGCCGGGGTAGTGCGCGGACCAGCCCCACGGCAATCATATCGTGGCCGAGGCTTCATGCCGGGGTGGTGCGTAGACCAGCCTCACGGCAATCGTAGTAGCCCGTAAGCTTCATGCCGGGGTGGCGCGTAGACCAGCCCAACGGCAATCATAGTGGCCCGTAGGCTTCATGCCGGGGTGGCGCGTAGACCAGCCCCACAGCAATCATAGTGGCCCGTAGGCATCAGGCCGGGGTGGATTCTCGCTTCCGGGTTGACAGTGGGAACAAGAACAGAGACTCAAAACTGCTTTCATTAAAATCTTGGAACATCTGGAATACAGAGTTAAAAATAAAACTTCTTGAGATGCGATACATTCCACGGCCGAGGTAACTGCCGACCGTCCATATCTTCGAGTTTGTAGGCTGATCGCCCAGCGGTGGCGATTACCTTGAACGGTCCGTGCCAGTTCGGCGCCAACTTGCCCCGGCCTGGGTCTCGATCTCCCGGGAGCGTCTTCTTTAGGACCAAGTCCCCAACCAAGAACCTTCTTTCCCTGACCCTTCGGTTGTAACCCCTGGCCAGTTGCTGCTGATAATCAGCCAATCTAATGATTGCCAACTCTCTGCGCTCATCGGCGAGATCCAATTCCCGAGCAACGTTCATTTCGTTTTGGCCTTGGTCAAAGAGTTCCGTCCTCAGGGTCGGGAGGCCGACTTCAAGAGGAATGACCGCTTCCATCCCGTAAGCAAGGAAAAAAGGGGTTGCGGAAGTGGAACGCCTAGGAGTCGTCCGATAGGCCCATAAAACGCTGGGAAGCTCTTCTACCCATCTCCCTTTTGCCTGGTCTAGCCGCTTCTTCAATCCGTCAAGCACCACTTTATTGGAGATCTCTGCTTGGCTGTTGCTTTGCGGATACGCTGGGGTGGAATAGTGGTTTCTGATGCCGAGCTCCTTGGAGAAGTTCTTGAAGGCAGCAGAATCAAACTGGGTGCCGTTATCCGAGACCAGGACTCGCGGGATGCCGAATCTAATGACGATGTTCCTCCAAACAAAATTCTTCGTATCACGCTCGGTGATGGAAGATGGCGATTCTGCTTCTATCCACTTTGTGAAATAATCGGTCGCCACTATCAACCATCTCTTATTTCCTGGAGCTCGGTGGAGTGGTCCCACGATATCCAGTCCCCACTGGGCGAAGGGCCACGGACTGGAGAGTGGGCTCAGATCTTGCGCTGGTTGATGGAGAGAATGGGAGAATTTCTGGCAGTTCTCACATTTCTTGGCATATAGTCGCGTATCCTTTTGCATATATGGCCACCAGTACCCTTGGCTGATCGCGCGGTAAGCCAATGATCTTCCTCCTATATGGCTTCCACAGATCCCTTCATGTATTTCATAGAGAAAGTCCTCGACTTTGCTGGGATGGACGCAATAAAGGTACGGGCCAGTGAATGACTTTCTGTAGAGCTTATCCTCGGGGGATAACCAAAACCGTGTAGCTTTCAATCTGAGCCGGTGGGGCTCAATCTTGTCCTCCGGGAGTTTATCGTCTTTAAGATAGGATATAATTGGATCCATCCAGCTTGGGCCGGAGTCGAGATGAAGGACTTCCCGGGGTGGCTGAAGCTCTATGCTGGGTCTTGCCAGTGATCCCACTTCGATAGTTCTCTTCTTTCCCGCCTCGACAGCGGAGGCTAGGCTAGCTAAGGCATCAGCGTGAGAGTTTGATCCTCTGCTGATCTGTTTGACCTCGGCTGTCTGGAATTCTGAGAGAGACTTCTTTGCGAGGGCGAGGTAGGCAGACATCCTGTCGTCTCGAGCTTGATATTCCCCGGTCAACTGGTTAGTCACCAGCTGACAATCACTGCAGACGATTAGCTGCCGAGCCCCGAGGATTTTGGCACTGTCCAGTCCGGCCAACAAGGCTTCGTACTCCGCTTCATTATTTGACGCTTTGAAATCCAGAGTAAGGGCTTGCTCAATAACCAACCCATCCGGAGTCTGAATGACGGCCCCAGCACCAGCTCGCTTGGCGGTTGACGACCCATCAACGAAGACCTTCCAGACGGAAGCCGGAGATCGGCTTTGAGATAGTCCGTTATCCTCCGGGAGGGGTACCTCGAGTTCATCATCCGCGGGCTCGGGGCCGAGCTGAGTTGGCGCCGAGGTCGGAGGTATGAACTCTACAATGAAGTCCGCCAGGACCTGAGCTTTGATGGCTGTTCTGGGCTGGTATCGAATGTCATATTGCCCGAGTTCTATCGCCCAACGCGAAAGCCTTCCTGAAAAATCAGCCTTTCGAAAAACAGACTTGAGCGGGTGTTTTGTAATCACCGTTACAGTATGGGTTTGAAAATAATGGGAGAGCTTGCGGGAGGCGCTAACTAGTGCCAACGCAAGCTTCTCCAACTGGGTATATCTGGTCTCGGCATCGAGGAGCGATTTGCTTGTGTAATAAACCGGCTTTTGTTGATTTTCCTCCTCTCTGATCAGGACCGAGCTTACAGCTCGATCCGAGACCGCTAGGTACAAATACAATACTTCCCCTAGTTCTGGGGTCGAGAGTAGAGGGGGTGACGAAAGGTAGGCCTTAAGTGCTTGTAAAGCCTGGTCACACTCTGGGGTCCATTGAAATTTAGAATTTTTTCTTAATAATTTAAAGAAAGGCTGGCACTTATCTTAATAATCGATTCAGTGCGGCAGCCATGCCGGTAAGCTTCTGGACTTCTTTTGCAGTAGCCGGGCTCTGTACTCTGAGGATGGCGGAAATCTGATTCGGGTCTGCCTCAATCCCTCTCCTTGTGACCAAGCTCCCCAGGAATTTGCCTGAACCGACGCCAAAGGCGCACTTGGAGGCGTTGAGTTTCAGCTTGTACTCTTTCAGAATGACAAACACTTCGGCCAGATCGGCTAGATGGTTCACGGCTTGTTTAGACTTGACGACCATATCGTCAATGTACACTTCAACAGTGATGCCGAGCTGCGCCCCGAACATCTTGGTGACTAGGCGCTGGTAAGTGGCGCCTGCGTTCTTTAAGCCGAAAGGCATTACCTTATAACAGTAGGTGCCTCTGGGCGTTATGAACGCAGTCTTCTCTTCATCCGGAGCGTACAGAGGTATCTGATGGTTGCCTCGATATGCGTCGAGGAAGCTCATCCGGTCGTGGCCAGCGGTGGCGTCGATCATCTGATCAATCTTCGGGAGTGGGAAGCTGTCCTTGGGGCAGGCCTTGTTGAGATCTGTGAAGTCGACGCACACCCTCCACTTGCCAGTCTTCTTTTTGACCACCACCGTGTTGGCGAGCCAAACCGGGTATTGCACCTCCCTGATCACTCCTGCTTCAAGTAGTTTGCCGACCTCCTCAACCACAGCTTCTGTCTGTGGCAGCCCGGTCCTACGAGCTTTTTGCATCACCGGCTTATGCCCAGGGTCCACGTTCAGCCTATGGCACGCGACCTCGGGATGAATACCGGGCATCTCCTCTAGAGTCCAGGCGAAAGCTCCTATATTTTGGAACAGGAACTCGGTCAGTTCGGATCGCTCGGGCTTGGTAAGCTGGCCGCCGAGGAGGAAGAACCTTTCTGGATCATGTGGGCTGATCCTAACCTCAGTCAGCTCTTCCACACTCTTCTCCTCGGGATCCTGACCGACTCTGTCCAACTCTTTCTCCAATTCGGCCACATTGACCTGTTTAGGCTCGCGACTCCCGGGCACCACGGCCATTAAGCACTGTTGGGCCATTTGCTGGTCTCCCCGTATCGTCACTATTTTTACTCTGTCGTGATCTTCGAGCGGAAATTTCAACTTCTGATGGAGAGTAGAGGGTACCGCTCCCATGCTATGGAGCCAAGTTCTACCCATGATGGCATTGTAGGGGGATGGCATATCAACGACCAAAAAGTCCACCATCACGGAGGCTCCTTCAATCTGGACTTTAAAGGTCACTCTCCCTTTTGGGTACACAGGTTGGGCGCTGAATCCTATCAGAGGAGTTCGGGCCTCCTGCAAGTCTGCTTCTGAGAGTCCCATTTTTCTGAAGCAATCGAAGTAGAGGACTTCGGATGAGCTACCGGGGTCGACAAGGATCCTCTCGACCCTGCAGTTCTTCAGCTTCAATGTGAGGACGAGCGGGTCATTATGTGGGGTTTGCACACCATCCAGATCGCTATCTGAAAACCAAATCCTGGGCTGCTCTCGGCGAGGCCTCTTCGTAACTGGTTTGAGCTCGGCTGCCATCATCTGTTTTTCGTGGGACACCCGCCGCACCTCGGCGTGCGCTTGATTACTCCCTCTGGGTGGGGGAGCGAGGTGTATGACGCTAATGAGCTTTTCGGATCCATCACTGTCCTGACTCCTTTCATTTCTATGCCGAGCTCGAAACTCGTCCCCATTGTCCGCCTTGACATATTCTTTGAGATGTCCGTCTTGGACGAGTTTCTCCAAATGAGACCTGAGGATTCTGCATTCTTCGGTATTGTGGCCATTTTGCCTATGATAAGCACAGAATCTACTCTGGTCGCGGTTGGCCGAATCGCTCCTCATGGGCGGCGACCAGCTGAAGTACGGCCCGGATTTGATCTTTGTCATGATCTTATGGATAGGCTCCTTAAATATGGTATCAATAGCTTTGTAGGGATCGGAAGACAGCCTGAGCTTCTTGTTATCTCTATAGGGAGGTGTTGAAGCCCTCGCCGAGCTAGTCGAGGCTTTATGTCGGCTCGGTTCCTCTCTTCTGGAAGACCGATCTTCCTTCTTTGAAGACTTGCCGTTCCGATCTCTTCGGCTGACGTGAAAGCTTTCCCTGGCTCTGAGCTGGTCATCCTCTTGAGCTATGAAACGGTTCACTTTGGCCATCAGTGCCGAGATAGAGGCAACAGGATTGCCAGCCAGGTCCTTTCGAAGATCATTATCTGGCAGCAAGGCGTTCTGGAACGCAAAGATCGCCACTTCGTCTTTGGAGCCATCGATCTGGCTGTAGACCGTCCAGAACCGCTTGGCGAACTGAGTGACGTTCTCGTGCTACTTCATCCTTAGGGCCATTATATCGGCGTCTGTCTTAGGGATAGCTCTGTAAGCCTGAAACTTCTTTATGAAGGAATGCTGGAGCTGCTGCCAGGTTGAGATGGAATTTTCTGGGAGACCGCAGAACCACTTCAAGGGGAGCTCGCCCAGGCTAGACGAGAAAACCTTACAATTCAAAT
Source organism: Camphora micrantha (assembly GCA_003546025.1). Taxonomy (NCBI): domain Eukaryota; kingdom Viridiplantae; phylum Streptophyta; class Magnoliopsida; order Laurales; family Lauraceae; genus Camphora; species Camphora micrantha. The sequence goes on along the minus strand of QPKB01000005.1, from coordinate 14,450,403 downwards.
GGCCTTCATCTCCCCAGACAGACATCCTCTGCGAGAAATGTCGCAAATGCGCAGCTGGATCCGAAGCCCCTTCGTAAGTTGCGAACCTTGGGACAGTGAACTTCCTCGGTAGGGGATGATCCCTGATGTCACTAGTGAAAGGGGACGTGCCGAGGTCGGCGAACGCGCCAGCGTCCTGATGACTTCGGGTGAGGCCGGCCACTTCCAGGTTCCGCCTAACTGCTTGCTGAATCTGCTCCTCAAGCCATCCCTGAGTATCATGACGGACCTCGGGAATGTCTTCTGACAGTTTCCTTGAAAGGCTGCAGTTACTGCTGGAAGCTTCGTCATTAGCTCGACTACATCTTCTTTCATTCAGATGAAACCTAAGGTCCCTCTGGGGAGGGGTGGTCTGTTGGTGACGAGAAGAATCTCCTCCGCTAGCTTGCAGCAGACGCTGTCTAGCGGCGTCAGCTGCCTCAGCTGTCTCCCTGAGCTGTCGCTGGAGGCGCCTAATGAGGGCATCCTTCTCCCGGATAGTAGCATTCCGCGCCTGAATCTCCTCGTAAGCAGGATCGAAATCCTCATCAAAGCCGCAAACCTCACTATCTCTCCGGCGATCGAGCAAAACCGGGGATTTACGTCGAGTCTGGTGAAGGGTGAGATCTCTCCTCCTAGGAGGCTGGAGAGGGGTCACCACCACCTCCGGGCATGACTCTGGACGGGGCTGATACCCCCGCAACCCCCGCAGATAGACAGGAGTGGACCTCAAGGACTCACGAAAAGGGTTCACTACAGTCCCTGAAGGGCCTGTCTCGGGCGCTTTTCCATCTTTTGCAGCTCTCTCAGCCATAGCTTGAAGGAAGATTGACAATAACGTTGCTTTCCCACAGACGGCGCCAATTGTAAGTGCAAAAACTGTAACTCACAAGATTAGGGGATGCCTTAAAGGACTTAACCAAAATGGCTGTTGAGAGTTGACTGCTCCTAGCTTAGGACACCTGGAAAGGAAGAAGAGAGAGGTCAAAGGACCCTGGCTGCGGGCAGCACAGGGCTCTCCGATGCTTTAGTTAGTGTGGAAATTGAACAAAGGAAGGAGTAGTGAAAAAGAGGGGGGGAGGGAGGAGAATGTCTGTATGTTCTTCCACCTACCTCTTCTGGTTCTCCTTTTTCATATATATGGGCTCTTGGACATTGTACCTCGGGCATGATGATCTGGCTGCTGAGATCATCAGCCCCATGGAGTAATAAATGAAGGTCCATCAAGGTCCATCACAGCCCACATCGCATTAAATACCGGTCTGATCAGCCCATGTTGCATTAAATGCCAGTCACATTGGGCCTGATCCTGTCTGGACTTACTGGCGGCGAAGATCTCATCGGATCCCTCCTTGGGCCTCCCCCTGATGGGGCTGTAGCCGCTGGATGCTGTGTCAGAGGGTCGGACGGCCAGGATGGTATCCGTCTTGTCGTCGCATGCATGAGGGCAGGAGATATTTTAAGCACGCGCCTCGGCTGGCAGTCTCTATAGTTGCAGCCGGGATGCGTGTCAGGACCGGGCTTAGCGGAGGACGGCCTCAGCCGAACTGAGGCCATCAACTGCACCACGGCTGGCGCTCCAATGCCACGGCCGGGATGCGCTCAGCCGGACTGAAGATTAGGACATTAGTCAAACAGCTCTGGGACGATTAGGAATCTCCCCACACAGAAGAATCATAAGAGAATAATTTCAAAGTTAAAACTAATGATTTTATCCTTAATATCTCTAACAAATTAATCCCAGCGCATAAACTCGATCGCCATATGAATCGCCCATAGTCGTGTGCTGAAATTCCCTGCAGCAAGTGGATCTTAACACAAGTTTGGATCCTCTAGGCTATAACTCGGAAATAATTGAACTCTATAGTGGCGAGAAATCCTAAGTTGGAAAGAATGGAACTCTATAATGGTGCCCACCTGCTGAAAATCTGAGCACTTCAAAATTAGCACCCTTTCTTTGTATGGGGCATCATCTTTAGATTTTACCGGAAGTAGAAGTTTGTGACACTCTAGGATTGATTGTTTGATAAACTTGTGATAACACAATCATATGAACTATTCCCTAATCAATTTTCTCTTTTTTTTTTTTTTTTTTTTTTTTTTTTTTTATGAAACTTACAATTCTATAGTGGGGCTAATTCCTGTTAAGGGTAAATTCTAAAGATACCCTATTTAATGATGGTACTTTTTTTTATCTTTTAGTAGTTCAGATATTCAATAAATAGGCACATTTTAGAGTTCCACTCTTTGAACTCAAGATTTCTCTAAGTCAAAGGATCTTAACACTTAAAACATAGGCCGAAAAATATATGCATATATGAGGTCTAGTGCTTTGTGTGTGTGGGTGGGTGGGGATTGGTTTAACCTTTCATGGCCCACTGGGCTAAAAGCATGAGCAACCTGGTTAAAGTTCTACAAATCATGAACTAGAAAGAAACAAGATGAAGTTTAGACAGTTCCAAAATATAAGGTTTCATACTTGAACTATCTGAGTGAGATAAACTCTTGAAATATTAATAGAACCAATTCCGCAAAAGAATGATGCACAAAACTTAATTTCAAAACCACCTACCTAGTCCCATTATGATCAAGTTGTCTCCCTCACATCAAACCATCCTCATTTTCAAGAACTGACAGGCACCTCATCTTGACGCTATCCTCCAGTTTTATCAAAAATTAAAATATAATCAAACTTAAGCTTCCAAGAGACATCACAATGTGAAGGGGTACTTTGCAGTTTTTTTTTAACCTAGATAAAGAAGAGCGTGTACCAATCCTTGAAAAGATTTTTGGAAGCAGCTTTGGTTTTCAGCATGGTAGAAAAGATTTCAATCTCCATAAAGGTGGCAATAAAATAGAAGATGCTTTTTAGTGGCAGGGAGAAGCTTGAGATGCAGATTGCAGAGGGTAGCAGATAAAGATTGGAGGTGGAAAAAATTCAGAGGATTTGTTTGTTTATGGCTAGATATTGCTTTATCCATCCCTTTTAGCAGTGCTACTGCCAACTCTAGGGCAGGCAACATGCTATGCCAGTTTTGCTCTATTTGCCTGGCTTGAATTTGAGCTTGGCTTGTGAGCTAACCAATCCAAGCTTGAACTTAGCACCATTAGCTATAGAAGTGAACTAGACTAAGTTGCGCTCGGCTCCACTCAATTAAGTAAGTATTCATAAAAATAAATGAGCCCGAGACCAAGCTCAACCACAAGCCCAACTCGTTAGTTTGCATAAAATGTATATAGGAGGAAGATAAGCTGAAGCCCATGACCAAGCTTGAGATCAACTCGCTTGGCATCGAGCTCGAGCTCATTCTTCAGCAAGCTTAAGTTTAGTAAAGCGACGAGTCGAGCTCTCGGTCTCTTAATTTTGATTCGAGCTCAAGCAGAACATGTGGTGTGGATTAGGCATTAATTGAGCTCGGGGTCAAGCTCAGCCTAGCTGGACTTAGCTCGGCTCATTTACACCCTACCTAAGAGTTGGGAATTTTTCATTTCAGTCGAGTTTGGATCAGTAAGACTCCTTATTACTTGGGGTGGAAGTGTCAACCCTGATCCTACTCAAAAGTTGAAAGGGTAAACTTAAATTCAAAATTGGCAGGTCAGGGGTTAAGTAATCAGGTTGGGTTGGGATTGACTCCAGTTGGTCGCTCCATTTGCAGGAATAACCCAACCCATATATTAGTCAGTCCAGTTGAAATGTTAAAGAAAGGAATCAACTTGAACCCTGATTACTAAGTCAAGTGAGGGTTGGGTCAAACATTGACACCACTAACCTAATTAACCAATCACAACAGTCTAAGAAGAAATTGAGATAATATAATAGCTTGCCTCTTCAAGATTGGTTTGGGCCAAGTTCTCTGTAGTTTGTTTCTTTTGAGATTCATGTGGTATTCTCTTTCTTTGTTCTCTTGGGTTTTTTTAATGATATCCTCTCTTTTCTACCCAAAAAATAAAAAGAAAGTGGGCCAGAGTTGAGCAATCTAATTTGTTGATCCACTAGGCCTGGACATGGATGATGCATGCATGCACCAAATATCTCCCAAGTGGGACAATCCAGACCGTTGATCATAGCAAATCGATGGTTGAAAATATAGCAAATCAATGGTGTAAATTAGTAAAACAATAATTGATTGAATTACAAGAATGTGGGAGATTTTCCATTCATGGGGCCATCCACTTTGGCCCTCACTATGTGGATGGTTTGGATCACTGATCAGCAGGCTCAGATGTCAACTGAAAAGCCTAGCAAAACCTTACATCCAAGGCCCTACCTTTTCAAACTTTTCTTCTAAAATGGTGAGTATAAAAGAATGAAATACAGTATTAAAACATATAGGCAGACGAACCTTTTGACTGGTATCTAATCCAATTTCCTCTTAAACTAATCTAACAAACATGAGTGTGTGACTGTTTTTTAGCTTGTCAAAGGTCCTCTTTTTTTTTTTTTTAAATCTAAAGCATGTGATCCATGTTTTGATACACTAGTGGGCATATTTAAAGAGATGATTTTGGGCCTTTTTGTTGGCCCACTACTGAAAAAAGCAACTAGCTAGTGCCCACAGGTGGACTGTTGGGCCCCACCTGCCCAATAGAGCATTGTTTTTTGTTAATATCAAATGGGGAAATAATAAAAAGTGGGTATAGTTAAAGGTGGGGTTTTTAACCTTTTGGTAGACCCACTATCCAAAAAAGCAAGTGGCTAGTGCCCACAAGTGGCACTTTTAGGGGCCCACCTCCCCACAAATGATGGGGTTTTTCAATGATGGAAAACTTGAATGGATAAAATCTATTTCCAATAATAATCAATTAGTCAAGAAAGTTCTGATTATATATCATTATAGTCTATTTCCAATATTAATCAATTAGTCAAGAATGTTGTGATTATAAATCATTATAGTAAGTTTTACGGTCAAATCAAAAGTTATAGCCATTGAAAATTATAACTTCAGACCTACACATTTGATTTATTTTGATCTTGACACTCCATCTTATCCCACATCACAAGATCAGGTGGCTACAGTTACCTCATTAGATTCATGTTCTCATAATTTCCCATTAGAAGAAAAGCTCAACAGATGGTAGCTAAGAAAAAACTCTTGAGATTATAAAACTCTATACATCTTAGCTTTGTCTCATCAATCCAGGATTGAATTGAGTTCCTCTCTACCTGCAGGTGTTTGTTGAGCATTATTTCGATCTAGCAGGCTAGTCATTTTTCCATCAACTTCCTAATCAAAGCAGCCTCCTTATCCCATCTAAGTTTCAGTTGCTTAATTTACCAAACAAATAAATAAATCAGTTGCTTAAACTTCAGAGCTCCTAACTTTACTCATCCTTCAGAGATGTTTTTTATTCTTTTTTGAAATCTTGCTAACAAGTTGAGCAGTAAAAGATAAAATGACATTCTCATAACCAAAGGAATTTCTTTTCCAGGGAAACATTGCATTTTTAAAAGATAATCTAGTTTTTTAGAGATTTTATGTGAAGTCCCTAAATTATTTGACAAATATTCAAACAGTTTCACACACACACAGAGTTTAATATACCCATAGATTGATTCATTTTTAGTGAATTTAAAATAATTTTATCTCAAAGTTCATGTTTGGCTTAGGATAGATTAGATTAGAATAAAAGAATTCACGTAGCCAATACAAACATTTTTGAAAAAAGGCTTTGATGATGATGATGATGATTTTAAAACACTATTTTCAACAATACCTTTTTCCGGGATTTTCAACAGCATCTATTGAGTAACTCCAGAAAACCAAAAAATTATGAGAATTCCCAATAATCTCCTAAGAAGAGAAATTGCCAAGAGAGCAATTTATGGAAATCATGAAAGCATAGAATGAAACCCAATAATAAAAGGGGGTTTAGGTTGGTGTCATGAAAAGGGGTCTTATTATTTTAATATAAGCTCCTGACTTTCACATCTGGAAGAGAGTAAAAGAAAATCATGAAAAAGTAAACCTGAGCAGGTAGTAAAGATAATCATGGACGAGTAAAATGCAGTCTCTCCTTGACAAGATTAAAACCTTGACAAGATCAAAACATTCTTTATAGTATCCATCCATCCAATAAAACCCTAATTAGTCCTTGGACTCCACCTATAAGATTTGGCCATACTCAATAATCATATATTTCCTACATTTGTGGCAAAAGTAGTCAAACAATTACACATTTGGGCTCCTATTGATTCATTACTAGAGGGGAAGATGCTCTACATTCGACGTTCCTGGTTCACCCGCGTGTACATTCCAAACCGACATAATCAATGGATCATTAGCATTATTGAATACTAATCAAAGATGAATATCATTCAAACTTCAGAGACACTCTGCAGCGAATACTTTCCAGAGTCTTTGGGAACCAATACAAGAGCATATCCCTTGTTTATATGCATATGGTTTAGATTTGCCTTTAAATCCTAGAAGGAATGGTGGGTGTTTGCTCATTTTCATCCATATTTTGATACTCTAATAGGAACCCACCAAAGAGATTGCCATGTTCTTGTGATTTCCATATATCTATACTACATGCAAAAAGAAAGGAAAAAAGACATATAGAAGAAAGATATTTGGTACACGTATTCTAGTCATTGGAATTTGGACCATCTATTAGAAAACTGATTTAGAGTACGCAGAGAACTTATTCTCTATATCAGTAAGGATGGTCACAAGGCCACACACGTGAGAATTGTAAGAGAAAGTGTGGTTATGAATTTAGAAAAATGTATTTTAGTACTGTTATCTTGCTATATAAACCAAAGGCCAAATGAAAGAAGACTGCAAGATTGGCTACACCCATCTCTTGTCATTACCCTGCCCCCTTTTCCCCTCAGCGAGCAGATAAGACGTCGAGAGAGTGGTGAAGGAGAAAGGTAAGAAAGGTGGTATAGTTGTATGAGACAGCTTTATTGGTTTGCTTGTGAGTTGGGTTTGGTTGTATTTACATCGAGCATGGCTTTGTATTTGTTTGTATTGCAAGAGTTGTTTTTTTAATAATCTACTTAAAAGTGATTTGGTTGAGAGAGAGAGAGAGAGAGAGAGGTAGAGATTTTTCTATCTTTGACTCCACTTCTCATTCATGATGGAGGGAGAGGAAGTGTTTGAAAATGGGTCGTTGACATGGGCGTCTTCTCTAGTCTTCAATCACGTGGGTTGGCTACTTTCTCTTCACACACTAGTTATATATTCCTACCCCTTCGATCAAGCAATTCATTGAGTCACAAAGGTCTTCAGAGTTCAGTCTTTTTCAACTCTCTCTCTCTCTCTCTCGAGTCACAAAGGTCTTCAGAGTTCAGTCTTTTTTAACTCTCACACACACACACACACACACACACACACACACACACACACGGTTGGGTTTTTCTTGGTTAATTAGGCCAGGATAGCTGTTGGGTATCACTAAGGTGGATAGCTGCCGAAACTCGAGTGCTCTAATTGGATTTCTTGGGTTGTGTTGAGTCCAGGGAAGAGTGATTAATAAAGGATCTTCTACTCTTCATTCTTAAGTTCTGGGTGTTTTAGTTATACCATTCACAAATTGCAAGACACTACAAATGCTCCTTTCTTGACTTCCATTTCTTTGATTGGCATTGACATTTAACACTCTCTTTGGCTTCTAAGATGGAAGAGAGCACAATTGCCATAAACAACCGCCAAGTTGTCTACTTCCCTTCCCAAGAGGTCTCCCTAGCCGTCCATCAACAAGGGACCTCCAAATGCTACGATGAGGATGGCCGGATCAAGAGATCAGGTAATGGAAGGACGACCACCCTTCCGCTCCTCCATTACTTGAGTTTTTTCAAAATTTTCAATAAGCATAGTAATGAATTTTCTTTTGCTTTTTAGTTGATGGGTTTTACATGTTCTTGTGTAGGGACCATCTGGACTGCAAGTGCCCACATAATAACGGCTGTGATCGGCTCAGGCGTGCTTTCGCTCGCATGGGCCATTGCCCAGCTGGGTTGGATTGCTGGCCCTATCGTTATGTTCATGTTCTCTTTTGTGATCTACTACACTTCATCTCTCCTCGCCGACTGCTATCGATCCGGTGACCCTGTTACTGGCAAGAGAAATTACACTTACATGGATGCAGTCCATGCCAATCTAGGTGACTATAATTTTTCACTGGATTTCAATGGGAACTGAAAGAAGAATCATATGATCTGTGCTTGGGTTTCTTCTCTTTAACTGAATTGGTTCCCCTTCAGGTGGAGTCAAGGTGAAGATATGTGGTTTCATTCAATATCTCAACCTGTTTGGTGTTGCCATTGGCTACACCATTGCAGCTTCAATAAGCATGATGTGAGATCAATTCTCAGATTCAATCCCTCTTACTCTCTTTGTTACACTGCCCTCTTCATCTTCTAACAATCCAGCAATTCATCAATGCTGTGGTCAGGGCGATCAAGCGGTCTAATTGCTTCCATGAGAAGGGGGACAAGAACCCATGTCATGTGTCCAGCAATCCTTACATGATCATGTTCGGCGTCTCCGAAATCATTTTCTCTCAAATTCCAGACTTTGATCAGATATGGTGGCTTTCTATTGTGGCTGCAGTCATGTCTTTCACTTACTCCTCCATAGGCCTCACCCTCGGAATCGCCAAAGTAGCAGGTAAGAATCAATTTTTATTAGAAGTGCACACCTTATTAGGACTACTCATTTTCTTCTTAGCTTTGTTCCATCAAATTGGAGCCAACTTTAAGAGTTCTACCATTAACCATATAACAAGCTATGATGTCGTAAATTCTAATTACTAGCTATGGCTTATTAGTAGTAATGAACGAGTTAATTCTGTCCAACTTGCTGAAAATGAAAATTCTCTGTTCCATGAAACAGAGACGGGGAGTTTCAAAGGAAGTCTAACTGGAGTTAGCATAGGCTCTGTCGCCCAGACCCAAAAGATATGGAGAAGCTTCCAAGCATTTGGTGACATTGCTTTTGCCTACTCCTATTCTATCATCCTCATCGAAATTCAGGTACTTAAGCCACTACTCATGAGCACAAATTTGTAATTCATCGCTCTTCATATCGATCAATGTCTGATTAAGTTGCTTAAAATGGTGTATAAATCCCAATAGGACACCATAAAATCACCACCATCGGAAGCAAAAACAATGAAGAGGGCCACCCTCCTGAGTGTTACAGTAACAACCGCCTTCTACATGCTCTGTGGCTGCATGGGCTATGCTGCTTTTGGTGACTTAGCACCCGGCAACCTCCTCACCGGATTCGGCTTCTACAACCCCTATTGGCTACTCGACATCGCCAATGCGGCCATCGTCATCCACCTTATTGGAGCTTACCAGGTCTACTGCCAACCTCTGTTTGCATTCATTGAGAAATCCGCGGTGGGGAGATGGCCCAAGAGTGAATTCATTACCAGTGAGATTATGATCCCGGTCCCAGGCTTCCAGCCTTACAAACTTAATCTTTTTCGCCTAGTCTGGCGCTCGGCCTTTGTCACCACCACCACCCTCATTTCCATGCTCCTTCCCTTCTTTAATGATGTTGTGGGCATCCTTGGCGCCTTTGGGTTCTGGCCCCTGACTGTTTACTTCCCTGTGGAGATGTACATTGCCCAAAAGAGGATAGCTAAGTGGAGTACTAGATGGATCTGTCTCCAGACCCTCAGCCTTGCCTGCCTCATCATCTCTATCGCCGCGGCTGCTGGGTCTGTGGCTGGTGTAGCCCTTGACCTCAAGAAATATAAGCCATTCAAGTCCATCTATTGATGATCATCTTTATTGTCATCGTCTTAGTCTTATCTTATCAACCTGGGTCATTTGCTGATCAAATTTTGAAGGAAAAGAAATTAGATGTTCCGTTGCTTTCCTTTATGTTGTTCTGGTAAGCAAGAAAATGCAAAAAAGATTTAGATTGTTGTTTACCTCTGTTCATACCAAACATAGATTGTATGTGTAATCTTTTTCTTTTTCTTTCTACTCTTGTCAAAGAAAGGCTGGGACTGGTGTTCTTTTGTGCCTGTGTGTGTGAGAGTGAGAGATGGTCATGCTGGGAGTCGATGCCTGTGGGGCTCAACTTGATATCCCTATTCTTCTATGGGGAGCACTATACAGCCTTAGGGCGTTTTTTAGGCATCCTAGTTGGGCCTACGGGAACGCATGATGACCATGAAAGTACCTTGGACGGAAAGATCCATATTAGACCTACCTATATGCAAAATCTTGAGTCCATAAGATTATCCTAACATTTTGATCCATGACACTACAATTTAATGATTTAGAGGCACCTTTTTGTCATGATTCCAATCTAACAATGAGAAAAAGTTGAATGAGTGTCAAATTTGGACTAGTGACTACTTATGGGGGTTAGTGTATGTTACAAGACTGAATTGACTCAACATGGGCCCTACGATAAAAAAAAATAATAAAAAAAAAAGAAGAAGAAAAGAGGGGTAGAAAAAAGGGTGTTCTTAAAATGGGGTGTTTTTTGAGAATTTCCCTTCTTAAATTGGGTAAGAATGGAAGAAATTTGTATGGACTATATGTTTAGCTTAGCTCCATGAGGATCACTTGGGCCCACTTTTGTTCAATGCGGCTCTTTTCGCCCTTTCATTCCCCATGAACCAACACCATGCCCCAATTTTATTCTCATCAAAATCTTACTCATCGTTTGATTGAATCTCAGGGGAAAAAAATCATGGTTAAAACACTATTGAACTTTAAGGTTGTTAAATCAAGAGCTCGGATAGTCTAACGGAGCTAACTTTTTGCATAACCATTATCAGTAAAAGAGATATTTCCATCCATCCTACCTCTAATGATAAGAAAACATCCAAATGGGCTCCAAGAGCTGGACCAAATAAACACACATGCAGTCTACTCATAGGGGATCCTCACAAGGCATACAAGTGCGAATATAGTCATCAACGGTGAGAGTGTTGCTACAATCCTTCTCCATTGATAAACACCATAAACAATTAGGACCCATGACTTGCAGTGGTCATTGATATTTATGCACCATCAACAATGGACGAGTCACTACAGTCTAGAAATCTTTTGTTTCTGAGTACAGTACCCTCATCGAATCTTTAGCCCTTTTGGTCAGTGAATCTGAAACGTCCTCTTCATTTTTTGTGTCAACGGAGTGAGAGTGAGATCATTGGCTCATGCTAACATAACATGGATGGACCCTACCAGAGCAGGTATGAGAAGTTTATATTCTACAGTGGAGCAATAGAGATTTTTTTTTCTTATATACCATCCCTACGATTATTATTTCCCAATCTAGCATCTGATTCTAAATATTTCTCAATCTACCACTACAAACCTTCGTGGCAAACCAATCTTGAGCACTTGTCTGAGCACCTGTCTACTTTTCAATGAGATGGTAGACTAACTTAAAGGCTGGCCCATCATTTGTACTTGACTCAATGAGGCCCACATAGGTTTGTCTTGTCAAACTTTAGTCTCTCTCTAAAATGGTTGTGATTTCACTTCAACACGTCTTCGCAGAAGATCTATGAGCATCCAACATCCGGTGATTTCAAATTCGTAGTGGTAAACAAGATTTACGGTTCATGATTTCAATATAAAAAACATTTCAAGTCATATTGGTTTGTGAGAGTAAACAAGAGTTGGTTATGAATTAATCACAACCATTGGTTTGGACACTTGTAAGATAACACACGACTAACATGCGAACAAGGGTAATGATAAATTAACCACTCGTTGCATGTACATGTGGCATTGCCCAACTCAACAACATTTGAAAGTCGAGGCCTGGATGGATGGCTTAATCTTGATGATGCACGTTTCACTTCAAATACCACTGGTTGATGATGAAACATTTCCACCTCATATGCATTTGATTGTTGCCTCAAACCCTGCAATTTCAAATCTATCTCTGGTGTGAATTCAGCTCCAGAAAAAGCCCAAGCCTGACCATCTTGTCGATGGAGGGTATAATATGCATTATACCTATAGAAGGTTAGTTGCACCAACGCTATGATTGGTAAAGCACGAGCAACTTTCAAGATACCGTTAAAAGTTTCAACCACATTTTTAGTCATGTGTCCCCACCTTTTGCCTTCGTCATACAACAATGTCCAAGATGCCAGAGGAATCTTTCGTAGCCATTGAGTAACAGCTCCATCGTCGATGGTGTTAATCTCAGCCCATAATTTTTCAAACTGAGCTTGTTGGGTTAGTAAGGACATCCTGTGGACTACATTCTTCAACTCCCTGTTCTTGAACATAGTGCCGAAATTACTAGCCAGATGTCTAATATCGAAACGGTGATAAGCCAGTGGCCCTCGCCAACCAAGACAGGGATCTTTCATGGCATTGATGATGTTGATATGTCTATCAGAAATGACACATAAACCTTGTCGATCTGTGACCTTATCTCGTAAGCATGCCATAAACCAACTCCATGAAGAGTTTGACTCCCCCTCTGTTACAGCAAATGGCAATGGAAATAGTTGTCCATTCCCATCAAAACCTACAACAATCAACAATTTCCCTTGGTATTTCCCATATAAGTGAGTACCATCTACACATATCACCGGTTGGCAATTCCTAAAGTCTTCAATGGCAGGACCAAATGCCCAAAATACTCGTTTGAACATTTGAACATTTGGGCGGTTTGTTTGTTCACAATTCTAGACAACAACCGTCCTTGGATTTGATCTTTGGAGTGCATCCATGAACTCTGGTAGAACCCTGTACGACTCATCCCAATCACCAAATAACTGAGCAATGGCCATTTGTTTTGTAAGCCACGCTTTCTTGTAAGAAATTGTGAAGTTGAACGGTGCCTTTATGACAGCAATAATAGCACCGATGGTAATAGACAAATCCGTTTTTACTGTCTCTTTGATATAATCTGCAACAAAACCAGAATCAAGTTGAGCATGGTCTCGGTTTATAATAGGATTTGAACAAGTATGAACAAGTTGTAGTCTCGCAATCCTAAAGAAATCATGCCCATCGGGCATCATTGCAGTCAGTTTCCCAATTACAGCCACCTCTTTTTTTGCACTTCAAGATAAGACGACCAGGATCAGAATGTGTTACTTTGTATTGCGCAAGTGCTTCAATGTGGTTCATCTTCACTGCATAAAATCAGTTCTGCCTTCGTTGCAAATTGTGCTTCGACATACAATTTTTCATTTGTATTTTGGAGCTGAACTTGTTGCTGCAACCACTGACTATCCACAACTTGGTTGGCCCAGTTAACATCTATAAATTCTAGAGGTGGAGACTCCATATGGTGAGCAGACGTCCCAGCACCCATACTGTCATGAAATTAAGAGTATGCAGAAGGCCCTGTGTCCATACTGCTTTGAAACTGTGAGAATGTTGTAGGCCCTGCGCTCATATAACCATGAAATTGAGATTGCTGGCCAATCTCGTATTGATGCTCATCACAATCATCAGTCTCCAAGATCTCGTCTTCTTCTTCAGAATCATCGGATCGAAGATCATTGTGGCTAAAAGTGTCAGCGCTGAGAGCACATATATCCTCTTGTGATATCAAATTTGGAATTACATTTAAGTTCACTGTGCTAGCCCTGAGATCCATGGGAGATAGGAGGAAAGGCAGGGACTTTGAGTGTGAAATTGATAAATGAGTTGTGGGAGATAGAACGTTGTTGATAAATTAATTGAAGCGGATAGAATGTTTAACTCTAGGCTAAACGACAAAACAAATAAATTATTTGTACTGCTTTTGGGGATGTGACCTATCATCACCAAAACATGCCAAATTTAAGGTCAAATCTATTTCTCTAGGCTTGACAATTTAGTAATTTTTGGAACAAGCAAACTTTGAGAGAAACCAAAACGTGCCAAATTTTAGAGAGAGACTAAAGTTTGACAAGACAAACCTATGTGGGCCCCATTGAGTCAAGTACAAATGATGGCTCAGCCTTTAAGTTAGTGTGCCATCTCATTGAAAAGTAGACAGGTGCTCAGACAAGTACTCAGGATTAGTTTGCCACGTAGGTTTGTAGTGGTAGATTGAGAAATATTTAGAATCGGATGCTAGATTGGGAAATAATAATTGTAGGGATGGTACATAAGAAAAAAAGTCAGCAATAGAAGCTTCTGTTGACTTTGGCAAAAGATATGGGCCTCTCTTGCTGGAAACAGAGAGATTGTAAAGAGGCACATCAGATGTGATATGAGTGGACCCAGGCCAACCCAAGTAATGTAGGTTTGTGGGTCCTTTGGGTGCCCACCACGGCACCACCAAGGTCATGAGACAAAGTGGGACTTGGTCATAGAAATCAGGTTAAAATTATCATCTACCCAAATCATTCATTTTACTCAGCTTTTAAACTCCATTCGGCAAAAGTGGAATCGAGACAAGACAGTGTGGAAAGCAAAAAACGGATTCCTCTATCTCTTGGTCAGACTCCCAACTTTGAAAAATGGGAGAAGTGAAACAATATGTTAAGAATGCGTTTGGACAATAAGCGGATTCCCCACTAGAGGAAAATTGTTTCAATTTTTCCATACAACCCACTATTCTTTTGGTTGGTGGGACATATTTTCTTTGTAGATAAAAATGAATTAATCATCCCGGATAGAGAGGATTCTGATTTTCTACTGGAGAGGAATGCTGGATTTTTCTTCATCGTGGAAATAAAATATATGCGGAGTATGGAATTCTTTTGTTGCACAAACAATTCATTAGGGCCCTTTGTTTGCATGGAATTGAGTTCACAGGGGTTTTAAGAAATGTATTCTTAAAAGTGATCTTTTTGGGTAGATCTTTTTGGGTAAAATTTCTAAAAGTGATTAAAATTGAAAAACGATAGTGAAGATCCAGTAATTACCCTCAAATAATCTCTCCATTGATAACTCTCCCTGTGATTGCTATGGATCAGGTTGGATTTCGTTATGGGTGTTTTTTGTTTTTTTTAAATAAATATTTTTTTCTGAATGGAATTGAAACTATGACCTAAAGACTACCACTTGTCCTATTATACTATATTAAAGTCAAGCATTCTCAATCTAATTTGGACCGTTAGTTACAATTTTGACCACAGTTCATTCTTCTCTCCTTCATTATCTTTTCTAACCACCCACTTTTGATTCCATGCAACACCGATTTTATCTAATATAACTACCAATGTCTATGTCTCACTGTTCCTCTTCTGATTTTGGTGAAACTCCTTATTGTCCACATCTCCTATTCCATTTCTACATGTTCTCCTCTTTTTTTTCTACCTCACTTCTCATATTCTCTTTCTACTCTATCTACTCTCAATTGTGTAGGGTCATATATTTCCTTAATTTATTTGATTTCTAAAATGAAAGTTTTCAAATAAGGCCTTAAGTTTTTGCCTTATTTAAAAAATGCACATAAGTTTTAAAACATTTTAAATTAGTCAATAAGTTTTCCAATAAGTTTTCAATTAAGGACATCCAGCCATTTAAAGGTAATTTTTTGCTACTTTTCCTCTTAATTTTTTAAAAATACCCAAATTATCCTTTCTTTAAAGTCACGACTTGTTCTAATAGCCACTGCATGCAACCGATCATCATTGAGACGTTGGTTGCCCTCGATCACCATGAAGACACCGATGAAGAAAGGAATGAGAATTGGAGGAATTGAATGAGGGTTTTATTTCAATGAAGGGTAATATGAGTAGTTTTAAAAAATTTAGGAAAAAATCCATCAAAAAATAGCTTTAAATGGACGGATATACTATTTCTTCTGAAACCATAACCTATCTATACTATTTGATGTTGTTAATAGTTAAGGATAATCTTTCGCCCTTGCAAGCAGTTATTGTTACAAGGATAGATTGTAGTATCGGTATCAAAAGTATATTTTGATTAGAATTGGTTTTTTATTATGTTAGAATTTTTTAGGCGTGATGAAATGAAATTAAAAAAAAATTAAGTGCAGAAAAGTGTTTGCAATATAAAATTAAATTGCCGTTAGTTTTCTTTATCTTCATTTTCTCCAACTTTTTTCTACAGTTGAATAAACCTCTAGATTTATATAAAGAGAAAAATAAAACATAAAGGTTTTTAAACTAGTTTCAATATATTTCACATTTTGAACTGAAATAATTATAGAAAATGTGTAGACTATAATTTTTGAGTATTTGTCGATGATACATCATAGTTTTAGCCAAGTTTAAAATTTTAATTTATTTTATGTTTTATTTGATAACAAATTTTTATCACACCACTAACCCACCAATATATATATATTTTTTAATTTGACATATTACCTTTTGCATTGCATTGCCAATCCTATTGTATAAAAACGAGGAGGATTCACATCAAGTTGAAAGTCAGTAATGATGTATGAAAAAAATTATATATACATATATGGAAGATGTGCCTATGAGAGCATCTCTCACCTCTCATACTAAGGTGAGAGATGCTCTCACAGAAGCATCACCCTACATAAATATATATATATATATATATAAGGTTTCTTTTCTTTTGGCCCTGCCCTTGAGGGTAGGATAGGAGCCGTAGACATTATATGCATGCCGAGGGCACTAACGGCTTTGGCTCGACCTACACCCACCTCACATATTTGAGGGTAGAATAAGGGCTTACCCAGTACAAATTACACTATTCAGGATTAGGGTTGTAAACGAGTTAGTTCTGGTCCAAGTCCATTATAGACCTGGAACCAGAACCGTTGAGGAGAAGGTGGAACTGGTTTTTTTTTGCTTTAGAACTGAAACTAGAACCATATATGGGATGTGTCTGGATCCGGGTCCATGTCTAGATCTAGGTAGAGAATTATATTGAAAAAATATGATTTTTAGAAGAGATTTTTGAAAATTGAAATAATATGTCGGGTCTTGCATTAACGGGTCCGAACCAAGGTGTCAAACCCAGACATATGTACTCCTCAAGACCTAAATAAGGACCCACACCCGAATGGTCGAAACCTCGAAGAAACGCGACCATCTGGGACCATTTACATCCCACCCATAGTGTGTACTTAAATACTCACACTTACATTGAAACTCCCAAGCAAGTGTTATAAAAACCACTGGATTGATCTCTGAGAGCCAAAGTCGCGGGAAAAGGCCAAACGAGAAGGGAATGGCGCCTCTTCTGCAGAGCTCTCAACCATGGGTCGAGAAATAGTAACTCATCTCTCTCTCGTTCTTCTTCTTCTTCTCAAAAATCATTCATCTCTCTATCTTTACAAACAACCATCTTCGTCGTCTACTTTGTGATCTGATGATAAGAGGGTTTTTGTGTTTTTGATCAGTCGACCAAAGCAAGTGAAGGACGTGGCTCACCAGGAAGAGGTCGTTCGAGTCCTCACCAACACCCTCGAAACTTCAAATGTAACAACACCCCATTTCAATTCTCTTGCATTTCATTATGATTATCATATCAAATCCTAAAGTGTAGTAGTAACAGTAGCAAGTATTTGTGTTGATTGGCAGTGCCCTCATATGCTTTTCTATGGCCCTCCTGGGACAGGCAAGACCACCACCGCGCTTGCTATTGCACACCAACTGTTTGGGTAATGTTCCAATCCAGTTTTCTTCTTCTTTGATGTTTTAGGGCTTGTTTACTGCTTTTTTGTTTGCATTGAATTACGTTTCTAGGAATTCTAAGCAATGTGTTCTTAGAAGTTGCTAAAATTGAAGAGATAAAGGGGAATAAATCACTCGGAAAACGCAATTGTGGAACATGTAACATGATAACGTCCCACGCCCAAAGTAGGTTGGAGTATAACATTTTTTATTATTATTTTTTTTTTAGAAAAAAAAACACTATACATATATTTATATATACTGAATTTGAATTCCTAGGATTAAGTCATGGTAAATGGAATCTGAGAAAGGAATATTAAAGCGGTGATGGGTGAAGGATGTAAGGTGGAGATTCAGATGTGTCATTGCCTTTCCTAAGATTTGATTCGCTTGGGGTGATGGATGGGTATTTGAATTCCTAGGAATTCATGGTAAAATGGGTTCTGAGGAAGGAATATTAAAGAGGTGAGGGGGTGAAGGATGTAAGGTGGCGATGTAGATAGGTCTGATTGTCCTAGGATTTGATTTTTGAGGTTGATGGCTGGGTATTCATTTTACATTGAAGGGAATATTAATTGATGGCCATTTGTGGGTCATCATCTTTGTTTCTTTAATTATAGCCACTCTAATCGGCATGCAATTTCTAGGAATTCAATTCCATGCAAACAAGTGGGCCCTTAGTAGAGTACGTTTGCAACTTGGTGTTTATGTTTAGTTTCCAGCATATTCAGCTTGAGGCAAATGTGTGGCAGATCAATTGGCCAAAGTTGGTGAAGATCAATTTGTTTTGTTGTGTGAACTTTTGGTGCAATTTCAGTTTCATCTGAGAAAAAGGATAGTCAGCTTGGATGGTTTAAGCTACTGCCAATCTAGATGGTTAGATGATTTAGTAGCTTGAATGATTTAAGTTACTATTAGACTCTCAATTGTTAGATTAGTATTTGACTCCTTTCAGACCTCTTCCATGGCATATATTCTATATGATTGTTTACCGAGGATTTAATGTGCAAATCCATTTTTTTTCACAGGCCTGAACTTTACAAATCAAGGGTGCTAGAACTAAATGCAAGTGATGATCGTGGGATCAATGTTGTGCGAACGAAGATAAAGAATTTTGCAGCGGTTGCTGTAGGTTCTAGTAACCGCTCAGTGTATATATCTATCTGTACACTAAGAATATTTTCACTTACAGCATGAATGTGTCTTATCTAAAGTTGTCATTTCTTATTCCTTTTCGCTTGCATGCTTTCTATTGTCAATGCTAGAGGTTACCCCTGTCCTCCCTTTAAGATTATCATCTTAGATGAGGCAGATTCAATGACCGAAGATGCTCAGGTATGTGTAAATTGTATGCATTACACCTTTCCTTTATGTGTGCCACTTGCATTGCTATGTTTTGATGAACAGAGAATTGTTAATATCGTGTAACTCTCATAAATACATGTCTTCTGGATAGAATGCATTGAGGCGTACCATGGAGACATACTCCAAAGTTACAAGATTCTTCTTCATTTGTAATTACATCAGCAGGTTTATTCCTTCTGCTGCTTCTATCATTTCATTTCGTGTTGTAAAAGTTTATGTAGAGGTTATCAGCACAATTGCTTTGTCTTATTATTATTCTTCTTGTCATTTTGCTTGCTTGTTCTAAATCATAGGATTATAGAGCCACTCGCTTCAAGGTGTGCAAAGTTTAGGTTCAAGCCACTGTCTGAGGATATCATGAGCAGCCGTATATTGCACATATGTAGAGAAGAGGGCCTAAATTTAGATCCGGAGGTACTATAGCATATATATATATATATATATATATATTACAAATTACTCTTTTTAGTCAATTGTCCATTTCAGTGGTCCGACTTATGAAGCCTAGAGCAGACCAGGTTGGACAGGGACCAGCGGGTTGGCTGTTTGGGTTTGGTTGACCCTTGACCCTACCCCATCAGCATATAGCTATTAATCATTGAGACCTAGGGTTGGGGGAAACTTCAAGCCCATCACGTAATCCTCGTCCCTTGATCTATGACCCTCAAATGTTCAAGTGTTTTACCTCTTGCGCCTGATCAGAAGTGTCTGATTCAGTAATTCATAATCTAGTGTTGGGTTGATCTCCTAGTTGGATGAAACCGCCCACCAGCATGGGCTAATGCCTGGTCCAGGGTTCAAAACCCAGATCTATTACGAAATTGACTTCTATGTAGCATCCACTTCTAATTCTAACATCTTTGTGGATGATGAATGCATTAATGTAGGCTCTTTCAACTTTAAGCTCCATTTCTCAAGGTGATCTTCGTCGGGCTATAACATACTTGCAGGTGTGAAAAAGTTTATATCCAGATATATTTATTTATTTTTGAAGTTTATGATGCACTTTGCTTTTTTTTTTTTTTTTTTTTTCAGTTTCAACTTTCAAAAGGTGAGCTAGCCCAAAATTTTTACTTTTCAATACATCATTTGGCATCTTAGTTTTCAGGTTCCCTTTGTATCTGCTTCCTTATCTCAGATATTTGAATGCAGAATTGTATCTGCTCCCCACGTCATGTATTCGAATCCCGCCCGAGGCTTACCCGGTGCACGTGTGTGTGGATTTCATGTGTGCGCCCTAAGGAATAGTCTTCTCGGGTTATCTACTATGGGAAAAACCTCGTCCTAAAAAAAAAGGAAAAACACTAACTGATGATTCTGGTTTTGGCATCTTCAGTATTATGTAAGAAGTTAGAAATTTGCTAAAAGTTTAAAGTTCTTCCAGGAGTATGTCTTGTTGGAAACAAATGTTCACATATTTCTCTCATCATTGGATCAAGACATGGTCATTTTCAATTGTTCTAGGAGTCTTCTATCCTCGTATACATTAGTTGAAACATGAGATGCATGATTATCTTTCCATCTTTACAATAGACTCCATGGAGGTGATGTTTGCAGGAGAAGTGTCAATGAGAATCTGGCAATTGAGTTGAATTATACCCCATAACTCTGGCTATATGAGTGATCCTATCATCATAAAAGTGGATGAGTCTTATCATTAACTTTGACTGAAATGGTAGATTGATTCCAATTGAAGACAACCCCATTGTCAAAAAACAATATTTGATGAAAAGCAGTTTCCTTTATTCTTGAAACTGCCTCTGAGTTCAATTTCAATTCACCATCATCATCAGGTCTTTGTCCTCAACTATGCTACATAAATCTGTGAGATCCCACCTGCCCAGGCTTGCTAGCTTGCTTGTCTCCTAGGGGGCTCATGCTACACTAGGTCCCATATTGGAAATATCCGAGTCCCTTGGGCTTATAAGTTAAATCTCGTCTTAACTCAACATGACGCATTTTAAAACCATGCAGCCCCAAAAATTGTAAGAAACTCTTGAGTTAAGCGTGCTCAGACGGGAGCAATAATAGGATGGGTGACCTCCTGGGAAGTCCTCGCGCGTGCACTTGGGCCAAAGTGAACAATTTCAGACTGTGTTGTGTGGGGCTGTGAGAAATTCTATTTTGGTATTCTAGTCTATCCTGGGCCAAAACCTCAGATAGGTTGTTCTTCAGATCTATCAATGCTACTTCCATCCCTGTCCTCTTTAGCTATCCCTTTATCTCGAGGGGCCATCAACCTGCAGTTCAATTCCTACTAAGAAAGTTAATTTTCTCATTGTTCTTCCAAAATGTTCCCGAGATAGTCTTTTCAACTTTCAAAACCTTGTGGCATTGGAATGAAACCTTGAACTACATGTGCAGTTGTGGATATGAATTAAAAATTGGAAAGTTCTGATTTCTCTTTGATCACCCCAAAACACTAAGGGCCTGTTTGTTTGCACTATAATACATAGGAATTGAATACATAGATTTCATACCATAAGTGGTTAAAAATGAAGATCAAATGTGAATTTTTGTAAATGTGCATCAAATAACCTTTCCTCTTAGGGAAATAGAATCAAAAGAAGATGAGAAATGAATAACCATCCATCACCCTAGCCGTTCATTTCCTATATTCTTTTTATTTTATTTCCCTAAAAGGAAAGATTAGTAGATGCTCATCTGTGAAAATTAACTTTTGATCTTAAGTTTTAACTACTAATCGTATGAATCCTATGTTTTTTAATGAAAAGAAACAAGCCCTAAGGGGTTTTACAAGTTCAATTAGAAATCAAAGAAGGATGCAGATCTTTTTCTTGTTACTGTTAACCATACAGATGTTGACATCATATTTATGGACTTGACAGATTGATGCTCATAAACATTGAAAATATGTGGAAAAATGACCGCATGCCTGTATTGAAATGACAGTTATATTCAAACATCCCTGTTAGATAATGTTATCTGCTGTTGAGTCAG
The DNA here is from genome assembly GCA_003546025.1 of Camphora micrantha. Classification (NCBI taxonomy): domain Eukaryota; kingdom Viridiplantae; phylum Streptophyta; class Magnoliopsida; order Laurales; family Lauraceae; genus Camphora; species Camphora micrantha. The sequence continues at coordinate 14,428,557 of QPKB01000005.1, read as the reverse complement.
TTTGATCTTGATCTTTAATGATGCGTGGAATCCTAGAGAACTCGATAGAGCTCTGGTACCTAGATAAAACTTGAAGATGGAGAAAGAACTGTTCTATTGCTCCATCAATTCCAATGTGGTTGCATATGATTGCATAGATATGAAAGTGGAAATGGTGCCCCTAACTAGCTGTGTTCATGATGAGATAATAATAGCAGACAAAGTAAAGATTCATACAAACCGCATAAATTTATTTATTAACTTAGTATAACTTTTTTTTAATGAACATATACACATTAACAATAAAATGCAATACTGGTGCTTCTAAGAAATACTGACAATAGGACAGTTCAAGCAGTTCTCTTCTATAAAAAGGATCAGTCCATGTATTCATCAAGGTCTTTGGAAAGACATTCAAAATACGCTAGTGTATGCCTATGGATGTGACTGATAACAGTGTCCAGGTCTGTTATATTTTGCACCCGATTGACAATTGGGGCCATATTTGGACCTGAATATCTGAATACCAAGTTTATTATGTTTTGTAATGTATAATTATGATGGTGATCTGGACGATTTGGAAGGAAAGAAACTTAAGATGTTTTGAAGGAATTGCAGTTAGTGAAAGTAGACTGGTAGAGAAATCGAAGTTTTTGGTAGCCTTTTGGATGTCTATTCTCCCTTCTTTTAAGGGATACTCATTAGATCAAATTGTGTATCATTAGAAAGAGGTGGCCTTTTCTTTGACAGAGCCTTAGTTTGCCCTATTTTGTTTTCTTCTGCTTTCAGTACTTTTCTCTTGTATTGTTTGCTCTTTCTTTTTAAAGTAACCATTCAAACAAAAGAGTAATGTATAATTATGATATAAATATATATAATGTATGTTACATATCATTATATATTACATGAAATACACATTAATATAGTAACAATATATTGGAGAATGTTCTCCTACAAGCGGGCTGCATGTGCAGTCCTCTCAACTTCATTGAAAGCTATGATGCCCAGATACAACAAGGATACAGCAAGGACATTCCATGGATATCATAGGGACATGGATTTTATACAAAAAGTGAAGTATCGTTTCTGATACTACATTGTCTATTTTGAAGTATCTGGGCATGAATCATGATAGATTGAAAGCTGTGATTTTTGTAGCTCCGCTGTTATCATGTCATTCTTCAGTTCTTCATCCAAAGCCCTTCTCCTTATTCCTTGAATTGTAACTTGTAACCCTTAAAGATGACATATAGAGCCATATAGAGCCAAATCCAGTCTTCTGTGTACATGCTATAACTATATGGAGAGTTCTAGTACCAGGAGAGATTTCCAAAGCTTGTCATATATTATAGTAATATAACCCCATTTTCTTAATTTCCTTTTTCTTACAATAACCATGGTCAATGAGGTATAAAATTTTGGTTGCCATTAAAGTTGTATTGAAAATTTAATATTTTGGATTCTTTCAGGGTGCTGCTCGTCTGGTTGGATCATCTATTTTTGCCAAGGACCTGATTAATGTGTCGGGGGTAATTTCAATGTTATTCTTTTTCTGCCATTTGTATTCGTTATTTTCTATAGGACCACTAGTTTTCAAATTTTCATACTGTTTCGGCCGAAATGACCAAAAATTTTCGTATCGGTCAAGTGGCCGAAACGAGATTTCGCATAGAAAGTTTAGTCAATTTCAGTCAAAATTTTGGATTCTGTTCAATTTTGGAAAAAATCCTGGATTTCAGTCGAAAAATCACATTTCGGCCGAAATGATATTTTACGTTAATTTTTATTTTTTATTTATTTTAAAATTTTTATACATATATATTCTTTATATTTCTAATATTTTCCCAAAGTGTAATCCCAAAAAGTTTTACTATAATGGATTAAATCCATATTTATTGTTTTATTTTTTATTTGTCTGCATATATATTATTTTTTTATTTCCCCAAAATGTAATTCCAAAAAGTTTTGCCGAAATTCCAAATTGGCCAAGACTTTTCATTTTGGAGAACAGACCAAAACGTGGTCCGAAACGATATTGACAACTATGGTATGGGGAATTTATGTTTATATATATATATATATATATGGGAGATACTCCTATGAGAGATATCTCTCACCTTATATGAGAGATAGGAGTGGGGGCCCTCACATTTAAGTTGTTGGCATTGGATATAGATGTGAGGGCCTCCACTCCTATTTCTCATAGTAAGGTGAGAGATGCTCTCATAGGAGCGTCTCCCTATATATATATATATAAATATATATATATATATATATATATATTTATGCCCCCATGCAATCCCTGCTTATATGGACATTGTTACTAATATATCAAACCATGTTCTGCATAGTGCTACCTGTCGCCTTCTGTGGCGGTATCTTGGAAGTGAACCACATTAATCTGCCTGTCTTGTGTACAAGTTCTCTGTTTCTCTTCTTTTTTTTCCTTTTTTTTTTTTTTTTTTTTGTTTGTTTTCTGATGCAATTCTCATAATACCTTTTTATTTTAGTGGGGGCCAAGTAGGTATCAACACTCTCATCTCATTCTGTCTCAAATTTTCAGGTGATTCCAGCAGCAGTGGTTCAGGCTCTATTTAATGCATGTAAAAGTGGTCAATTTGAATTAGCAAACAAGGAAGTCAATAATATAATTGCAGAGGGATATCCAGTTTCACAGATGCTTTCTCAGGTCTTCATGCAACCTTTATTTTTCCTCTCCATTCTCATCAAGTCACCATTGTCCTTGGATGTTGCCACTGATGTGATGTTTTTCCCAGTTATTTGATGTGATCGTTGTAGCAGAAGAGATATCTGATGAACAGAAGGCAAGAATCTGTAAGAGATTGGCTGAAGCAGATAAGGTCCTTTTTCTATCACCTTTTATAAACTGGTTGCATGTTCCTGGGAAGTGACTGCATGACTCTTCCATTAGCAACTGATGGCCTTTCTGCAGCATGACTTTATACTTGTGGGCTAGTATTCACACATGCACGCCCTTGTCCCTAACCAGCTGAGCTCCTAACAGAGACAACTTTATACCTTATTTACTCTCTCTCCATAAAGGATTTGGTGTTTGTCAGATCTGTTGTGAATCTATCTTTGATCCAGATTGTTCATCTTCTGGGCTATGCCTGTTGGTAGGCTGCACCTCAAATTTCATGCTGTTCAGATGATCCTATGCCTGGACTGTTGGTTGAATTTTTGAGGATTTTAAATGGAGAGTTGGAAAGTAGCCAATGGTTTGTACTCAGCATACAAAAATCCTCTGGTCGGCGGTTAAGATCATCTAGACTGATGTTGCTGTCAGAAACCATTTTTTTCTGATGGCCCATAATATGAACAGTCAAGATCTAGTACATTTGTGTGTCATGTTATGGAGCCATAGCTTGTGGGATTTAGAAAAAATTTCTAACAATGGATACTTCCCCAGTAAATTTTAAAATTTTTTGACAGGAAGCAAGACTATATTCTTAGTATTCAACTTGTTTTTAAAGATGTTTCTTTTGGTGTAAACATGTTAGTGTTGGGTGATTTTTCTTACTTGAGTGAGTTCTACGATTTTCAGTGTTTGGTTGATGGAGCAGATGAATATTTGCAACTTCTGGATGTTGCAAGCCATACAATGCAAGCTCTTTGTAACAGGATATAGCAGTTTTGCTAGAGCATCCTATTGGAGAGACAATACTACTTCAAAATCAAACTGTTTGGTATGTTGTGTCTAGCTCTCTAAGTTATTAATCATGATTGAACAACTTAAAAGAGTTATTATGAAGGAAAGAATATAACACGGCGTTGATGCCTTTATCTTGGTATGATGGATGTTCCCCACTTCCCCTTCTAGATGCTTGTCTCATCGATTCAAGAGGGGCCCTTTTGCGATGTTCATGACCATAGGTATCCTTTTTTTCCCTTGTTCTTCCAATGGTTTGAATGTGATGCATGGCACTTGTCCAGGACGATCAAGGCCGGTTATCTTTTGAGTTGCTATGGTAATGACTTGTTTTGATTAATAGGCGATGGTTAACAGCTTCAGCCCTGCACATTGCAGGTTTCTGAGTTGTGTCTAGAAATGGCAAATTTGAAGATAAAGCTACATTCAAGTGAAGGATTTAGAAGCTAGGAAGATCTTATGACATTTTTGGACATAATGTACATGGACATGTTGGTCTGTGATAGGCACGGATCCTGCATGGAGGCCTGAAAGTCGGATTGACGCCCAGCGTGTTCACAGAGTACTCTTGTTTTAATTTCAGGTTGGGCTGTGCATCACTTACATGGGCTCAGGTTAATCGTACTTAGCAATTGAGCCTGAAAGGCCTGTGTTTATCCTGCAGGCTTAAGATCATAGTTGTATCTAGCCCAATGCAGTTGGGCTGGCCTGGCATGGCCTAGCCCATGAGCACCTTTACTGCAGTTTGCAGGGCTTTTTTTTGAGGATTTCTCATGGACACAACTGCCTCTGTAAGATGGAAATCACAGCGGGGCTGCAAATGTAGGTCATCCAATGATTGTGAACAAAATTTGAACACTACCTGATTGATAGAAATACCATGGAGCAATCTGGGGCCTGATTTTGAATCATATAGTGACCACCTAAGAATGCAAATAAGGCTGATAGAAACAAGTGTGCTACAATGATGAGAATCATGGCGAGTCTCATCTTTTTTCAATGATTTAATTACAGGAGGCCCCCTTGCTAATGAAAACCACTTTGAGAATCACACCTAAATGGTGAGAAACAAGGTGGGAGTTGAAACTGTTGAAAGTCAAATTCAATGCACCTAATGAAGGAAAAAAAAAAAAAAAGAAAAAGAAAGGAAAGATATGATGAGGGCCTCTTTATGATGAAAATAAGTTGGAACCCACCTAACATTGGAGATGTTAAACCTGACCCACTGCCACCATCTATGTTTGGTCCATCAAGCATCAAGTCTGGTTAATGATGGCACTGAGTCCGGGTAACCTGAATCTGCTCCAATTCACAGTTGCACCACTTCATAGCTACCCCTGACAATTCAATGAGCCCTGCTGGGTGAAGTTTGATGCTGTTGTACTCTTTTTAGGGTTGGGTGAGGTTTGATACTGTCGTCCATTTTATTTTAAGATATTTAAATACAAACAATTGTATTTAATATTTTGCACTAAATAGTGAAACAGAGCTTAAGCTTGCAACTGTATGGGGTGTTGGTGTGGCCATATATAAGGACTTTTTATGCTTTTGATTGTTAAAAGAAGGCGAAAAGTTTTAAAAAGCTGGTTTGATAAATTCTAAAATGTATTTTTTTAAGAAGTAAATGTGAAAATCTGGTTTTTTTTTTTTTTTTTAAGTTTTTTTTTTTTTGCGAAGTTGGCATCGATAGGCTTTTTACTTTTTGGTAAATACACACGTCAAATCTTTACCATCAATGCTATTGGTAGAGATTGAAGTGAACGCAGGAAGAGGAGAGATGCTAAAATAGTGGCATTAAACTCTCTCTTCTCCTTCCCTTCTACCTCTCCCATCTCACTCTCCAACCTTTGCCCCTCTCGTCTTAACAACCCCACGCTTCACTGTCTCCTTCTCTAGCTATATTTAGAAGCATTTGCATATCTTCCTCCTTCAAAAGCTAGGATTTTGAAGTTCATATAAACGTAGATAGAACTCCACCATCATTTCTTGAAGTGGAACTTGGTTTTTCCTGGTTGACTCTATATTCTCTTGATTTGTCAAAACCAATGGCTGAATTATCACTTCCATGCCTTGATTCTAGACTGCCCATGTTTTCTCCACTGATCTAAATTCCTGATGCTCCGAAAAGATTCTAAAGTCCAAGCTACAAGCCAAAGATTTCATCCCACCAAGACGAAGCTTAAAAATAAGAAATGCCTCTGCTTGCTCTTTTGTTAATCAGAACTTTCACACCTATTCAAAATTTCTCTTGGACAAGTCGATGGGACACTTTTGAATTAATCTGTAAATTATAAATTTCTATATAGTATAGTGTTCCTGACGAAGGTATCATTTTTAACACATGCACTATGAAAAATTACGGGAGGTAGCCAATGAAGGTAGGTGTTTAACACAAGACCTCTCCCGCTTCTTGAGGCGAAGAGTCCTTGGCAAACTGAGCTTCCACTTGTAGGTTAAAGTAAAGACAACGATTAACACATTATAGGGGCGTTTGGCAAGTCTTATATATATAAGTAACTCAATGGTAAAAGTCACCAGAATATAAATGAGGGTCCTTATATTCTTCAGTAACTGAAGAACGCTACATAGCATCATCAAAGTTGAATGAATCATAGAACAAAGTATAAAATAGTATTGGATTCTGCTATTCAATAGTAATAGAGGATTGATTAGATCTTGAACAAATTTAAACACTAATTGTGCTATACATCAGTAGGAGTGGACACAAGCAGTGTTGGGAAAGTCCTACATCACCAAAGTAATGAGTTTGACAGGACTTCATATACTTGTCTGGGCACCTATCAGCTTAAGCTTTTAAGTTAGTATGCGGTATCATACATGGCATCAAAGAATATCTAACCCCTTGATCCATATGTCCTTAAAGTTTAATAGTTTCAGACGTATCAATTTCTTGTGATTTCAATCCAATGGTGAGTAAAAATTGGAGAGTTTTTTAGAATTCCTCATATATGTGTGAGTAAAAATTGGAGATTTTTTTAGAATTCCTCATATATGTGTGTGCGCTTGCGTGATGCACTATACATCGTTTTACCTTTGTATTTGAATTGATTGATAAATGCAATGTGGGTACGAGTTGAAGTTAATTTGAGTAGTTGCATGTGATTAATTGAATATTCCATGAGAATGAAGTAGTATGTTGGTTTTGTTGCTCATTACTTGTCAAGTTTTTGGCACCATTCATGTTTCTTAAAAGTTTGATAACATTTTGGGTGCCAAAAGCCAAAAGTTAAATAGTTAACCATAAAAAGGCTCTCCAGTGAAACTGTTTAGGAGTTCTTGAACAGCTGAGTCTTGGGCCAAGATGCATCCTAGGCTTCATGGAAATTCCAGTTTATCATCAATGTGATCAAGGCTTATAGGAGGTGGTTGGTGGTGTCTATTCAGCATACTTGAGAGGGGGAGTGGTGTAGCTGATGCTACTGTGAAGAGTGGAGTAGATATGGCCTCCATGCATGTTTAAGGCCATCACCTTTATTTATTTTATTTTTTTTTCTCCTTCCCATCCAAACATTAGAAAGTTCTCTCTACTGTGTCTTTAAACTTTACAGAGCATCAGTCAACATTAGATTTTAACTGGAACATTCATTCTTGTTGCAGCTCATTTGATTCAAGTAGATACAGAGATGAGATGTTAGCTGACGCTTGATGCAAATGATATTACTTCCCCTTTGTTGGAGAAAATATAATAGAAATATATTCAGCCTATAGTTCCTGTTTTTTTTTTCTCTTCTGTAAATAGATATTAGATATCTAGAGTGTAGTTTCATCACAGGCATATGAGTTTGAATAAACTGAGTTCTTTCTCAATTGTATTATCAAGTTTGAGGGCCTGTTTTAGTGGCCCTTGTAGTTTTTCAAGGTGAATCATCTGGGCTAAATTTATAAAGTGGAGAGGGTTTTCTCTCAATGAAGCTGCTTTGGCCTGTTTAGTCTCACCTTTCTGCATGTGGCATTCTGGACAACGCATGTAGTGGACCTTGCGTGTGGCCCATATTGTAAAATCGCGCTGATCGGGATTATGTTGCCCATCCAAATTGACTATCAGAGAACACTTAGACCATGGATTGGAAATCCATGTTTCCCTGCTTTGGTTTTTTCGGGCGACCAATGGTGCAACTTGAAATTTTAGTCTCTGTGGGCACCTTTAGTAGTTCTTTAACTCCTATCTAGGACATAAATGAGATGAGCCAGCTTGATTAACTAGGCTCAGGTGGTCTTGAACTTGAGCTTGACTTATGAGCTAATTGAGAAATGCTCCTCCAGTCCCGGGCTAAGCTCAAGTTGGAGTATATTCAGCCTGACTGAGTTCAGGCTGCACCTAACTCAAGCTAACATTATTTATGAATTTCAAACCGATGACTGAGGCCAATTGGCTTCGTAATAATGGTAAATCCTGAATGGATGTATGTATGCTATAGAGAGCCAAGAGCGTGAGCTTGGGCTTGGGCTATTATGTAATGATATTGTAACTGAGCATAGCTATAACTTGAGTAATTTGACCATGAGGAGCTTATGATTTGTGGGAGAATAATCTCCTGCACATGGTTCCCATGGGAACCGATGAACCGCCTACAGAAGACATCTCATGTGTTGGGTCCCACATATTTGACGTCTCTTATATACTGTTCTCATGTGTGCCATGCGTAGGAGACCAAATTCCATAATCTTTGATACAGTACTAGATACGTAACCATGTAACTCTTGGGATGGCAATGGGTTGGGTTAAAATCCAAGTAGTCCCTAATTCACCAGCCACACCCCCATACTAAATTCGTGATAGGCTTATGATTTGTGATACATACCGCCGCTTATTATATAACTCTTTCAATTGTCTTCAGTACACTAATATCTAAAGTAATTAGAATCAGGTGGGGGCATGGGAGCCAGAAAAGCAAGAATCCACACCAATTTTCGGTCAAAATCTATAAATCCAATGCGTCAAAAATTCTATAAATGCATACCCACCCTGGACTCTGAAGAACCCATCTCCAAGACTCCAACAGGAGCAGGTCTCCCATTTAACCCAAACCTATTGCCATCCCTAACATCATATGTAAATCCAACAGTGAGAATAACTCTAGTTCCCTGTGCGTGTACCATCATATATTGAGTGCAATATTTGAGCAGGTTGCTGCTAGCAAAGATGAGCAATTCAGGCGGCTTCATAATATTGGCATATCTCATGCAGAGGAGATAATCCTTTTTTTTTTTTTTTTTTTTTTTTTTTTTCCTTCAAGAAAAAAAATTTGTGGCATCAATCGAGAGCGGGGTAAATCCCCTATGCCCCAATGTGGTAGTATAGTTTTGAACCCTTAACTTCCGAATGCAAATTATAGACCTACCCAACTGAGCTACCTCTCAGCGTTTTGAGCACTGAACTTACAGTGTGCATCTCCTAGTATGGTTCACCCTATCACCCATCCAAATGGACCCGCCACCCCCGATAGTTACTAATCCTTTTTTTTTTATATTTATATATATATATATATATATTGATCTAAATGGATTGGACTATTGGATTGGCTAAACATTTTTCTTTTTTATAAACCCATTAAATTTGTTGGCCAAGGGAGAAGGTGTTGGGATGTAGGACCCATCTAGATCTTTCTATCCCACCTTGGTCCCATTGGCTAGTGGGCCCCACAACAAGTTGCACACGGGTGCATAGGGTAAACCACTATATGTATATTTGAAATCCTAAAAAATGCCCCATGTAAAGAACCACCCTTTTTGCAACCCTAGTTTTCTTTGAGGGTGATCAAAGGATCACACGGAAATGGAAAGAGAAATCTTGGATAGCACCGGATATCAAGTGCGGGATCCATCCCATACCTCTAATCAAATTCATCCATAACTCACGACTACATATTAAAGAAAACAATTTTATCCTCATCCAATGGTACCCCAATTCGAATAGATGGAAACAAAATGCACCCATCTAATTCTGGGGATCTCATGTGTGTGAATGAATTATATTGTTGATTGATGGGTCCCGGCATGCTACCCTGTATGCGTGTGAAATGATCTTGAACATCTTCAATAAAGGGTTGACCCACATCACCACTTCGACTGTGGTCTTTTCCTGGTGTGTCTCCTCTTTCAACTTCAAGCCCCTAAAAAGTAAAAGCATTCCCTTCTTCTTCTTCTTCTTCTTCTTCTTCTTCTTCATCTGCAATTATTTCTCAATGTCCACCAACTGGGTCGATCTTCCTCAAGATCTGTTGGTGATGATTTGCAATTTTTTGATCTCACCCGATTGTATAAGATTGCAATCTGTTTGCAAGCCATGGCGAGCGACTTTGAAGAATAGCAGTAGCAGACTCCGTGAGCTTCCATGGCTGTTGATGCTCAAAGAAGAAGATCCCGATGCTTTCGATTTCTTTAGTCTCTCTAAGCAGAAGATATTCACCATTCGGCTTCCGGAGATGCGTGGCAAGAGGTGCTGCGGGTCCTTCCAGAACGGGTGGCTAATGACGATGGACTTAGATTTCAACATAAATCTCTTTCATCCCTGGTCTAAAAAGACATTACAACTCCCTCACGAGATCACCTTCAAACGGAACTATGGAGACGAGGAGAGACCATACTACATTGAATATGTTATTGACGTGCACACATTCAAGGCTGCACTCTCGGATGATGCCAGGATGGTGGTGATCATCTGCGGAGTACATTCTGCCCTTTGGATGGTTGGAGATAATGTCTGGAATGTAATTGAGGAGGGCACACCCATGGAAGATGTCATATATCACAATGGACAGTTTTACTCAGTCAGTCGCTCAGGGTCAATATGCCTACATCTACTATGCATTGGGGATGGTTCCCATCCGTGGTGGAAAGATCTCACTGAACACTTTGGACCCCACATTGAGGATGGCAATACCTGGTGGATTTGGGTTTTCTACTTGGTACCAGACATATTTACTGATAGCATGTTTGTGATTATGAGAAGTACGATCACTATGGACGAGAAAGATGATCAAGAAGATAAAGAGTACAGTGATGAAGAGGGTCACTCGAGTCGGCGTATAACTGACCATTTTGAAATTTACAAGATCCCTTTGGGAAAGGAGGAGCCTAATAACAGGTTGAAGAAGATCACAGAGGTGGAAGGCTTGGAAGATAGAATAGTGTTTTTGGGGTATAACTCTTCCATGATTTTCATGGGGAGTGAATTCCCAGGCTTCAAAGGAAATCACATTTATTTTGGAGCCCACCACTGGGATGAAGGACGATATGGATATTGTGATTTGGGTGTTTTTAATGTCGAGGATGGGACTGTTGAACAACTTTTTATAGACAGATTTCAACCTTTGCCGCCTCTTTGGATTGCAACCCCGCCTTATTCCTCGCCTTATTCCTTCCAGAGGGATTAATGACTGTCGGTACCTACTTAGCAGTTATGATTTGTAATTTGGTTAGAGTGTTTAAGTATTATGTCCAAATGCAATTCCAAACAGTTAGATGCTTTTATTCATTTTATTTTACTTTATTTTTTGACTTGCTTTCCTTTATTTCTCTTTCTCCACCGTTTCCATTTGCAATCCTATTTAATATTTTTCTGTTTAAGGCGTTACGATCATATCCTAGATTATTATTGAATGTCCAGGATTGTTGAACTTGTTTGTTTCATATGCTCTCTTTCAATGCTGAGTCTAATTGTAATTGGTGCTTTGTGCTTGTCAGTTGGCTTATTACTCTTCCTACCTTTTGCTGTTTTACTTGGTTTTTCCTAGTTCTGTGTGATACTAGTTTTCCGTTTCTGCCTTGGTTTAGTGGTGATTGATGGTTATGTAGATTTGAAAAACCATACATGTGCATCATATACATTTTTATTTCCTTGTAGACATCAGTGGCAGACCCAGGATTTTTGTTTTGGTGCGGGGAAAAGGAAAAAAAAAAAAAAAAAAGGGCTGAAACTAAGAAAGAAGACAGATGGTCATACAATACAAGAGTCGCTATCCAAACTAAAAACAAAGCAAAAACAGAAAAGAAGCAATTTCTAACATAAACTTTAAGAACAACGAGTGAACAAATAAAAGATGAAAGAAACAAAACCACAGCCCTTCTAGGAATTCAACGCCGTCAACTCATGGTTGATGGAAAAGAAGAATGCACAGACTAAAATTTCGAGTTCTACATAAGTAAGTTTCAAGGTCGAGTAATAGAGAGAAGAGTTCAAGTTAAGATAAATCATTGTCAAGTAATAGATTGATCAAGACATCGAATAATGCCATTGTTGATTACTATTTTATATCCAATTGTAAAAGCTCACATCAACTCTTCTTTTCCTGAATATGCCCATATATGACCCAAGGATCATTGGAATAGTAAGAATGGACTCAAGTACAAAATTTCGCTATATTCATAATTGTAGATCTCAGCTATAAAAAACAGCAGGCAGGTGGCAACTAGCAAGGCACGTTTGGATGTCTCCATTTGAGTAGGTATTGGCCTCTCACTGTCTCACATCACATATCAATATCTTAAATAGTTCTAAGTTTAATAAATGTATGATATATGACAAGGAACAGAACTGCTCTAATCTAAGTCCCCTTTCCATTTTCATCAGTTAAACAATGGAGAAAGAGATATACCCCATATGAGTATGGTTGGGATGGAATCATTGAAAGCTAGAGATCATCAAAAGACACAGGAAACCAAGATAGCTCTTACCAAACCTTGGGCATTACTATTATTTGAGATGCTCTTTCTTCCTTGTATTTAGGGATTGGGGATTAGGATGTAGGGATTTAGGGTTTGGTTTAGTTGTTGAGAGAGACTCGAAGAGAGGTTTTCATTGAATGAGGTTGGGGAGGGGGCTCGATCCGTCATGACTTGGGGTCATGGGCCAGATGGCCCAAGGCTCCTTATGGGTCTTTTCTAGATTGGAGAGCCCCGCCTGCTAATACCCGGGTCTGCCTCTGGTAGACATCATCTCAACTATTGTGAAATCTATTTTGTCCTTATTCTTTTATTTTGTCAATTTCATACGATATACATGTCATGTTACTCCTGCTTCTAGTTTTTATAATTAATCATTTAATTATCATAAAAGTAATCATTCCACTATTTGGTTTCTCTTTTGGTGTGAAAAAAGGAGAATTATATCATACAATCATCAATCTGAGTTTTTCGTTCTTCTTTCTGTCCTAGACTTGTTAGGGTAGATATTCACTGACTGCAGAGTCGATGAATACATTCGATGGAACTAAGACAGGCCAACTTTGTTACCAGTTATAATTTCTCCTCAAGAGAGAGCAAACTTAATGCAGTTCATAACAGCTGAGTAGAACAATGTTTTTAAAGTTGGACCAGATGTTTAATACTTGATTGGACAATTCAGTCCAGGTCAATTCAACTTGTGGTTCAATTTGAACTAATTGTTTGATGTCTTAATTAAACATACAAAATTATTATCAAATCAGGATTCTCAGATTGGTTAACAGGCAAATATGCAGGTTCATACGGGTTTGACGGAGGTCCTTAATGGGTTCTGTTCTTCCCTAAATTCAATCTTGAACGTAATGGTATCATCATTCCCCCGTTTATTCTCTGTGTTTTTTCAGCAGAGAGTGTTCTGATTGTATGGGGATTTCATCTATAGGCAAGAGTGCCCATTTGGTGACATCTCCCATTGTCAGCACGGTGACATCCATTTGAAAATAGTATGCAAAGCTCCTCATTGATATCATACATAAATGTCAAGTGAAACTCTTAAATCTTCTTGAGTCTAGACAATCCTTTATATTTTAAAGTTACACCTGCTGAAGCCTCAAATTTTGTTTGAAATAATGTTAGTCCATTTATTTTTGCTAATGATTTGTAGCTTAATTAATCTAACTATGCGGACCAATGCTTGTTAAGTGTTGTTGTCAAAATAACAGTGGAAACAAGTTAAAAAAATGCATTATCAAATAGGAGACAAGTTTCAGAAAGATACCGGTAAAGGTAAATTTGGTTGATTTCATTTTTACTTATTGAAACTTCATGTAATCTCTATAAATAAATCAAAGATGTTTATTTGGCTTTATCATATATTCACGTGCTCTACTTTTCAAAAAAAAAAACTTGCTCTACTGTTTCATTTGTTTTGTGACCACAGTTAATGAGGATTGCACACCAAGGACCTATTCAAGATAATCTAATAGTTGGCCTATGTGATTGTAAGTGTGGATGAAGCAGGGGGAACTACTTGCAATATTTGTGCTATTTCATATTTTCTGCATGATGGCATTTTAATATATGATGACGATGATACCAAGATACAGATACTGATATGGACTAGAGCATTGCACATGTTGGCAAGAGCCCATTTCCTAAAATTTAGGGCATGTTTTGCATGAGGGTATGCCATGCTATGTAGTGTTTGTTTTATGCTCTATTTACTGCAAAAGCTTTATTGTTTTTTTTTTTTCCTAGTTTTATCGATCAAATTATCATTTCTTAGTTTGTTTAGATACTAAATTGAGTGAAACTATTTATGCCTGCATTCTCTTTAATATTATAAATTCTTCTAGAGCCTAGTATATATTTTCTTATGACCATGTCAAGAATAGCAGAAATTTATAAACAAAATCAGTATCACCTAATACAACTGGATCCATTCTGGGAAATATAACAAACGACAACCTGATCCATTCCAGACACATGTTGTACTGGGTTCCTGTCAATTCCTTTACCGTATGTCATTGTTGGGCATGTGCTGGTCCCAAACCCAGATAAAAAGGAGTGTTTGCAAGGCTGGAAGCTGACTTGTAAAAATTTGTTCAAAGATGATTCAAATCTGCTTTGAATAAATGCATTGACTTACCCTTGCAGTGGGAAAAGGTTATAATTAACTCGAAATTCTAAGTATGATTGTGCAGATAATATTTAGGGAGCTCTTTACTGTCAAACAAATGACATTATTCTAAAATAGAAGGCAGTGGAAGGACCAAACGTTCTCAGGCGTACGTGAAAGGTCGCAGATAAATATCATTTCTTGGAATGTAAGGGGTATGGGGAGTGTAGATAGGAGGTGATTGAAAAGGAAATTGTTTGAAAACTCATAGTAGATCTCTCTTTTCAAGGAGGCTCAAATTCAAAATGCGGACAATCTTGCTAAAGGATTGTGGTGTAGCAAGCATTTCAGGCTCATTCTCATTCTTTACCATGATAGAAGATATGGAAAGTCATAAAGATGGATCATTCGGGCAAAGATGGGATGGGGCTTGGTGTATTTGTGGTTATTGAAATGCCATTAGATATCTAGAGCAGAGATTGTGGGGTTTTGGCTGACTCCATATATGTTGGCCTTTCCCGGAAAGAGTAACCACTTCCCTCAAGTTGAAGGTGATGTTGTTGACTGATAGGACCCTGAATTCTGGAAGGATGGCAGCGCAAGATGCTATGTAAAATTTCATTCTTTATATGATTTCTTCTGCCGAAGAGACATTTCCTTCAAAGCACCTATTGTTTCTTTCTTTCCAAATTGTCCCGGAAAATCACCACGTGAACTTGCCTTTGGACGAGGCTAAAGGTTTAGGGTTTCCCTTTGCTTATATAAGACATGTAGTGCCTCCGTTGAGGTTCAGATTATTATGCATGTAAAGGAATGTCACGTGATTTGGGCTCCCCAAGTTTTCTTCTTCCTCGCCCATGATGGGGAGTTTGGCGTGAGGCCAATTATTTAGGCTTCCCTGATGACCCCATCCATCTTACATCTCCATCTCTACCCGCCCACACCTCTTGCATCATGAGGTGTCAAACATAGGTGCACGGGGTGTAAGGTGAAGTAGTTGAGAGAGTGACACCTAAGCATGAGGTGTCAATTTTGTTGCAACAGGTGGCAGGTAGTGGAGTATGAGGTGACATTTATAGGATCATGTGGTGGCATGTTGATGCAGCCCGGGATAGACCAAACCTGTCACTGAGTTATGGATTCGGTCAAATCCCAGCTGCAGGTTTGGTCTATTCGCGGGCTGCATCACGTGTAATAGCACTGGGTGGCAAACAGAAAAGCCTTTAGAGGAAGGATACATGTCATTTCTTTGTATCTTAATCACATTGGTTAAACACTTACACCCTAGTTTAATATTGGGTCATTACATCCTAAGCCCCTTAAAAAGAAATTTAGTCCTCTAAATTTACATACCAAATCATGAAAAAGGTGCAGGTACTTCTCTCTTACTTCATCTTCTTGTTCCCACATTGCTTCCTTTGTGGTGTGGTGTTGCCAGTGAGCTTTAAGCAATGGAATCACCTTGGCATGATACTATTTTTTTTGCTTGGTGTGGCACTTTTCACAAACTGGCAAGCTTTTTCTTGGGCAGGGCAGTTGCCTTAACACTGTGTTGACTGTTGACTAGCTCTAAAATTAATGTGTTGTGTTTGGTTGCTCCATTGGACAGTCCCAGTTGTTATTTAAAGTGCTAGTCATTATGTCTTATCAGTTTCCAATTTCCCATGTTTCTAATTCTTATATTGCTGCAAGTTAATCAATTCCGGTTGGGAGCTAAGCCCTTTAGATCATCAGCATGTTTTTATCAATTTTTCACAATCAAGTCCAGGCAGAGCATGTTCTGAATTTAGTATCTGTAAGAGGTATATGTCTATTGTGCTAAAACCCTCCTTACTCTTCCCTGTACCCACTATTTTTTTCTATTTATCAATCCTCAAAACAAGTGAACCTAATCTCCTTTTTTTAAAAACATTTATTCATGTTTGTAATGATGGATCAGATGTAAATTTTAATTTGTTTGTATGACATGAGCATGAAACACTAAATCACGCTTGTCAAATAGACTTGGTGATGCCACAGGAGGCTAGTGAGTGTGACAGGTTCACATCAACTCTGGGGTTGGATTGTCCATTTTGCCATGTCACTCATCCTTATTTGTATCTGTGTTCTTTTTCAGTTTGCCTATCTGTAATCTATCATGTCTTTCATTACTGCTACATCATGTTTCTTGAACAGTTTAACACGTCAATTATGTGTATGGAGTTTGTTTCTGATCTTCTGCGTCCAAAATAGCTCTCAACATTTCTTGTTTTTATCTTTCTTCCGCTGGAACTACTAAAGACTTCCTCTTCTGTTCTCATTCTTAATTTTATGGATGTTTGCCGAGTCCAGTATGTGCATTTGTTTTTAGTTCAAGCTCCTGCCCTCTGTTCCCACAGCTCGTCTTCCTCTCTTTCTTGTTGAAGCACTCACCATTTGTTGAAGCGCCAATCTGATGCTACTAACTCATCTCTAATACAAAGCTTTTAAGCCAGAAGTGCTTCAAGAAATCAATTTAGTGATACTCATTTCACTCTGCTGAAAGCTCTGTTATCCTCCTTTCATGTCCTCTCATAAGCAAGTGCTTCTAAGCGAGACTGATCTGTTGCCCAAAGCCATACTTTGATACCACCGCATACTCTTTTATTAGCAAAACCTTCTGTAGCCGGAACCCATTATCAGCTACAAGTTTTGAAGAGTTTTTCATTATTCGTGTTGAGAAACCAGTTCTTGCTGTAAGTCACCAATGGACAACCTACAGTTTTAATAAGTTAGTATCTTCTTGGTTATAGGTTAGGACATTGGATTAGAAATTTAAAACTTGAAAAAGTTATGACTTAGTTTCTATTTCTCATGAGGTGGGCCTTGTGTGGCCCATATTGTACAATCTCGCTGATTGCGATTACTTTGCTCTACCAGATTGACTGTCAGAGTGTAACATTTTTTAACCCCCACTTAGGCCATGGATTGGAAATACCATGTATCTCTGGTTCGGTTTTCTTTGGTGACTTGTGGCATTGCTTGCCAAACGAGCATCTTTAGATTATCTATCATTGCATTTTTATTGTTATCATTGATCATCATGAATATCAGAGAGTAATTCCATCTATGTTGGGTTTTCAATGTGAGTCTCTTCCATTCAAACCCTTTCTGCTCAAGCCACTCTGGGGTACATTTGCCGACCTCACTTGTGAAAACTGAAAAATAACATATGTTAATCAACCTTACATTTTTGTATACATGGACAGAGTCTCTGTGGAGAAAGCATAAAAGATCAGAGGTCATGAGTAGTAATCTCATAAATATGGGCATTGCATTGAGTAATGGACATTTTGATGTCGCTCTTGCTCTTTTATCCATTGAACAGGTCATCATTATCTGCCTAAACCTACTCTTCTAATACCAGTCTTAAAAGCCTTAGAGCTTTTTATTTTATTTTATTTTCAATTTTTAGTTTTTTTTATACACTGGTGGCACGTATGTAAAACTAAGGTCGAATGCGTACAGTCGATATTTTTTGTTTTATATAAGCAAGCACCATACGTACAGTCGAATGCGAATGCATGTTCTTTATTCATCTTTAAAATCTTATCAAAGTCGTAAAAGATTCTTACGAGGTTTCGTTAACTACCAAATAACCTTTTAAAAATACAAGTGATAAAAGAAAGAGAGAATAAAGAAAGAAAAAAGGTAAAAGATTATTAATATTAGCTTATTGGCTATAGTCATTCTCGCTTAGTCGAATCGCTTAGAATCGTAAGATTCAATGAAACGCGTATCAAATCGTAGGATTCACACCTGAATCCTAAGATTCATTTGTAAATGGGATTCATTACATAGATACGAATCATTTTCCTTAAGATTCGGGATACAAATTTGGATTCGGGATACGAATTGTAGGATTCTAATAACTATGGTTGTCCCCGTTAACTTTATCGTGACCATTCATATCACACCTGTCTCTATCTTAAAAGGCCCTACCCAAATGATTTCATCCTGTTTGGAGTAATATAAACCGTTTGATAAATCAATTCATGAAAACGAACTTAAATAAGTTGTTGGTTTTTCATATGTATATGTAATCAGTGATGTTGATTTCTCAATTTTCAATTCTAACAAGATGTAAATTTTATATTTTGGGTAGCTTGAAATAAGAAATTTTCTAAAATTAAAAAATTCTAACAAGGGTATTTTGGTCAGTATTATGTAAATTTTATTCCATTCTGGACATCATTCCAGCGTACCAAACGCAGGAATCAGGAATCAGAATTCTATTACTGGATTGATTCTTCAGTAAAACCAAACGTTGGAATGGAAATGATCATTCCTGCCTCATTCCATTCCAGACTCATTCCGGTCTCCATTCCATTCCCGCCTAAGACTATTCTAGCGAACCAAATGCTACCTAAGGAGATTTGCTTCCTACTATACTTGGTGGATGGGGTTGTCGAAGGGTCGGGCTCGGGCAAGCCCTTACCCTACCCTACCCTACCCTACCCTCATTTACATGGGTCAGGCCCAAGTTGAACCCAAAGCTTTCAGAGCCCTTGGCGGGCCTATAATACCCAAGTCTTTACTCTACTCTCAAGGGCTAGGGCCATGCTATAGCCCAAAAAATGAGTTTTTTTTTTTATATTAGTAAAGAGTAATTTTCTTGTACCACGATGCTAACTTCCTTTGTTCAAGCTAAGGACTGGTGTAATGTAAAAGTCAATCTTTTGGTGCCACTTTAAAAAAAAATGCACAAAATATGTAACTTTTTTCATCGTAAAAAATATTGTTAATGATTAAATGAAATAAGCTAATTTGATAGTATTGTGACATGAACTTAGGTAATAGAAGACACTATTAAAGACCTTAGCACATGAGCAGTAATTACATAATTTAAGTAATGTGCTTGGTTTTGTTTATCACAAGCTATTAATAAGATTGTTGTGGTTGAAGTTCTACTAGTTGTACCTTCTTTTTACTAGTTCATGGACTAGATTTTTTTCTATAAAGGAATAATACGGACCCTCAAAGCCTGTTTGACAAATCTCATCTGGTACAATTATATTTACATCAAATAGTCTTTAAACATTTTCCAATTAAATCATTTGACCACTCTTAATTTAGCATTAATCCTAACTTGTAATTCTTTGAAACGTCACCATTAGATTTTATAACAAAGTAATTAAGCTTTGACCACCTTAGATGAATGATGAAGATGATTTAATACATCCAAATATGGGTTAATTCCTTATTTGGGCTTCAATTGAATAAAACAACAATAATATACGTAAAGTGAATAAAAGAAATTACTAGTGATTAGTGGCTAGTGGCTAAAGCTTAACCCCACTCGATGGTGATGTTGATGGCCATCCATTTGGACCCTGAAACTTCAGCAATTTACATCATAGTAGTCAATTATGTTTCATTTCGACCCAAATGGCCAGGATTTTCCATTCTCGACCTTCAACCAAAACGGAATGGGGGTAAAAAAAAAAAAAAAAAAGGATTCCGGTCTATTTCGATTGTCCATTTTGGTCCGCTTAGGCTTGTAGCACAATTTTTACTATTTTTTTTATTTTTTCACTCAACATGCACATCAAGAAACATGCATAATTTATATTTTATTTTTATGCTTTTTACATATATATATAATTCTTATTATTCCAAAAAGTTACTGAGAAAAGTTTTGTCGAAACTTCAAAATACCGAAATATTCCATCTAGAAGACTAGACAGAAATGACGACCAAAACGGAATTGACAACAATGATTTACATTAATGATGAAAATCAATTTAGTCAATGACTACTTAAATTTTATTTTCATTGAAGAATATGTTTATGTTGGGCAAACATAGAATCAAACATAGGTGGCGATATTGTGGGCTATGAGAATATCCATAAAAAAGTTCATCTAAGATTTGATTATTATTATTATTTTCTTAAAGATAATAAGTTTTTTTGAAAGGTAATAATTTGGCTATTATTGTTTGACAAAATATTAACTATCTATCATTAAATGATAATTAGAGAGATTATTTATATATATATATAATGTATTTTATATGTTAATATAAGTCAGGCCTAGCTCAGCCCCTCAAGATTGCGGGCTTTACAAGATTGGCCCCTACCCTACTCTTGGGCTTTGGGAAAAAAAAAAAAAAAAGCCCTTGATTTGCGGGCTTCTGTTGGCCAAGTCGGGTAGGGCCCTCTCATCAAAGGGCCGGATTGACGGCCCTATCGGTGGATGGTTCATTTGCTTATATTCCTAACAAGTGGAATAAAGAGGCAGATTCACTTGCAAAATCATAGTTGTTAATATCCGTAGCTTTTATGTTTGGATTCTTTGGAATGTCTGCTAGTCAATAGCTCATTGAACTGCTCCACACAGCTGACATGTAATTCTACAACAAGAATTAATGAAATCGGTGGAAACTTGTCTAGGCTCTCATAAGATCTCTGTGAACAAATGAACCAAGTTTCCAATCTCTCAATTTCTGAACTTGGAATTGGTAGGGAACATGGAACGATATTAGTTGTTCCTTTTGCAACCAAGACTTCAAAATCTTGAATTCTGGTAAACCTCGGGTAGATATACCTTTGCTTGTAACATAATTCACTGAACTGGGCAACTATTATTATATATTATAGATGTAGGCATCGATTTTGAAATTGAGTTCCAACTTTGCAATTGATTGAGAAATTGAAGCTTGATTTTGTCCAATTTCGCAATTAATTGTGAAATTGGAGCTTTATTTTGCAATTGATTTGATCTAATTTCGATTTAGAGAAAAACTTTATTATTTTAGATTTTTATTGCAATTTGAATTATTGTGGACTCTCTCTTGGCTCTCATCTTATCAATTCACAATTCATCCATCCAAAGTCTCTTAGACTTTGAATCTTTTAAAAATTCAAATTTCAATACTCAATTCAAATTTGATTTGGAGATTCTTACTATACATTATCCTTTTAAATAAACTTTGATATATAGCATCCAAAAACCGATAAATGAAATATTCTTCGATTTTAATTTACTTTCTTCTCATCAATTAATATATCCAAAAATTGCCCCAAATTGGATATAATTTTATTTTTGGGCTCGCCTGTCTTACTAGTTATTATATATTATAATGTGGACTTACCTCATGTATATGGTACATGGGCCCGAAAGGTACCTACAACAAAAAGAGCATGTAATCATCATTTCTAAGCTATATCTAAATAATTTTATAAAATAACTGCAAAAAAAAAAAAAAATACAAAATGCTAGTAGAATTGCATATGATTTTCGAAAACTAAATCAACAAAAAATGGGTATTTTTTATGGCTTGGAAGTGAAATAGGTGTTGGAGAAAAAGAAAGGTAGCATCTTATGTATTTGGAAGAAGGAAGAAAGAAGTATAGTAGAAGAAATGAAAAAAAAAAAATTAAAAAAGGGGATCTTACAGAGAGAGAGAAAAAAAAAAAACGTTAAAGTGGTCGAAGACCAAAAAGGCCTTTAAACTTCAATATGGACCATAAAGGCCATCCCGCCACTTTATTATTATTATTATTTTTTTGTTGCTTTGCTGAGTAGCGATATCGTTGCTTATGTATAATGTGAGCAGTGATATCACTGCTCATGTCATCTTCTTCTTTACCTACGTTCAAGGCCACTACCAAGCTCTGATGAGATTGATTCGCTCCTAGGGCTTCCAATTTTTCAGATTCTTTCCCAGAGATGAATCTCTCATATTGAAACAAAAATCATCATCGAATTTGATAGGAATAGAATCTTTACAAATTTCACCAGCTTCTAATTGAATTCGTAAGTAACTTGAGAAAATCTGACTAAATTGAATGAAGTTCTTTACAAATCTTTCAGAGTCTCGATAAGGGTTAAGGTTTTAAAAGTCTTTCAAAGCTTTCAAAGTCGAAGTAGGAGCATTCGTTCAGATTTGCAAAAGCCAGAGGGGGTTGGAAGATGATGAATGCCGGTTGGTGTTTGTAGACGGGCATTTGGGAAATGTGACCAAGTTGTAAGTGGGTCGGTCAAGTTTGTTTAGTTGCTTGATTTGTAGGTTTAGAGATGATTAAAGAAAACTAGGTGGGTCCTTCTTCAGTTGAATGAGTGGAGTGAACGTGGAAAGTGGAGAAGAAGGTGTTTGGAGATGATTTGAAAAAACAAGGTGGGTTCTTACTCAGTTGAATGGGTGAAGAGTGAACATAGAAAGTGAAGAAGAAAGTGATGCAATAAGCTGCGATATTGATGCTCAATACAGGAAAAAGGAAAAACAACAAAAAAGGGCCTCTGGGACCAATTCGGTGCATAAAAAACTTTGAAGGCCTTTTTGGTCTCCACCAGGTTTAAGGGGATTTTTCCAATAAAATCCTCTAAAAACCTTGAAACATAGTCGGTCGATATTCTGATTGATATTTTCAAAATATCGGCCAATAGTATTCAATATTTTGGGGATATTTTGATATGACGACACCGAGACCGATACGCATCAAATTATCATACCGTTATCAATCGAGAATTTACACCATGATTAGAGAGTATACCTTGGATATCTAGTTTTTGACCTCTTTCTTCTACAACCCATCTACAAAGATAAAAAGTACTAGGATATAAAATAAGTACCCAAAGGGCCAGTTTCTTTGCATTAGATTACATTGCAATACAAGGCCAAATGATCTCCACGAAGGACTTTTAAAGAGGTGAGGGCGGAAGGATATGACATAGAGGATAGGTAATAAAGTCGAGAGGTAGATAAGACCTAACATTTGAGGATTGAATTACTAGGATTGGGCATTCATTTCCCATCTTCTGTTGATTCCATTTCCATGGAGAGGTTCTTTGAAGGGCCTTTTTTTATATTCCCTTCGGTCTTCCTTTTTACCACTTACATATGAATTATTCCAATTGGACAATTCCTATGTATTCTAACATAAACAAACAGTCCCTGTCAGACATACCTTCACATACAAATGGGTCACATAACATACCCAATGTTTGACGATACAGGACATTATCTTACCTATCCTCAAGAAAATATAAAGGTGCATGTTATCTCTGTTGCCCTGTACAAACATCAGGGCTTGAGCCTGTGGTGAGATTCCCAAATGCACTCTGGAACATTGTCAACAGTGAAAATTCTAAGCAATAGAAGCTGCAGATGTTCCCTATCACTGGATTTCACCACAGCCCTACAACAGAAAGAAGTCCAAGATCAGGCCTAACAGGACAGTTTAAATTGCGGAAAGCTTCTTGAATAAATTCCAGAGAGTCGACCATGGAAATTCTTCTTTCATTTCCAAGAGATAAAGATGTCACCATCTTCCAGTCGGTAAATTTAGATGTCACCATCTTCAGGTCGGTAAATTTCAGCATGTGCAAAGATCTGCTATTGGGATGACAAATTCTTTCACCAGGAAAGGGGTGGAAAGCAATACAGCATGCTTCTTTATTATAGTTTGTGTGTTCAACTCATTGTATGGCATGAACCTACAGCACTCACTGTAATCATCATGTGTTTTGTTGTGTACTTCTCTTCTTAATCTGAATAAAATTTACCAGTCCCAAATCTAAAAGAACGCAAAAATCATAACCAACAAATAGAAACTAAGTCTTAACTTTTCCAAGTTTTAAATTTCCAATCCAACGTCCTATCCTAACCAAGAAGATACTAACTTACTAAAACTGAAAGCTGTTACTAAAACTGAAAGCTGTCCTGTCCACTGTTGACTTACCGCAAGAACTGGTTTCTCAACACGAATAAAGGCCCCAAGTTGTGAGACCCCCTTTAGCTGAGTGCATCAACATATAATATGAAAAACTCTTCAAAACTTGTAGCTGAAAATGGCTTCTGGCTACAGAGGGTTTTCCTAATAAAAGAGTATCCGGTGGTACTAAAGTAGGCTTTGGGCAACAGATCAGTCTAGCTTAGAAGCACTTGCTTATGAAAGGACATGTAAGAAGGATAACAGAGCTTTCAGCAAAGCGAAATGAGTATCATTAAATTGATTTCTTGAAGCAATTCTGGCTTAAAAGCTTTGTATTTGAGATGAGTTAATAGCATCAGATTGGAGCTTCAACAAATGGAGAGTGCTTCAACAAGAAAGAGAGGAAGTTGAGAGCTGCAGGAACAGAGGGCACGAGCTGGAACTAAAAACAAATGCACACACTGGAGTCGGCAAACATCCATAAAATTAAGAATGAGAACAGAAGAGGAAGTCTTTAGTAGTTCCAGTGGAAGAGAGATAAAAACAAGAAATGCCAAGAGCTATTTTGGACGCAGAAGATTAGAAACAAACTCCATACACATAATTGATGTGTTAACTGTTCAAGAAACATGATGTAGCAGTTACGAAAGACATGATAGATTACAGATTGGCAAACTGAAAAGGAACACAGACACAAATAAGGATGAGTGACATGGCAAAATGTACAATCCAACCCAGATAGACAGGGTAAAACAAAAGTGATAATGATGAAACGAAAGAAGATACAATAAGAAAGATTCATATAAAGAAAATGCAAGAAAGATTCATATAAAGAAAATGCAAGATATTAACAGGATCAGTCAACATCCTGCCTTCTTTTCCCCTGCACAGGCACTTCACACAAATCAAACAGGGTTTTGATCTGGTGATAAAAGTTATACACCAAAGTCCTAACTTCGTGTGAACCTTACATCCTATTCCAACCCGGCCCACCTACGATCCATCAAACCCTGTCACACTCACTACCCTCCTGTGGCATCACCAAGTCTATTTGACAAGCGTGATTTAGTGTTTCATGCTCATGTCGTACAAACAAATTAAAATTTACATCTGATCCATCATTACAAACATGAATAAATTAATATTTTTTAAAAAAAAGGAGATCAGGTTCACATGTTTTGAGGATTGATAAATAGAAAAAATAGTGGGTACAGGGAAGAGTAAGGAGGGTTTTAGCACAATAGACATATACCTCTTACAAATACTAAATTCAGAACATGCTCTGCCTGGACTTGATTGTGAAAAATTGATAAAAACATGCAGATGATCTAAAGGGCTTAGCTCCCAACCGGAATTGATTAACTTGCAGCAATATAAGAATTAGAAACATGGGAAATTGGAAACTGATAAGACATAATGACTAGCACTTTAAATAACAACTGGGACATGCCAATGGAGCAACCAAACACAACAAATTAATTTTAGAGCTAGTCAACAGTCAACACACACCGTTGATCAGTGGTAAGGCACCTACTTGCCCAAGAAAAAGCTTGCCAATTTGTGGCAAGTGCCACACCAAGCAAAAAGAATAGTATCATGCCAAGGTGATTCCATTGCTTAAAGTTCACTGGCAACACCACCACAAAGGAAGCAATGTGGGAACAAGAAGATGAAGTAACAGAGAAGTACCTGCACCTTTTTCATGATTTGGTATGTAAATTTAGAGGACTAAATTTCTTTTTAAGGGGCTTAGGATGTACTGACCCAATATTAAACTAGGGTGCAAGTGTTTAACCAATGTGATTAAGATACAAAGAAATGACATGTGTCCTTCCCCTACAGGCTTTTCTGTTTGCCACCTCGTGCTATTACACATGTGATGCAGCCCGGGAATAGACCAAACCTGCTGGGATTTGACCAAATCTAGATGGATTCTAAGCAATCAACAGCGCACGATCAGGAAGCCAACTCAATGACAGGTTTGGTCTAATCCTAGGCTGCATCAACATGCCACCACATGCTACTATAAATGTCACCTCATACTTCACTACCTGCCACCTGTTGCAACACATTTGACACCTAATGCTTAGGTGTCACTCTCTCAACTACTTCACGTTACACCCCATGCACCTATGTTTGACACCTCATGATGCATGAGGTACGGGCGGGTAGAGACAGAGATGGAAGATGGATGAGGTCATCAGGGAAGCCTAAATAACTGGCCTCACGCCAAACTCCCCATCACGGGCGAGGAAGAAGAAGAGAACTTGGGAAACCCAAATCACTCGACAACCTCAACAGAGGCACTACATGTCTTATAAAAGCAAAGGGAAACCCTAAACCTTTAGCCTCGTCCAAAGGCAAGCTCATGTGGCGATTTTCCTGGACAATTTGGAAAGAAAGAAACAATAGGTGCTTTGAAGGAAATGTCTCTTCGGCGGAAGAAATCACATAAAGAATGAAATTTTACGTAGCATCTTGCGCTGCTATCCTTCCTGAATTCAGGGTCCTATCACTCAACAACATCACGTTCAACTTGAGGGAAGTGGTAACTCTTTCCAGGAGAGGCCAACATATATGGAGTACTCAGCCAAAACCCCACAATCTCTTCTCTAGATATCTAATGGCATTTCAATAACCACAAATACACTAAGCCCCATCCCATCTTGCCCGAATGATCCATTTTTATGACTTTCCATATCTTCTATCATGGTAAAGATTCAAGAATGAGCCTGAAATGCTTGCTACACCACAATCCTTTGGCAAGATTGTCCGCATTTTGAATTTTAGCCACCTTGAAAAGAGATCCACTTAGATTTTTCAAACAACTTTCTTTTCAATCACCTCCTATCTACACTCCCCATACCCCTTACATTCCAAGAAATGATATTCATCTGCCACCTTTCACGTACACCTGAGAACGTTTGGTCCTTCCACTGCCTTCTATTTTAGAATAATGTGATTTGTTTGACAGTAAAGAGCTCCCTAAATATTATCTACACAATCATACTTACAATTTCAAGTTAATTATAACCTTTCCCCACTGCAAGGGCAGGTCAATGCATTTATTCAAAGCAGATTTGAATCATCTTTCAACAAATTTTTAGACAGCTTCCAGCCTTGCAAACACTTATTTCTATCTGGGTTTGGGACCAACACATGCCCAACAATGACATACAGTAAAGGAATTGACAGGAACCCAGTACAGCATGTGTTTGGAATGGATCAGGTTGTCTTTTGTTCTCTTTCCCAGAATGGATCCAGTTGTATCAGGTGATACTGATTTTGTTTATAAATTTTTTCTATTCTTGACATGGTCATAAGAAAATATATCCTAGGCTCTAGAAGGATTTATAATACTAAAGAGAATGCAAGCATTATCAAATTAGAGATTAATTAAGTTACAAACAAATTATTAGTAAAAACAAATGGACTAAAATTATTTCAATCAAAATTTCAGGCTTCGGCAGGTGTAACTTCAAAATATGAAGGATGGTCAAGACCCAAGAAGAGATTAGAGAGTTTCACTTGATATTAATGTAAGATATCAATGAGGAGTTTTGCATACTATTTTCACATGGGTGTTGTCACCTTATTGACAATGGGAGATGTCACAAAATGGGCACTCTCGCCTAGACAAAACCCCCATATAATCAGAACACTCTCCGCTGAAAAAGGAAATAAAAGGCATCATGAAAGTATTAAGTTCAAGCTTAAATTTATGGAAGAACAGAACCAATAAAGAACCTCAGGTAAACTAGTATGAACATGCAGTATTTGCCAGTTACCAATTAAAAAATTCTCAGTTGTTAATAACATTATATGTTAATTAAGACATTAAGCAATTGGTTCAAATTGAACCACCGGTTGAATTGACCCAGACTGAATTGTCCGATCAAGTAGTTAAACATCTGGTCCGACTTTAAAACATTGTTCTACTCAGCTGTTATGAACTACATTAAGTTTGCTCTCTCTAGAGGAGAAACTATAACCAGTAACAAAGTTGGTTCTGTCTTAGTTCCATCAAATGTCTTCATAGATTCTACAATCAGTGAATATCTACCCTAACAAATCTAGGGCAGAAAGAAGAAAAAAAAAAAATTGGATTGATGATTATACGATGTAATTATCCTTCTTTCAAAACAAAAGAGAAATCAAATAGAGGCATGCTTACTTTTATGTTAACAAGTGATTAACTGTGAAAACTAGAAGCAGGTTTAACATGACATGTATATCGTGCTCTCAGCTATGATGACAGATACGAAATTGATAAACTAAAAGAATAAGGAAAAACAAAAAAGATTTCACAATGGTTGAGATGATGCCTAAAAGATTTTGAACTAATAAAAATGTATATGATGCACGCATGTAGTTTTCCAAATCTACATAACCATCAATCACCACTCACCAAGGCCAAAAAGCAGAAAACTAGTATCATACAGAACTGGAAAAAACCAAGTAAAAAAGCAAAAGGTAAGAAGAGCAATAAGCCGACTGACCAGCACAAAACTCCAATTACAATTAGGCTCAGCATTGAAGGGGAGCATATGAAACAAATAAGTTCAATAATCTAGGACATTCAATAATAATGTAGCATAGGATCCTAACTCCTTAAACAAAAAATATAAAATAGAATCGCAAATGGAAACGGTAAAGAAATACAGATAAACGAAAAAAAGCCAAAAAATAAAGTAAAATAAGATAAATAAAAGCATCTGTCTGTTTGGCATTGCATTTGGACATAATACTAGAATGCTCTAACAAAATTAGAAATGTGAACTGCTAAGTAGATACCAACGGTCATTCCATGAGTAGCTTTTCTCCAAAATCCCTCTTTAAGGAATAAGGTGGGGTTGCAATCCAAAGAGGTGGCAATGACATTGGATGAAATCTGTCTGTAAAAAGGTTTTGGACAGTCCGATCCTCAACATTATAAACACCTGAATCACAACATCCGTATGGACTTTCATAATAACATTCCATTCTGTTGTCTCCAAAATATATGCGATTTCCTTTGAAGCCCGGGAATTTGCTCGCCATGACAATCATAGAAGAATTATACCCCAAAAACAGTATCCTATCATCCAAGCTTTCCGCCGCCTTCAACTTTTTAAACTTTTTATTGAGCTCCCCCTCTACCAAAGGGGTCTGGAAAATCTCAAAACCAGTCCTTACATGACTAGTGTGATTTTCGTCTTCACCATCTTCCGCATCCAGATAATCTCCCAAAGGGGTCTTGAAAATCTCAAAACCAGTGGTTACATGACGAGTGTGATTTTCATCTTCACCATCTTCTGCATCCAGATAATCTTCATCTCTAATGATCACAAACATGCTATCAGTAAATATGTCTGGTACCAAGTAGAAAACGCCAGGGCCTAGTAAGTCTTCAGTGAGCCTTTCACACCAAGGTTTGACGCCATCCTCAATGTGGAAAAGGTGCACACCTATTGCCCGACTCACTGCGTAAAACTGTCCATTGTGGTATACGACATCTCCCATCAATCTGCTGCTTCTCTCAATTTCAGTCCAGACCTTATCTCCAATTCTGCAAAAGGCAGAACGTCCGAGTCCGTAGATGACCACCACTGTCTTGGCATCATTCGAAAGTGCGGCCTTGACAATGTGCATGTCACGGATCTCTTCGCGCGTGTAAGTTCCCTCCTCGTCCTCATAGTTCTGATCTTTAAAGGTTGACTGGTGAGGGAGTTGTAATGTCTTTTTAGACCAAGGATGAAAGAGAGATATGTTGAGATCTATGTCCACAGTCATCAGCCACCCGTTCTGGAAGGACCCGCAGCAGCGCTTGCCGCGCATCTCTGGAAGCCGAATGGTGAATATCTTCTGCTTGGAGAGACTAAAGAAATCGAAAGCATCGGGATCTTCTTCTTTGTCTTTAGGAAGCATCAACAGCCATGGCAACTCACGGAGGCTATTCTTCAAAGTCGCTCGCCATGACTTGCAAACAGATTGCAATGTTATACAATCGGGTGGAATCAAAAGACCGAAAATCTTCTCCAAGAGATCTTGAGGAAGATCGACCCAGTTCTTGGCCATGATAAATATATGAATAGGGATAAACAGATTACTCCACACTAAATAATATGTAAAAGAAAGTGACAAACATAAGCACCATATAAATTAGAAAGCAAGAAGAGAAGTGGAGATATGAACAGATCCAAAGGAGATATCAGAGTAGCAGAACAACTACAGATGTAGTTAGGGTTGGAAGGTGACTTTACTAGATACGATATGACGCGAGAAGCACCCTTTTAGCAGGTCGCAGCAACTCACGGGCGGGCCCAAATTGGGGCTTTTAAACTGGAGTCCGCTCCTAAACTCAATATGAAATTTTCGTATCCACTTTCAAAAATTCACTAAAAATTATGGGTTCACCTTCAAAATCCATATAAAAATACTTAATTTGCCCCCAAAATCAAACTACTTTTTATTGGAGTCCGCAGTCTGCGCCCCTTAAATAAAAATCCTGGGTCACTGCCGAAAGCTAAGACATGAAAATTAGGCTTATCAATTGAGCCCGTGAAAATGGGTACGCGGCCTAGCCCGGCCCGTTCCAAGCTCGAAAATACAGGGCTTTTAAAAAAAATTGAGCCTAATAGACTTAGCTTGAATAATAGTTTCAAAATCTGTACAAAAATGCCCACCCTGCCCAAGCCCACCCACGTCTTCTTTTACAAATATGTTAAAAGTCATCTTATAAATCTTTTATCATGCTCACGACTTTTTATACTAATTAGTAATTACCGATATGATCTTCCATAACTTTCGATATGTACGGCACGTGTATGAAATATATACTCCATTTGCATCTCTACTTATTGATGTGATTCCAACAACAAAGAGCACAACCCTAGACCTCATCAGGTTTCTCCATTTTGATACTCCTACTCTTATATCTATAAAATTTAGGTCACCCTGAAGCTGTTATTTATCTAAGTCATCCTCTAAAGAAAATGATATAATATAACCCTTCATCCCGCACTCATGTCCATAAATACTTACCATAGACTAGGAGAGGGAGGGAGAGGGTGAAAGAGGGCAAGAGACGGAGAGGGAGGGTGGACGTTGGAGTGCGGGAGGGAAAGGGTGCATTTTGGGAATGTCCCAGAAGGGTAAATGAGGGCTTGCATGGTCGGCTATACAAGGACAAACAGGGATGTGCATATAGCAACTCTCTTTATTTATGGCCTCTTATTCTCTTAAAACCATTTGAAATAACTTTTAATCTGTTTGGGAAAACACTAATACATGTCTATCTCAAATGGTGTTTAGACAAAGTCAGAAAAAATGGGGAGACTTCAAATAGATGTAATTGTCTGAAGTGGAAAGACACATAGAGCTACAATAAGTTGGACGTCCTCGTTAGCAGTTCTTTTTTTCTTTTAAACTTCTAAGACTCTCAATAATGATCCAAATTATTAATTATATTTAAAAAATCAAACACGGCTATAGGTCCAAATCTGAGCTGTTGGATCATCACATGTTTTAAAATATTTTTAAAAAAAATGTAAACCCTCAGTTTGTTTTTTTTTAACTTCTGTGAGCCCAAATGCGAGATCTAAACATTTAATCCTCTTTGGAATGCTATACACAACTATGGTGTAAAACCGCAAGCTTTGGTTCCTTGTGGATATCGAGAAATTTAAGAAAAAGTGTGCGCTATTGATATGCCTTTTGAAGTTGATTAGGTTGTGGAAGTGTCCAGAAGTAGTCTTTTTTCCTTTTTTATTCTGAGACAATAAATCATGATCCAAACCGCTGAACAGGTTCAAAAGTCAAACATAGCTATAGGTCCAAGTTTTAATTGTTGGATCATTGTAGATTTTTAGATATTTCCCAAAAGAACTCAGATACTTATATTGATGTTTTGATGTTTGTGGGCCCCAAATTCAAGATCCGAACCATTAATTTTCTTTGTAAGGCTAAACACCACTACGTGGGTCAAAAACCAATGCTTGATCCCTCATAGATTTTGAGAAATTTAAGAACGACTTTCAACATAGATTATATAAAGTTTATTTCAATCCATCTTTTGTATTACCAAACAAACTATAACCCATCTATTTCAAACATGGACATTTGAAACAAATTTGTTTCATGTAGATATGTTTCAAACAGATAAGATTTGCCAAAGAAACCCTTAGAAAATCCTTATTTTAGGTCTATTGGGGAGAAGATGTAGTTCGGAAAAACTTTTTTTAGGATTCGAGTCTATCCAGCGTCTAGTAGCCTCTCGATTTTCAGTAATTTGATCCCGAGTCTTTTAGTGTGAAGGACCTTTATGATATTTCATAAAACTTTTCCAACATAAAAGAGGGTCAACTTCTTCTTATTTCTTTTTTCTTGTTATCCTTCCTTTCTCTCATCTTCCTCGCTAGTCCAAAAGCGGACCCAAGTGTTGTCACGTGAGTGTGGTCACACCCGTGTGACTCAAGAAGCCCCTTATATAGTATCTTTAAAATTTTAATTTTATTATTTAATATCTTCATTTGATCATATACCGCACCACCCAAAGGAAAATCCTGGGCCTACCATTGCTCGCTACCATGGATTGACCAAGCCCCAATCTGCCACCATCAACCACTCCAAACCCCTCAAGCTCTCGTTATCTTCTTCGTCGAGCTCTCTTCTCCAATTCCCTCTTTTTTTTTTTTTTTATAAGTATTTCTCCTTTGATTTACTTTAGTTTCAGCTCATGTGAGCTTTAGGTGTTGCATGCACCGTAGATTGTTTTCTCACACTTTGGTCTTGTTGTAGGAAGTAGGTTTTGAGTTGGAGTGAGAAGATGGATTCTTAGAAAAGGATTTGTGGCTTTGGGTGACCTGCTTTTAAGTATCTCTTTAACTTGAACAAATGCAGTTATATTGATATCCATGTGATTATACTGTTCTTTGTATTTACTCAAGTTGTAGATACCCATTTAAGCTCAATCCTATAATTTTTGAGCTAATTGCATGTTATGGAAAACCCAAATTTGAAGTCCTTAGATTAAGTGTGGCATATGGCTTTAGTAAGGGTATGTTATGACTGTAGGAGAGCGAACCGCCGAGCACCCGCCGGGCTCTGATAGTGCCGGAGGTGTGGGGCCCGACCCTTATGGGGTTGGTAACCCTTGCCCCCGACCAGCCTATGTGCCGGTGGGGGCCTAGCTCAGTGGTACCAAGAGTCTCCCAAAGAGTCTCTTATGGAAGAGGTCTCGGGTTCGACTCCTGGGGAGGCCCCTCCCCTTGCGGAAGGGGGGGATAAATAAACAATAGGCCCTAGTAAGCCCCCGCCTGATAAATAAACAATAGGCCCTAGTAGGCCCCCACCGGCACATAGGCTGGTCGGGTGGGGGCAAGGGCTACCAACCCCATAGGGGTCGGGCCCCACACCTCCGGCGCTATCAGAGCCCGGCGGGTGCTGGGCGGTTCGCTCCCCTACAAAAAGGCCGGCCTTTTTGTGGGGGAGCGAACCCGCGTGCGCCGCCCGTGTTCTGGTAACAGCGGAGGCGAGGGGCCCTTCCACCCATGGGGTTGGTAGCCCTTGCCCACCCATGCCCATAGGCAACCGGGGGGCCTACTAGGGCCTATTGTGGATTTATCCCCCCCTTCCCTAGCTCAGTGGTACCAGGAGTCTCCCAAAGAGTCTCTTATGGAAGAGGTCTCGGGTTCGACTCCTGGGGAGGCCCCTCCCCTTGCGGAAGGGGGGGATAAATAAACAATAGGTCCTAGTAGACTCCCACCGGCACATAGGCTGGTTGGGCGGGGGCAAGGGCTACCAACCCCATAGGGGTCGGGCCCCACACCTCCGGCGCTATCAGAGCCCGGCGGGTGCTCGGCGGTTCGCTCCCCTACAATGACCATGCTACTTGGAGGTTAATAGACCATGTGAAAAGGGAGACTCTTTCCCTCTGAATCGAACCAATTCGGACACTACCTAGCTTCTCTTGTTGTAGGATTAACAAGAAAATCATGTTAAAATGCCATAAATTTTTAGGTTGTTAATTCAATGGCTATGATAATTTAGTGAGGCCGATTTTAATTGTATATGAAGAGGCTTTTCTATCTACGGCCTCCTAATGATAAACTTGCATGTAAGTGGACCTTACAGGCTGGACTGCATATAAGGTGTATGCACACCGCTCATAGGAGCACTATGACCCACAAAAGCAACCCAAAACAAACCTGTTAATTAAGGGTTTGGATTCAGCCTTTTAACTTTTGGCTTAGATTCAAATTCATATCTTCAACTCATTAATAAAGGGATTGGACTCTTATCAAGAACCTATACATGTGTTCAGGTTCTAAGCCTGTAATAATGTTGTAACCCTGTAATCCATCAGTGGGTCAACTTATGATATTCAAAACTGCTGGAAATTAATGCACCTAGTGCTATGAACCAAAAAATTGATTCCAATCAAATTTCACATAATTAAAATACACAAAGGAGTGAAATCAAAAGCTTAACATAGCATCAATCTGATGGTGAGACCAACTCTAATAAGAGTGTAAGCATGTCCCAGCACCAACAGACCATGAAAGTTTCACCTTCAATGCTGCTTCAAAGGAATCCTGCTTTTCAGGAAGTCCTAGGAATTCGTCAAGAAATAGGTAAACTGGGCATAAGACTTATTTTTTTTAGTGCGAATTATCAAGTCAATGTAGCTTGATTAGCATTTCCACAAATACCAACTAAAAAATGTGCACCACCAGCTACATCTTGGACAAACTTGTATCCCATATTTTATGCATGCCACCCCATAAGTTTACACCTCTGTAGTTACTGAATCAAAGATGCTCCTGACACGCATTAGTGCTATTCTGTCCACAATGGTGGTTGACTAAATAATTTACCTTTCTCATAATGTCATAGCTCAGCTTTGGGAAGAAACTCGGCAGATCTACTTGGCTGCATTTAGTTTCATTTTTTTCTGAGAGTTTCAAAATTTTACCTCTGTGTGGATTTCAGAAAGAGTACAGAAAGTAACATAATATTCGATACCTGCCATGGCAATGAGCCAAACACAACCTCACCATGTAAAAAGAGATAGGAAACATGTGCCATGTAACAACTTAACAGGATTCAGGAAGGCAACAATAAGAACTTGGATTTCATAGAACTGGACCAGTCCAAGTACAAAGAACTAAATCAATTACAGGTCAAAAATGATTGATATCATATCACATATCCACCACAGCATCAATCGAGGGCAAGAGAGAAAAGAATTGGGAGATTTAGGAGCAATCTCCACTTCTCAAGCTTTGCAGCAGCTGCAAGTAACCACAACCTTCAGGAGTCAGAAAGCTGCAAATGGGGAAAAATATATAGTCACTAGATGAGAAAGCAAGGTAAGCAATCTTCATATTGATGGAGAGCGTCAATTGTTACAACAAAAGCCTCATTTTGTTTCATTAGAGGACAGGTGGTGATGATCATAACTAGAAAGTCCAGTACCCATGACGAAATAGGAAGTCGATGATGACAAGATTGCAATTAGGCTTGAAAATTTCAGTACTCCGAATGACTTTTGCCACTTGAGCTACAGGAATCAACTTGAAGCTTTCCACCTCTCCATCTGCCAAATTTGAATTAATACACCATTATGTGTAGAATTAACTAAAATGGTATCTGGTTTGGGGGACCTAACAAAAACCTTTTCATTTGTACCAAAAAAGGGGTGGAATAAAATTTGGGAATGCATTTCACAGACATGTCCAACAATGCATTGTACAATAAGGTTAGAATACCAAGAGTACAGTTCAAAAAGACCGTTAAGATGCAGACTATGTAAAAGAATAATGCTAAATAACAAAAAATGACATAAGACGAAAGATCACAATTTACTTTGGAGGGTAGTTGTATTTGAATGCACTCACCTTTATTGATAGGAGTGAATCCATCTGGGAGTTCTAAATCGTAACAGAAAAGAACATCTCTCTTGTAACTATAGCCATTAATATCCATGTAAGAAACAGCTCCAACCGGCACAGCTCTGCAAAAAAAAAATACTTGAAAACTGTCAGCCCCTTCTAAATGATGACCAAGGGGGAAAAAGAAAAGAAAAGAAACAGATAACGATTTAGTTTATTTCTCTTTCAGTGACCGACCGTGGCATTTTCTATTATTGAAAAATGACACATCTGGGCTGGTCCACTGTGTTTGTGTAGAAGCAATACAAATGCTGAAAAGAAGGAAAAGAAAGAAAATAAAATTTGAAAGAACATACTATAACATAACCCCCTTGATCCCATTTCTTTCTGTTTCATCTTTGTTTGCTACTAAGTACTCTCTCATCAATATAAGCTACCTTTTTTTGATCTAAAAGACAGAACACACACACAAACAGACACACACAAAGAACATCAATTTCTATATGGTATCCAACAGCAATTTTAAATGCTAAGAAATAAATCGACAGTTTAACTTGTAAGTGAAATACATACGTGCTAGAGATGGCTCTCGGTATCCCAGCTTCGTCTTCACATTCCTTCAGAAGATTCTCTTTGCAAGAGATCCCATGGGGCTGCAATTACAAATGAAACTAAGAAAAATAAACTATATGTCTTTACCCTTGGTCCAAATATGCTAAAAGATATTCTGCTTGCATAAATATCATTACTGCAAATGCTGATGCAAAATGGAGGAATGAAATATCGTAGATGTGTCACGACCCGGGCCCGAGCCGAGCCGTGATAACCATACTTACTCCCGTAAACCCCGAATTAACCGAAGTTAAAACGAGATCCACAAGGGATATCAATCACAAGAACCTGCCAAATATAAAACTTTTGCGGAAAACAATATATATTTGACATCAACAATTCATCAATTACATGTATACAAAATACAGTCCTTATACATGTATTGCTTTCAATATACATTTAACAATGCTGCATATACAAAATACTATGCAGCTAACCATTGATTACATTTCCAAATCATTAATTACATTTCCAAAATGAATATATGAACATTTTCTCAAAACATCGTCCCAAAACATTTATCAAAAGCTCGATAGCACTCGGATACCACATCAGATGGTATCCCGCCGGTTCCATTCTATCAATCCTCCTGGAGGAACCGGAGCGGTCTCCTCCGCTGGCGCCGGGGGCGCTGCAGTGCCGGCAGGGGCAACCTGGCCTGTAATGCCATCAATAACACTAATGAACACGACGGTTCAACAATGTATAAACAATTCTTGCAATAAAGTATATCAATACATCCATATTGCAATAATGACAATTTCAATGCTAGAGTAATCTAGACAATTCTACAATGACAATAATAGACTATGACAGTAATAGACAGTGACAGTCAGTATACGTGTACCAATTGGCAACTACCATAGCATTCTTAAATTGTATTTCATTCAATTCATTACCATCTTCCCTAAAAGAAAGGCTTCAATCAATATCCTAAGATATGATCGGGATTTATTCATTTACCATCTCCCCTCAAAGGGAGGCTTCAATCACTACCCGAAGGTATGATCGGATATATAAGTGGGACTTACCAGTGCCCGGGCCAGGGACACTAGCATCACCACGGAGCTCCGGAACACCCCCAATACCATCTGCTGCAGCAGGATTAGTCATTCATTATTCATTGAACTCACTTGGAGTTCTAATACAATCGCTAGGTAGTGCCAGACTCAATGACCAATAACATTCAGTGCGAAATCCTTTTCATGGATCCAATTCAACTCAATGCTTCCTTTCACGACAAAGGAAAGGAATGACAATGATATCAATCTCATTAGATTGCTCACAATGACATAATGAGAGTAACATTAACCATACATGGTTTTACTCAACCCCATTTCAATTCTATCTCAATCCTAAACAACCATTCGGGTGTAACCGTTGGTTTCCAAATGCACGTGTTATTTACGATGGACATCACGTTTACATTTAATATGTGCATTTCAAGTCCCCTTAATTAACACCCATGGAGCTTAGGCAATGTCCAATTATGGTTCGCTCAATGAACCCCTTTGAAACCTTACTAATTCTCAATAATCTAGTTTAACCACGATTAGTCTTTGAAATCAATCGGAACGCATTTTTCCTTAAGAGTCGTACTCCAAATTCTCGTAAAAACCCAAAACTCGAAATTCACCGGACTCTAACAGAGTCCCCTAATCGGTCGGACCGTTAGGTCCGATCGATTAGTCAAAATTTTCACTAAATAATGTACCTGGGCCAGCAACAGGTTGGCTCGAGCGGACCCCACTGTTCGCTCGAGCGGACCCCAGGCAGAACGCTGTTCGCTCGAGCCAACTTATTGTTCGCTCGAGCGAACTCCCACAGAAACCTGTTCGCTCGAGCGAACAAAATGTTCGCTCGAGCGAACTGCGCAAAAACCCATTTCGCCCCAAACAGAGCCTGGTTCGCTCGAGCGAACTGTGCAGAATTTCTGTCCGAATTCTGTGCAGTTCACTCTCTTCTTCTCCTCTCTTTTCTTAATCACATTCTACAACTTGCATGGTAAAAATGGAACCTCCTGTTCCCCCTCATGCATCATCCATTCACATTCATCAATAACCACACTTTTAAACATCCCTTAATCACTTCATTAACATTCATAAGCAATCCAAAATCCAATGTAAAATGCATAAAACCATAGCAAATCTATGAACAATTACCATGAACAATTACAATGATTAACATTAATCACAAGCAAGGTTTATACTTGCCTTTTTAGAAGCTATTAGCCAAAAACCTCTTTTGCCTAGCTTGGTTTGAGATTAAACCCCCAAAACTTCAAACCCTAATCAACAATAACACCCAAATGAACTCCCATGCGTCATTGGTGCTAAAAACCACTACTTAATCACTAAGAGGATGCCATTACTTACTTGTAGTTCAAAGGGAATGGTTCTCAAGCTTTTTCTCAAGCTTTTCTCTTCAACAATGGTGGAAACTCTTGAGGAAGAAGATGAAGTTGATGCTCCCTTCTTCAAAGACCACTCAATCACTCACTAGCTCACTCTCAACAAGGGGAATGGAAGAGGAAGAAAAATGGAGAGCTCTAGGGTTCTCTTGGAATGGAAAATGGGAAATGAACCATCTCTCTCCCATTTCATTCTAATATAAGCAACTTCACACCAAAACCCCCTTTCATTTAGCTTATTTACATTTTGAGTCAAATAACTCCTCACTTGGCCCATTTGATGTCAAATGGAATCGCGTTTATTATGAAAGTTGACGTACTCTTCGAGATACACACGTTGGCATCAAGAATTTCCGTATTTGACGAAATACGCGAAAATCCGTATTTACGAAAAAGTCCTTAACACATCATGTTTGAGTCTAAATTCACTCTAATCAACTCAATTCCATTTCATTAGGCTTAATGTGTCATTAGAGACTGATTTGTCCCTCTTTGGTCATTAACCTTAGTTAATTCAATTATCTATGCTTAATTAGCATTAATCACAATTAATTAAGCTTAATCACGATTAATTCGGGTCGGGGTGTAACAAGATGTGTATGACATCGGACAGCTATGACATCAAAAAATATTGAGATTGTGTGCTCGTCTTGCAGAAAGGAGGAAGTGGCAATCAACCTTTTATTTCTTCATTGTGACTTTGTTTCAAATCTTTGGAATCACTTCCTCAAGTGGTGCAGTCTTTCTTAGCGCATTTCCAACTACTCAATGAATGGGTCTACATGGAAAGAGAGGAATTAAAGAATATTTAGCGGCAAACTTCTTTTATCAAAGCGTTGGAATCACTTCTTCAAGTGGTGCGGTCTTTCTTAGTGCATGTCTTTTTAGTGCATTCCCAACTCTCTCAATTAATGTGGTCTATTTGTTAAGAGAGGAATGAAAGAATGCTTAGGAGCAACTTGCAAGTCTTCTTTTATCAATGTTCTCATTGAGGTGATCTAAGGGTGGTTAAGTGGCTTTTGCATAGGAAGTAATTTGTAGATATGAAGCTTGGTGATATTCTTTGTAATCGGGACGCTTTTATGGTGTGCGGTCCGACCAAGGAGCGAAAATTTGAAGCTGGGTTCCCTCCCCCTCAGGGTTCCTTAAGTTCATTGTTGATGGGCAGCTCGGACTATATCTGGGCTAGCAACAATCATAGCAGTTCTTCGCAATTTTAAAGGGGAGGTCTTATAATGCGGAACTAAGGGAAGATTATGGAGCAAGCAGGATAGAAGATGATAAGGAAAGGATAGGGAATCATGGATTACCTAAAAATTGGCCTCACACCAAACTCCAATCCAAGAGGCAAAGAGATCTCGGAGAGAACTCAAAGAGGAACTTGGGAAGATCCCAAAAGCACTCAATTTTCATTAATCATCGACCATCTTCAGCCAAAGAGGCTTACAATGCTTTAAATAAGCAAAAACATAACCCTAAAGCTACTATGGACTATCCAAACACATCGATGGCCAAGATTACAACATCCAACTAAAAACAACTTAAACATAAGTAAATAAACAAACAAAACTCTAAATAAACTAAAGAAAGATAGGCTGGGCCCACAGGCTGGTCGACCCATGGGGACCATTGGTCTGTCCTACATCATCTTATTTGTGTTCTCAAAGCATGTTGTATTTAGAAATTCTAACGACGGCGAGGTGTTAGCTATTTTGGAAGTTCGTTGTTTCTATAGTGGCAGTACTTTTGAGACAAGTTGATTGTGGAAAGTGACTCACTCCATGCTATATCATGGGTGAATTCTGTTTCATCACATCCTTGGAAATTTCAGTTCTTTCTAATGAGATCAGGTCTTTCTTTTCAGCACTTCAAGTGGTCTTCTGTCGAGTGAGTTCGTCAGCCGAGCATTGGGTGGACAGGACATTAGTTTTGGCTGTGCCGATCATTTAGTTGTTTGGTTGCATTGAGTATAATGCTCTAATCCCTTCGCTTCATGTTGTATAGTTACATGGTTTGTATGTTGTAACAACACTTATATTACTTAATATCGATACGACTGTTACCAATCCAGAAAAAAAATATATTGATGGAAAGTTGATGTGAATATGAACTTTGTTACGGACAATCCCTCCAGCAACAGGATGATCAAGCATCCCAGGGAATGTGGGCTTCATATTGCTCCTCTTTCTAACCCACAAAAATTTCTGCCCACCCTTATTAACATAGCCATTCATATGGACGCCATAAAGCCTATAAAAAAATAAAATAAAATTATTAGTAAAATGAAACACACACACTTTTCAGCCAGAGTCTGGCCAGGCCACAGCTAAGGCACCAAGTGATTGCATAATCATATTGTTGATATGTGTGGTACCATTTCATATGTTTGCCCAAATACCAACAACTAAATTTTACATTCATCATTGCTTTCTGGTGATCAACAAAAATTAATTTTCTCTTCAAAAAATTACAAAGAGTCATAGTTAGTGGTTAATATATCGTCGAAGGCAGTAAGTAACTTCAACCAAATGACAACTGAGGTTGCATAAGTTTATGGATATTGTATAACAAACCTTTATGCCATAGTAAGGTGCTGCAGCACGTTCCAGTGAGAAAAAGATTGGCATCCTGAATGATGCTGTCACTGGGTATAGCTGATTGAAAGTAACATAACAAAGAGTAAGTAATGAAAAAATGAGAAAGGACTCGATGACTTCATATAGAATCACCGGGACACATAACCATAGAGAGACAAAATAATGCAGAAAGAAGGTTACTATGAGGAATACATTTTATCTTAATAGCCTGCAAAAATAATTGGTTGAATTTTTTGAAACACTGACTTCTTTGAAAGAAATACAATCGTCAGCAGTTCATATGATCATCAAAGATACATCCAATCTAACTGCAACATAGTTATGGTCTAATATAATTGTTTCACATTCATAATCCATTGGAACAAAGATGATGGTCACACAAAACTTTTGTAATACCAAGGAGTACCTCATTGCGTATACGTGGAACCAATTCT
Organism: Camphora micrantha; assembly: GCA_003546025.1. Lineage (NCBI taxonomy): Eukaryota > Viridiplantae > Streptophyta > Magnoliopsida > Laurales > Lauraceae > Camphora > Camphora micrantha. Next base: position 14,386,503 of record QPKB01000005.1, on the reverse strand, counting down.
TCTCCCAAGACTTTAATTACATCTCCAACTGCTGCTGTCCTATTGTCCGGTGATTGAAGTGATGGGTGTAGCGTGATGGAGCCATCAGAGTGACCATCATTGTTGTTATTTTGTGGAAACGTGAACACATCATGGAACTTCCTCAAATGGTCCATGAAGCTGCACTAGATTAATGGCCACATCAGTACAAGATTACACTTTAAGAAACAATCAAACACTATTATATCTTCAATTATGGAAGATTTTGTGTTTGTTTATTTGCACCCATTTACATTTGTAAATGTTACACATGTGTAACATTTAACCATACTTACATTTGTTTCCGCTCATTTACACATCACGTGTAAATGAGGTGTGAAAATGTTGGGTATTTGAGGTCATTTCATATGAAAATGCATGAAACAATGAGACATCTCTTTAGTTAAGAGGGTACCATTACAGAGAACACCTGGGACAAGTCATGGTATCATATCCCTTTGCCGCCATTTTTTTTTTTTTTTTTTCAACTTTTGTGAGCACCAAAAGTTTTAATCCAAAACTATTCAATTTTTTTCTTAACCATTAAATCCCAAAACGTTTAGTCTCGTCACTCAAACATTAGATTTTGAGATACATGTAGACTTTAAATATTTAAGTTTGGTCAATGTTTACTCATATGAAAATGGTGCTCCAAACAAACATGTACTGTGTTTCATATGTGTGAATTTCACATGTGCAAAATTTACATATGTAAATGCCGTTTACATATCCATGCATGAAAGACATACGGCCCTCATGAAACTGTATTAGATTATTGGCCTTATCAAAATAAGAATGACTTTCCAGAAGTCTCACCAATGCAAAATTTTACTCAGAATCAACGGCACCAGTAAACTCACTGGAAAACCACAATGCTGGCAGGTTCAAGTCATCTTACGTGTTGAGAGAGAGAGCTCATGATGTGTGGTGGAAGATTTTCACCATGTCAGATGATACTTGATAGTGAGACCACAAATAAGATATAGAAAAGCAGAATAACTGCACACATAACTCACTATATGAATGGCACATAAAACACTATATTATGCTTATATGCTTAGGTCTCTATCTCTTAACACACCCCCACCCCCACCCACCCCCCCAACCCACTTCCTCTCCAGTGGTGTGATGGTGTAGTGGAAGGCATCTAACTCATAGTTTTATAGTTCTTTAAGTACAATCCACCTTATATTGAGATTGGGCGAGTGTCATATTGGGGTGAGTGTCAAATCATTTGAATTGTGGAAGTGAGTGTGCAGGGGTCGGGTTGATCCTAAAGAAGATCCTCATGGATGCTTATAAAAAAGACTTTCACTGAATCCATACATGCCCCCTCCAAATCTCACCTACCCCCGTGAATTGACATGCACCCACGAGGATTCAATGAGTGGTTATCACTGATAGAGTCTGTAATGAGATGAGAGGAAGAAGAAGAAGACAATATTGGCGAGAAAACTCAATGATCAATGGATCATCGACTGTTCTATTTTATAATCAATTGTTTCCTTAATCAAGTCACTAAGTATGTTAAGATTACAAATTAGAATAAATGAAAGAATGGAAAGAATCAATCCTAGTCTATACAAGGAAAACATAAAGAGATAAATCAGCTAATCAATGAGAGAATATATCCTAGACTATACAAGGAAAAAAGGAAAAGAACTGTACACATTAGATGTAAATCTAAACCATATCCCACGTGTGGGATTTTTACATGGGCCTTGATGAGCTGGGCCTTCTTAAGGCTTGTTATCTTCTACACTCCCCCTCAAATTGATGTGGTAAAGCAGAAAACATCAAATTGCTAGTTAGATCATGATGAGGCATTTTGGGAAGGGCCTTGGTGAAGATATCTGCCAACTGGTTAAAAGAAGAGATATGAGGCAGAGTTATCTTCTCAGTAACGACATGTTGACGGATGAAGTGACAGTCAATCTCAATGTGCTTTGTTCTTTCATGAAAGACCGGGTTGTTGGCAATTCTGGTAGCACTGGTATTGTCCCCATGGAGAGGTGTGGAACTACCAACAAGAACACCCAATTCACACAGAAGGCAGCGGAGCCAGATAATTTCAGCACAGGCGGAAGACATCGCACGATATTCTGCCTCAGCAGAAGACTTTGAGACAGTGGTTTGCTTCTTGCACTTCCATGAAATCAGAGAGTTTCCAAAAAACATACACCATCCAGTGGTAGACCTCCGAGAGTCCGAACAGCCAGCCCAGTCAGCATCTGCATAAGCTGATAATTGTAGAGAAGTATCAGAAGGGAAGAAGAGACCATAATGAAGAGTGCCTTTAACATAGCAGAGGATGCGTAACGCAGCAGCAAGGTGCGGTTTGTGGGGATTGCTAACAAACTGACTGACTGTATGAACAACATGAGAAATATCTAGCCGAGTCATAGTTAAGTAGAGCAAACTACCAACTATCCGCCGGAAAACAAATGGATCATCTAAGGGAGTGCCATCATCGGAACTGATTTTTCCATTCAATTCCAGAGGCGTATTAAAAGTGTGAGCATTATCAAGCCTAGCTGACGTGATCAAATCTGTTGCATATTTGCGCTGAAGGACCCGAATGCCTGATTTGTTGCGCACAAACTCAAGCCCCAGAAAGGAGGTGAGAGGACCAAGATCCTTCATTCTGAAGTGGCAAGTGAGGTGGTGTTTGAGATCCGTAATGCCGGTAGTATCATTTCCACTGATAATCATATCAACATAGACCAAGAGGAATGTGTAGCCCTTCGGTGTCCATCTTAGAAAGAGGGAACTATCAGAGTGACTCTGACGAAATCCGGCTTGAAGGATTGCTGCCCGAAACTTATCGAACCAAGCCCTGGGAGCTTGTTTAAGTCCATAAAGAGCTTTCTGCAATTTGCACACATGCTTTGGAGGACAAGCATATCCTGGCGGAGGTTTTAAATAAACAGTCTCTCGCAAGTCTCCATGGAGAAAAGCATTTTTGACATCCATTTGCCATGAAGGCCAGTTACGGGCTGCCGCGACACAAAGAAGAGTACGAACGGTGGTCATTTTCGCCACTGGTGCAAATGTTTCCTCATAGTCAATTCCATATTCCTGCTTATAACCTTGTGCAACCAATCTGGCTTTGTAGCGATCAAGACTCCCATCAGAGTGTACTTTGATGGAGTATATCAATTTGCTGCCAATCACAGAGGCTCCAGTCGGGGCTAGTACCAATTCCCATGTGTGGTTTGCTTCAAGAGCAACCAATTCCTCAGTCATAGCATCCTGCCAGTAAGCAATCTTTGAGGCCTATGAATATGAGGTGGGTATAGGACTACTATCCAAGGAAGTAAGAAGAGCAGAAAATCCATAGCGATTAGGGGCAATAGAAGGACCACTAGAGCGTCGCAGAGAAATGGTGTGATCAGAAGAAGTATTATTACCTGGAGAGTCAGTAGGCGGCGCTGAGAGAGGATCAGGAAAGGGAGTCGCCAGAGGAGGTACCTTGTTCCGCAGGACATAGACTTTGGGAAAAGGTGATGGAGAAGTAGACTCCGAGAATTGTGGCAGATAGGATACAGCAATAGGATGACTATCCAAACGTAAAGAAAAGAAGGGAATATGTTCCAAGAAAATCACATTCCGAGAGATGCGCATGCGTTTTTCGAATTGATCATAACACAAAAACCCTTTGTGTTCATTACTGTAACCCAAAAAAATGCATTTAGCAGCCTGTGGAGATAACTTAGTGCGCTCAGTAGGAGGAAGATGAACAAAACACAAACAACCAAAAAAACGCAAGTGAGAGTATGAAGGGGTGTGACCAAAGAGAACTCCGTAAGAAGTAGTCTTGCCTAGAATAGTGCTAGAAAGACGGTCAATAAAATACATAGCAGTCTGTGCAGCATCGCACCAAAACTTAGGAGGGACTAAAGACGCAATCAACAGAGTACGAACAGTTTCAAGAATATGCCTGTTCTTTCTTTCCGCAACCCCATTTTGCTGAGGAGTATGCGGACAAGATTTTTGGTGAAAAATTCCTTTATCAGAGAGGAAGGCAGAGAATTCATGAGACATGTATTCGCCACCGGAATCTAAGCGAAGAATTTTGATTGCTTTCTGAAATTGGGTTTGGACCATATTATAAAATTTTTGAAAAATGGAGAAGACTTCAGATTTCATGTGCATAAAGTAAATCCAAGTATGACGAGAATGGTCATCAATAAAGGTCACATAGTATTTAAAGCCTGTCCTACTCAAGGTAGGAGCAATACCCCAAACATCTGAATGAATAATGTCAAATGATGCCAAAGCACGAGCATTATGAACAGGAAAAGGCAAAATGTGACTTTTACTTAAGCAACAAGTTTCACACTTTGATTGAAATAAAGAAGACATCACTTTATTATCAAAAGTAGAATCTAAACAACCAAATTTAAACAAGGAAAGCAAATGTGCATTGTTCACATGACCAAGACGTTTATGCCAAACATCCCACAATTTATTGAAATTAGAAGAAGAAGCAAAAAAAGAATGATGTCCAATGTCCAGCAAAAATAGGCGCCCATGTTTACTCTCCGTCGTGATCACCTTCCCAGTTTGTCGCCCCTGTATAACACAACCAGAGGAAGAAAAGTAAACAAGATAGCCATCATCAATAAGTTGTCCTACAGAGAGAAGATTGGCTGATAATTTGGGAACAAAGTAAACATTGGGAAGGGTGATGGACTGCCCAGAAACACTAGATAAAGTAATGGTACCAACTCCCGAAATGAGTAGTTGATCACCATTAGCAATGGTTATTTTCTCTTTTCCAAGGTAAGGGTGAGAATCTGTAAAGCTATGTTCTACAGATGTCATGTGATTGGAGGCACCTGAATCTAAAAACCATGTGGATGAGGTAATAGAAGAAGAAAAAGATGCAAAAGAATGAAAGGCAGGAGATGCTATGTGAGAATTAGGTTGATACCGACCACCAGAGAAGCCCATAGACACATATGCAGAGGTGACTGTGCTCTGAATCAGTTCTTGAATCTAAGCAAGAGTCATGGATATAGCCCCAGAGGAAGTACTGCCTGTATCTGATACTGGGGCTTGAGCCTGAAATGCGGATGGAACATTCTGTCTTGGCATATTGGAGGGAGGCTTCTTAGGCTGTGTCTTATTCCGTCGCTGCAGGCTTCGACAGTCATCAATCACATGACCGGTCCGTTTGCAATATCTGCAAACCAATTTCTTGCGACAATTTTTGGCAATATGTCCGAAGCCTTTGCATTCGTAACATTGAGTCTGCTTAGGAGTTACCAAAAGAGCCGAGTCAGCAGGAAGAGGTGCAATGAAGGCTTTGGGTGCTTCGGGTGATTCCAGAATAGTGCGCTGTGAAGTGAGACGAAGTTCTTCACGAAGGACTTCTTGGAAGCAAGTATCAAGATTAGTAGTATTATCCCTATTCATGAGCGCAGACCGAACAGATTCAAATTCAGGTCGTAGATTCATAAGAAACTGGCTGATATGAGTTTCTTCTTGTAACTGGAGCAGGGAAGAAAATATCGGCCGCTACGTAACGTAGCGGCCGATATATCGGCCGTGGCGGCCCATGCCGCCACGCTTTTTTCAATTTATCGCGCTACGCACCGTATCGGCCGCTACATGTGCGTAGCGGCCGATACATACCGCCACGATACGTGGCGGCCGCCACGAAGCGGGGGTGTTTAAAAACACCCCCTGACGACCCATTTGCCCTATTTTCTCTCTTTTAACCTCTTTCACTCACTCCTTCTTGCTGTAAAAGCCTCCCAACTGCTGTAAATCAACAAGATCCACCACAACAAACAATCAAACATCAAAACAAGGAAATATTGTTAGTGAGACAAAAGATCCAAGCTTCTTCATCAAGATTCTATTCTAGGTATGTTCTTTCCTTTAGATTTTTTTGAGTTGACTTTTGAGATCATCAATTCATCTCTCTCTAACTACTATAAATTCTTCCTTGTCTTGTAATATTGTTAGATCTATGTTTTCCTTTGAGGATGCACACATGTTTTTGGATTTTTTTAATTTTCTTTGCTAATTTTTATTTTCGGATTAATTTATTTTTTGAAAAAAAAAAATGTGTATATTCATTGAAAACCAATGAAACAACTTGGAAATTGCTTGTAAATGATAGATCTATGTTTCCCATAGATCAATCCATCACTACTTGAATGTTTATTGATTTTTCCCTAATTTTTATTTTCGGATTAATTTATTTTTTGAAAAAAAAAATGTGTATATTCATTGAAAACCAATGAAACAACTTGGAAATTGCTTGTAAATGATAGATCTATATTTCCCATAGATCAATCCATCACTACTTGAATGTTTATTGATTTTTCCCTAATTTTTATTTTCGGATTTATTTATTTTTTGAAAAAAAAAATTTGTATATTCATTGACAACCAATTAAACAACTTGGAAATTGCTTGTAAATGATAGATCTATGTTTCCCATAGATCAATACATCACTACTTGAATGTTTATTGATTTTTTCCTAATTTTTATTTTCGGATTTATTTATTTTTTGAAAAAAAAAATGTGTATATTCATTGAAAACCAATGAAACAACTTGGAAATTGCTTGTAAATGATAGATCTATGTTTCCCATAGATCAATCCATCACTACTTGAATGTTTATTGATTTTTCCTTAATTTTTATTTTCGGATTTATTTATTTTTTGAAAAAAAAATGTGTATATTCATTGAAAACCAATGAAACAACTTGGAAATTGCTTGTAAATGATAGATCTATGTTTCCCATAGATCAATCCATCACTACTTGAATGTTTATTGATTTTTCCCTAATTTTTATTTTCGGATTTATTTATTTTTTTGAAAAAAAAAATGTGTATATTCATTGAAAACCAATGAAACAACTTGGAAATTGCTTGTAAATGATAGATCTATGTTTCCCATAGATCAATCCATCACTACTTGAATGTTTATTGATTTTTCCCTAATTTTTATTTTCGGATTTATTTATTTTTTGAAAAAAAAAATGTGTATATTCATTGACAACCAATGAAACAACTTGGAAATTGCTTGTAAATGATAGATCTATGTTTCCCATAGATCAATCCATCACGACTTGAATGTTTATTGATTTTTCCCTAATTTTTATTTTCGGATTTATTTATTTATTTAAAAAAATTGATATTTTAAGTAATGAAATACCAATTAAATGTCAAGAGAATAATTCCTAAGCGTTATATATATGTTTCCTCTAACATGTTTCTTTATTTTTTTTAATTTTTAACATACTACTTGTTGATATTTATAGCAAGAGCCAGGTATTCAATATATTTGTCTTTGGCAATTGATAAGTTAAAATGCCTCGTGATATTGATCCCGCATGGAGCTTTGGTGACGCAGTTGAGAATAATAGGTTGAAAATCAAATGCAAGTTTTGTGGAAAAGTGACCAATGGGGGCATTACAAGATTCAAGCACCACTTGGGCCACATTTCTGGCAATGTTGCTGGTTGTACCGAAGTACCAAGGGAAGTCAGGGAACAAATGAGAGCTTTGGTTGGCCAAAACAAAGCTAGAAAAGTAGAGATAAAAGAAAAGAAGCGGCAAGATGTTGATGCTGCCCGTTATGATGTATTTGGGGATGAATACTTTGATGAGGAGGAAGATGCACAGATGGAGGCTGCACGCCGAGAGTCTTTGATGACTCAACAAGAAGAACATGAACGTCGTGCATTTGCTGGAAGCAAATATTATGATGCAGGGGGCTCATCTGCTACTGTGCCAAGCAGGGGTAAGGGCATTGCGGGGTCCATACGTAGGGCATTTAGCACTCGGGAACGGGATGTTGATGTAGAAATTCTCTCTACGGGAAGAGCAGTTCCTCCCCCTGTTGATCCTCTAGCACATAGGAAAGAGGGAGCCAAACAACCAAACATATCTAGTGTTATGAAAGGGGTAATGAAGACTGCAAGAGATAAATTGGCTAAAGCTACAGCAAAATGGCTAATTCACAAGAACATACCACCTACAGCAGTAGATTCCCCATATTTCCAGACTATTCTTGATGTTGCCGCCGAGGCTGGGCGGGGTATACAGGCACCCTCCGTATATGATGTGGGCACTAAATATCTTGAAGAAGAATATACAGAAATAAAGGCTTGGGTGGAAACGTTTAGGCCGATGTGGCAACAGAATGGTGTTACCATCATGTGTGACGGGTGGACCAGCGGCACCCAAACACAATTAATAAACTTTTTGGTGTATTCAGTCGCTGGGACTATCTTTGTGAAGTCCATTGATGCAAGTGAACATAGACGGACAGCCGCATATATATACTCTCTTATGGATAAAGTTGTAGAGAGTGTGGGAGAGGAGCATATTGTACAGATTGTTACAGATAATGGTGCCAATTTCAAGGCAGCAGGTTTGCAATTAATGGAGAAGAGGACCCATTTATTCTGGACCCCATGTGCAGCACACTGCATAGATCTCATCTTGGAAGAGATTGGAAGGAAGACAAAAGTGGCTTCATTGATCAAGGCATGTAGAGGAATTACAAGATTTATATATGATCATTCCTGGGTGTTAAGTTTGATGAAAAGATACACAAATAACCATGCCTTGCTGCGTCCAGGATTAACAAGGTTTGCAACCCATTTTCTGGCTATGGAATGCCTTGTAAGATTTAGAACAGAGCTCATTCAGATGTTTGCATCAGAAGAATGGCTTCGTTCGAAATGGGGCAATGCAACTAGTGGTCCGGGGTTTGAAATCCCAAACCTGATGAGGGACAATAAATTTTGGAAGAAAGTGAAGAAGATATTAAAGGTTTTTGAGCCTTTAGTTAAAGTGTTGCGGCTTGTAGATGGTGATGACAAGCCGACAATGGGCTTTATCTATGAAGCAATGGATCGGGCAAAACGTTCCATTATGGGAAATGTTAGATATCACGATAAATATATAAAGATTATTGATGCCCGCTGGAACGATCAGTTGCACCATCCATTGCATGCTGCAGGTAATTAATATATATATCTTTGAATTTTATACTCTTTTGTTTTCCTAACTAATGTATTTATTATCTTGTTTGCTCACAGTACATTCTACATATTTATAATGTAGGTTATTTTTTGAATCCCGAATTCTATTATCGCAATGTCGAACTACACACCGAAGCAATAGATACGGACTTGCGGGTAGGATTACGAGAGGTATTAAAGAGATTGTTAAATCCAGATGATCAAATTGATGCCATACAAGAGGTGAGTGGGTGGTTACTTATGAGAATTTAATTATGCTGCCAAGTGCCAATTGCCATACAAGCTGTATGGGTTTACTGACTTATATCTAATTTTCACATTGTAGATATCTATGTATACACAAAGAAGAGGAACCTTTGCTGACCCTCTTGTGATACGATCGATTGGAAGGATGCTACCTGGTATGACTATGAACAAAAGACCCCACCCAATAGTATTGAATCTTGATTTATTTATCTCAACTGATTACGAGGACTTGAGGGTTACGAATATTTAATTTTCTTTATTTATTTTTTGCATTTCAGCTGATTGGTGGATGAATTTTGGAGAGAGTGCTCCACATCTAAGGAGCGCGGCTATTCGCATCCTTAGTCAGACTACAACATCTTCCAACTGTGAAAGAAATTGGAGCACTTTCTCTTTGATCCACACGAAGGCCAGAAATCGGCTTACCATGCAGAAACTCAACAAGCTTGTATATTGCCATTACAATCTGAAGTTGAGAAACAGAATTAGGGAGAGAAGGGCAAGGGATGATCCTACTTATTGTCCTATTAATTTGGATCACATATTCCGAGAGGACGATCCCTTACTCCCATGGCTAGCCGAGATAGAGGATCCAGTGCTAGATTCAGATCCAAGGTTTCAGGAAACGGTTCAAGAGTTGATAGATGAGGATGTGGGTGAGGCACGGGCACCTGCAGAAGATCAGCCACCTCAGGGAGAAGGTACCAGTAGGACTAGGAGGAGTGGGAAAGAACCTGCTTCTGAGAAAGCTAGTTCCACCACCGTCTCTTCGAGTAGCCATGGTGGAGGAGATGTAGGAGGAGACAGTGGGACCGGTGGTACCAGTGAATACTATCAACATGATGAAGACGATGTCATTCCTATAGAGGAAGTACAGGAGTTACCTCCATCTGGAAGATTTGATCCAAGCCGTGGTTATCAACGGCGTCGAAGAGATTCACCACCTGGAGCTGGAGGTAGTAATGAGCAAGGAAATATGGGTAGAGATGTTGGAGGACAACAAGCGGCATCATGGACTGATTCGTGGAACCCTAGTTACAGTGGACAAGGACCCTCACAATATTTTGACTATTTTCCATATGGTCAAGTACAACAAGGAGAAGAACAGTCTTCAACTTCGGGGTCCTACTCATATGGTGACTATGGTGAAACGCAATATGGTAGATATCCACCTGGACCACCTCCACCTCCACCAAATTTTGATGATGCGGGTGCGGCTTCCTTCTTTGGAATTGTGGATCCCAATGCCCATCAATATCAAATTCAATATGGTGCCAATAGCAATGATAACAATGATGGGGATGAGGATAACCATAGCCCCTTGAATCTTGGTAGACATTCCTTTTGGTGGTGATTAAGGATTTAAGGTATTCTTATTTTCTTCACTAACTCTCTATTCTTTGTCATTTCTAAATTGGTGTTGAATGTTGATCACTTCATAGTTCATTTACTTGATGGAATTTGAACCTTAAATATTGAAGTATTGATATTTGATTGTCCAATGTTCACTAATGAGTATTGAGTAATAACCTAACTCTAACTCTTAAGTTGTCTTAATTCTTATGCCTTTATTTCATGTTCTAGTGTTTCTTTTTTTTTTTTTTTTATGAGCTTTCAATTACTTTTTAAGTTAGCATGACTAAGAAACAATAATACATGTGAAAAAACAAATCATTACTATTATTTTCTATTTATACGGCGATACAGGACCTCATGTATTGAGGGCACCGCTACGCCCCCTTTTCTTACTTACTTTTGCAAAAGAACCACATTTTCTTTCATTTTACAATTTTCTGGATTTTCTGGAATTTTTTCAGATTTTTTTGGCGATTTTTTCAAATCGCACCGCTACGCCGCTACGTATCCCCGCTACGCTACGTATCGCCCGCTTCGTATCGTTTTGGCGGCGGGCCGCTACGCCCGCCGCTACCGCTATTTCCATCCTTGAACTGGAGAGCCTCAGACAGAAATCCAGAAGAGACCGTTTGGATCAACATGGAATCCCTTTCGTTCCACAAGGTGAGGAAACCATTAAAGTATTCCTGCACAGTTTTATCCCCTTGATTATATTTGGCAATTTCACTATCCAGATGAAATTTCCGAGCTTTATTGGTTTGATGGTAGACTTTCTTCAGATGAGCCCACATATCAACTGCAGTAGTGTAGGCTTGAAGAGCCACCGCAAGAAAAGGATCAATGGAGCTAAGGATCCAAGTAATGACCTTAGCATTTTCTTTGGACCAGGTGGCTAGGCCTTTGGAGTCAGTAGTACTTGTAATCTGAGGCCTAGGGATTGATCCATCAAGATAACCATAAAGGCCCTGTCCTTCTACAAAGTTCCTTAAGTGGAAGGACCAGGACATAGTTTTGCCCATTGAATTTAATTGGGATGACGTCGTACTTGTCCATTTGCAAGAATGTAATAGATACAAGACAATAGAGCAAAGCAGTAGAAGAAGAAAGAGAGCAGCACACAAACCAACCAAAAAGGTATTCTGATCTGCTATAAAAAGGCGAATATGGCAGTATTTATACCAACAGTGCACTAAAAGAGCAGTAACCAGCACTGATCGGTATTTAATCAGCCTTAATCAGTCATAAACAACATCAACAGCATACAGCAGCAATAGTAGAAAAGATCAGATCAGTAGCTACAGACCAATAATGCACGAAAGGTGCAGTTTTTTTTTTTTTTTCACCAGACAGTACTAACAGTAGTAATCAGCACTAACAGCAGCACTAACATTAGCAATCAGCACTAACCAGAAGCACTAGCAGTACAAGACTGAGAGGCTGATGAAGCAGCCAACTTGAAACAGCACTCAACATAGTGCAGTAAAAAAAAAATAGAGCCAGACGAACTGGACTTGTGAGGCTAGATCTGTGTGTGGGACCCACAGAGTGGTCTAATCACAGATCAAGGCTGAGCAGGTTGAAGAAGATCAAGTGTACTTCCTCCGGTCCAAGTTTGATGAGCAACGGCTACAGATCCACAAATCTGGACGGTCATGATGAAAACTATCTGACACTTAATAATGAAAAACGACAGGGGAAGAGAAGCCTTAAACCAACCTTAAATGGTGAAGAAAAAATCCAGAAAAATCCTTAAAAAGATCCTTGAGGCCTGTCGATCAGAACTGTGGGAGTTGCTGGTGGGCCACTGTTTGATCAATGGTGGGCCACTTTTGATCAGAGGGTAATCAGCAATGATAGAAGAAGATTCTCACCAGAAAGGATTGATCAATGAGAGGATTGATCATAACCTAAGCTCTGATACCATGATAGAGTCTATAATGAGATGAGAGGAAGAAGAAGAAGACAATATTGGCAAGAAAACTCAATGATCAATGGATCATCGACTGTTCTATTTTATAATCAATTGTTTCCTTAATCAAGTCACTAAGTATGTTAAGATTACAAATTAGAATAAATGAAAGAATAGAAAGAATCAATCATAATCAATCCTACTCTATACAAGGAAAACATAAAGAGATAAATCAGCTAATCAATGAGAAAATATATCCTAGACTATACAAGGAAAGAAGGAAAAGAACTGTACACATTAGATGTAAATCTAAACCATATCCCACGTGTGGGATTTTTACATGGGCCTTGATGAGCTGGGCCTTCTTAAGGCTTGTTACCTTCTACAATCACCTGATGTCTTCAATAACTGGTGCACTAGATCACTCCTCTATCTTGTGTATATATTCCTATTTTCAGATAAATAAACACAAAATGCAAATGCTTCATATCAACAAAAGAAGCACATAAGATCATCTAGCCATTGATGCAGTTCAGACTGTGTTTAGAACCACAATTTGACTAAATTGCAGTAATTTAGTTAGATAAAAAGAACCATCTGTCTTGCAGGTCTGAAAATAGAAAACATTACAGATAAGAAATAGCTTAACTACATTTATCATTTTATTTTCAAACGTACTTGTATTAAGCCCAGGTTCCAATTTCAATTCAGTACTTCCAACTTGGACATGACACAAATGCATTCGCAACTTTGAAGCTACTGTCTTTGGATCTCTAAAATTACTAGTCTTAAGCAGCTTCCAACTGCACATTGGTCTCTTATATTGAGAAACAACAATGAACATCATTACCATCTGCTACTTTCCTTCATACCCAAAACAAAACATCCACAATCAAATTCATATGCACTCTAAACACAACCTCAGTTTCTTTATCCATTATACCAGATTTAAGGAGTGGATAACGAGAAATTGGTACACAAAATCCAACGCGTCACAATTTCACAGTCCTAGTTACCAAAGAGGAAACAAGGAAAATCCAAGACCCCCTAAATGTTAAACTAAGGTGCCAACACCGCAACCATGAGTGTCTTAGCGCCTTAGAGCATAGTTGAATGCGTAAAAAAGGATAGAAAAACAAAAATAGAAAAAATAAAATATGAGAGAATATATTCTTTTATCTTTCTAAACTCAATAACTTGCTTCTTTAGCTATCCAAGAAAAGGAAAGGAAGAATATTTTTATCCCCATCTGGGAAACTTTTTATAATGTAAGAACATTTCAAAACATGGGCTTCAAGAAATTCCCCATCCTTTAAAAAATCCCCAACCTCCCACCCTTCCTAAACTTGCACTCAACTTTAGATAGTAGTGATGGTGAAAACCGACTTTGAAGTTTGTTCTTCAACTTGAAATTTAAGTTCATTTCTTTAGGCATGTTGAAGTTGTTCTTTAACTCTCATCTAGGACACAAGCCAGCTTGATTAAGTTGGCTCGGGTGGGCTTGAATTTGAGCTTGATTCATCAGCTCATTGAGAAATGCTCTTCTGGTCACAAGCCAAGCTCAGGCTGGAGTTTATTCAGCTTGACTGGGTTCAGGCTCCACGCCTCCACCTGGTTTATACTAATGAGCCAAGAACTTGGCCGGCTTGGGCTAATATGTAATGCTATTTTAATTGAGCTGAGCTATAATGTGAGCAATCTGTATACGACGTTCTCAAGCTTGATCTTTTTGCCCATCTTGGTTTGCTTATGTAATCTGAGATCAGTTTTGAGAGTTCCTGTGCACATTCTCACACATACACTTCTCAAATGGAGCACCTGTTTTACACAAGGCCGACCTTAACCAGCTACGCACGTATTGATTTGAGTATCATATGTATCTATGTATTTCAGATGGGGACAGCAATGCTTCAGGTTTGGTAAGGTTGGGTTAAACCCAAACCCTTCCCAAATGCCGCAAATCAGACTAATGATGAGCTTATGATTTATGATACACACAACCCTTAGTGTATAACTCTTGGGTGGCAATAGTTATCGTCTAGCAAAGTGGAACAATAATCTGGACCCAATATTCATCCTTTGCTGCACTCAACTTAAGACAATTGATCACCACTTTCTTCATTGCCTGGTGACCAAGATGATTTGGACTTCCTTTCCAAACATAGTTAACAAACCAATCCAATCTGATAAGGCTCCAGCAATGGTTCTGATAATTTGCAGCTTCATCAAATCACAGGAATCTGGGTGTTACTGTATCTTGTTTATTTGGAAGATGAGAAATGCCTCTCTCTTCAAACAAGACCCTCTGAAACACCAAATAAATTAAGTTCGAAACTACCTTAGCTATTGATGACTGGAAATCTGGAAAGTTTCTCATATTTTGCTCACTCCAGGTGCAAGTGCAGGTGCTAGGACGGACTGGTGGATGCTACCTCAGGAAGGTTATGAGAAATTAAACTTTGACGCCTCTCTCAACCCCTTCAGACATATTGCAAGAATAGGAGGCATTGTTAGACATTACAATGGGCTCAATGATTGCTGCATATATAGGAACACATGTCACAAGTCACCCTCTGGAGAATGAACTGATTACTGAACTTCATGCTCAATACAAAGGACTTTTAAGGTTGCCATGACCTCGGAATTAGAAGGCTTCAGATAAAAAGGGACTGCCTCGCATTGGTCACTGAAATTCAAAAATCAGTAAATCTGTAATGGGACTTCATGTTAAGTTGGAAAGAAAACAAAGGAAATCTTAGCCAATTTTGATCAATGGAACATCCAATTTGGCAAATACTCCACAAATGGCGTGGCAGATTACATTTCAAAGCCGGATTGCTCCCTCTTCACTCTTTTTCCTGCCCATCTCCCTCCATATATTGAGCAGATTTATATACAAGAAAAGAACAGAGTTGCAGCTGCAGAACCAGAGGGAGTAAGGTCTGATAGCTGAAGGTAATGAGACTTGGCGGGTCACCGCTCAAGGAAATCAAATTGGTTTATGTTATCATGTTAGCGGCCAAATGTTCAGTTTATATAGTTAGGGCTCTCCCTAGTCATCATTTTGTTCTTTTGTATCCCTAGGCATATGTGTGCTTTCTTTTTCTGTTCTGTCTCCTGTTAGTTGTCTGTTTCATGTTTATTCTCTAATGAATGGATCTTTTGAACAAAAAAAAAAAAAAAAAAGTTATATAATTAAAGTTAAGTACACTCAAATGTGAATATTACTCGTAGGCCCTTAAAACATATAAATATTTTTTATTACGTTGTTTATTTTAACCTAATTTAAGGTTATTTTGTCTGCCCACCAGTTCATTAGTACTTATTGGTCCATTTGAAATATGATGCTCTCTCTCTCTCTCTCTCTCTCTCTCTCTCTCTCTCTCTCCAAAATAATCTTGTTCCATCCAAACTATTCACACTACCACAAGGTTTTCTCCCATGAAATGTACTAGACTATTGGATTGAGGGTCAATTTTTTTTCTTTAATATAAATCCACTAAAGTTACAAGCCATGGATCAAGGGATTAGAGAGATGAAAATGGGATTGACATATCTCCATTATCAGCGGATTTTCCCCCTTTCACTGTGTTTCTTTGTATTCATTGTAGGATGAATCCCTAATTTGGGAGGGACTCTTGTTGGGACTAAATTGTAGCAGTTGGAATTTTCAACAAGTGGGCGCACCTTGAGTTCCCCTCTTCTCTAGTGTGATGTGTGAGGGAGGCTAGGGCTATCAAAGGGCTGGGGTGCCCAGGCTACCCTGCCCTCAATACAAACAGGGTCGGGCCTGAGTGGACCAAACACCTTGCAAGGTCTTAAACCACTCTCGCAGGCCAAGGATGGGCCAGGCTAGGGTCCAAGGTCTGAGAAGAAATCTTAATTTTTAATTTCTTTCTACTTGACCCCTATTAGGTAACAAGAATCCTAGCTTGGATGCCCAGGAGCCGATAGACTTCGACATGCATGTCTGAGGGAGCAGAATTCGTAATATAGAACAATAAGGGGCTTTGCCGCTGAGTGGTTTAGCTCAATTATTTATTTTGAATACACGTAGGACCTAGTATTTGAATTTTGTTTTTAGTTTTATTCAGTTGTGAACACTTCATATATTTGACTTCTCTGAGTTAGATTTCTAATATAAATCTCAGACTTATTAAATTTCTGCCCTGAAATATAGGTTATACATTTTATTTATGTTTTGTGGAAGAATGGAATACAGTTACAATCTAATCTAGGCACGAAATTCAAGGGCATGGGATTTCGGTTCGTGACAATTATTTGACATCTTCTTGGAACATCTGACTGTGGCATCCTCTTTTCAACTGAATCCGCTTTCTTTCTCAGGGCATATTGTGATGCAGATTGGGCCAAATGCTCATGCACTCGTTGTTCCACGAATGGATGTTGTCTATCTAGTGGATATGGATGTCAGGGTTTCCACTTTATCTCTCATAATAAGGTGAGAGTGTCTCTTATAAGAGCACCTCCCAATATCATAATCTTCTGTTAATGTAAAAGACATTAATGTGTTTTCAAATCTTCCATGCAAGCTGAACATTAGTCTTTGTCCTCTGCTTGCTTATAAATCATTTTATTAGGATGCTAGCTTGATGAACTGGTATTTCTCAGCAAAATCTACTCCTCTCCATTTAGACAGCACAAGTGGAATTCAGATTGTTGCTAATCCCATCTTTCATTAAAGAACCAAATGCATCAAAGTCGATTGTCACTACATTCAAGAGGCCTTTAATGACAAGCTGATTACACTTCCTCATGTCACTGCGGATCTTCAATTTGTATACATCTTCACCAAAGCTCTTCCAGGGTCAGAAATAAGTTCGTTGTGGCAAATTGATGTTGGTTGGAGGCACAGACTAATCGACAGGCCCACATTCTTCTCTATTGTAATGTGGCTGATGGATTATTGAGCTTGGTTCTTAGTAGGTTTGAGTGGTGCTCCCTTGATCCATAGTTGACTTGTACAACATGTGGGGGTATGCCCTTTATTCTCCTCCAAAGAGGAGTTTGTGTGGCGCCTTTCCCTTTTGCCTTGATCTAGGACAATTTGGAAAGAAAGAAACAATAGGTACTTTTGAAGGAATTGCCTCTTCAGCCAAAGAAATCATATAAAGAATGAAAATTTTTCATAGCATCTTGCACTGCTATCCTTGCCGAATTCTGCATCCTCTCTCTCTCAACAACATTACGTTCAACTCAAGGGAAGTGACTACTATTTCCCGGAAAGGCCCTCATATGTGGAGTCAGCCAAAACCCCACAGTCTCTCCTCTAGATATCTAATGGCAATTCAATAACCACAAACACACCAAGTCCCATCCCATATTTCCCGAATGATCATTTCTAAGGGCATGTTTCTTTACAAGCATTTTTTTAAGGGATTCAGGCTGTATGTGGATTCAAGAATTCCTATCAGAAATTTAATGTTCTTTTAATGTGATTCCCAGTATTCAAGGCAACCAGAAAGGTGAAATTCCAAAATGCTAGCCCCTCCAAGAGCATTTCAAAATTGTGAAACTCCGAAAAATTTGGTTGGAACTCCGGCACCCAACTGTGAACCCTCCTACCAACAATAAAGTGGGCCCCATATTCACAATAATAAAAATTGTTACAGTTGGGTCTCAAGTTCACAACCACAAAAGGTGGGTCTCATGTACTACAATGCCTAAAATGTGTAATTCCATTTTAGAATTTATGTAGCAATGAAACAAGAGTTTAATAAAATTCAGAAATTTAGAAATTCTCAGGCAAGAATTCAGATGAAAATGAAACGCAGAATTTAAAAATGACAGAATTTCAGTGGCATTTTAGAATTCCAGCATTTGGAATTCCCAAACAACCTCCAAACATGAATTCTAGGATTTCTAGTAAAAAAACAGGCCCTTATGACTTTCCATATCTTCTATCATGGTAAAAAATGAGAACGAGCCTGAAATGCTTGCTACACCACAATTCTTTAACAAGATCGTCCACATTTTGAATTTTAGTATCCTTGAAAAGAGCTATATCCACTTTGAATTTTCAAACAATTTCCTTGCAATCACCTCCTATCTGCACTCCCCACCCCACTTACATGCCAAGAAATGATCTTCATCTGCCACTTTTCATGTACGCCTGAGAACTTTTGATCCTTCCACTGCCTTCTATTTTAGAATAATGTCATTTGTTTGACAGTAAAGAGCTCCCTAAATATTATCTACACAATCATACTTAGAATCAAAACCATTATAATCCTTCCCCACTACAAGGGTAGGTCAATGCATTTATTTGCCTGTCAACCAATCTGAGAATCCTGATTTGATAATAATTTAGTATGTTTAATTTAGACATCAAGCAATTAGTTCAAATTGAACAGCAGGTTGAATTGACCTGGACTAAGTTGTCTAATCGAGTATTAAACATCTGGTCCAACTTTAAAAACATTGTTCTACTTAGCTGTTATGAACTACATTAAGTTTGCTATCTCTAGAGGAGAAATTATAACCAGTAACAAAGTTGGCCCTGTCTTAGTTCCATAGAATGTATTCATCGACACTGCAGTCAGTGAATATCTACCCTAACAAGTCTAGGATGGAAAGAACGACGAAAAAACTCAGATTGATTATTGTATGATATAATTCTCCTTTTTTCAAACCAAAAGAGAAACCAAATAGTGGAATTGTGGAATGCTTACTTTTATGATAATTAAGTGACTAATTGTAAAAACTAGAAGCAGGTGTAACATGACATGTATATTGTGCTCTCAGCTATGATAACGTAAAAATGAAATTGAAAAACTAGAAGAATAAGGGGGAAAAAAAATGATTTCACAATGTTTGAGATGATGTCTACCAAGGGCGGACCCAGGTATTAGCAAGTGGGGGCTCCTTCGATCCGGAAAAGGCCCATTAGGAGCCTTGGGCCGTCTGGCCCATGACCTTAAGTCATGGCGGATCGAGTCCCCTCCCCGTCCTCATTCAACAAATACCTCTCTTTAGTCTTCTCCCTCTCTCAAAACCCCGCCCTCCAGAATTCCTCTCTCTCTCTCTCTCTCTCTCTCTCTCTCTCTCACACACACACACACACACACACAACCAAACACTAAATTCCTACATCATAATCCCAATCCCTAAATACAAGGAAGAAAGAGCTTCTCAAATAATAGTAATGCCCAAGGTTTGGTAAGAGCTATCTTGGTTTCCTGTGTCTTTTGATGTTCCTCTTTCTCCATTGTTTAACTGATGAAAATGGAAAGGGGTATGTCTCTTACTCCATTGTTTAATGGATGAAATGGAAAGGGGACTTAGATTAGAGCAGTTCTGTTCATTGTCATATATCATACATTAATTAAACTTAGAACTATTTAAGATATTGATATGTGATGTGAGACAGTGAGTGGCCAATACCTACTCAAATGGAGACATCCAAACTTGCCTTGCTAGTTGCCACCTGCCTGCTGCTTTTTATAACTGAGATCTACAATTATGATTATCGTGAGAATTTTGTAACTGAGTCCATACTTCATATTCCAATGATCCTTGGGTCATATATTGGCAAATTCAGGAAAAGGAAAGTTGATGTGAGCTTTTACAATTGGATATAAAATAGTAATCAACAATGGCATTATTCAATGTCTTGATCAATCTATTACTTGATAATGATTTATCTGAACTTGAACTCTTCTCTCTATTACTCGACCTTGAAACTTATTTATGTAGAACTCGAAATTTTAGTCTGTGAGTTCTTCTTTTCCATCAACAATGAGCTGACGGCATTGAATAATTCCTAGAATGGCTGTTGTTTTCTTTCTTTCATCTTTTATTTGTTCACTCATTGTTCTTAAAGTTTATGTTTGAAATTGCTTCTTTTCTGTTTTTGCTTTGTTTTTAGTTTGGACACTCTTGTATTGTATGACCATCTGTCTTCTTTCTTAGTTTCAGCCCTTTTTTTTTTTCTCCTTCTCCATCTCCCCACACCAAAACAAAAATCCTGGGTCTGCCACTGATGTCTACATGGTAATAAAAATGTATATGACGCACGCGTATGGTTTTTCAAATCTACATAACCATCAATCACCACTAAACCAAGGCAGAAACAGAAAACTAGTACCACACAGAACTGGAAAAAACCAAGTAAAACAACAAAAGGTAGGAAGAGTAATAAGCCAACTCACAAGCACGAAGCACCAATTACAATTAGACTCAGCATTGAAAGAGAGCATATGAAACAAACAAGTTCAGCAATCCACAACAGTCAATAATAATCTAGGATATGATCATAACGCCTTAAACAAAAAAAATATTAAATAGGATTGCAAAGGGAAACAGTGGAGAAAGAGAAATAATGGAAAGCAAGTCAAAAAAATGAAGTAAAATAAAATAAATAAAAGCATCTGTCTGTTTGGAATTGCATTTGGACATAATACTTAAAACACACTAACCAAATTACAAATCATAACTGCTAAGTAGATACCAACAGTCATTCTAAGCGCAAC
The DNA here is from genome assembly GCA_003546025.1 of Camphora micrantha. NCBI lineage: Eukaryota > Viridiplantae > Streptophyta > Magnoliopsida > Laurales > Lauraceae > Camphora > Camphora micrantha. Next base: position 14,365,469 of record QPKB01000005.1, on the reverse strand, counting down.
TTTTCTCCAAAATCCCTCTGGAAGGAATAAGAATAAGGCGGGGTTGCAATCCAAAGGGGCGGCGATGACATAGGATGAAATCTGTCTATAAAAACACCCGAATCACAACATCCAAATGGACTTTCATAATACTGTTCTAGGCAGTTGTCTGCAAAATAAATGTGATTTCCTTGGAAGCCCGGGAATTCACTCGCCATGATAATCATGGAAGAGTTATACCCCAAAAACACTATCCTATCTTCCATGCTTTCCACCTTTGTCATCTTGTTCTTCAACTTTTTATCAGGCGCAGCCTCCTCTCCCAAAGGGGTCTTGTAAATTTCAAAATGGTTAGTTATATGCCGACTCGGGGGACTCCTGCAGTACTCTTCATCCTCTTCATCACTGTTCTCCTCATCCTCTTCATCATCTTTCTCGTCCATATAGCTCATACGTCTAACAATGACAAACATGCTCTCAGTAAATATGTCTGGTACCAAGTAGAAAACGCCAGGACGTTGCAAGTGTTCAGTGAGATCTTCCCACCACGGATTGACGCCATCCTCAATGCGGAGTAGGTGTAAGCATACTGACTGACTGAGTGAGTAAAACTGTCCATTGTGATATATGACATCTTCCATGAATGTGCTGTCCTCAATTTCATTCCATACCTTATCTCCAATTCTGCAAAGGGCAGAATGTCCAAGTCCGTAGATGACCACCACCATGTTGGCATCATCCGAGAGTGCAACCTTGGATACGTGCATGTCACGGATCTCTTCAATGGTGTGAGTTCCCTTGTCATCTACGTAGTTTTGGTGCTTGAAGGTGGACTGGTGAGGGAGGTCTATTTGTTTTTTAGACCATGGATGAAAGAGACATATGTTGAGATCTATATCCACAGTCATCAGCCACCCGTTCTGGAAGGACCCGCAGCAGCGCTTGCCGCGCATCTCCGGAAGATGAATAGTGAATATCTTCTGCTTGGATAGACTAAAGAGATCGCGAGCATCGGGATCTTCTTCTTTGTCTTTAGGAAGCATCATCAGCCATGGCAACTCACGGAGTCTGCTACTGCTTTTCTTCAAAATCAACCACCATGACTTGCAAACAAATTGCATACTTATACAATCCGGTGAAATCAAATGACTGCAAATCATCTCCAACAGATCTTCAGGAAGATCCACCCAAGTGGTGTTGGCCATGATAAAAATATGAAAATATGAATGTGGATAGATAGATTACACACAAAAAGGGATAAGCCCAAACAAATCAATTAGAAATCAAACAATACAATTGAAGAGATGAACGAAACAACTGGAGAGAGGAAAAAAAAACAAAAAAGTCAGGAGAGAAAGGGAGGTGGAGAAGAAGGAAATATGTAGTTAGGGCTTGAATGCGGAGAGGGGTCGCAGAGGATTCTCTTCCCCTGTATCCAATAAATAGGAGTTTACTGGATACTGTATGACGCCAGCGAGTCAGGACTCTCTGTGAAGCTATTACACGGGCGCTTTTATAAAATTCCATTGTAGAGCCCACGTAGATAGAATCTGGACCGTTAAAGTTGAATTGATCGGTTGGATGATTTATATATAGGCCCACGATGGAGTTCCAGAGCATCCGGAGTGGGACTGGACGCCCAATTTGTTGAAAATCTAAACGGGGTAAAATCGAAATCAGACTTCTCGTCAAATTGAAATATCGGTAAGGGGATGTTAGGCAAGCATCACTGTAGGAAGGGGATTATATGCTCCAAAGGTTTCATTTGCTCCAATGAAATCAAGCCATCTTCGTATGGGATTTGTAAAGAGATTTCTAGGTTTGGCATAGAAAGAGAATTCCCACCATTAGTAGAATATGTGATACAATAGTTGTAAGGTTTTTTTGAAAATAACTCAAGATCTATGATGAATCGGGACCTCAACTTCTTATTTGAAGTCAATTTGGGCCATCTAGAGTATTTGAACGGTTCGGATCTTGCGAAGGGGCCCCACAAAAAAAAAATTAGAATATGGACGTTTTTGCAAATATCTCGATATCTAGATATGATCAACGGCTGAGATTTGATTAACTGGCCGTTTTTGACCTTTCATAGATGACTCGCGTATAGATCATGATTATGGGCCCCATAAGAACAAAAAAAAAAAAAAAAATTGTTTTTCAACCCCTTTTTTGCCTTGTGTGAAATCAATAGTCAATAGTTTTTGGCCAATTTCTCATGATCCATATTGAATCAGGCTGCCAAATTTAAACCTAGAGCCGTTTTAGGCATTTTGAAGAGATTGGACGGTTTGGATTTCGCAAATTGGCCCCACATAATTTCAGAAATTGTCATCCAACGGTCTGCACGTTGTTGCAAATATCTCTAACTCCGTGATCAATCAACGGTTGATATTTGACGTCCCAACCATTTTTGGCCTTTTAAACAATACTACCGGTTCAGATCTTAATTATGGGGCCAAGAAAAGGTCAGATTTTGAAAGAAAAAAAAAACGGTGAACCCTATATTACCGCATTGCGCACTGTAGCAGTGTCTTTCTTCCGATTCACTGATTCTATCTTCCGGGGGGGGAGTCTGACATGGGAAATACACCGGAATGGTGATGAAGGGATTCCTTGATGAAGGTTTCATTGCATTTCCAAACGTGGGTTTTCCACGGGAGCACAGAAAACTTGCGAGGAATCCTCACTGAGGATGCTTACCAAATGTGCCATAAAGCTCAATCCGATAAGAGTTCATCCCGTATTAGGGACTAGCAAAAACAGGCACGGAAATAATTAAAATATATTAAATGTGAAGATATTCTTTTTAGATGTTAATTAATAGAGGATTTTACTGGAAAAAACCCATAGAACAAAAGGGACTTAAAATATATAAAATGACCGTATTAGTCCCACGAGTTCTTTTCAGTTCATTCCTTTTTCTTTTTTTTTTCGCCGAGCGACAATATCCCCACTCACCTGCATATACGAGTGGGGACTCGTTCGTTTATTCTTCCTCCTTCCTCTAATTCCTTCCACATGCATATAACCCCCTCTATATTTCTATGTGCTTGCCGCTCCTCTCCTCTCCCAAAACCAAGTGCTCTAATAGGTCCACGGCAACCCCCTCTCCCTCCTCTTTTTCTCCCCCACTCCACTCACACCACCATGCAAATCTCCATTTTCATTTTTATCTTCATCTTCTAGTCCTTCGTCTTCTTCGATTTATGCAACTGGAATAAAAAAAAGAAGAAGAAGAAGAAGAAACAACTTAGATGGTTTCAATGGAAGAGCAGCAAAATCCGAAAAACGTATTGTTCGGCAAGTACGAAATGGGGTGAATCCTAAAGTTGCAATTACCATTCCTACATGGTTATAAGATTATAGTTGAATTTGCAATTAGTTAGAATTTGTATAAGTCAAATACACTGTTCAGATTAGCATCCGTTTGACACATACAGTAAATTTGTAGTTAGTAATTTGAATTTACTGTAGTTAGTAATTTGAATTTGAACAGTAAATTCTAATCTGAGCTAGTGTATATGAGATTATTAGTACGCATCCGGTTGACACCTACAATAAATTTGTTTTGCATTATGAAAGTTGAATACCCACAATTTATTGATTTTTAAATGTAACCATGAAGTATTTGTTGCAATCTTGATGATATGACTTAAGTCTGCAGAGGTCAAGCCTAAGTCCAACTTGTATACAACCCCCCTCTAAAAATGAGTCAAATTCAGTTAAAAGCCTATTTGATATCTGACACCCAGAATCAAATCATTAATAAGATTCCCATGCCAAAATCCATGCCCAACTCAAGAGTAAATTATAGGACTTGTATCAATAAAAAATGTAAGTTAATTAAAATCCCAAACAGATACTACAACCTGAACAAAGGGTCTAAATTTTGTGTGGGTTTGGTTTTGGGGTACCACAATCCCATTTATGGTCTATTCACATGTGTTTTTGGTTTGTTTCTCTCTGTTTTATTTTGTATATGCTTTTTTTTATAAACATTTTTAGAAAAAACTTAAATTTTAATAATATATTTTTCTTGTAAGCCCGGGCTTTTGTTACTAGTTATAAAATATAGTTATAAATTCAAGGCAAATTAGTTCCGTCTTGACCTAACCAATTTGCACCCTAGTAATAATAACTTAACAATAATAGTTTTTGACAAAGTTAGGCTAACAGTTTGTTTGTAGAATGGAGTAAAATGAAATAAAATTGGGTCTCAAATCAACTGAAAAGAAAGTAGGTGGATTTTGTTATAAAAACACAAAATGACAAAAAAAAAGTACTATGGCACAAAATGATAAAAATAATGCTTTGACTCCCTGCTCCCTTTATTTTCAATTTCTTTTGATTTGACACTCAATCTTATTTCATTTTACTCCACCTTTTTTAGTTTCTTTCCTTGCAACATGATAAAACTTCAGATCATTTGGGATTTCTGCACAACAATTTTAGCCTCTTTTTTCACAATTGAAAATTTGCTCCAATTAATTTTGACTCATCCATTTTAATTTAGTTTGACCCTGGCAACTTGACCTGTATAAAATTAATCATGGTATGTGCCAAGACTCGAACTCAGGACAATATAGATTTCAAAGGGACAACCCTACCACTACACCACATAGCATCTTTTTGTTAATATTTATCAACCAATTTGACTTGAAAATTGAAAATTGGTCACATGATGCATGGAGGGATGGTTAAACTGATGCTATAGACCCATGCTAGGTTCTCACGTTATATGAAAACTTTTATTTTATAAAAAATAAATGCAGTGACTGTGTGTTCTATAGGGCTGTCAATCGTGTCGTGATAACGAATTCGGGTTACGGGTTAACGAATTCAGGTTAAAATCACCTCAACCTGTACCCGACCCGTTAACTTAACAGGTCAAAAAATCTAACCCGAACACGACCCGTTAATTTAACGGGTTACCTGACCCAACCCGTTAACCCGTTAAGTAATTAAGTCATTTCGAAATTTAGAAAAAAATTATACAAAAATAGAAGAAGAAAAATATATAAACCACATGAAACTATAAGTGAGGATCTCAAGTGGATCCCACCTAAAAACCCACTATAAAACAATAAATTTTAATTTTTTTATGAATATAAATTAATTTATTTACATTTAGGGAGTAAAAAAAAAATTAACGTGTCAAGCGGGTTGTTAACGGATTACTTATTTAATTCATACCCGACCCATTAACTTAACGTGTTAACGGGTTTGACCCATTAACGACCCGAACCCATTAAGAGCCAATCCAAACCCGTTAATATCATGTGGGTTCGTGTGACATTTTGACAGTCCTAGTGTTCTAACCACATTTTTTTGAGTTTTGTCCAAAGTAACGGTAATTGTTGCAACTTGCAACTAATCCTGGACCTACCCAAGCAAGCACTACTTTTGAACAATTTGAATCTTTGCACATTCACTAGCTTAATTCGATCTTACCGACCACACGATCTTGATTAATTATCAAAGACTCATTTGCTTATATGGTATATGGATGCTATAAAATTTTATTGAAAGTCTAAACAGTTAAGCCCCTGAAAACTGCTAAACATTCGGGCCTTTCAGTAGACCCATTTTGCACTTATCATACTCAATATTAAAAGCTTCCTGCAAGCTAACCTCGTAATCCTCTTGCATCACAAAATCATAGCAAAAAATATCCAGGTCCTCTTGAGGCTTTAACCTAGAGAGAACCTGAGTTAAAAAGGAGTGGAATGGGTCCACCTATGGTAGTCTAAATCATTCAAAATAGTCAACCTATGGTTAAACTCATATGGGGTGTCCTTAAAAAGGAAAAAGTTACACGTCATTGGATTGACTTTTTTATAATAAAAAAATGTGATTAAAAAAAATCCTATGTATATCTATTGCTTTTCATAGAAAAGAAAAGGAGAGGGAAGAGGAGGTGGAGGAAGAAGAAGAATAAGAGAAAGAAGAGAAAACAAGAAGCACTTGGATCCGAGAAAGGAGACGGCTCCGGCGATCGATGGCTCGAGTTCCGGGTTGGTAGGAGGTGATGAGAATAGTGCAGAGCAGCAAAAACCGTTTCCTAACACAAAAATAATAATAATAAAAAAAAAAAAAAAGAGAAAGGGAGATGGAAGATGGAGGCCGCTGAGAGAGAAGGAGGTGATGAGAAAGAGATGTGAAGATGACTGTTTCTGCAGAGTATTTTGGGAACAAACAGAGAGGAACAGAAGAAAGAAGGGAAGAGGGTTTTGAAAACCTACTTCCCATAAGTGTTCCACTCCCCATTCAACACGTTTTGGTATATGACTGGCCCATTTAGGAGCCAGAGAACAAGAGAGCAAGGAATCCAACAAAAGCAACATCAAACTTAGGTTTGCTCTAAATTTTATAATACATTTATGTTTATAATTACAATGAATAATGATATTTGTAATTACTAATTCCAATATTTGTCGAAATATAGAACATGCAACACTGCAAAAGCGATTACAAAGAAGACAATGGTATGCCTCATTGCCAAAAGAAAAAAAAAGACGCACTTCTTCTACGAAGAAGGGAGGCTTATGCTAGAAAAAAGTTACTAAAAGGAGAATCTTCTAGAAATCTTACTTCATCATTTAATACAACTCAACAAACAGGTAATTAATTCTATACTCTTATGTGTAATATTAAAACTCCTTGAAAAATATAAGAAAAATATTTCTAATTAAATATTTATCTTTTGCAACGAACAGAAGGCACTAATACACTGCTGGGTGTCGGTCTCAATGATATTCTCGCAAATATTATAGCGCAAATGGAAAAAAGAGTATACCATACTTATGAGATTGGTAAGTAATATATTAAAAAATTAATAAATATGTTCATCTGATCTAATATATTTTTATACTACAAACTTCTAAACATTATATATATATATATATATCTTCTACCAGGGTCAACATCGAGACAACCCGCTGAATCTGATGAAGATGCTTCTTCAAGTGTTTATTTAGAAAACTCTTGTACATTAAACTACGGACAAAAAGGTAAAAATATTTATACAACAAAATAGCTTAGTTCAATAGACAACTTGGTGTACCGAGTTGTGTTGCCTCTGATGATGCTTTTTGGAGTTATCTTTTATAGAAAAGAACAAGTCAGTTTTTAGGTTTGATACTATATTTGAGTTATGCTTAGTTCTTATGTTTGATACTATATTTATATAGTATGAATTTAAGCTTTTAACACTGTGTAAAATGTCTTTCAAAATGTAAATTATTTTAAAGTATATGATGGTAAAGTAGACAACATAAATCAAGTAAGTTCATATTAATTAATCAAAAATTAACATGATTCTGATTTTAGATAGTTATTTATTTGTGTTTAAAGATAAAAAAAAATGATATCAGAAGTCCATTTTCATATAGGCGGACTACATTAGCAATTTAAAAGAAAAGAACAAGAGAGCAAGGAATCCATTAAAAAATAGCATCAAATGTAGTAATAAAAGAACTATTAATTATTTAAATTTACTGCAAAAATGTACATATGTTCCAACAAATGCTACATTAAATGGAAGGTAAGCATTCCATCAAAGAAAACTAAGATCGAAGAAATTAAGAAAAATAAGCAGAATCCTAAATGAAGGAGCCATATTTTTGGAAGAAATAATAACATGAGAACATCTCGGAAAGTTATTTCATACACCGTAATGATAGGAGGCACATTAAAATAGAAGAAAACTTATCTTCAGGTAAGAGAGTTGAGCTCTACTATTGGACGAACCTATTGTAAATTTCAGCTAGTGAAATGATGAATCCATCTAGATTATAGCAAATCGTTATATTTTATTCCAATGGTACTTAATAAGAAGATAGTTTGTTTGATTAAAATAAAAAATTAATGAATATGCATAAGATTTTGCAAATCATTAGAAAAGGTGAGAGAGCATATGAGTGTAGTAGGGGTGGGACAGGATTTGCCTTGCATCATTAGAAATATGTGTGCATATAGAATATCATACTCATCATTGACTTTAAAATATTTTATTAAAAATATTCAAAAAGTATAAGTTTAGATTCAAAATATGAGCCACCTTTAGTAATAAATGAGCTATCAATGTAGAATATTAGTCCATGATGATATCGCATCTCTATGAATGTAGAATTCACGAGAAGGACGGGTAGAGAACTATCAAGCATGACAATAAATTGAAAGAACGACAGAGATATCATAACAGTTGATAACACAGTAGCAGTAACAACAAAAGTGGATGTTTTACTACCTTGGGCTCACAATGTTCAAAACTTATATTCTGCAGAAGTAGATAGAAGGAAAAAACCAAAGAGCTGTACGAAACAGATAAAATCCCGTATTATGTGAAGGGCAGATGGTTTGTAGTGGAACTTTAAATGATTTTGAAAGGCTTTGAGAGCGATTGCCAAGGTGCGATTATGGTGCACTTCAATGGTGAAACTCTTCAACCATATTCATGAAGAAGGTAACTACATGGTAGTAGCAAAATATAATGTTCTGCTGCATAAGAATTTTAAAATCAATTGTGATGTACCTTTCTGGTGTAAATTTAAATCATATTAGTATAACGTTATTAATAACATATTAATGCTATCTGAGCTATCAGAATATAACATGTAGGAAAAACACACCAAACAAGAATTTTCTTGATGTCATCAATTCCTTAAAACGAAAGTCTAAAAAATACATAAGCTGTCAAAAAGGAATCAGTTGTCAATAAGTTCAGGTTAGCTAAAAGTTATGAATTGCTTTGGGAACCCAAAAAGTAATACACTGGGCAATTCTAAAATCAATTTCAATTGTAAATAGCATGAGCAATGAAAGGTGTGTTGTAAGTTCAAAAATAAAATTTGCAGTTAATGCAGAACAACAACTTGATAAATTGGGGTGGATGTTTCCAAAATCATGACAACTTTGCAAACAGCTAAAGGTTTGCAAATGAATTAGGAAATTGTTGAAAATTATAAAGTGGCTGGCAATTGTTCAGCTCTCAAACTCAAAAGGCAAATATTCAATATTTGATTAGGAAGATTTATAAAAGGTCCCAACAAAGAAAGGGGCTAAAAGAGAGCTTGTATCTATTTCAATTTTTTCTAATTTTGACGCATGGCTTATGTGTTGATGTGGAAAGAAGAAGCTTTTTTAGCATCTGAAGCAATGTAAAAGACAATATTTGGGAGTAAAAGGGATTGGACTTGTCATGATTTATTCAAGAAAGGATGGATAAGTCCTAACATAAAAATAAAATAAAAAGTAAACAAATAGCAATCCAAAGCAAACGAAAAGCAAAGAAGATCTAACATACTTGATTCCTTACCTAGACTCAATTAGATTTTGACTTCGTTAGATTCAATTAGACTTTTCCTTCGTCAGATGTATACATGGAAAGGATCAAAGTATGACTTAACTACAGTAAAATTTACAACATCCATCAATCAAGCTGCCTGAGCAAGAAATATAAGGGATTTACAGCATTCAAGAGTTAAACTACAACCAAACACCATGGATTGGACAAATAATAAAATAATAAGATCAAATGCTCTACTCTACTACAAACAATTAGGGCATGTACATAGAAAGTCTAAATGAGCTCTTCTACCACATCTCCAAAGGCTATGGTAGGGATGAGGAGATAATGCTAGACCAACAAAACCCATAGAAAACATGGTAATGGGGTCAATTGAATCATACGTCAAGCAATATGGATAAAATTTACAAGACCACTATTGAAAGAAAAAGGAAGAAAAATAAATCCAAATATATGGAAATCACATTTTGAGCTTATCAAAAGAAGAGCATAAAAGAAAGGGAATGTCAAGCATTTGACTATAATATAGAACTTAATATAAAAAACTACAATTAAACTATTAGCTAGAAAAGAAGAAATTCAATTGAAGAATACCATCGAAAAATAAAAAAATAAAATTAATCACGAAGAGAATCATAAGCCCGAGTTTTTTGGTAGAAACTGAGATGCATTAACAAAAAAAGAACTGCAAAAACTTATATTTTTAATCTTATTTTTTCTCTATTTAAAGATAGAATATTTTAATATAGACTGGATTATAAATTTTTTTTTCTTGGAGGAAGTGAGTGAAATCTGTTCTTTGCAAGGCAGTAATAGAACTCAACCGAACATATTCCCATATAGTTTTGGTGTTACACTTTAGGAGCAAATCAAAGGAAAAATAAAAAATAAAAAAATATATAGCTCATCTCAAGTGATTTGACCTGATTCCTCATATACAAAACAATATTAATTTAAGCACTTTGGTAATCTGAATTTTATTTTTTAGGTAAAGACAATTATTTGTTTTGCTCATTTAAGCTTCCTGACATTAAACATAGTAAGAGAGAAGGTGCTACACTTCTAAGAGAGGGGTAAAACCTTTAAATTAATCATGACATTAGGATTCAATTTCAATTAGACCTTTAATGAAACAGTTCATGCTCAACTTAGCGAATCAATTAGTTGAACTCACCAATTGGAGTCAAACTAATGTCAATCAAGTGGTTGGTAAACTCAATAAGGTCATGCAAACAGTCCATGAATCCAATATGAGTTTTCTCTTACAGTAACCTTTAAAAAAAAAGATCCTCTTACTGTGGTGTGCTGGGTTGGCTGGTTGCTTTGACAAGTTGTTGGAACATCTTTGATTCATTTATAGGGTCCATTCCTGATTTAGAAAGATTGATCAAAAACTTTCTCATACCAAGTGTCAATATGCAATTCAAAACAACATGCTTTCAATTAGTGGTCATATCGTAATCTACCTTGATTTATCTCATCAACCACTAAAAATGGGCAGTTTGTGAGGTCTTGCAATGAAACCAGATAGAGAATTGTGGAACCAGAGTGTTCCTAGAGAAACTGAATACTCTTCATGGCAGAAGAAGATTATAGCAACACAAGATCAAAACTAAGCATCGGCTACATCATATATACCCATCCAAACTAATGATGGGCACTTAGCACCTGTAGCTGTCCTGCTTCCCTGATAGAACAGTATCAACATTTTAAATATGAGAAAGAAAATGTGAAGAGCATGCCTAGAAAATCAATCACAAAGAGGAAGAAAATGTGAAAAATAGAAATAACTATTGATATTGAAATGAATTGAAAATTAACACATTAAAACGGATTAAAACAAATGAGACAAATAAAAAATTAAAATGTTAGTGAGCAGGTGTAATACTCTCCGTCTCTGAGAATTACAATACAATTCATTGGAACACCAATGCATGCAAAGATTGTTTCAGAAAATTAATATCACAATAAAAGGCGACAATAACAACAACAATAAAAAAATAAAAATAAAAAGACAGATCATGCACCATCTTCACAACAACACATTGTACAACAGAAGAAAGCATTTGGCACCCACAACTCATCATCCCAACAACACATTTTACAACAGCTCATATTTGCGTCATTTCTGTAAAACATAGTAGGTGCTGTCAAAATGATGAATTCATTTTTAAAATAAACCCGCCCTTTCTTAATTTGGGCATTTCATCTTTGAAGGAATTATATGCCAACATTTTCTTTAATAAAACCATAGGAATCTTTTTTCTTATTGATGAGGGGCATCCTGTAGTATTTCACCCAATAGGACTAATCCCCTAGGTGCACATGACCTCGCTACACACATACACCATGACCAACTAAATATTGCAGGGTGTTGTACACATGATATGGAAGCAAACCCATGCCTTGTGACAAGCAACAAACCAACATAGGTTAATATTGAACATTGCAGAGAAAGATTAGGATTTTTACAATTATGAGTTCATAAGACAGGCACTTTTACAATGTACAATTAGGAAAAAGCAGGGTATGAAAAAAAAAAGACTTTATAGGTTAAAAAATGCTTAAAATATTTTTTAAATTTAAAAAAGGAAACATTGGAAAAGAAATCAACATTCATGAATGCAATTAGGTTCTAATGAAAATTTTATTCCCTTCATTTTCTTGATCTGTTTTGTTAGGTTATCAAACAGCTCTCATGTTCATGAATCAAGAGGTTAGCCTTGTGAGCTCCACTTCTGTAATGCTAACCCTCTTCCTCAGCCAGGCAAATAACAAAACTGAAAACACATTGAGAGACTTGTACCCAACAGCATAATTTAAGTCATGAATTATCTACCCACCCATTTGAGAACCAAGTACTTGCTGTCTCATAGTTCATGTACACCATTTATTTCCTACCCCCAAAGAAAAAACAATACAGAAAAAAAAAATGAATTATCTACCCACCCATTTGAGAACCAAATGCTTGCGTCTCACATGTACACCATTTATTTCCTACCCCCAAAGAAAAAACGACACAGAGAAAAGAAAAGGAGAGGGAAGAGGAGGTGGAGGAAGAAGAAGAATAAGAGAAAGAAGAGAAATCCAAATACTTTCCGTCTCACAGTTCATGTGTACACCATTTATTTCCTACCCCCAAAGAAAAACGACACAGGAAAAAAAAAAAAAACCAGAGAAAAGAAAGGGAGAGGGAAGAGGAGGTGGAGGAAGAAGAAGAATAAGAGAAAGAAGAGAAAACCAAATACTTGCCATCTTACAGTTCATGTGTACCATTTATTTCCTACCCCCAAAGAAAAAACGACACAGGAAAAAAAAAACAGAGAAAAGAAAAGGAGAGGGAAGAGGAGGTGGAGGAAGAAGAAGAATAAGAGAAAGAAGAGAAAACAAGAAGCAGCTGGATCCGAGAGAGGAGACGGCTCCGGCGATTGATGGCTCGAGTTCCGGGTTGGTAGGAGGTGATGAGAATAGTGCAGAGCAGCAAAAACCGTTTCCTAACACACACACACACACACACACACACACACACACACAAAAAAAAAAAAAAAAAACAAAAAGAAAGGGAGATGGAAGATGGAGGTCGCTGAGAGAGAAGGAGGTGATGAGAAAGAGATGTGAAGATGACTGTTTCTGCAGAGTATTTTGGGAACAAACAGAGAGGAACAGAAGAAAGAAGGGAAGAGGGTTTTGAAAACCTACTTCCCATACGTGTTCCACTCCCCATTCAACACGTTTTGGTATATGACTGGCCCATTTAGGGGAAAAAACAGAGTCGACCAAACTGTGGCTTTTATATATTGGTATAGAAAGAAAGTTAATCAAACGGTTAAAAGAACTCGGATTGACTTAAGTTTTGAGGATATCCCCAAGGGCGTTTAGAATAAATTCTAAACGATTTGGATATCAATAGATGGCCCCTCTAAAGATTTCTCTAGGTTAAAGCCTAAGGTCATGTTTGGTAACCAAATTTTTTAACCAAATCTTTAGGGAAAATATTTTTTATTTTGATAAAATTGGGGTAAAACCATGTTTGGCAATTGTAAATTCCTGAGGATTTGGAAGCATGACAATTTTTATTTGTTGGGATTTTTATATCCGACAACCTCCCATAGGATTGGAAAATACTCTCTTAAGTGGATTTGCACATTTAACTTTATTTTTCTTAGTTATATATATCTATGGATTCCTCGCATGTTACTAAACGTGCCCAAAGGATCCGGATTTAGTGCAAATCTAGAAATTGATACTCAAGGTCAGCATGGTGTCTTTACCCACCAACCCTTCCAAAGAAAAAGTCTACAGACCCCTGGTTTTTGTGCCCGGGGTCTGCCACGACTCCCAAGGGAGCCGTTGGATCCCATGGGAGCCTGGGATCCAACGGCTCCCAGTGGGAGTCGTGCCAGACCCCGGCAACAAAATCCGGGGTCTGTAGCACGGTTGCCTTCCAAATAAAGAAAGGCTACACTACTAGGGGGTGTTCATTGGCCACGCTGAGGAGATGTCCAAGCCTGGCCCACCTTTATAAACACCATCTTGAGCCGCGCATGAGCCTTAAGTGTGTGGCCCAAGCCTGACCCGCTTTTCAAATATTAGGCTCAAGCCCAGCCATTTAGTTAAAAGGGCTGGGCCAAGGCCAGGTCAGGATTTCCATCACTATTTTTGTATTTCTAGTTACTTGCTTGGGTGAAAAGGTTGTTAAACTTCCTTTATTACTTATTCAGTTTGGGCTGGGCTTCGGGCTTTCTATCACTTATGTCACGCCCGTGGACCGGATTCCCATGACAATGTGAAGGTCTGCATCCCAGGGTGGATTAGAATGTGGAGCCAATTAGAGTTGCCCCATGTGAATCGAAGTCCGCAATGTGAGGCGTGTAAATTCCTCAGTTATAATTAATTACTATGGATCCTTCTTTCATACATTCAAATACAAATGGTAATAATGACAATGAAAGCAAGGCATAAGTTCCATTCAATAAGGTTAAAGTTAGCGAAATAGACAAACCGTATGTTAATTAAAACAAGCCATTCCAAAAACATAGGCCATCACAAATTGAGATACAAAAATGGACTCTATCCAAAGACATCAGCATGAAGGCTCTTGTGTGCATATGCCCGACAACTTACACTAAGTCGTATGCACTCTACTCATGAAACTCCTATGACGGGTCCTCTTAAACTGCCTCAATCTCCAGCTCATCATAAGTAAGTCCGGCATCGACAATTAGGGTTATAAAGGGATATCCGATTATTCGATTATCCGAAAGTTCCAACCTACAAAAAAAAACCGTGTTTGAAGCCTATTTTAGGTTTTAATTGATAAACGGGTCCAGGTCCGGAGTCTAATTTAGGTTCCGATTGATAAACGGGTCCAGTTCTGGGTCCATACAGGTTCCGACCCGCGGACTTAGGACCCGGCATATGAGTCTTTGATATTACAAACTGTACCTCACAATAAAATTTTTATGGACATTTTTATGTATAATGCTAGAGGTAATAGACTTGATGCACTGTTATAAGTTAAATGATACACTTATTTTAAGAAAAAATGAAAAAAAATTAAAGAGAAGTTTTGAAACTAGATCCAGTCCTTTAGGTGGACATGGTTCTGAAACCGGATCTGGAACTAGCAAAACAGGTTCTAAGTCAAAACCGGATCTAGAATGGGAACAGTTATTTAGAAACGGGTCCAATTCTGGGTTCAGTATGATTTTGACCCGGAACCGTTCCGTTTGCAATCCTATCTACAACACCAAGTGTAGATCATTAGATTTAAGAAAACTATGAATGAAAGCAAATATAAATAGCAGGATACGATGCATCAATGTAGAGTAATGACAGTAATGATCAAAGAACAAGGACAAGTAAGGTATGAAAAAGGGCATGAATATAAACACTAATGTAATCATGTAAAAACAATAATTTATGCATAAGTATATCCTAGTAAATAAGAGGTCCACATGTGCTAAAACACCACGTGATAGAATTATAGCCCTCCCATATTCTATAGAGTTGTGGTAGGAAAGATGCGCGAGATAAAGTCAAACCATGATTATATAGGAAATAGTCAACCAAGCATAGCTGTCAATTCCGTTTCACTCATCATTTCAGTCAAGCTTTCAAGATGGAATATTTCGGTGTTTTGGCGTTTTGGTAAAACTTTTCGAAGTAACTTCTTGAGATAATAAATTTAAAATATATATACACATGTGAAAAATGGAAAAAAGAAAAAAGAAAATATAAATTATGCATGTTTCTTGATATGGATATTGAGAAAAAAAAATAGTGAAAATTGTGCTACAAACTGAAATAGATCGGAATGGACCAGTATTCAAACCGAAATTTTTTACCCCCATCCCATTTGGGCCGAAGGGCTGAAACAGAAATTTCCGGCCATTCCAGCCGAAACAAAACGAAATTGACTGCTATGAGCCAAGGGTTGGTATCCCAAAACAATTCTCTTTGATACCGAGTGGCGTATGTTCCACTCCTATATTATAAGATAAAACAGTCTTTGGTATAGGGGTTCCACACTCAGGAGTGGATCCGGTAAATTCAACTTGGGGAGTGGGGGTTGTCTATGTAAAAAAAAAAAAAAAATTGGGGAAGGGGCAAATGTACAAAACAATACATTAAAATTTTTAGAGTTTGCAGGGGTTTATTAAAAATTCTGAACTTTATTTTCATATATGGGTGGGAGCTTCAGCCCAGACACTTGTACTTGGGTCCTCCCCTTCCCATATTATAGCGGACTCAATCAGAGTGGAGCCTAACTCAAAAATGACAAGACTCTAGTGTATGGCCAGGCCTTCTTTTATATGAACATGATCATCAACACTAGCTGTGTTTGATCTTCTAAATATAATTAATAGTTTGGATCAAGTCTCAGAAATTTAAAAGAAAAAAAAAAAAGGAGAGAGAGAGAGAGAGAGAGAGAGAGAGAGAGAGAGAGAAAGGACTGCTTATGAGGACGTATGTCTTTCCACTTCAAACAATGACATCTATTTGAATTCTCCCCATTTTCCTAACTTTGTCTAAACACCATTTGAGACATGCATTAATGCTTCACCGAACGGACTAAAAATTGTTTCAAACAGTTTTAAGGGAATAAGAGGCAATAAATGAATTTGCCAAACACAACCTGAAATTACAGTAAATCCCTGAAAGTTTTCCAAAATTGCAAGCTAACCTCTATAATCACCAAACTTCGTCTAAAAGCTACCAAAAAGATCTCTAATCACTAAACCAATGGCTAAAGCAACTCCCTTTGCTACTAATCATAATTAACTAATTAACTATAAATATACTTAATTATCACTAAAATACTAATAATTAGGGTTAGGATCTTAGAACTTAATCCAAGTCCGACCCATTTATTAAACATGCTAGAAACTTTGATTAATGCCTAATTTACTGCTGCCATTACCAAGGCGGACCTAGGAATTTTTCATTGGAGGGCTACTACGTCAAAAAAAAATTATTGGGTCTCACATATAAAAAATGCATGTAGTTTTCAAAATATTTAGTAGTTTTTTTGAAACTTTTGGGGGATCCATATGTAAAAAATTATAAAATCTTTTTAAAAAATAGATTTTAGAAAATTTAAAAAGTTTATACGTTAAAACTCATAAATGTTTTTAAAGAATAATGGGGTTTGGCCGGTTATCCTAAGCTCAAGCTTAGGATAAAATAAGCTCAAGTGTTTGGTGGGGCCCACCTAGGGATCCACATAGGAATGGGGGTGGGGGGATTTCAAGGACTCTCTGAGATCTTTCTCTCTGCAAAAAATCAGTCACAACCGTGATTTCTATTATCACCTTATGGGCCTAAAAGTTTAATGGCCAATAATCCATTTGAATCGATACATAGTCAATCAAACGGTGGATCATGTGTTTGGTCCATTTTGATGAACCCTACAAATATGAGCCTACAAGATTTTATCTTAAGCTTGAATTTAAAAGGCCTTCCCTTTAATAAATTTTAGAGGTACTATATTATACGTAAAAACGGATAAAAATCTCTAAAACTAAAGAACGGTTTTCAAAAGTTACGGGGCTGGACTCCTCTTTCAAGCCCTAAGAAGTGGCATTCCCTTTTTCTTGTTCGTCTTCGTCATCGACAATTATTTCTCAATGGCCAAGAACTGGGTCGATCTTCCTCAAGATCTCTTGGAGAAGATTTGCAGTCTTTTGATTCCACCCGATTGTATAACATTGCAATCTGTTTGCAAGTCATGGCGAGCGACTTTGAAGAATAGCCTCCGTGAGTTGCCATGGCTGTTGATGCTTCCCAAAGACAAAGAAGAAGATCCCGATGCTTTCGATTTCTTTAGTCTCTCCAAGCAGAAGATATTCACCATTCGGCTTCCAGAGATGCGCGGCAAGCGCTGCTGCGGGTCCTTCTAGAACGGGTGGCTGATGACTGTGGACATAGATCTCAACATATCTCTCTTTCATCCTTGGTCTAAAAAGACATTACAACTCCCTCACCAGTCAACCTTTAAAGATCAGAACTATGTGGACGAGGAGGGAACTTATACGCGCGAAGAGATCCGTGACATGCACATTGTCAAGGCCGCACTTTCGGATGATGCCAAGACGGTGGTGGTCATCTACGGACTCGGACGTTCTGCCTATTGCAGAATTGGAGATACGGTCTGGACTGAAATTGAGAGAAGCAGCAGATTGATGGGAGATGTCGTATACCACAATGGACAGTTTTACGCAGTCAGTCGAGCAATAGGTGTGCACCTTTTCCACATTGAGGATGGCCTCAAACCGTGGTGTGAAAGGCTCACTGAAGACTTACTAGGCCCTGGCGTTTTCTACTTGGTACCAGACATATTTACTGATAGCATGTTTGTGATCATTAGAGATGAAGATTATCTGGATGCAGAAGATGGTGAAGATGAAAATCACACTCGTCGTATAACCACTGGTTTTGAGATTTTCAAGACCCCTTTGGGAGATTATCTGGATGCGGAAGATGGCGAAGACGAAAATCACACTAGTCATGTAAGGACTGGTTTTGAGATTTTCCAGACCCCTTTGGTAGAGGGGGAGCTCAATAAAAAGTTTAAAAAGTTGAAGAAGGTGAAAAGCTTGGATGATAGGATACTGTTTTTGGGGTATAATTCTTCTATGATTGTCATGGCGAGCGAATTCCCGGGCTTCAAAGGAAATCGCATATATTTTGGAGACAACCGAATGGAATGTTATTATGAAAGTCCTTACGGATGTTGTGATTCAGGTGTTTATAATGTCGAGGATCGGACTGTCCAGAACCTTTTTGCGGACAGATTTCATCCTATGTCATTGCCCCCTCTTTGGATTGCAACCCCACCTTATTCCTTAAGGAGGGATTTTGGAGAAAAGCTACTCATGGAATGACCGTCGGTATATACTTAGCAGTTCACATTTCTAATTTTGTTAGAGCATTTTAGTATTGTATCCAAATGCAAACAAAAAGATGCTTTTGTTTTGTTTATTTCTCAAGGTTTAAGTATTATGTCCAAATACAAACAAAGAGATGCTTTTGTTTATTTGCCAACATTTAAGTATTATGTCCAAATAAAAACTGAGTGATTCTTTTGTTATTTGTCTTTCTCCACTATTTCCATTTGCAATTCTAGAGTGAGTGAAGTAAGTATCACCTTATGCATAATGTTAAAGAGGAGTGAGTTGAAATAAAATGCGTAGTGGGTTACTTTGCATGTGTTTGCTTGGTTCGTGTAAAGTAAACATAATAATAATAAATAAATAAATGATTTTAAATGAAGAGGATAAAGTAAAAGGCACTTTATTATATATTATGGGAGTAACTCTGAGTAGAGTGAAGTGGAATAAAAGAGGAATCTACATTAGCAGACATGTTTCCTCCTCTTGTCTCCTTTGGGCCATGTCATCCAGATACATTAAGAAGTAGAATTTCCTACTATTGGGACCAATTCTACTCCACTTTCACTTCACTCTAGTGCAAACAAACAGGCTTAGTACTAGGTGTTATCGTATCTCAGATTATTATTGAATGTCCTAGATTGTTGAAGGTTTTTTTTTTTTTTCATATGTTCCCTTCCAATGCTGAGCCTAATTGGTGTTTTGTGTTTGTTCCATTCTGGTCATGTTGTTGGTTTCTATTAATCTATTTTGATACTTCATTTTAAGAAGGAAAACAAAAAGAGCATACTGTTTTCAGTTGAAGAGAATTCAATATTACTTTAAAGAACATTCTATAACCATTTTCTCCCAGATAGAAGCTTAACAAGGAAAAGATGCGTGTTCAATATATAATTGAGTTCTTAAAAGTAATCCTAAATAATAATGAAAACATGGGAGCTGACTCTCTGCAAGAAGGCCAGCACACCCAATATAGCTTCTTGATTTGTGTGAGGACTGAGGAGAACAACTATGTATCCAATGGCTTAGGTGTTTAGTAGCTGTTCTTACTTATTAGGTTTTCATTATCCACTTCTACCTTTTTTTCTTAGACCCTGATGCACCAATATTCCAGAATGGACTGCCTGTTATTTAAGCAAATTACACCCAGGCCTATGCGGTCCCACATGCCAAACCCCAACAACACCCCCCCACCCCCACCCCCCCACCCCACTTCTTCCACAATGATCAGTCCTACTACGCATTCACACTAATGAGCTTCCAGACCGCATATGAATTAGCACTCACCCCAATTGGTTAGAATGATCTTATGGTTTGCATATTTTTACGCACACCTAAGTCTGATATAGACTTTGCCCTCCCATATCCCCTCCTAATGTGATTGCCATGCATCCAAGTGGGGCCAACAAGGCAGGCCGTAGTTTTCTACGGAATCACCTATCTTTTCTGCATTGCATTTTCAATATATTTTTTGAGACTTTTCTATATTTTTGTTATTTACTTTGCTTGTAACTTGATCTACTGCTTTGATCATTGCATAGGATGCCACTATAATTGATATTTTTGATGTTAAAGGTTACTGAACATTATACTTCTCATCTGCAAGCTACAAGCTAGTGCAATATGATGGGAATATATCAAAAGAAGATATCATTAAGTTCATTTGAATGAATAAGTAGTTAGGACACAACTGTTCAGACTAAAGGACATTTTTCTATGTTTAGGGCCTGCTGCATATTTGCATGCTCTACTCCAACTTTGCCCATTGAACCCTTCTTCTTGGATGGTTTAGAAAGTCCTAAAGAAAGGAGAAAATGAATGCATTATTTTTTTTAAAGAGATGTTTTCTGGGTTCTGATTGGTGTAGTAACTAGTAACACTATGTTTTCTATCATTGCAGTATTTTTATGCAGTTTATCTTTCATGTAAGAGATATCACTTGAGAGGTGATTTTCTCAATCTACCATTGTTGATAGAGTCGATAGATTCCTTTTGTTAGCACACCATTTATTTATTTACTGTCAGTTTTGGATGTGTTCAGTACTGTATTGTTCATGCTCAATGGTAGTACTTACATGTGTGTATTGAACATTCTCTATGATCTCTGTTGTGACCCCATGTAATGATTCTTTAATGATTTCAAGTTGTCCGAAATCTGCTTTCTCCTAGGTTCATTGGCATGTTCTGCAGTGATGCATTCTTTCTTCTTTTTCTTCAGTGGCAGGCTTTTTTTTTTTTGAACAGTGAAATTTTATGTCACCAAAAAAAGGAACAAAGCACAATGAGAGAAGAACATCAAACAAAGAAAAACAGATAACTAAACATCAAAAGACAAGATAGAGCTAAAAACTCCTTCACGAGTAAGACTATCCGCCACGGTATTAGCTCCCCTAAGAATATGATTGAAGGTGGCTCCCAACCTCTTTGAGATATCCAGCACCTCCTCCACCCAATCTGCCAATCTCCAAGGATAAGTAGAACTAACTAAACACCACTGAATTACCGATAAAGAATCTCCCTCTATAATAGCACCATAACTAGCCATCTAAAGCGAGAAGCTCCTTACTATCTTTCCATTCCAATCCCTTATAACTCCACCAATCCCTCCCTTTCGCAAAGAACACACAAAGCTACCATCAAAATTCAACTTTAGAACACCAGCAGGGGGATTCATCCATGCAACTCTAACTCTGGACTTAACTCGCCAAACACCTTTAAAGAAGGAAGACCAAGATCTATAGAAGTCTTTCAGTGGTAGGTTGTACTTCAGTTGATAGATTGTGTGGGCAGACATCATCTTTGGAAAACTGTAGCAATTCAAATTGTGCTACATCCCTTGTGGATTTTTCATGAAAGAAGCATGAGATAGAGACACATGCATCAGAAGAGCTGTACCAAGTAGACCATCTGATGTTGCTTTCAGTTCTCTTTAGTAACAAAATCAACATTTTCCTTTCATTCAGGGGAATTGGATTTTTAGCCGCAAGTTCTAGATCATGTCCTCGATTGAAGTGGTGATAGAGAGAACCAAATGGAATGCAACTGACCCAGATCATCTCCATCAGCTACCTTGCAGTTGGGGTGCAGTTTTGTTCCCCCGCCAATGAAGAGAATTCTATCACTATGTCAAAATGCCATATTTACGACATAGTATGGTTGAAAAACACAGCTAGCGGCAGATCTGGCCACCATTTAACTCTTTAAAGGGCTGTCATTTTCTCTCTCCTTATAATGTGAAAGGCTGACATTTCATTCCTTCCTCTTCTCTTTTGCGCTCATCTCTTAAAACCTAGGCACTCAAATCCCTCGCATGCTTTCATCTTTCAAAAACCTAGCTCCCAAATCCCTTTCTTTCATCTTTCTCTCTCATCTCGATCTGATCTCGCTCGCACCTCGTTCCATTGTTGCCTGAAATTTAGGGTTTTTGTTTGAGATTTATCTCTGATTCCTTAAGAAACAAGGTTAGATGATTGATTCGAATTGTAGAGAATCACCATGGCTACAACTTGCTCTTGAATCGGGTGTTTCTTCTTCGATTCCTTGGCGAATCACGCTAAAGACAAGAATTGCTTGTAGCTGTTCCTGTTTCTGTTCAGAGGTGGAAAAGAGAGATTCTGTCTCTGAATGAATAAAGTTGGCAAATTGAGTTCTGTTGCTGATTGTTGTGTTTCTTCCATCGAAGGAATCGGATGTTGGATTGGAAGTTATGGACTTTGAGAAATTGTATCATAAAATTGAGAGAGAGAGAGAGAGAGAGAGAGAGAGAGAGAGAGAGAGAGAGAGAGAGAGAGAGAGAGAGAGAGAGAGAGCTATCAATAGCAACTTCAGAGAGAGAGAGAGCTATCAATAGCAACTTCTTTTCTTTCAAAACCATAAGCCTTCCCCAACAACATCTTACACCTTTGATAAACTAATATACAATATAAGCTCCAAATATAGAAAAGTAAAAGAAAAAAAGAAACAACAAAAAATCCTAGCACAACTTTTAAAGGTGCAAACCAGCTCTATAAGGCTCACTAGATGCTTGTTAACAGTGGGATCAAAAGGTCTCAACATTATCAAGGATTCGAACAAAGTCCGATATTTATGAACATCACTTCGGGGCTTTATAATGTAATAATCTCGTAACGAAATACCTATATATAAGGATTAAACTTTGGTGCCCTTAAATAGATTGCATAATGATAATTATTTTACCTTTAATTGCCACTGAGAAATTCTGCTCCCATCCTTACTTATGATTGGCATATATACTTCTTTGTGAATGTGTTTTTCTGCTTTGATTTGAGGTTTTTAGGAGGAATCGGAATCAAATATCCAGTATCAGTAAAAGCAGAAAGAAGATAGAGAAGAAGGCATCAATCAAGAGAAAGAGAAAGTTAGAATGGTACGGCATGAAAACCTCCTCTTCTTTTGTTATCCGTCTTGTTCTTTTTTTTTTTTTTTTGTTGCTGATGGAGGGTTACCAACCCTTTGGGCTGGACTATTCCCTCTGGGCCCAGAGAGAAGCCGGGTAAAACTCATGTGGTCTCTAGGTGGTAGCATAAGTAGACTCAACCTTCGGTTCCTGAAGAGAGGGGAACCGGGGGTCGATATCAAGACCTCTAGCTCCGAAAGAGGGAGGAACTGTGGTCGTAACCACTCGGCCAACCCCTTGGGGTTGTTATACGTCTTGCTTTGGAGATTGGGAAATTTCAGCGACAGATTCTTTTCGGTTTGTGAATATCCGGTTTTTGAGTGACATTTGCTATGCTATTCTTACACATGCAGTTTTAATTTTCTATATATAGTATCGTTTTTATTTGTTTTCAGGTTCATGTTATGTTGTTGAAATTAGCTACCCTCCTTTACTATAGCAATGTCGCTCTTTTCTTTCTAAAAAATATTCTGGTTATGGTGTTTTTATTTTTAGTTTTTTAGATTTATTTGAATTTGTGGGATTTAGAATAGAAGGTTGGATTTAAATAACTGATTATTTGTTGTTCATTCAGTTCTTTGTTCCTTAATTGGTATCAAACGATGAAAATGGAAGTGATGGGTTTGATTAAATGACAGTCTGGTACTGTTACATGAACATCTGCTTTAAAATCTATGCAGAAAGTATACCTGAGTTTGAGTGGTGATATTTTGCTATTCATGTAACTATATATTACTTAATGTGAAGATCTTGAAGTGTTGGGTTGATTGAAATGATAGTTTGATGCATTTACTTCTGTCTTGCAATCTATCTAGACAGTATAACTAAGTTTGATTGCTTATACTTACTATTTGGGGAACTATATAGATTTTGATTGTTGAAGCAGTTAATCGTTTGATATTCATTGCCTTTTTTGTATTTTCTTCCACGTTAAAGTGTTTGTGATAAATTTGAAACAATGGTAGGATTGAATGAAGAATTATTAGTGTGATATTTTCGTTCTCTAAATACTTAGCTCTGGTTGTCATGTTGTTGGTAGGATAAGGTGTTTGCTGGTATATAGTTTCCATAAAAGAGAAATGATCAGGCCTCACATTAGGCCTACTCATTGTTTAAGCTAACACTCTATTTTTTGGAACCACGCTATCTTAACTGCAGTTTCTTGAGAGGCCAGAATGAACTGCAGTTGGTCAGGAACAGGTGACCTGTCTATGGGGCCGCTGACCTCATGGTGCCTAAAAGAGGAGTTGTAGATTAGTTACCTGCTATAAGAATTAGCTATGGGTTAAAGAAGCATGTTAGATGTCAATTTTATGAAAGAGATGTTCAAAATTAGTTCGAATGAAACTATCTCTAATCAAAACTTCCAAGAGAATGGCTAAAATCTCAAATGGAAATTATTTTTGATGGGGCTCATAATGTTTAATCTAGTGAATTTTGCACATCAATGAACATTGTGTAATACCCCAGACTCTGTATTAGGGGCTAGAATATTAACTAATATATTATATATTTAATAACCTTGATTTTCTTGAATTTATGATTGGCCTTAGATATTTATATGTATATTTGTAGTATTCTGTGATTATATAATTTATATTTTATTTGAATGAAGGATCTCTTTTATATATATATATATATATATATGGGAGATGCTCCTATGAGAGCATCTTTCACCTTATTATGAGAGCTACGGTGGGGGCCCTCACATTTAAGTTGTTGGCATTGGATATGGAGGTGAGGGCCTCCATCCTAGCTCTCATACTAAGGTGAGAGATGCTCTCATAGGAGCATCTCCCTATATATATGCGTAATGATGTGGGACCAATAATTGTTGTGTCATATTTGAAATTATTTTTTTGGTAGTATTAAAGGTGGGTCCTGACTTATCTGAGAGTATTAAGAATTGTAGGACCCATAAGTTGGAATAAATAGGAATGGGTTTCATGTATAAGAGGTATTATGGTGCAAAGCAGGGTACCAGGTGCTAACAGAGATTTGCTTCCTACTACACGTGGTGGATGATTAATTTGCACATATTCCTAACTTGAATACAGAGGCAGATTCACTTGCAAAATCATAGGTGTTTATATCCGTACCTTTTATATTTTGAATGTTGGCAACTCAATACCTCATTGAACTGCTCCAACACAATTGACAATTAATTCTACTACTAGAATCTAAGAAATCAGTAAAAAATTTCTACGCTGTCAAGATTGAAAGGATCCTGGTGAGCAAAGGAACTTAACCAAGTTTCCAACCTCTCAATTTCTTAACTTAGAAGTAGAGAACATGGAACAATATTAGGAGTTCTTTTTTGCAACCAGGACTTCCAAATCTTGAATTCTGGTAAACCTAGGGTAGATATATGCCTATGCTTGCAATATAATTCACTGAACTGGGCAACCACTTAACATGGCTCATACACATCCAATCTGCACATGATTCATACGAACAACAATCCAAAACTACTCAGATTGCTAGCTCTGTTGTAACAGAGGCATGATGATATTTAATTATGTGAAATTGATGATACTAAGATACCGATACTGATATATGGAGTAGAGCATGGCAGATGTAGGTAAGAGTCCATTTCCTAGAATTTAGGCCATGTAATTGCATGGGGGTATTGACATGCTATTTATTGTTTGTTTTATGCTCTATATACTTTGAAAGCTTTAATTATTTGTTTACTCTTTTCTAGTTTATTTGACCAAATTATCATTTCTTGGTTTATTTACATACAAAACTGGACAAAACTATTTATGCTTGCATTCTCTTTAATATTATAAATCCTTCTAGAGCCTAGTATATATTTTCTGACGACCATGACAAAAACAGAAGAAGTTTCTAAAGAGAATCAGTATCACCTAATACATCTGGATCCATTCTCGCTAAGAGAACAAAAAACAACCTGATCCATTCCAAAAACATGCCATACCGGGATCCTATTAATTCCTCTGCCTTATGTCATACTTGGGCATGTGTTGGTCCCAAGCCCAGATGGCAAGGAGTGTTTGAAAGGCTGGAAGCTGACTATAAAAATTTGCTGAAAGATGTTCCAAATCTGCTTTGAAGCATGATTGTGTAGATAATATTCAGGAAGCTCTTTACTGTCAAATAAATGAAATTATTCTAAAATAGAAGGCAGTGGAAGGACCAACAGTTCTCAGGCGTACATGAAAAGTTGCAGATGAAGATCATTTCTTGGAATGTAAGGGGTATGGGGAGTGTAGATAGGAGGTCATTGCAAAGGAAATTGTTTGAAAATTCAAAGTTGATATAGCTCTTTTCAAGGAGGCTAAAATTCAAAATGTGGACAATCTTGTTATAAGAATTGTTGTGTAGGAAACATTTCAGGCTCTTTCTCATTTTCTACCATGACGGAAGATATGGAAAGTCATAAAGAACAAATCATTCAGGCAAAGATTGGATGGGGCATGGTGTATTTGTGGTGATTGAAATGCCAATAGAAATATAGTGGAGAAAATGTGGGGTTTTGGCTTGACTCCGTCTATGAGGGCATTTTCAGACTTTATTAATTCGAATTCTCTTATAAATTTAGGACTAAATGGAGCTTTCTATACTTTTTCGATTAACCAAATTGATGATTCCTCCTACCTCACGTTACTTTGAGGGAGAGTGTAGAAGTGGGTCATTATCAGAGGTCCACATGACCCAAGCAGATTACCCTGACTCACATGGCCAATAGTCAAACAGGAACTGACTTCCACATTGGTGTGTAATTTAGTTGACAATATTAGGAGATTGGCTTTGCTATATTTAGATAGCAGATTTTTTTATTGATTGTATGTACTCTGTAAAATCCTTGATTAGCAACTCAATATATTATTTATTCATGGTCAATCTGAAAGGGACTTCCACTGATATTTTCACTCTTGTTTTCTCTGTTTCTATACTCACATTTATACTGATCCAAGCAAATTGCACTGCATAGTTTCAAACCATTTTTGCAACATTTAGGGGGACAAATCGATTTCCTTTATCAGTTTAGTACAAAGTAGACAAGAGCCCATAGCACAGTTGGAAGGTGTTCCTCGTTGCAATCATGAGGTTGCGGATTCATGTCATGTTACCATTCGAAAAAAGAAGTTTCCGCACCAATATGTGGATAAGGTTATGTCCACGGTTCACAAATCCTTTTTTTGTCACAGGTTTTACTTGCTTCAATCATTTTAACTTGAATAGAATGAGCACCTTCACAGATTTTATCCAATAGCGTGTCAGGACATGTATGACATTTGGAGTTCCTCAACATACCTGAAAAAATAATAATAAAAGATCAAGATATCCATCAGTTTTCAAAGTTTTGTTTTCAATATTATTCTTTCATATATTTTGAAGCTTAAAAAAATGCCGCACTGTTGGATGCAGCCAATCACCAGTATTTAATAATTCATAGACCAATGGCGGGTCTGGCAGCCACCATTACGAATATTTTGAACCATGTTCTGCATAGCGCTACCTGTCACCTTCTGTAGCCTTCTCTTGGAAGTGAACTGCATAAATCTGCATGTTGTGTGTATAAATTTCTCTTTTTCTCTGCCTTCTTCTGATGCAATTCTCATTGACACTTTTTACATTAGTGGTGACCAAATAGGTATCAGTACTGGTCTCATTCCACGTCTGAATTTTCAGGTGATAACAGCAGAAGTGATTCACACTCTATTTACTGCATGTGAAAGTGGTCATTTTGAATTAGCAAACAAGGAAGTCGGTAACATAGTTGTGTTTCACAGATCCTTTCTCAGGTCTTCATGCAACCTTTTTGCCACTCCATTCTTCTTCAGATGATGGCCATTCTGCACCATGACTTTATACTTTTTTTGGCTTCATGGAACTCAAGCACGTGCGCAAATACGTCCCTAACCAACTAAGTTACAGCCAGGGTATTACTGTATACCATATTTGCTCTGTCTTCATAAAGGATTTGGTGGTTGTCACATCTGTCTCAGATATGTCAATCTTAGATCCAGATTGTTCATCTTCTGGGCTCTGCCCTTCGGTAGGATGTGGCCAAAATGTCATACTGTACAGATGATTTCCTAACGGTAGATTGAAAGAGCCTAGCTTCTTGTACCTAGACTTTTGGTTGAGGATTTTAAATGGAGAATTGGAAAGCCAGCCAATGGTCTACATTCACTGGATAAAAATCCTCCAGTTGCTGGTTTAATATTATCTAGGCTGATATTTCGATACAAACCTTTTTTTTTTTTCTGATGGCCCATTATATGAAGAGTTAAGATCTTGCATTTGTGTCATGCTATGGAGTCAGTAAGTTGTGATATACTAGAAAAAATGTCTAACAACAGATACTTTCTCAGAAATTTTTAAAATTTTGTGACAGTAAGAAAGACGACATTCTTACTATTCAACTCTTTTTCAAGATGCTTCTTTTGGCTTAAACATGTGAGTATTGTGTCATTTTTCTTACTCTAGTTAGTTTTATGATTTTCAGTGTTTGGTTGATGAAGCGAATGAATATTTGCAACGAACAGATGTCGCAAGCCATACAATGCAAGCTCTTTATAACAGGACACAGCAGCTTTGCTAGAGCATGCAATTGGAGAGACATGATTACATGAAAATCAAAGTGTTTGGTATTTTGCGCCTAACTCTTGAGTTATTATTCATCATAATTGAACAACTTAAAAGAATAGTTGTGAGGGAATGAATATAATAGAGCATCAATGCCTATATCTTGGTATGATGGATGTACTCCTTATAAATGCTTACCCCATCCATTCAGCAATGGGCCTTTTTGCTATGTTCATGACCATGAATGGAGTAGCATTTCTGCTCCCTTCTTCCAATGGTTTGAATCTGCGATACATGTGGCACATGTCCAGGATGATCGACCATGAATGAAGTAGCATTTCTGCTCCCTTCTTCCAATGGTTTGAATCTGCAATACATGTGGCACATGTCCAGGATGATCGACCATGAATGAAGTAGCATTTCTGCTCCCTTCTTCCAATGGTTTGAATCTGCGATACATGTGGCACATGTTCAGGATGATCGAGGCTGGTTAATCTTGTGAGTTTCTATGAAGATATGGTACAATCATAGTAGTTAACTTATTTTGCAATTTAGTTTAAATCAGTCACAGTTTGAAAATCTAATTAGAGTTGAAATTAGCCCGCAAAGACTGAGCGGAAAATTTTCTCCTGCACACGCATCCAGACTGCTGCCAAACAGCACCTAATTTCAGTAGGTCCCGGCTACAAACAGCACTGATGTGTAGTGCATTGGAGAAAATTGTCCCCGTTGATTTTCAACAGTCTGGATTTGAAAGAACATTTCAATTAATTGATTTGGGATTGACCCAATAGAATCATGGAGATGGGCCTCAATTCTCCTCAGAAGATTCGGACTCTGGGTGGTGCCCTTTTTTTGAACAGTACTGATTCAATGGCTCCAGTTTAACCCAAATTTAACTGAGACATTAGATTACGCAATGTGCGCGGAATCCACAACATGGAACTCATCTTTTGCAAATTCCATCAAAGCTTAAAACGGATCTGTGTATATATACTAATGAGCCAAGTAATAACTTGAGTCAATGACGCTATCGAGCTCGATCTCATTGCCCAGCCGGGCTCGCTTACTAAATCTCAAGACTATCATGTATGGATTGACTTACATAAGGCTCACCCTAACCCCCTGCACCCGGATTGATCGAGTATAAAATGTTGCTATATATTTCATATAGGGATGGCAATGCGTCGGGTTTGGTAAGAGTCAGATCTCAGACTCGTGACAAGCTTATGATTTGTGATATACCATTGCTATATAATAACAACCCTTGGGTGGCAATAGGTTGGGTTTGGAATCAGGTTAATACCCATACCATCCCCAACACCAGCTGCATCCATACCAAACTCATGCTAGGCTTATGATTTGTGAAACACACCAAACCTCACTACCCTAATATCTGTAGTAATTAAATCAAGGCACTCCCAACTTTTGGTCAGAATCTATAAATTCATTGTGTCAAAAAAACTCTATAAATCCATATGCACCCTGAAGTGGAAAAACCAGTAGCCCACCCGCCCACCCATTTAATCTCATCCCTAATATCATATGTAAATCCAACAGTAAGTATCACTCCGGCTCCCTGTGCATATATCAACACATTGAGTGTAATATATGATCGTATTTGGGTCAGGCAAAAGTACGGTCTATGGATCAATTAAGGTGGCTACATAACATGGCTACATAACTGTGCCATCAATAAAAATTACATAGCACCGTACATTGCCATTCCCTCGACCTACCATCGGATGATACAAACCAATGAAAAGAGTTTTCTGAAACATCGCCCTCAAAGGGGGACAAAGAAGATGTCCATATATTGACCACGGTTCCTCCTCTTTTAGGAATCAAAAGTTGAGTCCACTAGTCCTACCATCTTGGGGTCACGGGTGTTTACCCGGCTTCCTTTTGAGCCGGAGGAATTAGTTACACCCAAAGAGCTGGAAACATTCCAATAGCGAAAAATAAAATAAAACAGGGGGGGCGACAAAGAAGATGTCCATATATGATACTATTAGAATTAAGGGCCAATAGTTTTCTTCTCCTTGGTTATTTGCTTATTTTAAACAAAACTTGAAAACAGTAAAACTTACAAACTTGGTGTGCCAGCTAATGTGGTACGTGGTTGGCAAATCATTTATTTGTTCAAACCCTCTCCTTCACTGTAAAATTGGGTGCCTTACAAATTAACTGCTGATGCATTTTTCTTCTTTTAAACTAGTCACCAGCAGCCACTGGCAACACAATAAAAGCTACTGAGTGGTGTCGCCATCTTTAAGATAAAGCCCATACCCCAACTTGACTAGACCCACCTTGTACAGTGAAAAAAATATCTGATCACGTTCTTTTTGTCCAGAGAAACGACCCTATGATACCAGCAGTACGATGCTGATCACAATCTATCTGATTTCTCCCTTCTCGACCCACCTTTGAGAATCAAAATCTGCTCACTTCTAGATTGTAACTCGCCCAAAGTTCACTCTTAATGAAGTGCTACACACCAGTGAATAGAGTGACTGGATAACCATAAGTATTATACTTTATGCATTATGAATCCACAGTCAGATCACTTAGTGAAGTTTTGAATAGTTTCTAGAATGGTGCTCATGTGATATGAACAGATTTGATCATGGGTAAGCGCCAGAAAAGTGAAACCAGAAATTAGCTGCCAGCTGCATGGGTCATTACTCCTCTCTCTGTGAGATGTAGCAAAAGCCTAAGTTGTTTTACTGAAAGTCAAACACCAGAAAAGAGTACACAGTACACAGTCCAATGCACTTGAAAGATGTAAATTCTATAGGTACCCATCAAACCCACCTGTTGAACAAATCCTTCTATATACTCATTTTGAGCTTTTTACCCACAATGAAAATTGAAAAGTTGTATTTCCAATTCCGCGCCAGAATCTCCAAGAAAGAGGATGTCAATCAGACTGATCCTCAAATACTTTTTCCGTCATTAGTCTGGAAAATCATCATCATCCTTCATGTACTTCTCTTGCACTGCTGCTGCTGTATGACTTGTTAAAGAAAAAGCTATCAAGTTGCCCTAGAATATGCCATATGTACTCTTCATGTTAGTGTATGTCGTTCATGTGAGCATGGGCAGGGGTATATGTACAGATGACATGCACACCAATCTATATGGATGCACCCATTCTGCAACCGAGTATAATTAGTTAGGTACTACTACCAATGGTAGAAAATAAATGATGGGTGCATCTAGTCCAAAGTAAGCCCCACAAAGGGCCTTGCATGCAAACTTACATGTGATTGGTTGAAGGTGATCATTTCAAGTCCCACAAAGGGGCTTGCATGCAAGCTTACATGTGATTGGTTGAAGGTGATCATTTCTATGTATATATAACAGGATAACGGTGAAGGATATCTGTAGTAATCCCAGTCAAGAGGAGCAGCTGCAATCTTACTGAACTCAACAACGCTTCCTTCTATTCCAGCAAATATATACCCATTGCTTTTGTCTATAAGCTTCACTAGATTTCCTACACTCTCTTTGTCCTGAAAACAAAAGACCAGAGCTATGATTTGAAAGAGAAAATGTGCCAAAACTAAGATTGGAAATGCAGTACAAAGGCGCAGAAACCAACGTGCCTGAATGTCTAATGTCGTGAAGTTGACCAGACTATAATCTTCTACGACATCACATAGCTCTTTTGTAAGCTTCCTGCAGTAGCATTAGAGATTCCAGTTGTAAAGTTGTAATCAGTAACATATCTAGCAAAATGGATCAAACAGTCAAGTAAAATAAAAAACTTCCCCACTTAGAATCTAGTTATACTAAATATCAAAAAGAAAAGTGTGATGAGAATAACATGGTTCCCATGGAACTTTGACTTTCAACAATGCTCACATAAACAAGACCGACCCAAATAAAAGATATGAAGCAGTTAAACCGCAAAAGAGTAACACTATGAAATAGTGGAAATGGTTATACAAGTCATTCATAAATATCAAACAGTCAGCAGTTTGCAGCCACTGCAACAGGAAGCAAAAAGTTTTCTACACATGTAAAATGCCATCAACAGTCTGAGAAATAGCATAGGTGTCAACATACAACTCATATAAGAATATTATTCCAAATATAAGATATGAAGCAGTCAAACTGCAAAAGAGCGACACCAAGAAATAGCAGAAATGGTTATACAAGTAATTCATAAACATCAAACAGTCAGCAGTTTGCAGCAACTGCAACAGGAAGCAAAAAGTTTTCTCCACAAGTAGAATGCCCTCAACAGTCTGAGAAACAGCATAGGTGTCAACATACAACTCATATAAGAATGTAATTTGTGCGGCTCTAATCCACATCACTTGGTATCAAAAACTTCAATCATACCTGTACTTGGCTGAGCGTGGATCCTGATCTAGATGAAACTGTAAATATGATAGATCTTGGACATCTGTATAGAAGTCAAGGTTGAAAGCTGTATAGAATACAAACCATGTTACTTCAAAGTTTCTGGAACATGTGGACAGCTAATACCAAACTACAATGTTTTGTGATTCAACGCCTACCTAGCTTCCCGTAGCTCTCAATAAGATCAATCTTAGATAAGACGTTGATGTGTGGGAGTTCTAGATGTAACATAGTTGACAGTGAGAGAAGTAGTGCGCTCACATATTTTCCAGGATCACTGCAAAGATGGGCATCAACTAAATGTATGGCAGTCAGCTGCACAGCATGAACACATTCATTGAGATTCTAATAATTAAGAACCATAATATGTGGTAAGATAGTCAAGACTGAAGGTCTCAAATTCTTGTTGAATTAGCACAACCACCATCAAAACTTCATCTGCATATCATACCCTCAGGTCCAAGTTCTTTATGAGCTTAGTGATGACTTTCTTTGCATTTGAATGAAGGAAGAATAGTTCAACTTGGCCAGGAAAGTCAAACAGAAGGTAGTGATCTGCAAGGTTAGAGCACTGCATTTATTACACAATCTAGAGTAGTTATTGGGTAAAATAGTGGCTTCAATATTTTCACCAGAATTTCCATTTAATAAAAAAAAAATGCCAAATTAAATCATGGAAAATCTTCACCTACAAGCAGGAGAGAGAGAGAGAGAGAGAGAGAGAGAGAGAGAGAGAGAGAGAGAGAGAGCAAACATATTAAAAAGGCATACCAAGGGCAAAGAAGATAAAAGTAAAAAAAAAAAAAAAAACAAGAGATATTCATCAAACTCCACATGAAGTCATTAGGTGTAAGCATTAAGCAAATAATCCAATTATCATCCACAAAACACATTGAACAATCAAAGGCAGCATAAAATTCGCCAAGGATAATACTTTGATGAGTTAAGTGCTGGATAATTTCTAATTGTCAAGTTCTGTTCACTACACCCAAGGATCACAGCACTGTGCCTATGTATTCATCCGCGTCATAATAAATTTCAGAATATAAATGCTGCGCTGTAGTCACATTGAAAAGTAAATACTGTATTTGGAAGTACAATGTCATGAGAGCATATTGTAGGCAAATTCATGCAAGAAGTTCCAATGATAAAGCTAGAAAAAAATTTCCCACATCCCAACTGGAAAGGGGGACTTGCATGTAGGCACCTCTCTTCCACAAAAATAACCAAGGATCAATCTCTAGCTATAGCAATGATGGTCAGAGGCTTGAGTCAACATGTGAGTGTAGTAGTGTGAGTATTTACCAAAAGAAAAAAAGAGAGTAAAAATTAAAATAAATAAATAAATAAATAAAAATCTGACCGTTCAGGAGAGGCACCAATTTAGACTCTAACCAGTCAATGTTCTTCTCCAAGTAATCCATACAGTACACAAGGCCTAGGTGAAAATGTAAGAAAACATCAATTAGCATCATGCAGAAAATTTTACTGAAACACTTGCCCGAACACAATCTCAGTGATATCAGGGATAATGTTTTCAAAAACAGAACTTACCTCCATTAGGACCGAGAGAATGTTCAATCATTACATCACTTAGTTTTATAAGATCCTCAATATTCACAGCACACTCATACCTATATTTCATGTAAAGGAAGACCAACAGATACAGGAAAGAAAACCTTTCAGATGGTAGCAATTATTTCCTGGCAACCACTTAAAGAGTAGGATCAACGAGAAGAACACCGAATTTCAAAGTGAAAGGATACGGCAATGCATCATTTGCTGGATCCAGATTGATAACCGCCACTTTCCTGAAGAGTAGAAAATATTAGTAACGGGAGAATAATTAGGCTTAAGGCTTTGTTTTGCTCCTTGTCATTGGGAAATGGAGAAAATAATCACCTGATTTCAGGAATTTTAGCAGGAAAATAAAGCGAATAGAATCTCAACTCCCATTATGGCAAGGAACAGAAACATTTTATTTCATTAAATATTAAATGAATATAATTTATTTGGAACCAGTTCCAATGGAAATTAATTTTATTAGAGTATCCATTGTTAGTTTGGAGCATGAGATTTGGCAATTTTACATGTCCATCTAGATCTTTTGCCACATTATGCTACAAATAGTTAAAACTTACTACCAACTATTGATTATAAAACATCTTGTGTATATATCATCTGAGGACTTTAGCTATAATACTGAACAAAAGTGAGGTTAAAGGTCCAGACCGCAAGCTACCAACAACTACACCAGTTGGATAAAATTAACACGGTGCTTTGTTGTGAGAAAGTACTGGACACTGTCTCACACAAACCAACCTAAAAAGTTGTATTGCTGAGTATAAATGTCGCGTGCATGAAGGTGGGTGGGTGGGTAGATGTGTGTGTGGATCTGCATGCTCATGTAAGAGCTGATTCAAAGTAATCCAGGCATATGAGTCCCCACATTCTCATCTAATACATAGCTACACATACAGAGAGATAGGTAACGCTTTGATGATGGATAGATAGGCATGTCAAAGAATGTCAAGGAAACAAAGTACCATTTCAAAGACACAAATAGTACCTCCCAATTAGTTTTAGGAACTGTGACATGCCATTGCAGTAAGTTGTTTTCCCACAGCCTGGTGGGCCAATAACTACTTGACCGAATACCATATTTTTAATTTCAATATGACAAATGAACTTCTCAGCTCCAAACAGTACATACACCTTTCACCAATTTTTCAGTATCTGCAAATCAGGGGTAATAACTCATGATCAGATTGGAAAAATACAAGAGGAAAGTCAGATAAAAACCAGTCCGGTTTGCAATCTATGAGCCACAGTGGGTCTAGCTCAGATGATCTAAGAGTAGATTAGAGGTGAGCCATATACCACACAATCTGATGACCATAACCACAGCATTATGGATCCCAGACTGTCTATAGATTGGTCGCGGTCACTCATAATCGACAGTATTTAGCATAAAACCCGAATAAAAGCTATGTCTGGGAATCGAAAGGCTCTGTGAAATCAGCAGAAACTGCAGTGATTGTGGTCACAATGCACCAACCACATGTATGTAGCGAATGCACGTGTTCTTTTAGGCATTTAATCAAATAGGTAGCATGCAATTCATCACCCTCAAAAATTTTGAGGCAGACCCAGGATTTTCGTTTAGGTGGGGCTAAACTTTTGCTAGAATTTTTTCACATCAACAATAAGAAAAGAAAAAAAAATGCATTCCATGTAAATAGACACAAAATATTTAACTATATCAACTTAATATATTTCTTGTTTGAAATGATGACTATTCATTTCTCCAAAATTTACAGTATAAGAGAAGTATACTGAAAACAAAAAAGTCTCCCAAACAATGAAGGCAAACCAATCATCCCCAAAAAGAAAGAGTTCACAACCTCCAAAAAATTGGGATATCAACCCGAAGAAAGAAGTACATATTAACGATTGGACATCAAAGAAAGAAGTACATATTAACGATTGGACATCAACTAACATACACTTCGCTCATCAAAAGTCATCTCAACTCCAAAGAAGTAATATACATTATCATGTAAAAATTAGTACCTCGTTATTATTTCCTTAAACTCCAAATAGTTCCTTAATCATATGAATCCAAATAAGAGCACCTGTATTTATAATTTATAGATGAACATTATCAGCATAATCATAAACATCATATTACGGGCCAAGAATAAAGTTTCAGAAATGAAAAAAGAGAATAAGAAACAAGTAGTTAAAGCTTAAACATAGATCAAGACAATTAGATAAGACTTGCTCACAACAATTCTAGATCTATTTGAAACCAGGACATAGAAAATATGGACAATTCTAGATCATTCAAAATCTTTAAAATAAAATTTAATTTACATATTTCATAGTTTTAATGATGATATGTTTTATTTGTAAAAACTGTTGTTAAGTGGGAAGTTCAGATTGTTTGGCGAGTGCTCCCCAAAACTCCCAAAATTGGTCAGATGGCTCATCCCATCAGTCACAAATAGATTGTTAACTGAATGCTCTCCAAAACTCCCATCAGTTAGAACCAGATTGTTGGGTGGGTTCTCTCCCAAATTCCCAAAGTCAGCATACAAATAGGGAGGTTGTTCAAGAAGGAGTCCATTGGGAGGCAATTGAGAAAGCACTCTATTGGGAGGCAGTTGAGGAAGGATTCCAGACAAACCACCCTCCATTGGTAGGGTGTGTTACCTGCCATAGGGGAGAAGTTCATAATTGGATGCGGTGAACTGGTGAAGGATTTGGGATGATGGGTTATTAACTACATTCTTTTCAACATTAGTGCTCAATGGTTGTGCTTGAGTTTATTGGGGCACACTCATAAACTCACTGATTCTGATTGAATGATCCTTTCCTTCTTTTTTTTTTTTTTTAAGGGTACACATGTTAGCTTTTGCGGATAGTTTTATTTATTAAAAATAAATCTTGATTTTGGATGGGAAGCATTAAGTAGGGGCTCATTTGAATGTTAGGATTTCTAAGACTTGTTGGGTTTTTTGTCATTTTAGTGAAATGGCCAACCAAACCACCAACATGAAATCGTCTCTGGATGCACCTACTGACAAGTTACAAGAAATCGTCTCTGGATGCACCTACTGGCAAGTGAAAGTGGACTGTCATTTGAAGGAGGGGGAGATTGCAGCAGAAAGCAACTAACTGAAGTTTCTCTTCAAATTTCCTCATCAGTTCAAAGTGAAGAAATAAAAGATGTGCTATAGAACATCACATGCATCTCCTTATCTCATTTACCCAAATCGAATCAAATCAAAAATCACAACTAAAAGAAGAAACAAAAGCATAAATGTGATCGAGTCAACAATCAAATCCCCAACCAAAGACGAAAGGGCGACTGAAACGATATCTCGACACTTTGATTTCCCTCCATTTATCAGAGAAAGAGAGACAGAGAGAGAACATATTCTTCTCAATCACACTTTTCTCATTTTTAATAGAACAGAGGGTCCTGAAATCATCACTTCAGAAGAAAAAAAGAGTAAACTAAAACATAACATAAACCCTAATGTGCAAAGGAGGAAGAGAGGAAGGAAAAGAAGAGAGGGAGAGATATTTGAACCTTGAATCAATTGCTAGGGTTTATCGAAAGAGAAAAGCTAAAAGAAATCGAGAAGCTTCCCGAAGCTGCATTTCTCTCACAGAGAGAG
Source organism: Camphora micrantha (assembly GCA_003546025.1). Taxonomy (NCBI): domain Eukaryota; kingdom Viridiplantae; phylum Streptophyta; class Magnoliopsida; order Laurales; family Lauraceae; genus Camphora; species Camphora micrantha. The sequence continues at coordinate 14,327,255 of QPKB01000005.1, read as the reverse complement.
CTGTGAAGGGTATATGGTGAAGTTATAGCTGACCACTTATTTGAGAAAATAAACTTACAAGTGGGCCTTCTAAGTTTTAGCTTAATATCAAGAAAGGCCCAAGATTTTGTAGGCAACTTTTTCAATTAAATATGACTCTGATCATATCTTTTTTCCTTTTTTTTTAAAAGCCAATGGAGGGTTCCCAACTATTGTTGTAAAAGAGTCAGTTTCGGTCCAGATCCATGGTGGACCTAGAACTGGAGCCATTAAGGAGAACGTGGAATCGGATTCGGACCCGGAACTGTTTCGTAACTAATTTCTCAGCTTCGAAATCAGAACCAGAAACATATATGGGACGGGTATGGATTCGGGTCCGAGTCCAGGTAAAGAATGATATTAAAAAAAAAAAAAAAAACATGATTTTTAGGTGAGATTTTCCAAAATTGAGGTCATATATTGAGTCTTGGGTTCACTGGTCCAAACCAAGGTGGAACCAGACCCGGACTCATTTACTTATCGGGGCCTAAATAAGGATCTAAACCCGGTTTTTAACGGGTTGGAACATTCATGTAATCGGAGAATCAGAAACCCATTTATACCCCTATTCCCAGTCCTTTGGGCTGGACTAACGGAAGGATTCTGATCAATTAAATATGATTCTGGTCATGTAAGCAGTGTTAAACACTACTATTCTCTTTCATCTCATCCATTTTTATTTTTGGGTCTTCCATTTGTTCGACCAAATCTAATACCTCCACTTCCATATGGCACTTTTGTAGGGTTTTTTTTCTTTACTACATTGGATGAGTGATTATAGTACCCACGGCCTAACCAATTGTACAGGGAACAAACTCTGCTGCTTCAGGGGAGTAAAATACCTTTACCACTAAAGTCTTCCTTGAGTTAAATGGGCTCGATCGGTTTAAAATTTCAGCCCTACTTCATTTAGATGAGTCTGGATCGAAAAATAAAGTTATTTTTTGAAACACATGTATATTAATTTCACTTCAACCCTAAATACTTCTATAAACTTCTGTTGCTATGAGTAAAAGATTATTTTATATTTCACTTCACACCGAGCATCCAAATAGCTTACGTGATCAGAAATATATTGCATGAAGAAGTTGCCTCAATCACGGATTGCCATTTGGAGAAGGTAAGATATCGCTTGATCTATGGGTGGGAGTAATCCGATCTTAATGTAAAATATTTAAAGGCCCAAATGCCTTTCCATTTGCATATTCATTATACCATTGTAAAATGATTTTCGCATACCCACTATTCCCTTAAGTCAACCCGAGATTGATAGGATGAAGCTCCAGTGATGACGATAAGTACATTACATTAATGAATAGAGGGTAGAAACCCACTGGCTAGCCCTCTTTCCAAATCTGGGTTCAAACCGACTGGGGTCGGGGTTGTAGGTAAGGCACTTTAAGAGCAAATTGGCTAAGTGGTGAGGATCATGATTCCTCCCTCTTCCAGAGTTAAAGGTCTTGATATCGACTCCCGGTTTGCCCCTCTTTAGGAATTAAAGATTGAGTCCACTTGTGCTACCACCTAAGGGCCACAGGGGTTTTACCCGGCTCCTTTCTTGGCCCGGAGAGAATAGTTCAGCCCAAAGGGTTGGGAATCTTCCATTAACAAAAAAAAAAAAGAGCAAAATTGTCTTGTTTACTGTCATTTGCGCGTTTGGGTCATTGATTAGGTTTCACAAGATGTGTGTTCCTGCATTTCTTCTAAGAGGCATGAGCAAACCCTACACTAACCTTTTCATTGTTTGGGTTGGGTGAAAGTTGACATTAGGGTTTTTTTTTTTTTTTTTTCTAGAATTCAAGCAATTCCTGTCGGGAGCGTTTCTGAATTCCCAATATAGTGGAATTCCTGGATGCTCCTTTGGACTTGCACATCCAGGATTTCCACCAAAACACTTCATGAATTCTCAGAGGTCATTTGGGACCTTTCATGTTGTTGGGATTTCTGGATTTTGGACAAGAAACATGAGATTTGCAAATGTGAGGAGATCATATCCCAAAAACCCCAATATTTAAAATTTATGGCTGGAATTCTAATAAAGAAACATACTCTAATAATCTAGACTGTAATAAATAGGGAAATCAAATCGGCAAGGATAAGGGGAGTTCTTCGCAATTGCAAGGGAGGGGCTTTATTTTTAATTTTCAAGTATGTGGGGGTGAAGGATTCTAATGAAGTAAAAGTATTAGCCACTTTTTAAGCTTTTTGTGTTTTCAAGCTCGTTCCTAGAGGAACTTCATTTATTTCTCCTTCAATGAAATTAAGCTTCCATCTTCTCAGGTGATTTTTATTTTTATTTTTTATTTCTATCAAGAGGTAGATAGAGTTGTTCTTTTGGAAGCATCTCTTTTGTGGTTGTTTGCAGTTGGTAGTTGTTTGCATTTGATGTAATAATACTGTTATACCGAAGCTTGGTTTTGTTGTATGCTTTTATTTTTGTCATTTGAACCTTCTTCTTCTAATATAATTTTACCATTGCTGATAAAAATAAATAAATAGGTGAACTATAGATTTGAGTCTGTCCTTGCTATTACAACCATTAACTCAACTCGATCTAGACCAAAACCCAACTAATTGCACTATCAAAAATGTTCCACGATATGGAATCAAGCCCAATTCTACTCTCACTAAGCTTCTCTCGCTGTAGGATTAAGTCTCAAGAAAATCATGTTAAGACGTTATTAACTTTTAGGTTGTTAAATCAAGGGCTAGGATAATTTAGTGAGGCTGATTTTTTATTGTACAATAAGAGACTTTTCCATTTACTGCCTCCCAATGATAAACTTGCATCTAAGTGGGCCTCACGAGCTGGACTGCATATAAGGTGTATGCACACTGCTCGTAGGAGCACTATGACCCACAAAAGCAACCCAAATCAAACCTGTTAATTAAGGGTTTGGATTCAGCCATTTAACTTTTGGCTTAGATTCAAATTCATATCTTCAACTCATTAATAAAAGGGATTAGACTCTTATCAAGAACCTATACATGTGTTCAGGCTCTAAGCCTGTAATAATGTTTTAACCCTGTAATCCATCATTGGGACAACTTATGATATTCAAAACTGCTGGAAATTGATGCACCTAGTGCTACGAACCAAAATATTGATTCCAATCAAATTTCACATAATTAAAATACACAAAGGAGTGAAATCAAAAGCTTAACATAGCATCAATCTGAGGGTGAGACCAACTCTAATCAGAGTGTAAGCGTGACCCAGAACCAACAGACCATGAAAGTTTCACCTTCAATGCTGCTTCAAAGGAATCCTGCTTTTCAGGAAGTCCTAGGAATTCATCAAGAAATAGGTAAACTGGGCATAAGACTTATTTTTTTAGTGCGAATTATCAAGTCAATGTAGCTTGATTAGCATTTCCACAAATACCAACTAAAAAATGTGCATCACCAGCTACATCTTGGACAAATTTGTATCCCATATTTTATGCATGCCACCCCATAAGTTTACACCTCTGTAGTTACTGAATCAAAGATGCTCCTGACACGCATTAGTGCTATTCTTATCCACAAAGGTGGTTGACTGAATAATTTATTTATCTCATAATGTCATAGCTCAGCTTTGGGAAGAAACTCGGCAGATCTACTTGGCTGCATTTAGTTTCATTTTGTTCTGAGAGTTTACAAAATTTTACCTCTGTTTGGATTTCAGAAAGAGTACAGAAAGTAACATAATATTCGATACCTGCCATGGCAATGAGCCAAACACAACCTCACCATGTAAAAAGAGATAGGAAACATGTGCCATGTAACAACTTAACAGGATTCAGGAAAGTAACAATAAGCACTTGGATTTCATAGAACTGGACCAGTCCAAGTACAAAGAACTAAATCAATTGCAGGTCAAAAATGATTGATATCACATATCCACCATAGCATCAATCGAGGACGAGAAAAAAGATTTGGGAGATTTAGGAGCAATCCCCACTTCTCAAACTTTGCAGCAGCTGCAAGTAACCACAATCTTCAGGACTCAGAAAGCTGCAAATGGGGAAAAATATATAGTCACTAGATGAGAAAGCAAGGTAAGCAATCTTCATATTGATGGAGAGCGTCAATTGTTACAACAAAAGCCTCATTTTGTTTCATTAGAGGAAAGGTGGTGATGATCATAACTAGAAAGTCCAGTACCCATGACGAAATAGGAAGTCGATGATGACAAGATTGCAATTAGGCTTGAAAAATTCAGTACTCCGAATGACTTTTGCCACTTGAGCTACAGGAATCAACTTGAAGCTTTCCACCTCTCCATCTGCCAAATTTGAATTAATACACCATTATGTGTGGAATTAACTAAAATGGTATCTGGTTTGGGGGACCTAACAAAAACCTTTTCATTTGTGCCAAGAAAGGGGTGGAATAAAATTTGGGAATGCATTTCACAGACATATCCAACAATGCATTGTACAATAAGGTTAGAATACCAAGAGTACAGTTCAAAAAGACCGTTAAGATGCAGACTATGTAAAAGAATAATGCTAAATAACAAAAAATGACATGAGACGAAAGATCACAATTTACTTTGGAGGGTAGTTGTATTTGAATGCACTCACCTTTATTGATAGGAGTGAATCCATCTGGGAGTTCTAAATCATAACAGAAAAGAACATCTCTCTTGTAACTATAACCATTAATATCCATGTAAGAAACAGCTCCAACCGGCACAGCTCTGCAAAAAAAAAAAAAGTACTTGAAAACTGTCGGCCCCTTCTAAATGATGACCAAGGGGGAAAAAGAAAAGAAAAGAAACAGATATCGATTTAGTTTATTTCTCTTTCAGTGACCGACCGTGGTATTTTCTATTATTGAAAAATGACACAACTGGGCTGGTCCACTGTGTTTGTGTAGAAGCAATAAAAATGCTGAAAAGAAGGAAAAGAAAGAAAATAAAATTTATAACCCCCTTGATCCCATTTTCTTTCCGTTTCATCTTTGTTTGCTACTGTGTACTCTCTCATAATCAATATAAGCTACCTTTTTTTGATCAAAAAGACAGAACACACACACAAACAGACACCACACACAAAGAACATCAATTTCTATATGGTATCCAACAGCAATGTTAAATGCTAAGAAATAAATCGACAATTTAACTTGTAAGTGAATACATACGTGCTAGAGATGGCTCTCGGTATCCCAGCTTCCTCTTCACATTCCTTCAGAAGATTCTCTTTGCAAGAGATCCCATGAGGCTGCAATTACAAATGAAACTAAGAAAAATAAACTATATGTCTTTACCCTTGGTCCAAATATGCTAAAAGAGATTCTGCTTGCATAAATATCATTACTGCAAATGCTGATGCAAAATGGAGGAATGAAATATCGTAGATGTGTATGACATCGGACAGGTATGACATCAAAAAATATTGAGATTGTGTGCTCGTCTTGCAGAAAGGAGGAAGTGGCAATCAACCTTTTATTTCTTCATTGTGACTTTGTTTCGAATCTTTGGAATCACTTCCTCAAGTGGTACAGTCTTTCTAAGCGCATTTCCAACTACTCAATGAATGGGTCTACATGGAAAGAGAGGAATTAAAGAATTTTTAGGGGCAAACTTCTTTTATCAAAGCTTTGGAATCACTTCTTCAAGTGGTGCGGTCTTTCTTAGTGCATGTCTTTTTAGTGCATTCCCAACTCTCTCAATTAATGTGGTCTATTTGTTAAGAGAGGAATGAAAGAATGCTTAGGAGCAACTTGCAAGTCTTCTTTTATCAATGTTCTCATTGAGGTGATCTAAGGGTGGTTAAGTGGCTTTTGCGTAGGAAGTAATTTGCAGATATGAAGCTTGGTGATATTCTTTGTAATCGGGACGCTTTTATGGTGTGCGGTCCGACCAAGGAGAGAAAATTGGAAGCTGGGTTCCCTCCCCCTCAGGGTTCCTTGAGTTCATTGTTGATGGGCAGCTCGGACTAAATCTGGGCTAGCAACAATCATAGCAGTTCTTCGCAATTTTAAAGGGGAGGTCTTATAATGCGGAACTAAGGGAAGATTATGGAGCAAGCAGGATAGAAGAAGATATGGAAAGGATGGGGAATCATGGATTACCTAAAAATTGGCCTCACACCAAGCTCCAATCCAGGAGGCAAAGAGAACTCGGAGAGAACTCAAAGAGGAACTTGGGAAGATCCCAAAAGCACTCAATTTTCATTAATTATCGACCATCTTCAGCCAAAGAGGCTTACAATGCTTTAAATAAGCAAAAACATAACCCTAAAGCTACTATGGACTATCCAAACACATCGACGGCCAAGATTACAACATCCAACTAAAAACAACTTAAACATAAGTAAATAAACAAACAAAACTCTAAATAAACTAAAGAAAGATAGGCTGGGCCCACAGGCTGGTCAACCCATGGGAACCATTGGTCTGTCCTACATCATCTTATTTGTGTTCTCAAAGCATGTTGTATTTAGAAATTCTAATGACGGCGAGGTGTTAGCTATTTTGGAAGTTCGCTGTTTCTATAGTGGCAGTACTTTTGAGACAAGTTAATTGCGGAAAGTGACTCAGTCCATGCTATATCATGGGTGAATTCTGTTTCATCACATCCTTGGAAATTTCAGTTCTTTCTAATGAGATCAGGTCTTTCTTTTCAGCACTTCAAGTGGTCTTCTGTCGAGTGAGTTCGTCAGCCGAGCATTGGGTGGACAGGACATTAGTTTTGGCTGTGCCGATCATTTAGTTGGTTGGTTGCATGAGTATAATGCTCTAATCCCTTCGCTTCATTTTGTATGTTTACATGGTTTGTATGTTGTAACAACACTTATATTACTTAATATTGATACAACTGTTACCAATCCAGAAAAAAAAAAATATTGATGGAAAGTTGATATGAATAAGAATTTTGTTACGGACAATCCCTCCAGCAACAAGATGATCAAGCATCCCAGGGAATGTGGGCTTCATATTGCTCCTCCTTCCGACCCACAAAAATTTCTGCCCACCCTTATTAACATAGCCATTCATATGGACGCCATAAGCCTATACAAAAAATAAAATAAAATCATTAGTAAAATGAAACACACACACACACACACACACTAATGCCCAAACATTCATTTGCAACACTATTTAATGTACTTTTCAGCCAGAGTCTGGCCAGGCCACAGCTAAGGCACCAAGTGATTGCATAATCATATTGTTGATATGTGTGGTACCATTTCATATGTTTGCCCAAATACCAACAACTAAATTTTACATTCATCATTGCTTTCTGGTGATCAACAAAAATTAATTTTCTCTTCAAAAAATTACAAAGAGTCATAGTTAGTGGTTAATATATCGTCGAAGGCAGTAAGTAACTTCAACCAAATGACAACTGAGGTTGCATAAGTTTATGGATATTGTATAACAAACCTTTATGCCAAAGTAAGGTGCTGCAGCACGTTCCAGTGAGAAAAAGATTGGCATCCCGAATGATGCTGTCACAGGGTATAGCTGATTGAAAGTAACATAACAAAGAGTAAGTAATGAAAAAATGAGAAAGGACTCGATGACTTCATATAGAATCAGATGGACAGATAACCATAGACAGACAAAATAATGCACAAAGAATGTTACTATGAGGAATACATTTTATCTTCATAGCGTGCTAAAATAATTGGTTGAATTTTTTGAAACACTGACTTCTTTGAAAGAAAGACAATCATCAGCGGTTCATATGATCATCAAAGATACATCCAATCTAACTGCAACATAGTTATGGTCTAATATAATTGTTAACATTCATAATCCATTGGAACAAAGATGATGGTCACACAAAACTTTTGTAATACCAAGGAGTACCTCATTGCGTATACCTGGAACCAATTCTTCTCCCAAGACTTTAATTACATCTCCAACTGCTGCTGTCCTATTCTCCGGTGATCGAAGTGATGGGTGTAGCGTGATGGAGCCATCAGAGCGGCCATCATTGTTGTTATTTTGTGGAAACATGAACACATCATGGAACTTCCTCAAATGGTCCATGAAGCTGCACTAGATTAATGGCCACATCAGTACAAGATTACACTTAAGAAACAATCAAACACTATTATATCTTCAATTATGGAAGATTTTGTGTTTGTTTATTTGCACCCATTCACATTTGTAAATGTTACACATGTGTAACATTTAACCATACTTACATTTGTTTCCACTCATTTACACATCACGTGTAAATGAGGTGTGAAAATGTTGTGCATATGAGGTCATTTCATATAAAAATGCATGAAACAATTAGGCATCTCTTTAGTTAAGAGGGTACCATTACAGAGAACACCTGGGACAAGTCATGGCATCATATCCCTTTGCCGCCATTTTTTTTTTTTTTTTTCAACTTTTGTGAGCACCAAATTTTTAATCCAAAACCATTCAATTTTTTTCTTAACCATTAAATCCCAAAACGTTTAGTCTCGTCACTTAAACATTAGATTTTGAGATAAACTTAGACTTTAAATATGTAATCCAAACCGGTCAATGTTTACTCATGAAAATGGTGCTCCAAACAAACATGTACTGTGATTCATATGTGTGAATTTCACATGTGCAAAATTTACATATGTAAATCCCGTTTACATATCCCATGCATGAAAGACATACGGCCCTCATGAAACTATATTAGATTATTGGCCTTATCAAAATAAGAATGACTTTCCAGAAGCCTCACCAATGCAAAATTTTACTCAGAATCAACGGCACCAGTGAACTCACTGGAAAACCACAATGTTGGCAGGTTCAAGCCATCATACGTGTTGAGAGAGAGAGAGAGAGAGAGAGCTCATGATGTGTGGTGGAAGATTTTCACCATGTCAGATGATACTTGATAGTGAGACCACAAATAAGATACAGAGAAGCAGAATAACTGCACTCATAACTCACTATATGAATGGAACATAAAACACTATATTATGCTTATATGCTTAGGTCTCTATCTCTTAACCACCCCCCACCACAACCCACCCACCACCAACACCCCCACCCCGCCCCCGCCCCCAAGGGTGTGATGGTGTATTGGAAGGCATCTAAACTCATAGTTTTATAGTTCTTTAAGTACAATCCACCTTATATTTAGATTGGACGAGTGTCATATTGGGGTGAGTGTCAAACCATTTGAGCTGTGGAAGTGAGTGTGCAGGGGTCGGGTTGATCATAAAGAAGATCCTCATGGATGCTTATAAAAAAGACTTTCACTGAATCCATACATGCCCCCTCCAAATCTCACCTACCCCCGTGAATTGACATGCACCCATGAGGATTCAATGAATGGTTATCACCTGATGTCTTCAATAACTGGTGCACTAGATCACTCCTCTATCTTGTGTATATATTCCTATTTTCAGATAAATAAACACAAAATACAAATGCTTCATATCAACAAAAGAAGCACATAAGATCATCTAGCCATTGATGCATTTCAGACTGTGTTTAGAACCACAATTTGACTAAATTGCAGTAATTTAGTTCGATAAAGAGAAACCATCAGTCTTGCAAGTCTGAAAATAGAAAACATTACAGATAAGAAATAGCTTAACTGCATTTATCGTTTTATTTTCAAACGTACTTGCATTAAGCCCAGGTTCCAATTTCAATTACAGTACTTCCAACTTGGACATGACACAAATGCATGCACAACTTTGAAGCTACTGTCTTTGGATCTCTAAAATTTACTTGTCTTAAGCAGCTTCCAACTGCACATTGGTCTCTTATATTGAGAAACAACAATGATCATCATTACCATCTGCTACTTTCCTTCACACCCAAGACAAAACATCCACAATCAAATTCATATGCTCTCTAAACACACCTCAGTTTCTTTATCCATTACACCAGATTAAGGAGTGGATAAAGAGAAATTGGTACACAAAATCCGACGGGTCACAATTTCACATTCCTAGTTACCAAAGAGGAAACAAGGAAAATCCAAGACCCCCTAAATCAGCAATGAGTGGAATCTCTCAAATTCCAAAGAAATCCCACAGCCCAAAATTTTTCTCTCTTTCATTTCTGTTATATCACAACTAGAATCTGAGAATGAAGATATTCCAAAGTCCTTAATCTATCACCAACTCATCACATTCTAAGCACAACAACACCACAACAACAAAATTGAAACTTGTTCATCTATACCGATTATGGACGTATCCAGCGATCTGTCCTTCAACTACAAACGGAACAAACTCGGATTTCATTTCCTGCAACCATTCCAAACGAATATTAAAACGATTCAAATCCCAAAACCAAACAAATTCAAATCAACCAATACAACCAAAAAAGGTGTCTTTTTTCTTCGACTTACGGAGCCGCGATTGCAGAGCCGAACTTTGTCGAAGTAACCTCGAAGATCGGAGGAGGGATTTTCATCTGTTTGAGGGATTTGAAGGATGTCGTCCCAAGTGAAGATGTGGGTTTGGATTGCAGTGCGAGAGGTTGAGTGATGGACATTCGAGATTCTGGGGATTAACGTTAGGGTTTTGGTTCGAGGAGTGGAAGGAAAAAATGGGGTTTTGGAGATGAAATGGAATCGATGAGACAAGGAAGAAGAGAGATTGCAGGAAGCCATGGAAGAAGGCGAGCAACGCTGCGAGCAACCAGTGCTCGCAGGACAACTACAAATAGAAATGGTCGACCCGACCCGACCCGGCCATCTAGGGTTCGGGTTGATGGCGGGCTCGGCCCATAGACCGGCCCGAACAAATTATAATATATTAAAAAGCGAGGGTTTTGGATCCAATTTTAACCTGATTCTTTTTTTTCTTTTTCACTATCGGAGGGTTTTCAACTCTTTGGGCTGGACTAATCCCTCCGGGCCCATAGGAAAGCCTGATAAACTCCTATGTAGTCCCAGTGTGATAATGCAATTTCGATCCTCTAAGCTCCAAGTGCAAACCGTAGTCCTACGCCGACTGAGCTACCTGATTCCTTTCAATGTTAGACCTTATTTTTTTATTGATCCTTGGTGAGATTAGGAGATAAGAACTCACGAACCCCTCCCTTTTTAAATAATAACTAATCTGAATAACGCACCACATACTATTTATATGTAGTTATTTATCAAGAAATTGTAAAAAATAGTTAGGTGGAGTGGGGACCTTAGCAATGCAAGTCTTGCACTCGTGCCCATGCTAAGCACGGGTTATTATGCTAGTAATACTTATTGTAGTGAGTAATTTGATGAAGTAACTTTAGAAAACTCGACGAACAAGGGAAGATCATAAAGCCCAATTTAATTGATTGAACGGATGGATTGTGACCTAACATGTTTAAGGAGGATTTGGGGTCTCAAGTCTCAACCCACCCATGAACACCCCCTTAAGGCCTTAACTGCTACCTCTCAAATGCTGCACAAAAGTTCTTGCGTTTGCACTCGTTCCTTTTTCACGATTTGGCGTGACAGTTTTCTTTAAAAAAAAACGTAAAAATCAAATGATTTAAAAAGGGCATTTCCATGTAAGAGGAAAAGTAAGAGTTTGGAGAATGCCTTTTCCAGACCATGACAGAAACCTGAGTTTCCATGTTGGATAAGGGCTACCTTAACAACCCCATTAACAAATGGGTTTGGGTATTGGCTTCATATTGGATTTATACAACTAACCAACCCACCAACCTGACCTGAACTCAGCATGTTTTGACTCAAATAAAAAATTTGACCCATCAACCCTACTGGACCCAACCTATTAATTCCCGCTTTGCTTTCGGGTTGAGATAGCTTAAGTTGGGTGAATACATATTATTCATGGTGGTTAGCCTAAGCAACCGATTGTCACCCATACATAGGAGTAAAATGGGTCCCTCAATGCTTGAAAATCATATTTGTTTACATGTGTGCTGGAGTCAAGATAAAGAGGAAGTCAATGTATGAAAAAGTAAAAATAAAGAACGTTAAAAAGTAAAAAACATGAAGATTTGGCCCAACAAGGGGGAACGGGTAGGCTTAAAAGGACATAGATGAAGATGGTAAAATTAGATATGAAGAACTGTAACTTATCTGAAGATTTGGCTCAAAATAGATTTGTATAACCGACCCCAATATAGTTGGGACAAACTTTTGATGATAAAGTAAAAAACAACATTTTCTCATAAGAATTTAGGAACAATTACAAAAAAAGGCCTAAATGTCCGTGAAGCACCAAAAGAGTCCTATAAACCGGAAAACCTCCAAAGCATGCGGGTGTCTCGTGTACAAGCCGCGAATGTGTGTATACCATAATCAGAGTCATTTCAACAAGTCGCGCATGTTTGTACCACGTACCAGGGTTTATCATACTTTGTTGTAGTAAAGAAGGAAGTCACGGAGGAGTAAAAAGGGCAAGTAGTGTCTCCATTCTACTTTACTTTATCCAAAAGAGCTAGAGGTAAAAAAATGTCACATTATAACTTTACTTTCCTCACTCACGGTTCTCATCCGAGCCTGAAAGGGTCGGGCACATAAAAAACATTGGTCTCAGTCTTAATTCAGGTTCTAGGTTCGGGTTTGGATGCATTGTATGCACCCAAAGATCGAGAACATGAGTTTCCTCATGACCATTGTTTAGCCCATTCGGTCTCCAAAGAGTACTCACTAGGACCTCATAACCAGCCTTTTCTGGATATTACAGGCAAACTAGTCAGGAGTCTGGACATGTCAAGATATTTTCAAATTTGTGGGTTTATTTGGGGAGTCCAGATTCTCGAGTCACTGACCAGAGTTGAATGAGTAAAACCACGCAGTGGAGCCGACCTAATTCACACTATCTTATAGATTACATTAATCACATTATTCATCATATGTAAAATTTCACGGTGGGACCAACTCCCTTTGGAGTAAAATTCGAGACATCTGATATTTGATTAGGCCGTTTATTTTGAGCAGCTTGGAATTTTAGTAGGTGGGCATCGCTTCCACTAAAGAACTAAGTCAAGATCCGGACTCTGGACTCTTCATTTGTATACATCAACTCTTAAAATTTGAGGATGCCATCTTAGGGGCCATTTGATAACTCTATAACTGAGCCCTAATTTTGTGATTTAGGGCTCTTTTTTTTTTTTTTTTTTTACATCCAGCTTGTGCTCTATGCATTTTTTTTTATTTTTGGTACAGCTAGATCTCCCTCTTTGCATCTGTATAAAGATTCAGATTGTAGAAAAGGTTTAAAAAAAAAAAAAAAAAACACTACTCTTTCATGAATTTTGTATCTATGTTCATGTGCCCTACTCTTTCATGAATTTTGTATCTATGTTCGTGTGCCCTCAATATCTGAAATAAACGTTGAATCCATTTTCGTATGAAAGTAGCACTTGCACTACCCAACACTATTGTTAAAGGTTAGAGCAGATGGAAATAAAGATGCTTCTCAAATATGAAATTTTTAGAGGAGAGGTATGCAAATCCTGTCTTTATTATTTTCTTTTACCAACACTTATCTATTTAGTAATGATAAGTTGCAGAGCAATCATCTATTAAGTATTAACATTCCCATGGAGAACCCGTCCGCCCCTTAAATCATCATCACCACCATCAGCACTGGCGAATAAACATGGTAAGAATATGCTCTGTACACAGCCACATAAAAGGAACTTCCGTCACAAGCGAGTGGTTCCAGATTTGGGAATCCTTTTGCAATCTGCAGGGACCCAGCCAATTTGATGCTGCTCATTGTCATAGATTACCATGAGATCCTGCATCGATATATCTGCAAATATCCGTTAAGGAAAATGTAATCAATACAATGGAAAACACGACTAAAAACTGTCCCAATTTTACAAATGTTACAGTAACCAAAATTATGCAGACTTTACCTCCAATAAGATTGAGATTTCCCAACCCAATTTCAGTGCCATTCAGAATTCCCAAGCAGACATTTCCATTTTGCTGCCAAATAGAGAAGCTCATTAGACAATCAATTAATACAGTATTAGATGCAGAACTCTTTTTTATTTATACTAGCTAGGACTTGAGAAGTGCATACTGTAATGATTAGATAGCCTGCAGGGGCTATTTCCAGTTGAGCTCTCTTGCCATTTGCAAAGACCAGGTACAATGTCTTGAAGAATTTCTTGACATCAAGAATGGATTTGAACTTTTCTGTGCCTTTCCAACATAATGGAAGCGTTCCGTCTTCGGGTGCCTCTTTCAATTGCTTTCCAGGTAAATCTTTCTTCACCTGAAAACATAATCATCTATTAATTCCCATTCTGTAGACCCAAGGGTCCGTTTCATTGAAGAAATTATAGGAATGAAATGGAATGGAATCAGCTAGAAATTGGGAATTTCTCGTGGAACAAAGTCCATCATGGTATCATATTGTCATTAAACTGATTCCAGAGGTAGGGGGAAAGGTATGTGGAAAAGCACTCTTAACGAATTTATCAAGTTCTGTTAATAACATCCTCTCAAAAGTCAAATGCAAACGTAATTGTGAGAGAAAAATCGACATCAGCAGAGAACCCCAATTCATCACCATATAGTACAATTCCATTCCAGGAACTCTTATAATTCTTGAAACAAACGGATCTTTAGACTCACAAAGGATCAAAATCATGTTTTATATTGTTTCACTCACTGCAGAAATGAATGCTTTGTAAGCCTGTGATGCAAAGTAAGTGTAGGAACTTCCACTGTCAAAGATAACGGGGAGACCTCTCACACCTAACGGCTGCTTATCAAAGAAGAGATTTACAGGACCAGGCGAGTAGTGTTTACTAACAAAAAAGAAGCACCATTAGATATTGAAGTTTAATAAACAGAGAATACTTCCCAAATGCCAAGACAATAGTTCTTACAGTAATGGGTCACGAGACATCGGTGTCCAAGTCACGCTAGAAAAAGGCACAAAGCCATCTCCAAAGAACAGATACCCGCCGCCTTGTCCACTGAAACAGTGGCCCACCACATTTCGTGTTAGACCCAGATCTCCAAGCTGAGATACAATGCTGGGTTTGCCACGGCCTAGGCCAAGCACTCCATCAGTAGGAGAAGGTGAGTTTACACTGGAACTTTGTTGGTTGTACCCACATCTGCAGATGTAAATAGAAAAAAAATAAATTATCCAAGCACAGGCAGCAGCCGAGATGGTTCAAATGTAAGTAACTATACCCAAATGCCAGATGCGTTTTGAGGAGGGAGCCATTGGCGAAAGGGAGGATGAAGACGTCTTTGACTAGGACACCTTGGGATGAGCCCTCATCTGCATATGCAATCTCATAATCACATTGCTCAGATGGGAGCTCGCACTGACCACTGTTGAGGGTGCGGATGGAGGTGCATAGGGGGTCCACACACTGGACCAGCTTATTCTTCTTGGGTCTGTAGAATGGGTGAGGGCCCTGCCGATGAAAAAAGAATTTAAAACACAGTTGGAATGTGCTCATTGTCACAAGCATGAGATTGCAAGCTCAAGTTCGGTTGCCAATTAGAGAGACCAAGCTGGCATAAAGTACAGTTAAAACAGGCTCCTTGTTGCAACCATAAGGTTGTACTGTTGTAGGTTCAGGCCACATTGCTAAACAAAAGAGAGAACAATATGCACAAAGATTGTGAATGTTTTACCGGGGAGCAGCTGACACAGGGGGCATCACATTGGAGCCATGTAAGGTCGCTACCCGTGTCGATGTCGAGGTAGTAAGGCTTGGGGGGGTTACCAATGTTGATGGCAACATAGAATAGCCTGGATCAAAAGCTTTGTTAATTATAATTCCATTTGGTTAGCTAATCATTAAAAATAACAATTCCTAGTTTTCTCTCCATTCTGCTTGAAAATGTATGTGCCATTTTAGCACAGATTTATTGGACTATTTGGCGGACTAATCTTAAGTCATGAATGTTTTGTGGTTAGTGTTTTGCATAAGTTTATCGTCCGTAATTGTAAAAAATAACATTGGACAGTCCATCCTTAACAGCCAAACTAGGAGACATGGATAATGTGAACTTCTGGAAAAACATTTTGTTTGGTTTACCCTAACCTTCTGATAATTGTAAGGAAAACAGATGGTCATAATCTATTCTAAATGAAAATCTTCCATTATCAATTGGGATCATCCATCACGCTCGCCCTGGCCCAACTTCCTAATGATCCAACGTGATGTGATTAACAACCAAGAAATATATAGCCCGTATCAAATACTGAATTGAAAGGCAAAACCCAATCTGAGTGCCTGTCAAGTCAGTTCCTCCCAAGAGAGTCCTTGTTCTTAATAATCAATTTAATTAGACAAATCAAACCATTCCATGTATGTTAGCAAATGCACAGTTTAGATCAATTTATAACAAAAAGATCCAATCATTGATAGGAACCATAACCTGGTGGATCTCACCTTCAACCCCTCCCCATGTTTCTCTAAGACAAATTGATTAGATGATCCTAACCACTCAATCAATGACCATAGAAATTGGTAGCAATTATCATTCCTAATGGCAAAAACTAATCATCCATGTGGACTATATTCATCTGAAGGGGCCCCACAGCCCCCACCCATCCGTTGTAAAATCTTTTCATCAAGACTAATGATCCCATCAGTGCCACAGGGTGTTCCATATGATCATGCATCCAGACCATCCTCACATTATTTCACAAAAATGACTTTACCTAGACCTGACCATGATGGAATCAATGTTCAGGAAGCCTCAAAAGTCAAAACTCAAAAGCTAGTAAAAAGATGTTTCATTACAACTCAGAAAACTACAGTCCAATTGAAAAAGATTTCTCCTCTTTGTAATTTAGGACCCAAATCAGAAATTCTTCGCAGTGCTCATCCATATTAAAACACCCCATAACCCAAGATTGGATTTTTTTTTTTTTTTTTTAACAACCCAATTCCTTGCAATTTCAAATGCATCCAAACACACCTCCAATCAAGAAAAAACAATCAACATCCATTACCAACAAAACCATATCGATATAAAAAGAACCAGATAGATTCTAAAACCAATAAAACTCACTTCCTAAAAGAACCCATCAATGTAAAGATCAATGAAAGGGGTTTTACCCGCGGGGATAGACATTTCCGTGAATGGGGAAGATGGCAGAGGAGTTCAGACGAGAGAAGGAAGAGACCTGACGCCCGTTTGATGCTGAGACGCAGAGATTGAAGAGACCCAGAGATAAGGCCAGCACAAACAACAACAGCAGACTCCTCTCTTTGCCCATTTCCCTCTATTTACCACCCCCACTCCAAACGCTGGAAAATCAGGAGCGATTACTTAGATTTCTTTGAAAAGGTTGCTCCAACGAACAGCAGCAAGAACTCAGAGCGCCTTCTGTTTGTGTTGTGTATTTTTTGTCCAGAAGGGAGAGTCTATGAAGGTGTGCGCTGGCCTGTAATCGCGTTTCCTATATTTATACTGCGTGGGAATCCGACTGTATGAGAGTACGCGTCGGGAGCACACTTGAAGTAATGCATCCTTGATATATATATATATATATATTATTCAGGCCCTAAAAATGTCACACGTTCCGTTAACACGGCACTAACTATACGATATTAATCAAATTGGGTGGGATCTTAATGAATTAAATTCGTTAATACATTAAGTTAATGGGTTGTATACAAATTAAATCAATAATCCATTAACAACCCGTTTAACCCATTAAAAAAAAAAATTGTCCCTAAGTGTAGTTAGAATTAATTTATATTCATAAAGAAGAAATTAAAATTTATTATTTTATAATGGGGTATTAAGTGGAATCTACTCGAGATCCTCACTTACAGTTTCATGTGGCTTATATATTTTTCTCCTTATATATTTTTATAAGGGTTTTTTTTTTATTTTCGAAATAACTTAATTACTTAACCGGTTAATGGGTTGAGTTGTGTAATCCGTTAAATTAAAGGGTCGCATCGGGTTAGATTTCTTGACCCGTAAAGTTAACGGGTCGTGTTCGGGTTGATGTAATTTTAACACGAATTCATTAACCTAGAACTCAAATTCGTTAACACGATACGATTGACAGCCTAATTGTTACACACACCATTTTCTATTCGTTTATAAGGTTTTAGAGTAGGTGGTTATCGATATGGGATTAAAGCGGGCTGTCGGAGTGTTTGAAATCCCGGGGTTGTTGTGTCTGATATTTTTCTCCGGAGCGCACATGCGGTGGTATTATAACTTTGATATATATTGTTCGACCATTCTCTATCAGCTGAAGCTTTAGTGAAACTACGACCACCCGTTCTTGAGCCATGATGATGGCCAACTGCGCAGCTGCACTACCTCTTGAGAATGTTGCCAGAATTTGTAGTAGCAAGAATATATACCCTCCTTGGTTATTTTCTTCTTGTTGTTTGATTCATTGCTTTTCTATTAAAAAAGGGGTTTAATTGATTTTTTCTCAACTTCACAAAAAATAATTTTCAATGAAAAGGGTAGGAATTGTTGTTGCGAGAAAAGTAATTAGTGAGGCTTTAAAACTCCAACATTAACAAACGTGTCTTTAGGCTGATCAGTGTGTGCAACTCAATAGCACTACAAACCTTTGATTTTTTGCATTTGATTTTGATTTATTTTATTTATTTTTTTGTTGTTTGATGAGAAAAAGTAGAATATTTTTTCTCGATTCCACGAAAAAAAAAAAAGAACTGTTTTTTTGAGGGGTAGGGGACCGTCCTAAGTATATGTGAGAGCGTTTGGTTAGTAGCTGTTTGTCTGTTAAAGCATGTAGGGCTCACTTGGAGTCATGGTTTTTAAAAAGGTCTTTCTATGACATACCTGTGTGCATGAGACGATAACAATTTGATCAAGGGTGATACCTTGCACATGCACGATCTCAACTTCTAATTGGAATAGTTTGAGATGCAACTATCAGCCAGCCCATGGACATTCCAACTTAAGAGGATCATGTGATCTTCTTGATTGTGTGAATGGGCTGGCTGATAGCAACTTCGTTGGGCTTAACTTTCATTGACCTGGCACAAAACTTTGGCACAAATTGCATATGTAGTAAGTCCAAGCCCAAGACTGACAAATTTCAAACTTGACAAGTATAAAGTGAAGCCCAAGCATAATCCCAAGTGATAATGAGTTACATATATATATGAATATTGAGGCATGGGGGGCTTTTCTCCACTTTGAGGTTCAAATTACAGGGGAGAGCTGACGCTCAACCCGAACAAGCTCAGCCATAATTGCAATTTCATACCAGTCTTAACATATATCTCACACAAGTTGTACTTTTAGTAACTATAAATTTTGAAAGTTGAAAGCTGAGGTCCTGTGGAGAATAAGGGATGAAAGTGAATTTTCTTTGCAGGAGTCCTAAAAGGATTCTCATGTGTCAAAATGCGTCACTGGTGTTAATCAAAGGTGCATTAAAGCAATGCATGAAGGTTCTGCGGGAGAATACCTACGGACTCCTACAGAAGAAAATCTCTTATAGAAAAAGGGTTATAATCATGGTTTAAAATTATATCATATGATACTTGTTGAATTTTGATAAAAGCTGATGTAATATTGGTTAGATAAGCATAATTAACTCTCATAGATAAGTATTAAGGATACTGATATACAAAAGTCACTTGGACTATTATTTTAGTTTTTGGCTAAAAAAATAAAATATACTGTTGCAACTGACAAATATCAAGACTTTGCCCAGTGCTTACCATGTTCGATGCCATACTTAAAAAAAGGCAGCTAATGGATTGGACCAAAATTTAGAACTAGTCAAACTATTCCAAAATTTGAAATTCCTATGCCTTAGGTAGGCCCATTTACCTTCAAGTAGTCAGGAAAGATGTGATAGATTGTAGACTTACTAAAAACATGAAGGAAATTTGGATTGGATGGAAAAGGAGAAGGCTTTGAAGATGACAATGTTGTGATAAATGTCATGTGTTTTGTACTGACAGATATCCTACCTCATACTGTACACTGGTCCCAAATTATCACTTTCAAATTGTCCATCCATGGAATGACCGTAAGTTCTGCTTTCTCCTTAGCCTACTCTAATGTCTTTAATTCTAACCCCAAATTATTAAGTGGTTCATCCTTCTTCTGAAGTTAGAAATCTTGGTATTAACTCCCGGTTTCCCTTTCTTCAGGAATCAAAGGTTGAGTCCACTAGTGCTACCACCCTGGAGCCACAGGGGCATTCATCCGGCTTCTCTCTAAACCCGGAGGGATTAGTTAAGTCCAAATGATTTGAAACCCTCCAATATATATATATATATATATATATCCTAACTCTAGATTGGTGGATTTGTCAACTCTAGATTGGTGCAGTTGTCAACCATGCAAATGCTAATTTATACAAAGTTCAGTGATCTCGCAGACTAGGCTGGTCAAGGCCTTTTTAATATAGATTCCTAGATTTAGCTTTTGTTCTCCTCTTTCTTCTCTTGTTTTTAGGATAAAAAAAACGTGAGTTAAGAGAGAAGGAAGCAGAACAAAATATTTGTCTTTACTTGTTGATCAAGGGACATAGAAGAGGGAAAGGGATACAAAGCATGCTTTTCTTTCATAACGGTCTTTACTTGTCATTGGAAACCAGAAACCTCTAACTTGAGCCCTTGTGCATGAGGGTATTCTCTAGGCTGTTGTTTATTCCTTCCTTTCCTCACTTGGGTTTGGTTTTGGAGATGAAAATCTTGAATGAAGAGTTACCTACACTTGGTCAGGGTGCCTGCTCACAAACAGGGTGGAACGAGGATATAGGCCTTGGGGGGCCATTGTGAAAAAAAAAAAAAAAAATTCTTGGGGGCCATTGTTCAAAATGGATTTTAAAAATCATATATCTAAAGGGATCTTTTGGAACTTAAGGGGGGCCAGGGCCCCTGCCAGCTCCCCTAGTTCTGCCCATGTTCACAAGTGCAATGCATTACCCTTCACATGAAACTACAGCTCTTTTGTGTCAACTAGAAAGAGCTGTAGCAAAGCAGAAAAAAAATATTCTGCTGTTCGAATTTCAGAAAGAAGTCACAGAAATGCCATAACAATAACTAGAGAGGCAATGGGCCAAATATCAGCTCTGCTTTAATATCTATTGCATTGGTTGCTAACTAACAACTTGACGTGTTGAATTCCATGAAATAACATTTGACAGGAAACAAATAAGGAATTATTGTACTTTCATGTAGTAGTCAATCACTTTAGAGAGAGAAAGAGAGAACACCAGCAACAACACTGGAAGTCTGGAGTCGTCTAACAAAATGCCGGGAAATCCATTGTGGAGCCGACGGAGAAATGATTTGGACCATTCAAGATGAATCTCATCCCCACCATATATGTGTCCTTTCAAATTATCTTTGTAGTTGAGTCCTACGAAGGAGCACACACGTTTATAATGCACTAAATCATTCCTCCTGGGATTCAACATAAATACTTTCCAATAGTTAGAATCAAGTGTTTTTCTCTTATTATCATCGTCTCGAACTTGGGCTTTTTTTCTCTGGTCACTTCCTCTTGCATCACTTATTCTTATATTATCATTATTTTTATCTCATTAGCTGTTTCTTCTTTTTCTTCTTCTAAGTTTGGATGATTCTTTTGCCCGCCCTTTTAAGGAGAAAAAATATGTTTTCAGTCTTTTTTCAAAAATTAGTCAATAGGTTCCTCTACCTGAGCTCTGAGAGAGAGAGAGAGAGAGAGAGAGAGAGAGAGAGAGAGACCACTTGAGTCGAGCCCCTTCCAATAAGTTGGGAAGACTTGATTAGAGGCTTGAAAGGAGATGAGTTGTGTGCCAAATTTAGATGGGATGCTAAGCATCATCTTGTCACCATCTATTGATGTATGCCGGCCCGCATCAAGAGGGGACAGTTTCATGGGCCAGGCCCAGACCAGGCCCAAGATCGGCCCAGCCACCCAGCCCAGCTGTGTCCAAGTCAATAGGACAATGAAGCAATAAATCATTTATCCTTTGATATGTCTATTAGGACACTTATCTCTTTAAATATCTCCATTTTAACTCTTTTTTTCTTTTTTTTTTTGGTTAGAATATAAGCTCAATGAATGTTTAATTATAAGGAAAGAAAATCACATTGTAATAAGGAAATACTTTCTTTGGATTTTAAAGAGGCATATTTAAGGACCTCTAATGTCTCTTGCAAAATCACTTTAATAATATTTGAATATTTCTCTTTTCTTTGGATAGAATTCTTGATTAATTGTGTTGGCTCGAAGGTACTTTCACAGTTTCACCAATCTAGATGATAAGTTATAGATGCTTGGTATTCCAGCTTAGTGGGGGCTGGGGCCCCTAGCCCTCAGGAAAGGGGGCCCTCGGGTGAGAGGAGTAAACCTCGGGTGAGATGGGGGCCCTCTGGTGAGGTATTATAGCCTCAGATGAGGAAATGTGTCAAAGACTTGCATTGAAGAAATGACCAATATCCATATAGGAAAATGGTATGGCCTTTGTTTTCATTTTGGATTTGGTTTCTTCCTCCCATAGCTCAACCGAGAGAGTTGGCAATGATTGCTGGGCTGTGAGAATAGAAGGATTTGTAAAGGATGTCAAGATGGCATCTGGGCCCTCCCTTAGGGTCCGTTTGTGCACAGCCGCAGAAGAGGAAACACGGGTTTCCCCTTCTACGGTTGTTCCTTTTTTTACCAGTAGTCCTCGGAAAACATTTCCTCTTCTCCAGCAGAAAATCGCTCCTTAAAATGGAGCTGAAAGTCCAAAGGAGAGAAATCCTTCCTGCACCAAACGATAAGGGTAAGGCACAGGAAAATCCGGCGCTCTGCCCCCTCCCTTTTCTGCGGAAAGGTGGACTACATAAACAAACCCTTAGGGTACTCAACCTAGCCCAGCCCTCAAAAGGCTCACAAAATGAAGTCTTTTGTTTTTCTTAAAAGGCACAAGGGCTACCCATGGGCAATATTTTTAAAGGCCCGCCAATTTGAGGGCCAGGCTTGGACAATACACAGACCAATGCTCTTATTCCTTTTTTATTTTTTAAATATTAAATGTTAATGCAATGCATATTGTAGGTTCAAAAGTATTTTTTAAGATATAAAATATCTTATAGTTTTTATGTATTCATAAAATATACCCAATAAATGGGTGTTCATGTATAAGTCTTAGATGCAAAGTCCATAATGAACTGGGCCCATAAAATGGTCCATAATCAGACTTTTCAGTCCAGCCCTTGACTAAGCAGGTGGTCATGGCTTATTTACATCGTTCATTGTAAGATATGATTGGGTAAGTTCGGTTAGATTATTGGAAGATGCAATTAAAATCATGGATATAGAACCAAAAGTCGAAATGTCAGTACAAATTTATTCATGTGTCCGTTATGTGTGTATGTGGGTGTGTGTTTATGTTTGTTGAAAGACTCGAGACCAAACATTTAGCATAACGTGGATGATTGAGTCTTAATTTTCATTCAAATTAAGATAAGGGCATTAATTATCCCAAAGGGTAGCTCAATTCGTCTATGACCACGGTTTGCAATCGAAGGTTGAGGGTTCGAAACTGCACTACCACACTGGAGCGATAGGGGATTTACCAGGCTCCCTTGAGCCCGTAGGGATTATTCTGGCACAAAGGGCTGAACAACCTCCGTTATAAAAATAATAATAATAATGCAATGGTATCTAGCGCTCTACTTCTTTCTCACTAATTTACACTTGATGACGCTAAGTATGAGAGATTTTTTTTAAGTGTTTTCAATGCAAAATACAATGGTTTTGATCAATTGGTATAAAACTAGACATAATTGATGATCAAAGTTGTTGACCAAGATTTACACATTATAGAGGTGGCTACTTATAATTGTCGAAATGTAATGGGAAATTGTTTTCTTCTCTTTATGCCCTAAGCCCAGCCCTAGCCCGGAAGACAGAGTAATATGCCAGGCCCTCCAAAGGCTTTGGCCCGCCCTACACTTGGCGCGCATATGTTAAGGGTAGGGTTTTGACAACCGTGGCGACAGCCCTCTTTACACCTCTAATTATGAGCTTTGCAGCCCTTTTTCTTTGGTAGGGTGGCAATGAGGTGGGCAGATTGAGCCCAACATGTTTGGCAACCTAAACCCATTTGTTTACATGAAATATATGGGAGTTGAATAGAACTCATGACGAATCAGCATCACAGAAGGATTATAAAAGAGGTGAAGAGTGGAGGACATTTTGTTCTTACTAGGAATGGTCGGGTCCAGGAAATGTTTTTGCATCATTTAATCCAAGTCCAAACCTGCACTTCATATAATTCCTCAAAAGATTTTTTGCCTTGTTCAAGGTTGCAATGTAGTCTAGCCTAGTCCAGTTATTTTGGTCTTGCTAGGAAGTCCAGGCGTTGTATCTAGTAAGCTGTATCAGGTTTCTTGTTCGTGTGTTTGGACCCATTGAAATCTCTCCTTTTTCGAGCAAAAAAGAATTATTAGGTGGATGCGTAGATGGTGTTAGGAAGAAAAGAATAAAATATGCAAGCAAACCACACGGAAGACATACATATTTACGTGGTTCCCTCGATCTTGAGGTATGTCTACGAAACACACCGATTCACTATGCTCAAAGGCAGAAGATGAGAATATAAGATACAATTTTTCTTACGGCTATACCTGAGTTAACAGTCTGACCCGAGTGAAATCCGGCTCCACACATAACAGATGGGACCTTAGTATTCAATTACTAATTAAGGTGTGATGGCCGTGTATTTATTTCACATCTCCTCTTGATCCAATTTACATTAAATGGAAGATTACTAATCAATACCTCAACTAATTTATATGCTATATGTACAGGCGGGCGGGTTAAGCCAACAAAAGCCCAAAGCTTCCCCAAATCCTACTCTGAGAATTCAAGGGAGCATGCATTTTTTTGTTTTGGTAAAACAAGGGAGTATGAATTGAGAATATATTCTGCCTGTGGCTTCTGGCTCCCTTATTGTCCAAAGTACTTTTAGGCATCATTTCAGAACCCACATTATCTGATGCTATAATATGAAGCTGAAAACAATCTTAATGGGTAAATGATAGCAATGGAGGTCTTGGTGGGCCCCAACTAATCCAAAGAGGGTGGTCCCACTTTGTAGCCTGGAAAAAACAAACAAAATTGGAATCCTTTGTGGCTCTGCTAATCAAACATGATGATGATGATGAGTGAGACTTGAAAGCTACTTGCACCAGACAATTCCTCTCTCAAACAGTATCATACTACAATATAATAATAAGTGGTCACATGGTGGACTGAGACCAACATCTAATCTTTGAAGGTCGACAGTCTAACTGACCTGTGCAGACTGGCCTTTGGTACAAAAGAAGGGACTCACTATTCTTATATTTGCCTCTTTGTTTCGTGTTAATAAATACCTAGGCAAGGGAGATCGGAAATATATACTCAACTATCACCCTTGAAATCCAACATTCAAGGCTTATTTGTTTAGAAGAAGTGTGATAATTTTTACTTGAAAGAATTATGAGAATTTCAAATGCCGTCTCTAAAGTAAAATTTCAAATGTGCAACCCTTCTAGCATTTAGAATTTTGGAATTTTGAAAATTCGTAAGACTAAAAGTACATTTTTATGTGGTCTGAAATTCTGAATTATTGAATCAAATAGAGCATTTTGGAATGCCTAAGGGATAAGGGCCTATTTAGTTAGAGGAATTTCTGAAAGGGAATTGGACTTGTTGGAGATTTATGATATGATGTGACATCTTATCCTGTGGCATTCCGAATACTCTATTTGATGCAAGAATCCAGAATTTCAAACCACTTGAAAAGACACTTTTAGCCTTATTAATTCACAAAATTCCAAAATTCCAAATGCTAGAGGGTGGTTAAGCATTTGGAATTCTCAGAATTCCTCCGAACAAGAATTCTCATTATACTTCTAACCAAACAGGCCCAAAGGTTGTAGCTTTGTTTGGATTTTTTTCATTTTAAAACAAATGCAATTTTGGATAACAAGAAGTTGCATTTGGATGCCAAATTTTACCCTCACCTCTTTTAGTAGTTCTAAGTTTTTATAGAAAGTGGAAAAAAATCAGGGTGAAATGCACTGAAGGAGATATACTATTAGCCTCTTTCATTACATGGGTATGATCTTTTAGGAATTCTAAAAATTGTATGCCTAGTTTGGCACTTTACTAATATATTAAAAGTCAAGTCAAACCTTCAATTTTCAAATAAGATGTCACATCAAAAGCATTTTAATTCAAAATTCCCTCAATCTTTTTCAAAAAAAGTCAAAATGCAACTATCTTTATACACTAAAATACAAAAAAACTTCACTTTACCATACGAAAAGTAAAAAAAATTCCATAACAAATAACTAAAAATAAAATACCATCATAACCCACTTATATTTTATTCTTTCTTCAAAATCAACTTTACTTCACTTGACTTTATTAATAGAGTTTCCAAACGGGCCCAAATTGGGGATCATGTGTAACCATTAAATAATTTAACCTAATACCAAGGTGTCATCTATTCATCTAACGTACATCTTTCACTTCTCACTTCTTTAGTGATCCTAGGTTATTTACAAGTTAGTAACCATTTGATCCTGGTAAATGCTTAGGAATTTGATACAGGGTTCAAATTTAGCTTCTTTTGTAATCGATGAAATTTCATCCTATAGGCTTGTTTGTATGCACAGAATACATGGGAATTTATGATCAATTAGATGCACTGAAAGATAGTTAAAATAGCGAAGCACATGAGATGATAGGTGAAGATGTAAATGGAATCTTGTCTTTCATATAATTCGATTTATTAGGATGATGGCTAGATGGTCATTCTCGATTCATTGCAGGGAGGTTATACTCACGATGATCGGTTTTTTAATATTCACCTTTGAGTTTTTTTTGTTAACCACTTACATGAAAATAATTCCAGAAACTTAATTACATGAAACAAACATCCATAGGCTGATTTTTCTATTTTTCCAAAGCAAAATTAAGTGAAGTCAAGTGCTTTTAAACTAATATATTGTTTTTGGAATCTTGTCATTTCATTATTCATTAGTCTTGGACTGCCGAATCTCTCCACTGGCATAGGGATTTTAGCTCAGGACAAGGAGAAAAAGGTGAAGGTGGAGAGAGAGAGAGAGAGAGAGGGCCACAAAAAGGAATCGTACGCTTGGTCACTTGGTGAGCAAGGGAGCCAAAAAAAAAGTCACTAAAAACCATTCAAAGTCACTAAGGACGTGGTACTCCATCCCATCCACTGAAAATAGAACCATTCAAAGTGAAGAACCTCCAGGTTCTATTTGTGCAGACACCATTTCAACAGAAAAGGGATGCCGGGGGGGACTTCTTCCTCTTATTCGGTGTCTCGAATTTTCTGCTATTTTACTTCATGTTACGTGGCCACCGGAAGGAGACATCTTTTTCCATCTACACCCATCGGAAATCTAAAGCTGTAGAAGAAGCTTTCCAGAAACTCACCACGGTTGATCATTGTTAGGAGCATTTCATTTTTACTCCAATTGGAGATGGTTTCGCCAAAAGGTTAATCATTTTATGAAAAACATGATTAAAATTAATAGTGTTAGACATTATTTATTGTCAGTTTCTTTATAAAATGATCCAGCTTTTATTAGAGTAAAATTTAAGAATATTCAATATATTTAGATGACTTTTATTTTGAGCGGCTCATATTTTCAATAAGTATGTCCCACTATAGAATTCTACATCTTTGGCGCTTGATTTCTATAAGAAAACGCTTTAGAGGAACCAGACTGGTCCTTGTTGGTCAGAGGTACGGATGGCTGTAGGATTGAGTTGTTTGGGTTTGAGTTTTTTTTTTTTTTTTAGAAGTTGAAAAAGATTCAAACCGTCACTCAGTTACTTGAAGTCCAACATCTTTCACCAATTGAACTGTTGCTTTTTAGTGAAAAAATAAAATAAAAAAACAGTTACTGAACCGGTTCTTTTCAGTTCGGCTCGGTTCGATTTGAGCACATGGGCGGTTCGGTTTGGGAAAATAGAAAATCGATGGGTTCGATTTGGTTGATGGTTTTCCCCCTAAACCGATCCGAACGGCCCATGTACACCTCTATATGAAACGGTTTTACGAAGGAAAAATAATGAAATAATAACAGAATTATTCATATATTTTTTTTAAACACCCCCACTGATTATATCATCAGTTTGGTTAATAATATCGTCTTTCTCCAGCAACCTTTCTTCTTCTTCATTAATGGTTTTAGGTTTTGGTTTTCTCATGTCTTGCTTCATGCCCACCCAATGCCTAATATGATCGAAGAAAATCTCATTGCATGTTTAGCACTAGTATTTATTCCTTCCTCTAGGATAAAATCTTATACTTTATTATTCTCTCTATTCTTATTCATGCTATCTCATTTTCCTCATCTTCTTCAAAATCCTTAGATGAGATTTTCCTAAAATCTCTCATCCAAATGTCTCTAGAAAGTATCATGAGAGAGACAACCACGTCCTGTTTGGAGCCTTTACTAGTAGAGTCAAGTAAGGTAAAGTCCTAATTTCTATAAAAAAAAATCCCACCAAAACACTTTAATTCAAATTTTCCACCATATTTTTCCAAAAAAGTCAAAAAGTAACCTCATTTCTCCACTAAAAGACAAAAAAACTCAACTTTTCAATAAAAAAAAATTTAAAAAGATTCCATCACAAACAACTAAAAATAAAATCACATCATAACCCACCTATATTTTATTATTTCCTCAAAATAACCTTTACTCCACTCAACTCCACTAGTAAAGCCCCCAAACAGGCCCAGGGTTGGTGTCGGAAAAAGAGTTTGCTGTCTCCGTCTCCGACTTTGGTTTCAATGAATGTATATACTGTATTAAAGGAAACTTAACTTGAAAGTCTTATGTCCCACTACAGGAAAAAATAATATCCACAAATTCAGAAGAAGAACAAGGAGGAATATCAAACTTAAGCAAGATCCACATAGGTAAGATCGATTCTATTTGGACAAAGAATGACAAATGCAAATCTAATCCAAAATCAAGCTCATAACCTACCAAGAAATCATACAAATAAAAATACAAGATCCAATTAAAAAAAAATATTTATATATATATATATATATATATCGGCCAAAAACAACATTTATATCCAAATAAGATTATATCACATCATATAACATATACAACAATAAAAGCTATGTTTCAGGAAAGGAGAAAATGAATACCAAACAAACTAAATGAAACCCACATAAAATGGAGCAAACCCAAAAAAAAAGATCCGATGATAACAACCTATCAAAGAAAATCAACTAAAGTGTTGGTAAACAATTGAAGAAGAATAAAAAAAACTTATAGAAAGTTGACAATATCATCAATCAACTTGATGAAATGATCGACTAAGTTGATGATATTGTTAATTTGAGTATTTTCGTAAAAAAATTATATAAATAACTCTACCGTCATTTCATTATTTTTCTTCATAAAATCATTTAGGGGTTTTTACCAAAAGCATCATCAAATACCACTATACCTCCAAAAGAGTCCTTAAATATATGTAATGTCCAAAAGCATCTTATACAGCAAATATACTCTTATTTATTTTATTTTTTTTGGATCAAATTGCCCCTCCAACCATTTTCTCGCGGCATTGAGACCTGATTTCGTGACATCAAGACTTGATTTGACACATTGAAATATTTTGAAATTAGTTCAACCCCTTTCCCGCGACATTTAGACTTTATTTCATGACATCAAGACTTGATTTTGCATGGCACATTGAAATATTTCGAGGCTAGTTCAACCCCTTTCTCGCAAAATCGAAACTTGATTTGGCAAGACACATTTAAGTGTTTTGAGGTTAGTTCAAACCCTTAATCTCAACCCAACAATGAGACTTGATTTGGCACATTGAAGCATTTCGAGGCTAGTTCAGCCACTTTCTCACGACATCGAGACTTAATTTCACAACATTGAGACTTGATTGGGCACATTGAAGTATTTTTAAGCTTCTTTTTTTTTTTTTTTTCAATTCTTGAACTCGCTAATTGATCTTTCCCTTTTCCCATGAGCCCTTAGATATGCTCTTCAGAAGTTTATAATTCGAAGATCGGGAGATTTAAGGGCTAATTAGAAAAAGGGAAAAATCAACTAGGGAGTTCGAGAATTGGAAAAAAAAAAAACCCTAGCCTAGAAATACTGCAATGCGGCAGATCAAATCTTGATGTCGTGAAATTAAGTTTTGATGTCGCGAAAAAGGGGTTGAATTAGCCTCGAAATACTTCAATATTCCCTGCCAAATACAGTCTCGATGTCGCGAGAAATGGTTGGTTTGAAAAAAAATCAGAGTATGCTTATAAGATGCTTTTGAGCATTATATGTATTTAAGGATGCTTTTGGTAAAAATCGCACTCATTTAATTAGAGTTTAATCTTAATTATTTCATAAAAATCTCAACTTATTTTTTTATTACAAATATGAAAGGCAAACTAAGGCGAGGGTTTGAAGAAGAGGAAGAATAGAGGGAAATGGAGCCATTGAAGAAGAGGAGGAATAAAAGAGGAAGAGATATTGGAATGCAGTGATATCTCTGTCTCTCTCTTCTAGGCTTTGACATGCTATTGATAAGGGAAGAGACTTGAAAGGCAAGGTTTTAAATCCCAAACCTTAAAATAAAACTGAGTCCGAGTCAACCCTGACCCCGACTAGATTAATACCGAGTCAAATGTACTGCGAACCTTTGTTTTTAATCATACAACCGTTTTGACACTTTTTCCCAAACCGTACAACCCACACTGCACACTCCACTCGAGTTCCATTTATAAGGTTTTAAGAGGATGAGTCACTAACTACAAATGAAAGCGCGTTTTATGACTTTTATCACAATGGATCAAATCAAATCAACTAAAGGTGGGGCCCACCAACGAAAACACACAGGTTCTTTCCCCTACATACATTCATGAAGAGGACTGAGGGGACGTTTGGTAAATGTACTCGCCGCGGATATTGGTTAGTTTTTCGTGTTTTTTTGAAAAATTAATGTTTGGATCTGCGTGGAAAAGTCCGTTGAGGATGCAAGGAATTCCTGTTTGTAAATATTTTGGACGTCAGAACCACCCCCCCTGGATTCGCTGAATCCACGCGCTAAAGGATTTGAGAATTACAGTGATTTTGGGCGTCAATTTAGATTAGACTTTTTTTTTTTTTTTTGGCATTTTTTGGTTTCTATGGGCCCCACAATCAAGATCTGAACCGATAAAAGTGTTAAGAAAGTTCAAAACAGCTATATCACAAAATTTCAATCGTTGATTAATCTTAGATCGTGATATATTTGTAAAACCATTCAAATCGTTAAATACCAATTTCTGAGATGCAGTGGGCCAAAAAATAGGATTAAATCCAGTCCGTTTGTTTCAATTTTCTGGTTCCTATGGGTCCCAAAATCATGATATGAGCCATTAGTTATCTCTTATCATTAAAAAAAAGTTTCTTTTTTTCTCTCTTTCCTTCAACTCTCTCTCTCTCTCTCTCTCTCTCTCTCTAGTCTTCTGCTTTCCTTCTTCTATTTTATACTAACGAGAAAATTGATCGAGGCAGAGAGAAGAAAGCCTCCGGAGAGGATTAAATCAACCCCTTTTCCACGACGTGAGACTTGATTTCGCGACATTGAGATTTGATTTAGCATATTGAAGTATTTCGAGGGTAGTTCAACCCCTTCCTCGCAATAGCGATACTTAATTTCACGACATGAAACTTGATTTGGCGCATTGATGTGTTTCTAAGCTAGTTTTTTTTTTTTTCAATTCTCGAACTCGCCAGTTGATTTTTCTCTTTTCTCATTAGCCCTTAGATATGCTCTTCAGAAGTCTATAATTCAAAGTTCGGGAGATCAAGGGCTAATGAGAAAATGAAAAAATCAACTATGGAGTTCGAGAATTGAAAAAAAAATTAAAAAAGTGCCTAGAAACACTAAAATACGCCAAATCAAATATCGATGTCGCAAAATTAAGTTTCGATGCCGCAAAAAAGAGGTTAAACTAGCTTTAAAATACTTCAATATTCCTTGCCAAATAAAGTCTCGATGTCGCGAGAAAGGGGTTGGAGGGGCAATTTGGTCCCAAAAAATCCCGAGTATGCTTATAAGATGCTTTTGAGCATTAGATGTATTTAAGGATCTTTTGGATGTATAGGAATATTTAAGGATGCTTTCGGTATAAACCCCAATCATTTAATTAGATTAATCTTAATTATTTTATAAAAATCTCATCTTATTTTTTACATTACAAATATGAAACGCAAACTAAGGCGAAGGTTCGAAGAAGAGGGAGATGGAGCTGAGAAAGAGATGGAATGCAGTGATATCTCTCTTCTAATCAGGCTTTGAGATGCTACTAATGAGAGAAGAGACTTGAAAGGCAAGGTTTTAAATCCCTAACTTTAAAATAAAACTGAGTCTGAGTCAACCCTCACCTGACTAGATTAATACCGAGTCAAGTGTACTTCTTACCTTTTTTTAGTCATATTACCTTTTTTAACCCTCTTTCCCAAACTTATAGCCACTGGCAAACCTACGTGTAGGCGAAGGGGGTCTATGGCCCCCTTAAGTTTTCAAAATATTTTTTTTTTACTATTAAACCTTTTGTAATTTTTTATTTTGCCCCTTATAATTTTAAAATTTTCTTTTAATAATTTTCATTTGGCCCCCTAGTTTCATTTTTTGGGTCTGCCTCTCCTTACAACCCACTTGGCATGTTTGGCAATTAATTAGTTAAGTTAAAGTAAAGCGAATCCAGACAAGAAATGACAAATGTACCATATCAAAAGTACACAATTTTAAAATTTTTTTGAAACTTTTTAAAAAAAGTCGGAAAAGCAATATCCCTTCTCTATTAAAAGACCAAAAAAAAAAAAAAAAAAACCTCCGCTTTTCTATATAAAAAGTCAAATTTTTTTTATACTAAACAACAAAAAACAAAATACCATCATAACCCCTTATATTTTATCATCTTTTAATTTAATATTTCACCGCACTATACTTCAATTCACCGTATATCCAAACACGTCCATTTATTTGTACACCCCCACAGTGCACCCTTCACTCAAGTTCCATTTATAATAAAGTTTTAAGAGGATGAGCCACTAACCACAAATGAAAGCGCGTGTTATGACTTTTATCACAATGGATCAAATCAAGTAAAGGTGGGGCCCACCCACGAAGACACACAGGATCTATCTTTCCCTTCATGAATTTCAATAAACTCGTACACATGCATGAAGGAGACTGAAGAGTCTCTCCAAGTCGTCGTATTCTCTCTTTCTCATAAAAAAAAGGTCTCATTTTTTCTCTTTCCTCTCAACTTCCTCTCTCTCGTCGTCTCTATTTCTACTTCATCTTCTCAGACCACGAGAAAATCGACCAAGGCAGAGAGAAGAAAGCCTCTGAAGACCATTAAACAGACCCATTTGGCTTCATCAGATGGCGCCAGCAGTGGCAAGCGCGGCCAAACAAGCAGAGCTTCTGAGGAAAGATGGCAACAAATGCTTTGAAAAAAGTCGTTTTGGAGCAGCCATTGACAACTACACAGAGGTCTAATCAAACCCTTTAAACCCGAGCTTTTGATCGTCTTCTCTCCCATGTTAATTTCGTTCTTTTTTTTTTTTTTTTTTTTTTTGCTGCTTCTTCTTGTTTGTTTTTCAATGGGGTTCTTCTGTTTCTTGTTTTCTCTGTTGGGGTGGTGCTGTTTTAGGCGATTACTCTCTGCCCGAATGTGGCAGTGTATAGGACGAATCGGGCGTTGTGTTACATGAAGAAAAAGTGAGTGTGACCCCTCTCACACCCCATTTTTTTGGGATTTGTTCTTCTCCTTCCCATTTTATTGGGATTTTTAGGTGCTGATGGTGATGGGTTTTATGTGTTTGTTTTTTTGGTCTGTTTTCCTTGTTGGGTTTTGCAGTGATTGGACGAAGGTTGAAGAGGATTGCATAGAAGCTCTGAAGAGGGATAGAGGCTCTGTCAAGGTATTACTATTCTTGCTTTGTGAAGATAATCTGAGTTGGATTTTCCCCTCTAATAATTGAGAGGCATTTTATTGAGTTTATTCTTGCTTTGTAGAGATAAAATATGAGTTGGAATTGGATTTTCCCCTCTTGTGATTGGGAGTCTTTATTGAATTTAGAGTATGGTATTACATCCCACCTGTGTTCATGCTATTTGGCCCCGGAGAAATCGGTGTGGGCATGTGCTGGACCTGAATAGTGGATTTGATCTTTAAAAAATGACAAAATATTTTGAAAGTAAAATAGAAGTGAAAGAAAGAGGCTAAAAAATTTGCAAATATGATCATTTAGTTGTTTGTGACTTATGTCTTTTGTTCAGAATCTTGCTTTGATTCCTCTATTTCAAAGGCAATAATTAGAACTGGCTTTCTTTCTCTGATTGTACTTAGAGGTTTGTGGCTTGTATCTTTTGTTGTTTAGCTATTAGATGACTATAATGTGAGGTATTATTGTTTGTTCCTTATTGTGAAAAGGTTTTCATCTTATGCTCATCATGCTTTGGTTCAATATCCTCTTTATTTTGTTGCTTCACCGCATGCCTATAGTTTTTCTTGGTGCTATTACTTTTTTCAAGTGATCTAATTTTTACGTCTTCTTCTTTGGTGAGTTTTGGGAGTTATTTTCTTATATGTATCATAAATCTTCACATAAATCTTCATTACAAATGAAATGTAAAAAAGAAAATGCAAAGCCTCTACAATATAGGGAGTAGGGACTGTTATGCTATATGTATCTGTAGAAAGAAAAACTCACCCTAATATCGGACGACAAGTATAACACACCCTAAAAGTCAACCCAAATAATCTTGTCAAAAAATGCTTGATATAAAAATGAAAAAACGATCCCAAAAACTATGAAGAAGGTATATGGTATCAGGTTCCCAACATTTTATCCTGGTTGGTGCCCTGCTTTGTAACTTCTTCTGTTGGATTTCTTAGCAGAATGAAGGTCTTTGGTCTATTATGTAATGCCATTATCACAGTTGTGCACATATCCTCTTGATTGTTGTCTCTTAACTTCATCACTCAACTGTCAGCAAAATGTAAAACAGAATGTTTTCTTTTAATACATTAAAAATAACTTTAGTGTTCATATTATTGTATTCTCTGTTGTGTTAGTCCCAATACATTTTTAAAATTTTAAAAGAGGTGATAATCTGAAATGCCCTTGCTGTCCCCCTCCATTACTGAACTTAGATGCCTATTTTGAATCTGCTTTATCGTTATCATTTATATGTTTAAGTTTTGTAATTCTTAATTAATTAATTTGTTGCCTAATCTCCTTTTTGGAATGCTGTTCTGTTGCACCAACTGAACAAATAAATAAATCTACTGTTGCAACATTTCTGTGCACACAGCTTAACCTCCTTTAATAGGAGTGGTATCTAACCCGAAGATTTTATCAAGACCTGATAAATGCGTTAGGTTGCGTTGGGTTGGTTGACAGCCCCGTAAAACTTTTGTCACAACCCGAACATGAATTATGAGGAAAAAGAACATTCACCTATCCTAGGATTTGGCTTATGATAGGTCAGAATGGAGGAACGGAATTCATGTAGCCAACCCCAATATAGTTGGGACAAGGCTTTGATGATGATGATGATCTTTGAATTAATCCCTTTAAGCACATTTGATTGGTTAAGAGAAGTAGCATAGACTCCTAGCCCATTGGACTTTGATGACAGTGCATAGTGTCCTTAACTCTGTTTTTCTCATGCTCCTTCTCACAAGGTGAGCAAGATATTATGTCACCTGTGGCAGAAGCTATTAAATGCAAACATGTATTCATTTGCTTCACTACCTGCTTCCTTTGCGAGAGATTGGCTCCTTGCGATCCATTCAACAGCATGCCATTGTCCTGCTCCCTTAACGATTGTCGATTTCTTAAGAGGAGGTTATTGATATTGTGCAGATTATCCTCATGATGTTCATAATGTTAAAGAGGCGGACTTTGCTATTTATTGTGTATCAAAGATGCCCGTACCCCCTCCAATCCTAAGTTGAGGACATTGGATACTTTTCAGCTTGCATTGTTCTGTATTGTTGTTTAGCTTTGTGGATGGAGTTTTAGTCTTAATGGTGGCATCTGTAATTTGTTTAATATACGTTTTGTATAGTTGCTAAGTCCTTTAGGATTATATGACTACATTGTATTTTCTCCACTTTTTGATAATTGTATTTTAATTGCTAATTGGACTGGCCTAGTCCATAAAGCAATCATGGATTCTTTGAGCCTCAATCTAATGACTTGGTGATGCTAGAGAGGCGGTAGAGATGAAATGACTGATCGACTTGATGCAGAGCCTGTGGGCCAATGCAACTAGACCCGTGGCTCACATGTTGGATCTAAAGAAGTCTATGATTTTGTTTCTTATTTTATTTTTTTTATGAGTTATAATTAGGATTAGCTTTTCAATTTTGGGAGCCTTGATTAGTGTCCTAGTTTTATTAGGAGTATTGGATTCTAGGGTTTGTTTCCCTATACATATGATCATTGTAGGACGTTAGAATTAGTTTTGGAGATTACTAAAAAAATTCTTCATGGATTAAGTTTTCGCTTTGAGGTTCATTTCTCTTCGTGAGAGTCTTCGGGAGACCGACATCTTTTTTGTGCTTTGGCACTTTGCAAAGCTTTCAATCCAAATCCTTTTAGGGTTGGTATCAAATTGGTATCAAAGCGCAGATCATTCGGCCTTCCATTGCAATCGATTTATTGTTCGATCGACGAGTCAGCATCTGTGCCAAGGAAGAAGATCCAAGGCAGTAGCCTTGTGTTGCTTAGTGAGGGAGAGAAAAAAAAAAAAAAAAAGCACAGGATGAAGACATCATCTCTGCTACAGTCGCTAGTTGCCTTCGATCGTTGCACAGGAAGACAAAACCAGAACAAATTCTGGGGCACATCTCCAAGGCAACGGGGCCACATTTTGAGACCACAGAATCAGGGTCTTCTAAAATAGTGTTTGTTACAGCCTCTAGCATATATATAAAAATAAAAAAATAAAAAATAAAATGGTGAATAGGACCTATAATGGCATGCCCCACAACCTTCAAGA
Organism: Camphora micrantha; assembly: GCA_003546025.1. Lineage (NCBI taxonomy): Eukaryota > Viridiplantae > Streptophyta > Magnoliopsida > Laurales > Lauraceae > Camphora > Camphora micrantha. The sequence goes on along the minus strand of QPKB01000005.1, from coordinate 14,290,327 downwards.
ACAATTGCCAACTCCATTAAACTATGGACAGCCTCTTTTTTTTTTTTTTCTTAAAAAAAGGAGGTTCTCAAATTACAATTGTCAAAATACTCGATAGCCTATGTTTCACATATTGCTATATGGATTGTAACAGATTCTTTGCATTAATTGTTTAAGTAACAGTGGAAGCCTTTCTTATCTCACTTCACCTGACATTTACATTCTTAATAAAACAAATTCTAACTGTTTTTTTTTTTTTATTGTCAATTCTTAATATTATCTCATTGGTTTAATATGATAATCTTTTAAAATTTACCGTTAAGCAAGTTCTAAGGTTTATAACTAAACCTACCTCATTGAAGTGCCTACAATAGCTTTGCCGGGAACCACTTTAAGGTGTTTCTTATGGAAGCACCAAACCTGACTAGAAAGGCATTTTGCTTTACTTTTTTTTTTTAATGTTTTCCCCCTTTTAACTTACTGTCATCACGACATGGACGTCGCTTTATTTTTTTCAAGCTGTTTTGAGTTGCATGTACGTTCTCTAATAACATGATACCTGTTGCCTGCCACTAAGTAGTAAATGTTGAATATGTGGTAGGCTCACTATATGCTTGGACTTGCATTACTCAAGAGGGAAGAATATGCTGTAGGAGTGAAAGAATTGGAGAGGGTAAGATCTATAACTAATTACAAATAAGTGAGATAAATGTTTCTTATTTTCTTTCTGTTTACATAGGCAAGTATGTTGTAAAGTTTCTGTGGTCTTGCTAACATGTACTCTATTCATTTCAATTTCTGTTTATTGCCTATCTTATGTAGCATATAAAAGGGATGAAGGCTGAGCTTTAATTAATGCATTGTGTATATTTTCAACGATAATTTGGTGTGCTTAAATTATGCTAACAAATTGGAATTTGTAGTCAGCTGGCTGGATATTGCCATTGCATTGCCTGTTTCTGTCTTGATGCATTCCATCTTATGTCCTTGATCTGATTTCTTATCTTTTCTTTAATTATGAAAGGTAACTGAATTTTATAGAGGAATGAACATATGATAAAAGGAGGGAGCTCATGGGGAAACAACATGAGCAGAAGACACAAGGACATCCAGTAATGCCAAGGAACCCAAACAGAAAGGGGACAGCAGACACATCACATACAATACAACACAACCAAATATCTGAGCACCTGTGACACGACCCGAGCCCGAGATTATGATTAATCCGAGTTAACCCCGAGTCGCGTCGCATACTTACTCTTGTGAACTTCAATCACGTAAAATTCACAAGGATATCAATAATACATTATGCGGAATATAAACAAATATACATTGTTCACGTATAAAGCAAAATTCATTTACACGATGAACAAACATTTACTTGCACATTTAAATACCATGCAAGGAATGAAAAGTATGTAACGTTTCCAACCAATTTCCCATTTCAAAGTTTTTCCCTTTTAATTTTGGTTTCAATATCATAATCATATGATATTGCTTCATCTCCACTCAGCTAGTACTCCTGGAGGAACCGAAACGGTAGTCTCCGCTGGTGCTATGGCCTCTGAAGGACAGGCATGGGCAGTTGTGCCTGTAATGCCATCAATAATATTGTGAATTCAACAATGTATAAATAGATTCATGATTGAACATGCTAATCACATATTTAATCTGTCTAATTCAGTGTTAGTCCAATACAGTTACAATTCCATTTAGAATCAATGAGAGTCTTCAATTAAATTTGGCAAACTACAATAGCATTTCAAATCAAATGACATCTTCCTAAAAAGGAAGGAATCGCATCTTCCATACGGAAGGAATCATATACTGTGGGATTTATCAGTGCCCGGGCCAGGGACTACTGACATCACCACGGAGCTCCGGAACACTCCCATATCATCTGCTGCAGCAGGAACAACTCTAATGAGCTTAAAGAAATCACAATGTAGTGCCAGATTCAAGAATAATACAATTTAACATGTTTATTCCGTTTCAATTACAATTAATGGATTCAATTCAAGTTATAATCCATTTTGGATACAATTCAGTGTACAAATTTAATTAAATAATACCAACCATTCAGGTGTAATCCTCGGTTATTTAATGTACGTGTTATTCTTGATAGACACCACAATTTATATGAATTTTGTACATTAAAGTCCCCTTAATTAATACCCATGGAGGTAAAACAGTATTAATAACATTGATACAATCAATATGCTCTTTTCTTTAATTCAGAAATAAATCCTGAAATCTTATTAGTTTCGATTAACTAATCAATGACCTATCGGTTAGCTTTATAAGCTAATATCATTATTGAAATCCAACTATTCAAATTCAGTTAACCGTTCGGTTAACATTCGATCCATCTTAGTTCCAAATCCATGGATACTAATTTAATGGAAATTTCAAGTATACCTTACGCATATTTGATTAACCATTGACTATTAATCAATTAACCTCATCATCGTGTTAACTGAACATAAGTTAAGTTATAAGCCACAATTCCAATAATCTTCTAGACTAAAGAACAATAAATCACCCTTGTTATTGGGTTAAAAACATCCTAAGCATCCGCTTAAGGTTCGCTCGAGCGGATGCCATACAGAGAGTTGGTTGCTCGAGCGACCTTTCTTGCTCACTCAAGCGTTGATAGACAGTAACAGGTTCGCTTGAGTGGATGTTCATTCACTCGAGCGGATGCTATACAAAAGGTGGTTCGCTCGAGCGGTCTCCTGTTCGCTTGAGCGGACACTTCAGAATTCCAATTCCGGAATTCTAAGTAGTCTTCTCCTTTCATCCAAATCATTCATAACTTGCAAGAAAATTATGGAACCTCCTGTTCCCTACTCAAATTCCATTTCACATGAAAAACAACACTTCTAATCCATCATTCAATCTATCTTCTTCTCCAATTCATCAATCATAAACACAAATCAGACTCTAAGAATAGGGCTAAAACCAAAACTATAACAAAATTCAAGAAAAACCACATTCATTAGCATATAAACACAAATCACTGTTTATACTTGCCTTTAATTGAATCTAACACAAAAACCCCTTCCTTTCAAGCTCTAAGTAACACAAAATCCACCCAAATTCAAACCCTCTTTGTAACCTAATATCATAAGACAAATTAAAAACATGATTTCTTAAATTGGTTGTGCTAGAAATCACTCACAACACTCAAACCTGAGAAAGAATCCAAATCACTTACTTGTAACTTGAAGAAGGAAAATCTGAGATGTTCCTCAGACTTGAACTCCAAGAAAACCAAGCAAGGAGATGAGGAAGATGAAGACAACTCGAAATTCCACACAAACTTAGCTTCTTTAAGCACCTTTGATGAAGAAAACTAAGAATAAACGAAGAAGAAAGAAAACCTGAACCTAGAGTCTTTGAACTCTCTGGAATACTCGGATGAATGTTCACTGAGTTCATTTGAAACTTAATGATAGAAGCTTTTTCATTTAAACCTCAACTTTTAAGCTTATTTCTAGTTGGAGTCAAATCAAAGCTCACTTGACTCATTTAAAGTCAAATGAAAATGCATATGTTATGAAAATTGTTGTACTCGTCCAGATACACACGTTGGTATCAAGTTTCACCACATTCGACGAAATACATAAAAATCTGTATTTACGGAAAAGTCCTTAATCTCTTTAATTTGGATTTAAAATCAACTCAATTAAGTCAATTCCTTTCAAACCCATTCCTTTATGCTTAATTCATTCACTGGTGACTAATTCGATTCATTTCGATTATTAATCACATTTAAATTGATTAATCATGTTTAATCTACTTAATCTCGGTTAATTAGAGTTAATCCTGATTGACTCGAAATGGGGTGTAACAACCTGTCAATGATAAAAGGAGCTCTTTAACTGAAAACAATATCAGGTCTTAAAACTCTAGCATGTTCCCTCATCATCGTAGGCATCAAATCCTTGTCCTATGTTGGGGTTGGCTACATGAAGTTTTTTTCTCCATTCTAATCTATCTTGAGCCAAATCCTCTGATAGGCTGCACTTCTTCAAATTTGTCCTTACTGCTTCCATTCGTATCCTCTTCAACTTACATCTTTTCCTCGGTGGATCATCAACTTGCATTAAAAAGAAAATCCTCAATGCACCATTGCTGGCCTACAGTGGACACATCCAAACCACCTCAAACAAGTCTCTTTTGGTTTATCACCTATTGACGTTACTCCTAAATGTTCACAAAAGTGCTCATTTCTAGTCCTATCTTCCCCAGTTTTACCACACATCCATCTCAAGTTCTTGTCTCTATTACACTCATTTTGTGCATGTCTTGGTTCTTGATTGGCCTGTATTTTGTTCCATAGGTCATAGCTGGTTCAATTGCTATCTTGTGAAATTTTGCCTTCAATCTTGTTGGTATTAGGTTGGAAAATGGGTCGGGCCTGGTAAAAAGGAGTATGTTTAACAAGGGCTGCCTATATGTTGAAGCCCAATCACTGACCTAGTTTTAAAACGGGTCAAAGAGTCTCAACCCGCACTCGATGTGGGGTCAACCAGAACTGACGTGCATAACCCAGTGGAAGGACGAGGAGGAGAAAGAAAGGAAAAGGGGAGAAGAAGAAAAAGAGAGAAAAAACTGAAGGTGCAAAACATAGGATTTTAAAGCGGAGGAGAAACTAGGGTGGGACCTAGGTATCTTCTTTTGCGGGCACTCGTCCCTAGTGGACCTCAGAAAAGTCTGAAACATGTAAGGAGAAACATGGATAAAAAGTCCATGCCTCCGCCAAACCCCCCCCCGGAAACCCAAAAAAAAAATGACAAAACAATGAAGAAATGATTATATGGCATCGTCTACCCCCCTTAACCGAAAATCCTAGGTCCACTCCGCCACTTCCTGCAAAGGGAGGAGGGAGCAGGGAATTAAATCCCTATTGCTAAAAACCAAATGTTGACTGTAAAATGTAATTTGCATGGGAATCTCAAGACCTGCTCAGTTCTATGACACATGACGGCATCAGAAGCACTGCAATGGTAGAATGAGCCATCTCGTAAATGAGAAGGATGCTCACCACACAGGAGAGTGCAGATCATCTTATGCTCTTTCAACATGAGTTAGTGAGGGCTCTCCTATAAAAAAATCTAGACTGTTCAAGATGAATGCCCTTTCTTTGTATGTGATGTGACCAATTTTAGCTCCATTAAGAGGTTATCATATTGCAAGATTGAGCATATAAAACACATGATAATGAATGCCCTTTCTTTATATTTTTTCAGTAAAAAAAAATCTAAAAAATTGTGTTTTATATATTATTGCTCAATCTTATCGTGAACCAACTCCTATTAAAGTAAAATTTGATCACATCTCACATCAGATGAGTTTGTTCATTTTGAACGGTTTAGATTTTCAAGAACTGGGCCTCACTGTAGATTTTGACTTTTGTCACTCAGACATGAGGTGAGCACAAGCCTTAGGGGATCCATACTCAACAACTGACATTTTACAAGCCTTTTCTTCTCTTGAATGATTGGCACTTGAATATGTTATCTCGATGTATCCCCTCGGCTTACACACCACTAAAGGATGACGGACACTTGTCTCCATCCATGACTCCCTGTACTTCATTCGCCATCTAGTCATTGTAATGCTTGAAGAGGGTGTTTGAATGGGTATGTGATACAATAGGTGAGTCGCAGTTTTTGGTTTCTGATGGGGACTAAGTTACAGGTAAGGGGTAGAATGGGTGTATTTTTGGATCTGGATCAAATTACAAACTTGAATGTAATTTCACAAGAATAAATGGAGCAAGGGCATCAGCTCTATGCAAATGGTGGTTCGTGTGCGCATTGCTCACAAGAGGATTGAATAGGATGCAAGGAGTGCACTTGCTTGTCCCAGAGGAGCTTAAAGGGTTTTTGAAAAAGAGAGAGAGAGAAGAACAGCAACAATCTTGGATTTCCTTTTTTGCTCATCAGGTCAAGAAAAGGACGAAAGAAGAATACCAACGGGTTAGACAGGTTATGCGGTTAACCCTAATCCTACCAGTTTTACAGCAGGTTAAATTTACTTGACTGTGACCGACTCTCATTAGGTACGGATCAGGTTATTGTGGGTCAAATGTGGACAGATATGGGTCGGGTCATATTTTGCCACCCTTAGTTGGTATGAACTGATCAAAAAGCACTCTATAAGCAAGTCTCCACTTCAATCATCCCACTCTTACCCTATGTTTGACATCTTCTTCCACAGGTCGTAGCATTTTGCTATCTGTCAAAAATAAAATAAATAAATAAAAAGGAAAATTTTCTGCTAACAGATTTGCGTCATCATGATGGGAGGCTGTGTTGACATCACACCATACCAAAATAGAGGGAGAAAACCTGCAAAATTTCACACGAAATAAACTAAAATTTTATTGATGGTCATTGGTACTAAAATATATAGTGTCATTCAATTAAGAATTTTCAATCCCCTTACATAGTGACTGCTTTGGAGAACTTTTATAACTAAAATATTGTAAAACATTTGATTCTTGACGTGCTAACAAACTAGTACTCCTTAGACTTACAAATTTTAGATACCGGAACTCCTTATACATTAGAAAGAAACTGCTAAAACACACTTTAGAAATAAATTAAATGCTAATCACTAAACTGTGGTGCCCACATGTCTAATTAGACGTGTGATAAAGTTTGTCACTTTGACCCATAGCTGTGAACTAATGCTTTCCTCCCAGATCAAAGATGAAAGAGACCTTGACAGATATTTGCAATTTTGATTCTTTTGGACCTTTCATTCTGATTACAAATGATTGTTGGATCTTCTTTCCTGTGGTTGAATCATACTGTAGCTGGAACAATGGCAAGATCTTTCCGTACACCCCATATGACCATTCAACTTGAAATCTTCCTCCATTCTTTAACTAGATTAACTTACCGCCTGGCCATTGATTAAATGATATGTGCCACTCATAGTCTCTAGCAATGAAATCAGTTGTGTCAAATCCATCTAATATGTTTGGTTGAAATATGATGCCGTGACATAACTATGATGATAGATTGGCTTCATCTTCATCTTCTATATGGTTGGCTTCCAGTAGATCATCTAATATTATTCATTGATCTTTTACTTCAAAACCCACACTAGAGTCTTCCTTTATCTAATCTTTTTTATTAATAGGATTTTCTAGTTCAAGATTCATTGTAGGGGCATTCTCAGTTGGAAGAGGCATGTTCCTTAGCCCTGATCAAGGCAATCATGGATATTTGCTTCTATTTGAGATAATCCTCTCCCCACCAATCAAATGGTTGGATTTGTCCGTTCAGTGATCCAAACAATGGCTTTGCGGATAAATTCTCCACTCATCAAATGAAACATTTTCCCCCTCACATATCAAGAGAGCAGAACTTGCTGTAATACCAGATGATACATGAAAGATCAAGGTCTTTGCCAACCTTTACAACAAGACTTGGGTTCTTGCATAATAATCTTTGCAAGGCATACACCCAAAGTGACAAAATAAAACAATTCATAAACAATATTATTTTCTGTTACTTAGAATTGAAATTTCTTTTTGTTCAAACCTTCCCTTATATAAAGTTAAAACAATTCAAATCCTAAATAGATCTAGATTTTTAATTACAAAGAAAAACTAACACTCTAATTTGATCAAATCTAGTAGATTAGATTCCTAATCTAATCCCACAAGTTTTGGCAAGTCTCATCATAACTTCTCATTAAGAAATCCTAATTGCGTTAAACAAATAATAAAGTATTCCTAAGAGACAAAATCACTTCTAATTGATTGATGATTTGGTGGATCCCATTTGGACCCAATGTTCAAGAAATGCATCACAAACATAGTGCAAATAGCTAAGGGATTTAGTTGGGGCTTCCCCTTGCTTACACATGAAGCCTAGTTGGACATGGCCTTTGCATGTATCACATTAGCACCCCTGAGAATATGCTAATAGGAAGGCCTAAAAAGTTCTTAACAAGTCTGATGTAGGTCATGGCCCAAAACTAACCTTGAAGACTAATCAAAGAAGGCTTAAGAAAACTAACAGTCTTTGTCATCTAAAAGGGTCCATAACTTAAATATTTAATAAATCAAATGCTGCAGAAGGGCATTATGATCATGTTTCATGCCCAATTTATTGCAATTATTGTATTTTAGGAAGCTTTATCCATGAAGAATTCATTTTAATGTATTATTTTAAGTTTAGTAAGGAGTGTTCGTCAAAATATCAAGGAGAATTCATTTTAATGTATCATGTTATTAGTTTAGTAAGTTGTCTTAGTCAAAATCTCAAGGGGCCATAAATAGAAGTTGTACTTGTAATCTCTAATTAGGCATGGCTATTGAAATTAGAAGGTGCAGTCTATAACTAGGAGCCAATATTGATTGTTAGTAGTCTATATAAAGCTTGTAAAAGCTAGTTAATGAATTCAATGAATATATTTTTCGCTTCCTGTCTTGAGTTGGAGAAGTAAACTCTTAGTTCTGATTGAAGACTTCTTGGCTTACCCGATGAATGAAGACTCCATTGGTATATCCTATCGATCTTCACGGGGTGTGTGAAGTTTCCACACTGTGAGATGAAGGCACCATAATGGCAACTGGTGCAGGCTGACAAATGGCCACAGAGAACAGCCGAATTCCTGGAGGCGCTAAATAAACATTTGCCCGCCCCACATAACTTGTTACTCATACTCAGTCATTACAATTTTGAGCCTACCTGTTGTTAGTTAAGTAGATTACTGAAGTGTGTAGTACTCCACACACAGGCATTGGATCTTGGAAGGGGGGAAAACCCTAAAAGCTACATGGTGGAGGAGATATGGCAGGAGCTTGCCAGAGCAAAGTACCTTGAATGGGAAGATGCATCTACTAAGCGAACGTGGAAGCTTCAGATCTTGAAGTATATATGCACTTTTTCCTTCAAAGTTTACTCTTTGGTATTCAAGAAATGCCATAGTTCATTATTTTAAATGTCTTTGCACATTCTGACATATTGTTTGTTTTATTGTGCTTGTATTTTAGACAGGCATGTGAAAATGCATTAGTAGACAAACACATGCACAAAATATCTCAAATGGGAAACGATGAAACTACAAATTCCTATTTGGAAGATTTAGAGACTCTAACAGAAGTGTTCAGTAAAGCCACAGAGTTTGACACACCAACTGAGGTAAGAGAGCTACCAGCCCTCCATTTTTAACCCGTCTGCTTTTGTTCTTGGTTGGTGGGTGTGATAACTAATTGAAAAGATTTTTTTAGGTGCCTGATTACCTCTGCTGCAAAATTACGTTTGACATCTTTCGTGACCCTGTCATTACTCCAAGTGGGGTCACATATGAAAGGGCTATCATCCTTGACCATCTTGAGAAGGTAATTAGAAGTCTCATTTCTGCAGTATCATTTGTCAAAAAAAAAAATCATGTTATTACATATGGTCTTTATATTATTTGGTTACATTTCGTAGGAAGGTTGAATACAACAAATTGTCCACCTCCCAATGAGCATTCAATACTAAAAAAACCTTCAGCTATTCTACCTTCCCAAATGCTCATCCGTCAAAATGTTTTTGTATTGAAATTGCAATTTATTTCAATAGTGCTTGTCCCAATGCACCCTTTGTTGACTTAATGTTTTGAAATTGATTGTTTTCAACTGAGAAATAGGTGGGAAACTTTGACCCCGTCTCAAGGGAGCCGCTCAGTGAAGACCAACTGGTGCCCAACCTAGCCATAAAGGAAGCTGTCCAAGCATTTTTGCAAAAGCATGGTTGGGCTTACAAGATGAACTGAGCATCAGCACTGTCGAGCACACGAGGGATGCGATTCTCAGGTATTGGTATATCATGTATTCTGAAGTCATGCTCATCTTTCCCACTCTACATGGGCATGTTAAGCTATTGTTGAGGTGCCATGTGGAGTTTCAATTTTCATTATCGCCCTCTATATATATATATATATATATATAATATGGAACTTCCGTAGCTGTGTATGGGATTGTCTCAACAGCCAGCTATTGGTTTTTGGTTTTTGGTTTTCTGTACAGTTTTGCAGTGTGGGGCTCTGGTTCAACAGCTAAGCTGTTATTTACTGTTTCTGTACAGTTTTGAAGTTGTGTATCTGGACTATAAGTTTATATGGGCATTTTAAGCTATCATCTAACAATTTCCGTACAGCTTCGTAGTTATGCATCTGGACTATTAAGTTTATATGGGCATTTTAAAACTATCATCAATATGCCATGTGGAGTTTCATTGTTCCGTATCCCCTCTATACATGTATCTACCATTGAGTGTGGGGCTGATTAAGCAGTTAGATGCTTGGTTTACTGTTTTCTATGCAGTTTGATAGCTGTGATCATGAATTCTATGGTCATGTTTAGCTATCCTCTCTATGGCATTTTAAGTCATCATTAATGTGCCGTGGTGGAGTTCTATTATTCCTCGTCAATTTATGCATGTAGATCTTCCATTGGTGTGAATGGAGCTGTTCCACAACCAGTCTCTTGGATTCTCTGTTTTTTAAAATACAGTTTCTGTAGTGAAACTAGCTTTGAATGTGCATTTGTTTTAGAGAGAATGTTGCACATTCTTGGTTTGCTCATCATGGTCATTTCACCTATGTATAAAATAGAAACCCTATTCTGAGATTTGCACTCTTTTGTAAAAATTAGAGTGATGTAAAGTTTAATTTTTGGAGTGAGTTTTATGAAAGTTTTGGACAGAGATAAAATTCAATTTTGCGGGTGAACTAAATGTTCGACTTTGATATTTGTTTTTCAGATTGGTTCTATTATAAAAAAAAATTCTATATATCAGTTGGTTATTGCATGTGTGCCATGATCAGCAGGACTGACCCCTATGATTCTAATTTTATTTGATTGATTAGTTTTCATATTATTATCATTCTCCTTTTCTAGCTGTCTGCAGGTCTTTGGCTTTGGAAGAGTTGATCTTGAAATTTGTCGGATTAAACATGTCATTAAATGACTTGATGTTCTTCTAGAGAACCTGGATTTGTGGGAAGGCCTTCTTAAGGGCCTATTTGGATAAATGAGGGGTGGAGTAAAATGAAGTGGATTGATTTCACATGTGGAGTGGAGTGAAGGGAAGTAGGTTGAAGTTAAAGTAGAGTACTTCACTTCACTCCATTTGGATGCTTATTTTGAAATTAAGGTTTGGGGTAGAATTCACTTTTACTCAAGGAAATAGAAGTATTTATAGTTGAAGTGAAATGGAGTACATGTGGCTCACAACATTACTTCATCTATTGGGCCAGACCCATCCAAACAGGGTAGAGTTGAAATTTTAGGCTGTTGGGGCCCATTTAACTTCACTCTACTCTATTTTTTTTTTTTTTTTTGCCTATCCAAACAGCCCTAAGAGAGATTGAGAGCTGAGGGGCCCAATACAGCATCAAGTAGTAGTCATGTACACAACAAATCAGCTACCTGTTTGGGTGTTAGCCTGTTTGTGAATTGTGACCTGTGGGTGTAGGGTTGGCTGAAACAAGTGGAACCTGCTGTTTGTCCCAACTCCCCAAACGCACTACTGCAACCATTTTCCAGGTTAGGATTCTGGGAAATTCAACCATTTCCAAATGGTAAAGAAGAAATCCACAATCTAAGTGCTAAATTACAAATTCTGTAACCAACAATCAAACAATAAACTGCTCATAGTGGTCCAGTTTGTGTGTCCCACTTAGATGCGTCTCTGTAAGTGGTGATAGTGGGGAATGCAAGAGTAAAAAACTCAGAGCTACCTTAATAGCCTTGACGTTTAACAATCCTGTATATATTTTGGTGGTGAGAAACGATCAGATGAGTATCAAACTGGTAATGGTGTCCAAGGGCCTGGGCCCGACACAGGCCCAGAATGATTTGGGCCGAATTATGGTCTGATGTGTTTAGTACTGGAGCCAGCCCCGGATCTAAGTTTTGGCCCATTTAATATATAGGCCGAATGAGATTAAGTGATAAAAAATCCTGAAGCCCAGCCGAGCCCGATTGAGTAAATGGCCAGACCCAGCCCTAACATGTGTAAGGCAGGCCGGGATTGGGCTAGAACTCAAGGCTCCTGTCGGACTTGGGCCAGATACGGGCCTATGTTTCTAGAGGCAGGCCAGAACTGGATACGTTGCACCAGGCCCAGCCCGGCCCGGCCCATGAACATTCCCACAAATTGGACTTGGTGGTATATCTTGGAGGGTATTGAGTGACGGAGTACACTTATCCAAAGTGGGCTCTCAAGTGGTCCCCAATAGAGATGGATGCATTTGCAGTATGAATGTAGATTAAAACTTATCTTGCATGGGCTCTCAATCAGCTTTGGCAAGCATAAACTGCAGCAGGATGTAAGGAATCCAGGCTGTTCTTTCAATTACTGGATTTGATCACACGACCCTAAAAAGTATAAAGCAGGCTTCAACCAGAGAACAGTGCCTTTATACACCCTAAAAAGAGTGTACTTTTTGTTTCCTTTTCCCTGAAGAAATGAACTGAAAAACTAGAACAATGGAATGCCGGGTGAAAAGGCCCTATCAATTTATATAAAGTTGTCATCAAGCCCTACTCCTGTCCTGCATGAGCTCCTTAAAAAGCTAAAGAACTGCATAAAGCTAGTTCATATTTTTAAAACTTAAAATTAACACTTTCCATGTTAAAACCCATAGTAGGGAATAGAATTGAAAATCTATTTCCAACCATTCCATGTAAATGTCTTGTTGTGAAAGGAGTAATGGGGGTGGTGCACTTTTACAAAAACAGTTTGTAACTTAATCAAGGGACTATAGAAGTTTCACAAACGGATCCAATTACTTACAGTCTAGTCTGAAACGAAAATAACAAAATAAATCATGATAGAACAAACTTTTTTGAACATCTACAGAATTTATTAGCTGTTTACATGAATGTTTGATTCCAGCTCCAGAAGTCACTGTCGCTTACCCGGGGCAAGGAAGCCTTTAGCTTTCAAGCTTGCCACTGCATCTTTGATGGTCTCGTCAATAGGCGTAAAGACAAGGCCGAGATCAATCAGCTTCTTTGCCGCATCTTTACATTCCATAAGACCTGGGTGGGTCTCTTCTGTGAAACTGTTATAATCAAATGTTAGAAGCTCAATTTCAGATAAAGCCAATGATAGAGGAGATTTTAAACTGTATGAACTCAGATGAAATAAAGGTCCAAAGCAATTATAACAAATAAAAAAACTGGGCATTACTAAATCAGAGAGACTGCATGCACCACAAAAATAAAGGAGCAATAAGACATTTTTGAAATCTTTTACACTGAAAATAATAGAGAAAAGATGTTGAAATTTGATTAGTCATTGGCTCGAAAATTTCAGGAATATGTTAATGAAGCACATTCAAGGTCTGCTACCACACTTGTTAAACTGATAATAACTATGGTTTTGCAGACTCTCAGTTAATAAAATGTCAGTTGCGTACTTGTGTTCAAAGTTCATCACTGTTCCATTATTAATGGCCATATCTTGCTAGCACAGAAACACAAGTGAATTTAAATACCAGAGATGATCCAATTTACAATTTGCTGTACAAGGGACTAGCAACAGATGCCACTAGTGACTAGACACAGTAATGAGAAGGAAGCCATAGTTTAACCTTTTCTTCTATATGCTTTGGCATAATCTAGAAACTATTAAGAAAGTGTGATGTCTTTTCACCCATCTGAATACAACTTTCTCAATATCTTAGACATTCATTCAATTTTATGTCATGCTTGTGGCCCCCTATAGAAGAGCATTGGGTCCGGCGACCATCCGCATAGAAAGAGAGGACGGGGGAAACTCTAAAAGACTGGGTATGCAGTGGTACACAAGCTAGTTCTAATCTTGAGTATATATGTGCGCTACCTGGCCTTAACTCCACATGAGGCATTTTCAAACCGTAAGGCAAGACTGAGTTGAAATGCTACGAGACAAAGTGGACAACATCACGAGGACAGCGGGCCCGGTCGTTACATAATCCTTTTTGCAATAATATATATTTCAAAATTATCACATATTAACAGTGCACTTGATCATGTTCAGTTCCGTGGGTATCATGTATAGAACAGAAGAACATGGGTGTCAGTGAAATAAGGACTGATTAATCATAAAACAAACAGTAAAGAAATTCACATGGCATTTATAATGTCATGTGAAAAAGATCCATGTACCAAATGATGGTATGGAGAATCCCAGCATGTAAGTACTTCAAATTCAGAGGGTGACTGAACTCCACTCTAAAGGTCACCGTCTGAGCTTTGAGCTACCTGAATGGGAATCCAAAGCCACACTTATCATCCAGAATCATCTTATATGACATTGTTCTTGCCCAGATTTCTGTTATTTATTGGGATCATTGAAAACAGATGTGCTTGTGTATCTGAAAGGTAACAATGATTTTATAAAATAAATATATAAAAAAAAAAAGCATTGTGATATAACCAACTAAAATGAAAATGTTGTCGCTACTTTAATGCGAGTCAATCCTATCAATGCATTGATTCATGTAAGATGAGTTGCAAACTTTTAGGTAATAAAGATCAAAATAAGAATACTAATTTACAAAAAAGGAATGAGTATAATTTAATGAAAAAATACCTGTGTATAGGATAGTCTGGGAAGAGATTCGTGACCATCTTCGCAAAATCCCTAAATTGGTATATTCCATTGGTGCAAAGGTACCTTCCAGATGCAGATGGCGTCTCAAACAATAGCACATGTGCATTGGCAACATCTCTCACATGCACGCAGCCCAGCCAATGGAATTCTTGTGGATCATTTGACCCTAATACATCAACAATAAAAATCAATTTCTCTTTCATCTTTGTCAATTAATAGTTATGTTACTTCATAGGAGTTTATAGTTCATTGTGTTTCCCACGATACCAGATTACCACTCACTTTACAAAACTGATAATCTTTCATGTATGAGGCAACATATGCAGTCAACCTGAGTTGAGAAAGTAGGCCCCTTTCTCTTACACATGTAATACCAAAATTTACACTTCTATGAAAGTCAATTCTATGAGAATTTATGAAAGTCAACCTAAATTTTGATGGCAGTTATTTTCCACATATTCAGACGGGTGGTATCGGGGGTGTTATTTGTGACTTCTCTGGAAAAAGTGTCAAAAACTTTGCGGGTCCTGTGAATTGTGTTGATTCAAATGGAGCTGAAAATGTATGCTTTATTAGTGGGTTGCCGTAAACTATGCCAGCTGGGAGTTTTTCATTTAATTATTGAAGGTAATTCTTTTTTTGCGATTCAGTGGGCTTCTGGGAAGTCTTCTCTCATCCGTGGACTTTTTTAGCAAACTTGGTGGAGGAGGTGCAAGATATTTCGTATCAGCTAGGAGCTTCAATTTCTTCATATTCCTTGTGAAGCTAATGTCTTGGCAGATGGTCTTGCTAGGGAGGGAGTTTTCCGGCTACACATTTCTTTTGATGCTTAGTTTATTTGTTTGTGTTTATGTTTAGTCCTGTTCGTTGTTCTTTTCTTTGTTTATCCTTTCTTCTTTGAATAAAATTTACAGTTATAAAAAAAAATGAGAGTTTTGAATGAAAAATATGATTGTCATTGAGTTGGTTATATGGATAGCAAACAATTCAAACATGGCATGCCTAATGTACCATCACTAGCCTAAAGGTGATGATGCATGGTAATGCATACCAGCCCACTTCCATAACAGAGGATCATCATACGTGCATAGACTGAT
Organism: Camphora micrantha; assembly: GCA_003546025.1. Taxonomy (NCBI): domain Eukaryota; kingdom Viridiplantae; phylum Streptophyta; class Magnoliopsida; order Laurales; family Lauraceae; genus Camphora; species Camphora micrantha. The sequence goes on along the minus strand of QPKB01000005.1, from coordinate 14,274,630 downwards.
GGGTGTAGATGACAGCATCACAATTCCCATATGAGAAATGATCCTCTGCTTCCCTCAGCAAGATGTCGATGCCTCAAACACCTGATCTGAAAATATACAGGGTTTGCCTTTGTTTGATCAAAATTGATCATACTAACATGCCTTTCTTTTTATGGGCACTGACACAAATCTAACTTCAATCAAATTGATATCAACCCTTGGATTTATCATGTGCAGGATCTCATAGTTTTGCCAACTACTAACCATCTGGAATTCATTGTCCCTGATCCAAATCTCATTTGGGGACCATGCAGCGGATCCAAACTGGATGGGTCCAATATTGTATCCTTTGCCCATTTTTTTTCAGTTCAGGTCCTTCAGATATTCCAGTATTGAGGGACCCATTTTCATCCATACGTAGCAGTGACAATTGGTTGGGTCGAGTTGAGTTGATGAATAACATGTATTCACATAACTCGAAACTCAATCTAATTATTAATCAAGTTGGAAATCTCAACCCAAAAGCAAACCCCAAATGCTAAAAGGAGCCCCTTTCTTTTGGGCCTGTTTGTATCATGTAATTGAATTCCTAGGAATTCTAGGACTTTGTGTTTCTATAAATGGTTAACAATGAATAATGAAAAATGAATATCCAAAGACCATCAGATAAGCTCCCCTTTAATGGAAATTGAATCAAGGGAGATAGGAAATGAATACTCAGCCATCACACTAGTAATTCAAATCCTAGAAAAGTTCAGGTCCCATCTACCTCGTTGCCTTATATATCCTTCACCCCTCACCTCATGTCCTTACCCCTCATTTCTTTAACAATCCTCCAATGGATCTCATTTGTCCATGAATTCCTATGTATTCTATTGCAAACAATCAGGCACTTTAATGTAATTGAATTCCTAGGAATTCTAAGACTTGTATTTCTAAAAGTAGTTTAAGATGAAGAAACAAAGGTGATTATCCAAAAATGACCATCAAATAATGTCACTTTATTAAAAAAAAAAAAAAATGAATTAAGGAGATGGGGAAATGGATACCCATCCATCACCTTAGTAATTCAAATCCTATGAAAGTCAAGCTCTCATCCCCATCTGCACCTCATATCCTTCTCCCCACCTCACCTATTTAACTATATCCTTTGCCCCTTGCCTCTTAACAACCCTCTGTTGAAGCTCATTTGAATATGGGGCCATTAGAATTAGAACCTTTCCACACGCAGCTCGCCAAATCACTGTGATAGAGATTGGAAGGTTATGACAATCTGATTAAGGGCTTCGCGCCCTTAATTAGACGATCATAATCATTAGATAGTGTGCATATGGCACCATATGATGCCCATCTACTAATATATGATGAGAACAGAACAACCATTTCTTTTAAAACGCACACGCGCACACAGAGTGTGAGAGAGTGGAGAGAGTGAGAATTTGACCTTGCAAGAGGTTTAGCAGCACTGCAGAGCTGGCATTCAAGCCCTGTTGGAGGAGAGGGCCTAGACAAGTAGACGGATGTACAGTCACAATATCTAGCCCATGCTTCTTCCCATAATCCCATGCTTCCTTCTCAGCCAGCGTCTTCGACACCGAATACCACTTCTGCAAAACTCCAAATATTAACCAACAATATACATACAGAAATCTCCACTTATTTCACCTAACTTTGCATTACAAGTAAGAAATTTGGAAGGTGCTCTCTATTACATTTACAACCTATAGCTTGTTGCTCCAAGTCAAACCTACTAAACAAATAATTAACACTTGTTACTACCCACCATCATCAATCTAAACCCTCACTCTTATTCAACCCATGAATCTACAATCACCCCAATTTAATACTTAATATAATCTTACTCATCACCTCATTAAATCCAACCCGAAGGGACTTCAGTTCCCCTAGGACCACAATTTGCATCCGAAAGTTGTAGGTTTGAATTAAACTGCGGCTACCACACTTAAGCTCAAGCGAGTTTACGCAGCCCCTTTTGGGCCCGGAGGGATTATTCCAGCCCAAATGGCCGGAACCTCGTCCGATAAAATAAGACATAAAAACCTCATTAAATTCAACAAAAATTGCAGTTTAAGTTTAAGAAATCACTATAAACTCTATAACCATCCAATTTTGCAAACCTCAGTTGGAGTATATAAAAAAAAAAAAAAATCAAACCCATTTCTATAGAAACAGAAACTGGAGAGTGAAAAAAAAAAAAAAATTTTTTTTTTTGACACCTGGCGTGACCGACAGTAATCAAGATCGGTCCATGAGCTCTCATCAACAGGCTTCTCATGGTGGGGCCAGCCGGGGTTGGGGACGAGGGACGAGATGGACGACGTGACGACAACGCGCCTCGCCCCGGCTATTCTAGAAGCTTCTAGAACGTTGAGGGTGCCCTCCACGGCCGGCCGGAGAAGCTCCTCCTGCGGGTCCCGCGGGTCCTCGAGGGTGCAGGGGGACGCCACGTGGAAGACGCCGGAGCAGCCTGCGACGGCGGCTTGGATGGCGGCTGAATCGAGTAGGTCGGCTTCGAATAGGGAAAGGCGGAGGTCGACGGCGGGGAGGGAGAGGAGGTGGGTGGTGGGCGTGCCAGGCTGGCACGTGCCGCGGACGGTGTAGCCCTTTTCGAGGAGGGTTCGGACCAGCCACGAGCCTATGAACCCATTGGCTCCTGTGACGCACACGGTCTCACCCATTTTTATGCTTTTTGCCTTTTTTTTTTTGACCTTGTTCTCCTGCTCGTGTTTTTTTTTTGGTGGTGGAGAGAGTGGGAGAGGGAAAGTAAAGTAGGAGGAATGAATGGGATAAGAGATTTTGGGGAGTTCTTTGAATTTGGAATTGGAATTGGAATTGGAATGTTGTTATCTGTGGGTTGTTTTGGATAAGCTTTTGTTTTATATGATGGGTCCCACACACCTTAAAATGGAGGTTGCATCAAGAATGGGAGTCTCAACTTTCTAACACCAATGGCAGGTGTTGGGTATATACTGCTTAAATTTGGTTTTTTAGTTTTATGTCAATTTCATGCCAAGTCATTGATCCATCCATTGGCTTATACCATTCTATTAATGGGAAATGTTCTCTTATGAGGATCTATGGGATCCACTTGAGCTCAGTTTTGATCGGTGTAGCTCCTTTGATACTTTTATCATCCCGTGAAAACATCAAATTTGGTTTTGTATTCATTGAACTTTTGTTCGGCGTTAGATTGAATATCAAAAAAAAAAAAAAAAAACTATGGTTAAGATGGCATGAAACTCTAAGGCTATTAAATTATGTGCTAGAGGAAATTTGTGAGGGTGAATTTTGTGCTCCCTTGTCAATAAAGAGGCATTTTCACTTACCCTCGCTCATTGATAAATATACATCTAAGTGGCCCCTATGAGTTAGATTGCGTATTAGCAGTGTGGAGTCTATTTGAGGAGAAGTTCTCCTCCACCAAAAGCCATTGCAAAGGTACAAAAATTGCATATCTCTTTCCTCCAATCTGGTCTATATGAGAGGTTTGAGTAGGTAGGCTTTTTAAATATATCAAAGAGGGTTTTCTTTTCTTTGTCTTTTCTTTTCTTTGTCCTTTTCTTTCTTTTCTTTTTTTTATAAGGGTGTGTTTGTACAATTGAAGTTGCTTCGAAAAAGGAATCCGATGCTCTGTTTGATCAGCAATGATTCATCTACTCTGGTGTGTTTTTATTTTTTATTTTTTGCATGTTGTCTTCACCTTATTTTCTTTACGATTAAGGGATTTAGTTTTCTCACCTCCCTCAGTAGAAAGCAACTGTATGCCACAGGAGATGAATCGCACCACAACTCCTACACGAACACCTCCTCAAAGTGTTGAATTCAGCAACACTAGAGTTTTCTAAATATACCAAAGAGGTTCTTTTTTTTTTCTTGTTTCCCTTTCCTTCTTTTTCTTCGTAGGAGTCTTGAACTCAATCTCTCTCACATGCGCTAATGTCTCTAGCATCAGCACGTAGGTTTTTTCATGATTGATGTAGTTGAGAAGTAGCTTTTTTGGGAGGCATTTGTGTGCTCTAGAATCTTTAAAAAGTGTGTACCTAATTCTCATATGTAAATGGAGGGTAATTTTCTGAATCGCTTATTCATTTGTATTGCTTTAAAGTAGGTTTTAGATTGATTGCAAATAGAGGCTCTGATGCACTTTCTCTGGTGCTGGTGGGATTTGGTGCGTTAATGCTGGTATGATTCCACCCTGATGTAATGATTTGGTTAGTCACCTGTATAGATTATGTTCCCTGTGAAAATCCAATTTTATCATAATGATACATGGACAAATTAGTTAGAAAATAATTCATTTAATTATTCGGGCTACAGAGGACTTACGAAGGCATAAAATTCACTTATACATCTTGTGAAGATTTAAAAGAAAAAACAAGCCTCTTCATTTTTTTCATGTCTAAGAAATTGGAAGCAAAAGAAATTGCTCTCGTGGTTCTTTGTGCTTTTACAATCAAATGAAATTATTATTTCTAACTAAAGGAGCTAGAATGGGAATGTCATTGTTTCTGAAAACTGATTGTTGCACAGTTAATAAGTGATATGTAATATGCATGGCCGTGTGAATTTGTGTCTTGTAAAGCAATAAAAGCAATAATAAAAATGATTAATACACATCCTAGCATTGATGAATTTATAATAACCCTATGAATCTTCGGCATGATCCACATCTTAAATTCATATCACTCAAAATAAGATCTCTCATTTATCGTTTGCCTGATAAACTTTTGTTCAAATGAGAACATTGTTAAAATGGGGGCCAACTTGCTTTTGTTTTATTATAGGTAACAACTACTTATATAAAAAATGAAAGCATAAACCAAAAAAAAAAAAAAAGGCAAAAGAGCCTAGGGAGCTTGATATCGAGATACAACACTAGACCATTATAAGATACAAGCAAAAAGGAATCGTCCTCTCCACCCCTTGCTCAGCGAAAGAACCAATCAAGAAATTAACTTCTCAGGCCACATGATAAAAAAAAAAAGAAACCGCAAGGAAAGAAGATAGGGCTTTGATCTCATTAAGGAAGAAAGTGAAATTTCCAAGGCTTAATTTTTAACTTAGAAAACCATTGAATAACATTGGCCGAATCACTTTCCACTATCAACCCCTAGCTAAACGGTCGAACATAAAACCCCAGAGCTTTCAATTTTGCTAAGACTTTCTCTTTGTTAGGGTTTATGATTCCCACATTCTTTGAAAACACATATAAAATATCCCATATGTGAAGTGAGTTCCATGAAATCTGCTTTTATGGAGATGAATTATATGAAATGTATATCTGACTAGTGGTTAGATTTAAGAAATGAAGGCGAAGATGGACGACAATACTTTACCCAACCTATTTTTAACCTGCCAAACCTGACCAACAGTAACTACGAGTAGGTCACAAGTCGGATTTTCTTGACCCATATAGAACTATGACTGGCTAGGGTTAACTCACTTAACCTAATCGGCCTATAAATAAATCTAAGGACCTTACATTTCCCTAATGTGTTTTTGTAGGCAAAAGTGAGAAAGATGCAAAAGGAGGAAAGAAACGAAGGACTTGGTAAAATGGAAGAGAGAAAGGAAGAAGAAGGATAACTTAAGTTTTATCAATAAGGATTTATTTATGCAGCAATGTTTTTGCAAAAGAGGAGTGGAAACTCGTTCCACTTTTTTACATTTCTCATTCATCTCACATTTGATGCAACAACTTTTCACCGAATAAACCTTAAAAAGACTCTACATTGTTGTGCTAGCAAGGATCTCCAATGCCTATGGGAGAGGTGAGAAGCATTATGTTTCCTTTTCCTTTTTTTAGCAGCTGTACAAGTCTTGAATTTCCCCTATCCATCTCTCCATTTGTACTCCAATGTTTTTCCCAGTTTCGCTTTCTCAACAATTCAAATCACTAAGTCCTAACTCTCCAATCCCACCTGAATCAAGAAACCCGATAATCCTAGCTTCTCATATTGTTGCTTCTTCAGGTCTTGACGTTGCTTATGGAGATGGAGGAGATTAAAACACTGCTTGAGAAGACGTAGGATCTTCATGACAATCCCTTTATCTTTCTTTGTCTCTTTTGGGAAGCCAAACCCCAAACCTAAAAGCACCCCCCCCCCCCCCCCCCAAAAAAAAAATACCGTACCACTCTGTATTGCACTCTCTATTACACACATTAACTCAAATGAGTCAGCATAGGTGAAGTCGGGGTTGACCGACCATAGGTGTGGCCAAGACACCCCCCCACCCCCCCAAAATACCGTACCACTCTGTATTGCACTCTCTATTACACACATTAACTCAAATGAGTCAGCATAGGTGAAGTCGGGGTTGACCGACCATAGGTGTGGCCAGAAAAATCTTGGTCTATATCGAAAGTGGGTCGAATTTGGGTTGGAGTCTAAGTTGTGGATCCCGCATGTTGACCCAACCTACTCGCTACTCACATGAATATCTATAAATGGTTGCCAAATATTTTCCACTCCAAAAGGAAATAAATTAAGGGGACAAGAGAAATAAATACATAGCCATCACTATAGTAAATCAAATCTCAAGGAAGTTCACTCCCATCCCAGTGCCCAGTTTTTATCCTTCACCATTGCCTCTTCAGTAAACTTTGTTGCGTCTTATTTTACCATGAATTTGTGAGAATTCAATTTCATATGAAACAAAGGTGTCCTACGATAATTTTTTTTCCACTTCAAAATCTTATGTACACACATGGTCAATCTAACCTTTCATTTACATTTGTACCGGTGAATTTGACAATGTGAGTACATCAAGGACACTAATGAAACCAAAAGGACTAATGACACCAAAAGGGGGGTGGCCATGACCCCCAAAAAACTGTATAAAACCCCTCAGGCTTTTAGAAGATTGTATGCATATTTTACATATGATTTCCCTTATATTTTTCTTTCTACATAGTGGCCCCTCAAAGGAAAATCTCTTGAGTCTGCTCCTAATTAATGGGTTGTTTGTTTGCACTTATTAATATGTTTGGTTGTTCTCATTTATGTATCCCTTATTAATATGTTTGGCTGTTCTCATTTATATATCCCATACAAACACAATTATATGTAAATAGTGTGTAAATGCAGTTATTTTCTTACTAGAAATCTCACACCTCACAAGAAGTGAAACCATGACACACAATATAGTTATGCTTATAGTGGGTTATATGATCAGATCTCATCAACCTTCTATTTGTTTCCAATCCTATGACCCTTAGATTGTTTATTTAGCAGAATTTCTAACGAGTTGAGAATCTCTAACATTGATAATAGTAGTACGGTCATCCTCTCGACATTTAAAAACACGATTTATTTGCTTAATTAATGAGTTTCAACCACTCAAGAAGTTACGAATATCTGTTTGAATTCTCTGATTTCCAATATCTTTAACGGTTACAAATACTTATTTGGCCGTGAGGATTTTGAAATTTCATAAATAGCGACAACATTTGAAAATTGTAAATTATCCGGACAATATTTCTTTGAATTCCCGCAAAAGAATAAGCCCTAATTTGTAAATTTAACAATTCAACGTTTTTTTTATTCAACTAATACACCCAAGACAAAGGCTAATATTTTAAATATTCATAGATTTTGAGAAATATACAAACAATGAAAAAAAAAACCTAATCATAATACTATATTTGCACTTCCCTTAACATCCAATTCATGATCCAAATCATTCAATATTCTATATATATATATACATATAAATGATAAGCTTTTTGGGACATGAAATTTCCTATCTCATATCTTTTTAAGAAACATATGAAAAAAAAATAAAAACAAACAAACCCCTTCATATTTACTAATGTGAAAAATGATGCCCACAAACATTTGCAGCATGTTCCCCACATATAAATGTCATTTTCATATCAAGAGAAGCCACCACTAGACATCTCACATTCCTGATTTCAGAGAGTTGGCCCAAACATGCAAGAAAGAACTATGTAGTGGTGTCCCAAAGAAATTGATGTTCCCCATTTTTTATTTATTTTTGCTTGCATTTCCCCTACCATTGGATCTCCAATCAAAGATCACAGTTTGTGGGGTCTCCAAATCCAACGGTCAAGATCATTTAATGTGTGGGCCACACTCCTACATCCAAGGACCAAAAGTTCCAACACTGTCCTGTGGCCCAGTACCCATACTATTCTTCCATAATCAAAATCCTCCTCCTCCTCCTCTGTTTCTCTTTCTCTCTCTACCACAAAGTAGGAAAAAAAAATATAAAAAGTCAAGAACGAAAGGGAACGGAAGAAATCTACGCCTCCCTCTCTCTCTATAAAATCTCCATACATTTCTCCATTCTCTCTATCTCTCTCGTTTCGCTGCTTAGAACGCTAAAACCCTAACGGATTTCAACTATCCTTCGAAAACCCTAATCCCTCTTTCTTCTGCAAATCTCCATTGAAGAAGAAGAAGAAGAAGAAGATCTGAAGATCTCAGCCTTTTTTTGCTTCTGCAGCGAATGGAAGGAGCTATACCGTACAGCCCTCGCACTGTAGAGGAGGTTTTCAAGGATTTCAAAGGGAGGAGAGCTGGAATGATCAAAGCTCTCACCACTGGTTGCTTCTCTTTCTCTATAATCGCTTTCGAATCAGTCAATTTCTTCTGTTTCCTTTCTCAATGTCTCATGATGTTTTGGACTTTTTTTTGTTACAGATGTGGATAAGTTTTATCAGCAATGCGATCCTGGTGAGTTCTCCGTTTGTGGAATTAGGGTTTTGGTTTCTACATCTTTCTAACCTTTAGTGTGGATTTTGAAATTATGAATTTTGTTGGGGTTTAAGATATGAAAATTGCAGTTGCGTTGCTCGAATTTTTGTTTGTTTGTTTTGAGCCTGAAATTTGCTAGTTCTGGAAACTGCTCAAGTTTACCTTTTAGAGTCTGTTTTGTGGGATCATGTTTTAGAGTCTGTTTTGTGGGTATCATTGTGATACATGGTTAAGAGATACATGGAATTGAGAATGGAGCTGGTTGGAAGCTACAGTGGATTGGACTAGAACTAGTGCCCTCTTCCTGGTGTGGTCTACTTTGATTGGACCGATGTTGACCTTTTTTTTTTTTTTTTTTTCATTTGGGTTCAGTCCAGACCACTGAACAGTTCACTCCACGCATACAGTTCTATTTTTTAGTGCCGTAGAATTACCCATGCAACACATAGGGCGTATTTGTGTAAAGCTGCAAATATCTCACCTATTTCCAAACATGACCTTAGTACCAGTAACAATATTTTTGCCATCATTTTGTGTGCTTTTGATTGAGTAGATAGGGAAATTTGTGGATCATAGGAGTGGTCGGTTTTGAGAACGAGTATATTCTTACCATGTATCTGTTGAACAGATGTTTGCTTCAGGTATTGGTGACCACCACCATGTTGTGTGGTCTCTATCTGTCCTCCTAGGGTTTTGTCTGGTTTTTATTAGTGGAATGCTGAAGTGAGCGTGGCAGGTAATCCTGCGTAGGAAGGGGCGTGGGGAGATATAATTGGGAAAAGAGGGGGTGGGTGGGTTGGGGGGGAGGGGGGATGGTAGCCTACAATGTGATCAATGAGCTTCTTGGGATTGTCGGTGGCGCAGATGGTTGCAAACCACCCCCACCCCAACCAAAAAAAAAAGAAGGGGGGAAGAATTGAAGGCACTGCAATTGGATTGCGGAAAGTGGTTAAGCTAAATTTTCTTAATCACTTTTTGTCAAATGGGATTCATGCTGCACTTTAGTTTGGTGAATGGGAAATAAAGCCCCATTGAAGCTTAACAGTGATATGGATGAGCTGAAGGATCTCCTGGTTGGTTCTTAGGTGTTTTTCATCCTCATTCTCAAAGGTACTGACAGAGAAGTGGATGTTCACTCTAACATGGGAGTAACACACAATCAGTAGTGTTTGGTCCATGCAATCCCTTTGTATTGATGTGCCTTTAAAATCTGTTTTTTTCCTGTTGTCTTTGGCCAGTCAAAGGATCCATTGTGCCGTGGATGTTGTTGTACTACCCTGCAATGTGAATGCTCTAAGGAGCTTTTAGGGGCTCATTGCCCACACGAGGTGATAAATGATGCCGAATTGAAGGCACTGCTCATTGGAGTGTGGAAAGTGGTCAAGCTAAACTTTCTTCTGCTTTCCGTTCAAGGGGATTTATCCTGCCTCATAGGCTGGTGAATGAAAAAAAATTAAGGCCCAGTGGAAGCTTGCGAATGATATGATGAGCTGAAGGATCTCCCGGCTGGAGGTCACATTTCTTTCATCCTCGTTTTTAGAGGTTTTAATGGGGAAATCAGATGTTCTCTCTAATGTAGGAACAACACGTATTGTTGGCAGTTGGCACGTAATCCCTTCGAACTGACCTATTTTAAACATGTAGCTTTTTTTTTGGTTGTCTTTGGCCAGTCAAATGATCCACTGTGCTGTGAATGTTGTTGTACTACTAGTGTACTTAAAATCTGTAGTCATAAAGACAATAGTATTGATGCTATTGCCCAAGCATATACAAGATGCAATACAAGTTCCCAAGGCCTAAGCATGTACAAGTTGAGTGATATTCTACTGATAAAAAAAAGTTGATTGATATTCTTGTTTTGTGCCTCTTTTTCTTTCTTTTTTTTTTTGAATAGTGGCAAATTTTATTAAAATGCACTTCAGTATAAGAGGAATATACAAATGGCTAAAACATGTAAAGCAGAGCAAAAAAAAAAAAAAAAAAAAAAAAAACCCATCAAGAAGTGCCAAAAAAAAAAAGAGCTTGCCATCAACAATTCCTGATGCCAGACATCCTGTTTTGCAATGATATCCAACGCAGAGTTGGCATTTCTTTTTACCTGAACAAATGAAATCTCAATCTCCTTAGATCTCAATGCTTCGGCCACACCAGCTAGTACCCAAGGAGCTTCACATCTTCCTGAAGCCCATCTAGTAGCACAAAGGGAGTCGCCTTCATCCTCTATTCTTCTTAAGCCTAGATGATGAGCTAAGGTACTGAGTGGTTGCTTTCTTTTGGGAGATAGATCCCATATACCTCTAGGTGCCGTTTGGCAAGTATACTTTTTGTGTTTTTTTTTAGACTTAAAACTTATGTAAATAGATGTTTTGCGTGCTTTAGAGTGTTTGGAAAAGTTCATGTGGATGTTTGATTCAGTTAGTTTTAAGATATTTTGTCTCTTTTTTAGAAAGTAACCAAAAGCTAACTGTTTCAAATAAACATGAATGTCTAAAGCAATCAGACACTTTTGCCTTTTAGACTTAAGTGATGGATGTGCCAATTATGTATCAACGCGTTTCAATGATAATGCCGAAAGCTAAACCAACATCAATTTTGACCATTGAAGTCACAATTGTGGCAAAGCTAGCAATAATGCAATTAGTAAAGATTGATAGTTTTGGGTCCAAAGCCATTGTTTTCTAGCCACTGTGGAACACTCAGGTTAGATATCTCCCAGTAGGAGCAGGTTCAAGGTCAAGTTTGAGAGGACTGTACTGGTTTCTGTCTTGCCTGAGCCGTTATGTATTGACTGATAGAGTAATAGTGCCATTGCTAATTTTTAGAAAAGGGAGTTCCACTAATAGTACTGACACACATATCCACACACATAAATGGTTCTGTAGCTGCAAAATTGTTCAATAATAATGCATAATAAAAAGCTCAGCTGAGCTATTTCAGGATATGAAGATTGATTCTCAGTCAAATGGAGGTTTTGGCATTGTTATACATTTAACTTGGTACTAGTAGGCCGCTTGAGGACCGACTATTGAGGCTTCCTTTACTTATTCCATAATGATGTTTCTGAGGTCAATATTGTTGCGTGCTCACAGAGAAAGAGAACTTGTGCTTGTATGGACTTCCCAATGAAACTTGGGAAGTCAACCTGCCTGCTGAGGAGGTACCTCCAGAGCTTCCCGAGCCAGCACTGGGAATAAATTTTGCTCGGGATGGGATGCATGAGAAGGACTGGATAACTCTAGTTGCTGTTCACAGTGATGCATGGCTATTTGCTGTTGCCTTCTATTTTGGTGCACGCTTTGGGTTCGACAAAAATGATAGGTAACTTTTACTGTTTATGGTTCAATGGAAAATACTGTCTCTGTAATTTTCTTTATTTTTTTATTTTTATTATATTGTGGTGGTTTTGCCCTTTCTGAGCCATGACCCAATAAATTTACTCAAAAATATAAATGTTCTGTGAATTCAGTCTGGATGTTTATTGTTAAGTTGGATCGCTTTATCTTTTATTTGTTTTCATATGTTTACTTGGTTTTATGATCTGATGCCCTTTTTTTGTGGTTGGTAATTTGGCTATGCCTGTTCTTTGATAAAGAAACAATCCTACATCTGAACTCGATTGCCTATATACATAAATTTTCACATGCATATCCTGTTTTAATTTTAATATCTTGGAAGGATTGCGATTTTTTTTAATATAAATACAAATTAAACATCCACGAGCACAAAAATTCAGTAATAACAATGATTTTTTTTTTCTAGTGATCAAAAAGTTTGTTATGTTAGATGCATTATTATTATTATTATTATTATTATTATTATTATTATTATTATCATCTTGGTAACATGACATGAAGCCACAACCTCAATGTTGCAATCGTGAGCACCTTCTACTCTGCGACGGGCTTGTCTTATGTTAAATCAAAATTTAGAAGTGCTAAAATGCCCCAAGGAGTCGTTTGCTTTTTACGCATGGGATGGGACAATGGGTTTTACCTATGTAAATGTTACATATGCAAATGCTGAACATGTGAAACATATTACCATGTTTGTCAAGATCATCAGTTTCACATGAGTAAATGAGTGCATCTAACGGTTTTAGATGTATTTGGATGTTTTGGGCCCTTTCACAGATTTCTTGAAACCTGTGAAGATTTAAGATATGAAGCTAAATGTCTTGACGCTTACTGTTAATATGAGAATATTGAATGGTTCGGATCATGAATTGGGAGCCTACTAGAGAATTGGTCTGTAGGTTCGGACTTCTTCACAAATTACTCGAAATCTATGAAGATTAAATATAATCAGCTTCAATGTCTTGGAGTTCATTAGTTCAATAAATCGATTTAACGGTTTGGATAAAAAATACGGGGCCCATATAATGAAAAATAAAGGTGGTTGTCGGGGTCCACAATAATGCAATCACCCTGTGAGAGACTGTACTGTCGCCTTTTTGCAAGAGGCGTGAGAGATTTTCGTATCAGTTTAGGGGTGAAAATTTTGGTGTGATTGGCTTAATTTACACAGCATCTCCACACCTCATTTACGCATCACATGCATAAATGAGTGTAAACCAACATGATGATGTGTAACTATTACACATGTGAATCATTTACCTATGTGAATGATGGAATACAAACGACCCGTTAAGATAATTCTCACGATGGTCATTTTTATGTTATTGCAAAACTTGCATCTCTCTCTCTCTCTCTCTCTCTCTCTCTCTCTCTCTCTCTCTCTCTCTCTCTCGCATTTGTTATGAATAATGAGAAATTTTGTTGATGGTATACGTCGTTGTACAATGTTCGGAATGAAAACTGAGATAATTTTATTGATGGTATATACTTTGTACATGGGTCGGAATGTAAATTGAGATAGACATTTTAATCCAACTTAAGGATGGAATATTTTTCCTTCCAACAACTAAGCTCATCCCATAAATTCCTTCCTTGCAATTCTCTTTGTAGTTTGTAATACCTCATGTTGTAATCACGTGGACGGATTGTTAAGCAACTGAGTATTCCAAAAAACTGAGATCTTACTCATTGAGAATTAGATCCTTATTCTTGCATATTATCTCATGATAATTTTATCAAAAAATATTATATCATGATAATTCGTATCTTTATCAACCTTGATCTCATATTATCTTATGATATTCCCAATCCTTGCCATATAGATTATTATTCTGCTAATATACTGTTACTATTTACTCTAACACGCCCCCTCAAACTTGACATGATCTGAATCTTGAGTCTCATCATCATCATCACCACCACCACCACCACCAAAGCCTCGTCCCAAGTCCCAACTATGTTAGGGTTGGCTACATGAATTCTGTTTCTCCATTATTTTCTCAGTAATTAATGTTCAGGGTTGTCAACCCTCCTTCCTATGGCCTTGGGACTGGCAGTTACAACAATTGGAGCAGTTGTTTAAAGTACAACTCCAATTTTTAGAGAAGGTCATTACCCTGTGCGGGTCCTGCCGAAGTAGGGTCTTGGAAGGGTCTAGACTGGAGATAGACCTGACCTTTGACAATTTTGCATGAAGTGGCTGCTCGCAGGTCTCAAACCCGTGTTATGACGCATGTGATGAATCTTGAGTTTGCATTACAATAATATGGCGAATCCAATGATTCATATGTGGCTTGTAGTTGATGCATATTGATGGGTGCAGATGGCGCAGGAGATTGATGGAGCTTATGAACTTGGACGCCATAACAACAATCCAGTGTAAATCCAACTGAATTTGCGCATAGATGCAAATAAATCTAGACAAATTGATCAGATTCAAAGATCTAATCCAAACAAATAATTGGATTTGGATTTTGGACCCAATCCTGAACAGACGGAGATCTGATCCAGAAGAAAATTATCACATCCAGGAAAATCCATCCAATATATGATCCAACCCAAAGACATGATGGAATCTATCAAGCAGATGATTGAGCTTGAAATCCAATCCAAACAAATTATTAGATCTATAGCTTCATGCCCGGAACCATGGTCGTCAAATCGTGAATCGCTTAAGGGGTTGAATCGAATCGAATCGCGAATGGAATCATGAATCGTAGGATATTTTTTACTTTTCTTACTATAGATGAAAAAATCTAAAAAAACATTGAAAAAATAGGAAAAATTATAGAAGTCCACAATCTATCTATTTTTCATTCATATCAACATCAATGCATGACAAATATTAGTGTCTTAGTATATTACTGTGTGATTCGCTGAATATGATTCAGATATCAAAAGGAGGTAACGTGTCTATCATATCAAAATTAAAAATAAGCATGTAGGCTGTAGAATCAAATAAATGGGCCCACACAAAAAAGCAGAAAGCATATGGCATAAAAGAAGAAATGAATTTCTGTAGGTGGGGCCCACATGATAATTGGAAAAACTTGCACTGAAGCAAACATACCAAATTTCCACAACCAATGAGACCCACATGATGATTGAAAAAAAGAAAAGAAAAGTGAGGTTGGACGAACACATGTAATAGAAAAAGAAATCACCCACCAGTGGGGCCCACACAGGGAATTCCACAATGAGGGCCTTGCGAAATCTCTACAAATCTAGTGGAAAGATGGGCCCCACTGAAGATTGAAATAAAAAGAAAAGGAAGAGGGGGGGGGGGGGGGGGGGGGGGGGGGGCAAATTAATGTAAAAAAGGAAACTAATCATCCATTAGTGGGGCCCGCTTTTGAAAAAAATCAACATGTGGCTATCCATCGATGGATCTACATACATGCCCAAAAAAAGAATAACAGTTGTGATTTCATCCATCAGTGGGGCCCATTGTAGGAATTTCACATTGAGGGCCATGTCCAAAATCTTCACACATTCAATTGTAAAGTTGGGCCCCACTGATGCTTGATTGGAAATATAGGTGGGACCCACAAACTGATGAAAGACAACTACTTTCTGTGGTGGGGCCCACTGCTGATGGATGGAAAAGAATAAAAAAAGGAGAGGGGGAAGAGGCAGTGGAGAGAGAGAGAGAGAGAGAGAGAGAGAGAGAGAGAGAGAGAGAGAGAGAGAGATTAAAAAAAATAAAAACACAACACCACATGCGTACCTGGAAATTGCAGATGGACCGTTGCTCTTCATCTTCATTTTTCTCTGGAGCTTGAGCTTGGAAAAATTTCACCCACCTTTGTCGTCTTTCTTGCTGGAAGAGGCCTTGAGGCTGGAAGAACTTCACTGAGGGCTTTACAACACGAATTCAACACCAGCATTCAAACACAGATGCATGCATGCAGGAACAGCGAACTACCAGAGTGCTTGGATAGCAGCCGCACAAAGAGAAGCTGTCAATTTTAACAAGGGCTTCATTTTGTTTTTACTTCCATTAATGGAAATTAATTCAACCTGTAACGAAGGGCAAAAAAACCCTCAAATATAGAAGCCCGGGCCTTCATTTTCCCTCCTTAAACAGAATCGTTGGAATCCCACGATTCGATATGATACAAATTATATTGCACGATATTTTCCTAAATGCAATTCGGCAGTGCGATTTTAATCGTTTTTCTTCCGATATGATTCGAATCGCGAATTGCACGATTTTGACAACTTTGCCCGGAACCTCTTGTCGGCCTTCTCGATTCCGCTCTGAAAACACGGATCGGCATTTTCGGAGCGGATCTGTCCTCGAAGCGCGGTTCGACTGAATATGGAGCGAACCGTGCAAAATCTTTGGTTTTATGTGCATTTTTTTTCTTTATGGGCTATTATCCCTCCGCGATAAGCTGTGACGGTTGTGAATCACAATTAGTTATTAGGATCGACTGTGACTGATTTTGAACATTGTTAAGCAATGATAGCCCGAGCTCTTTCAAAAAAGTTGTAGTTATTTTTTTAGGGAGATACCAGAGGTTTGTTTTACGATGATGACACTGGTTTTAAAATCACGTTTGTCGAACTACAAACGAGTGGGTGAATATTATGTCTGAGCAAGTTAAATGAAGCGAGCCAATCAGTAAATAATATGTTTTATAAGTATTTCTCAATCTTTGGTAGAGAGCTGGTTTTTGGAATGAGAATTTTGGATTCCCTTTACTGTTGATGTGTGGGGGAATTGTAGTAGAGATCAGAATGTAGAGGTGGATGTCTGGTAAAACTAGAAAGGATAAAATTAGAAATGAGTGCTTTTGAGAGCATTTAGGGGTAGCATCAATAGGAGATAAAATTAGAGAAATCCGTTTGAAATGGTTCGGGCATGTCTCCAACACAGGCCTGCAATGGCGCCGGTAAGGAAAAGTTTGGCTATGCATGTTGATGGCCCACCAAGGGGAAGGGGTAGGCTGAAGAGGACATCAATGGAGGTAGTAAAAACAGATTTGAAGAAGTGTAACTTATCTGTGGGTTTGGCTCATGATAGATCGAATGGAGAAACAAAATTCATGTAGCCGACCCCAACATAGTTGGGACAAGGCTTTGATGATGATGATGTCTTTTTGGTATGTGTGCAATATACTTCTCTTATACTATTTTTTCTCCTCCTTGCTGGCGGTACACTTTTTTCTCAATTTAATCAAAATCTAACTGATAAGAAGAATGTGTGGGATATTCTCTTTCATCTGTTTGGTGTGTCATGGGTGACAATGGAAAAATTATTTCAGGTTCTTGAGGCATGAAGATGCCAGGTGGGTGGACATGTGGGAATACTGTGGATGTTGAGAGTTCTGGTAATCCTATGGTTGAGTTCGACAGAAAGAGGTAGTAGAACCTTAGCAGATGAAAGTTTTGAATGGTTTGAGGTGGCAAAGTTTGCTGAACATGGGAAGGTGCCCACTATCGCAATTTTGAGGTGGTGTAATTTAGTCATGTTACCAATAAAAAAAAGTGGGCTGAACTGGAGGCTATCTTTTGGGAAAAAAATTAGGGGAAAGTTATTAGTCACTCCTGTGATCAAATTTGCAGGCATGGTTGTCAATTTCATTCTGTTCTAGCTGTAATTCCCAGAATGTTGATGGAAACTGTACCTCACACAATTTCTCTCCAAATTCACCTTGTGGCTTGTGCTGGGTGGAATACATCTTTTCAGCTGAATCAGGCCTCTACTGGCCAGAAGAGGTGAAAGAAGCCATGCCCAACCAGTGCTGACTGGTTTTGTCTGGCCCGAACAACTAGTTTATTTTTTCAATTTTTCCCCTTTAAAAACTTCTCAGACCATTAAAGAAACACCCCCACACCCGCCCCCCCACCCCCCCTTTGGCAGAGAAGAAAGCCTTAGTACTCAGGGTATAAGGTTGCCGTTATCCCCTAAAGGCACTGAGATGTCTTATTTTCCCTCAAAAGGTCTCTCTTTCACACACTTTTAACTTGTGAAAAGAAAACTAAACCCTCAAACCATGCAGTACCTGTGAAATAAAAATGGGCTGCATTTTTCCATCTGGTTAACCTTTTCATATTTTGATGCAATTAATCTAAATTTCTATTGTCTAAATTCAACGCCTGCATGCTTATTCCTTCAGCAGTAATTGCTTTCTATGATGTGATTTAGATGCGTGACTTGAGTATTGACTTGACAGTTGACATACAGTAAGGTAGAAATAGCTATTTGAAGTCTATGTTAAATTATGTAAATATGATTGTCTTTTTAGTATTCTACTAATTTTTACAATTTTTCTAATATTTATATATATATATATAATATGATTGTGTCCTTTTAGAATTGTACTAATTTTTACCATTTTTCTATTTTTAAATGACACTGGGATGATCCATGTTGGAAGATTCCATTTCAATATTTCATGGCCAAAGCGGATCTGGACTGGAATGGAACTGACTATTATGTTTGTATCATTTAGACTGAATCCTTTTCACTAAGACAAAATATGATGTATCTTAATGAAATAGAAACCTAGTTTAAAATGCAAATTGATTTCTTTTATCTTC
Organism: Camphora micrantha; assembly: GCA_003546025.1. Classification (NCBI taxonomy): domain Eukaryota; kingdom Viridiplantae; phylum Streptophyta; class Magnoliopsida; order Laurales; family Lauraceae; genus Camphora; species Camphora micrantha. The sequence continues at coordinate 14,256,008 of QPKB01000005.1, read as the reverse complement.
TGGATGTTTTCCTACCGGATGTGGACCCTACCGGATGTTTTCTTGCTGGAAAAATGTCATTTTCAACTGCTGGAAAAGTGTCATTTTCAACTAGTCCTTTCCAATGAAGCCAAAGGTAATCTTCCATTGTGTTTCAGCACAAAAGATGGTGAATAGCCTCTGAGGTTTTCGGGATGCAACTGTAAAAGATCAGTGATATAGAGAAAGAAACTGATGGGAAACAAATTGGCTAACATGATAGGCATTACAACTGCAGTTATCCCTTTCACAGTGGAACGAGTAATTTGAAGGAACAGAGATATCTTGCAGACAAAAATATTAAGAGGATGATCAATACCTATGCCTGAAGGTGATTGATTGGTGGTCTATAAAGATATTTCATCTATTTTCATTTTTCTTCTGCACAGATACCATCAAGTCCTTACCATTGTGCTGATTCCTGAAGACACAAGAGTAGAAGATTCTTTACTCCTGTGACTGATTAGGATATGTGGAACTGCTGGGAGGACACTGTTGGAGTGGGAGGAGTGATTTTAAGTTTTAGATTTTTAGACTCAACCAAGAGACGGTGGATTTTCCCATCCAAAGAAAAATAAGGAATGTCCTGAAAAACTCAGTATCCATTGAAACATAAGGTTTTCCAGGGACTGGATTAACAAATTTATTATATATTGAGATGGAGCATAAGTGCATAACCAACGAACAACACAATTAAGAAGTTCATTTTGTTGGGAATCAGTATTACAGCATACAATACTCTCAATATGATATCTAGAGGAGAACATAGTTTTGGGAGATGCTAATGCTGGCGGTTCATTACACATTTGTAGTCGACAAGTAAGATGCTAGCATGCAGAACACACAACTTCTAATCGAACAGATTTATTGTCATTGCAGTAAGCAATGGTTAGATCGCTTAAACTGCAATTCATATATTAGTCACTCCATTACATTGAGGTGTGTTAGCAGTTACGGACATGAAGTTTGACAATTTATCACATGAATCTGCATGTATGTCAAAGATCTGAGGCAAGTATTCTCTCCTATTATTAATTCGAAAGTTATGAATAAAATGGTATTAAATCGATTAAACACCTATTTTCTTTTTTGTTCTTTCAATCAAGGATTTTCTCAAAAGGCGTGAATTAATGGCCTATGATATCACAGACAGGTCGTATACAAATAAAACCATTCCAAGGGAAATTTATTTTTTATTATTTATTTCTGAAATGCTTTGGTACATTCTCTCAAGCGCCCCCCCACCCAAGTCCCTCATCGGCAGTGCCTCACGATTGAGATCCCAGTGGATTGGCATGAATCTATTATTGAATAGTCATTATTTTACATTTTTTTGAATTAATTGCAGTATCATGATGATTTTCATCTACATATCTATTTGTAACATCCTTATATTAGCATCATATCTAACCTGAAGTGTGCTTCTTGTATACTTTTTTGTTCTTTTAATCAAGGCCACTTCTTTATTCCAACTTTCCTTGGCAAGCGGTTTTATATTTTTCTCTTAACTTGAGATCTTATTATACACTGACTTCTTTGTTGGAAGCTACAAGACGTCTGCACACGGACGTTCTGATGCACACCTTTAATTCAGGAGGGTCCTGGTTTGTTGATGCCCTCCCCCTCCTCCCTTCTTCTGGCAGATGTTCCCGTGGGGTGGGGGAATTTCATTTATCATCATATAGAACTTACATAAACTTACATAAGACATTGTATTGAAATAATCTAAGTGCCCAACTGAAGCAAAAACAGCAGCATTCTTTTTTTGGGCAAGGAGCATTCTAATCTTATTGTCCGTTATTGCTGGTTCAAATTTCTATATGCTTTAGTTGCAGTGGCTATTTTGATCCTTTCCATACTCTTATCTGTATTTAATTGTAACATGGTTTGATCTGTTTTGGGTCTGATTTTTATGTTCATGTCCTTTCTTTTCGAAAATAATGATATAGAAATTGAGAATGCTAAGTTGCAAAGACATAAGGAAATTATTGTTGTTTCATAGAGATAATAGACAGAGTTACAGTAAGGATATGTTGTTGTCAGAATATCTTTGTCCACCCCGAATTTGCTTTAAGGAACCTGCCGCTTCATTTAGGTCCTTAGCACATGCCTAAAAACCCTTCCCCAGATTTCCTAACTTCTTGATTCTCTTATTCGCTACTGATAATAGTTTGCGAGAGCTGTCTTCAATTTACCCTTCACCCATGATAATGCGCTCACTGAATCTTTGTCTACAATAAGAGGGTGTGAGAAAGCATTATTGAACAGTTTTTGTCCTCTTATTGCTATGATTTCTTGCTTCTTGGATTCTTCTATCATCACCATACTTGAAAACGCAAGAATGAGCTCTCCTTTGTTTTTTTTTCAACATTCTAATGCATCATGATCCTTATTGTATTTTATTTTAATTTTTTCTTGTAGTCCCGTCCGCATTCAGCATCCACCAAAAGCTGTCTTGGATATTCCTATCAGCTTTGAGGATGAAAGATCACTTTTCCTCTTAGCACCACGATGTCACGGACCTTCTAGCTCGTGTGGCACTCGACTATGCCCATTGCACTATCGAGTCAGCCTTCCCTATGTTGGTCTAACCCTTAGAAGAAGAAATCATACCAAGGCTTGTGCACTCACACACCAAGTAGAGAGAATACTTGGGGAGGAGAGTTTTTCTATTTCTTTCTCAACCTTACTTGGTACAAATGACTGGAATCTGCTCAATTTTTAGTTCTATAGTAAACAATCAATGGCATAGATTTATCTACTTGTCACTCATTAAAAAATGAGAACCTTCTACACCCCTCTCTAGAAACTTCTACACAACTTGTTTTAAAATTGAGATTGAGCTGTAGTTTTAGGTCCAAGCCAACTGTATTTTAAAAGGCTGAACCCAACATGGCCTAATTTGGGTTGTTTCACTTGCATTGTGGTTGGGCCAGACTGAAGTTGCAGCCTGATGCCAAATTCCCTGTCATGGAAACCTGAAAAGCTTGAGAAAACAGGAATTTGCTGCCCACTGTTGCTGGTTCAGATTTATGTTTGTGTAAAGTTGAATTGGTTGTTCTTTTTTTTTAGCTGTTTCATACTTCTTTATGCATCTTTTGCAACAGAACCATACCAATCTCTCTCTCCCCCATGTGTGTGCACCTGTGTTTGCATGCATTTGCATGCATGTTTTATTTTTGCTACATCGGGGACTCAAACTTCTGGACTCTCACTCACACACCCATCTCCCATGCATGTTTGTTTGCATTTATATATATATATATATATATATTTATTTATATATATGTATGTATTCAGGAACAGCTAGACCATTTGATGCAGTCCAAGTGCATCATAGGCCTCAAGATCTACAAAAGGAAGCCTAAGAATAGGCCACTGTTGGCCAGTCCATCGGGCCCAACATGTCGTGGGCCAGCCCACAGATGTCTAATTATTGGGCCTAACCCATCGTCAGCCAACCAAAACCCAACTAGGCATGCCTTCTTTCCAAGTATGTACTTACTAGCGAAGTTTTGCAGATTTAGATATCTTAAATCGAGCAAGATTAAGTTGATGAGCCATATGATGAAATTATGGGAGAGAGTTATTGAGAGAAGACTAAGAAGAACAACAAACGTTTCAGATAATCAATTTGGTTTCATGCCTGGGAGATCAACCATGGAGGCTATCTTTCTCCTGGGAAGGTTAATAGAACAGTATAGAGAAGGTTAGAGAGATTTACATATGGTGTTAATTGACTTGGAGAAGGCCTATGACTGGGTTTCTAGGGAGATTCTATGGAGAGTACTGGAAAAGAAAAGAGTGTGTGTCGTATATATTGAGGCGATAAAGGATATGTATGATAGAGTCGTGATATCTATAAGAACGACTAGTGGAGAGACTAAAGAGTTTCCTATCATGATTGGGCTACACCAAGGCTCAGCGTTAAGCCCCGTACTTGTTTGCCCTAGTTATAGATGAGATTACAAGACATCCAGGATGAGGTGCCGTGGTGTATGCTATTTGCAGATGACATTATTTTAGTGGATGAGATGAGATAATGAGTGAATGCTAAGCTAGAATTGTGGCGGAAAACGTTAGAGACTAAAGGGCTTAGGCTAAGTCGATGCAAGACGGAATATATGGAATGCAAGTTTAGTCAAAATAGGACACCTGGTAACATAGAAGTAAGTTTGGGCACACAAAAGATTGTAGAGAAAAAATTTTAGATACCTTGGATCTATGGTGCAATAGGATGGAGGGATTGATACTTATGTAAGTCACAGGATTCAGGCCGGGTGGACCAAATGGAGAAGTGTTTTGGGCGTCTTGTGTGATCGGAAAGTCCCCCTCAAGGTTAAAGGAAAGTATTATAAGGTGGCGGTATGCTCAGCGTTGTTATATGGATCAGAGTGTTGGGTAGTAAAGCATAATCATGTTAAGAAGATGAAAGTTGCGGAGATGAGAATGCAATGCTAAGATGGATGTGCGGGATCATAAGGAGAGATAGGATTAGGAACGATGAGATTAGGGGCAAAGTAAGAATAACACCGATTGAAGATAAAATGAGAGAAAATCGACTGAGATGGTTCGGCCATGTTAGAAAGCGTCCAACGGAGGCACCTGTTAAAAGGTGTGAAAGCATGAAGATTGCCAGGAGTAGGAGAGGGAGAGGGAGACCCAAGAGAAGTTGGAAAGAAACTATTAAACATGACCTTGCCTACATGGATCTAACGGAGGACATGGCCCTAAACAGATTTGAATGGCGTCGTCAAATCCATATAGCTGACCCCACCTAGTGGGAAAATGCTTGGTTTGGTTTATCTTAAATCAAGCAAGATAACTGATTGACATGTATTCACTTAAAGATAATGTCATGAGAGCGGAAAGAAAATCTCATCAATTATAGACTGGCATGTCATCAATTTTATAGAAGGGAAATAAAATCCTATCTAGGTCCTTAGTTAGCTGGATTTTATCATTTCCTCTATAAATACCTTGTAATCTTTCATTTGTAAATCTATGAAAGTACCCTTTTTCCTCTTACTGTTTTGAAGCAAGTGTTGTCCCTTGTGTGAAGACCTCCTTGGCTAATGGTGATGACTCTAAAGGTCAGGCATTCATGGTGAATGTGGGAAGACTCCATTCACATTGAGGCCAATTATTTATATATATATATATATATATTATCAGTGGGTCCAATCATATTTGGTATCAAAGCAAGTAAGATCCTCTAGTTATATCTCGTTCTGATTCCCTTACTTTAGATTATAATTTCCTTTTGATTTCATTCAGTTTTTTTGAAGATAAAAAATCATCCGAAAAATGAAAAAAAGGTTAGTAGTTTTTCTAAATAGAAGTAAATAAAAAATTGTGGTTTTTCTATCTGAAAATCCAAAAAAAAAAGTGGAGTGTTCGTTTCTGCTGTGTTTTTGAATTCCTTCACTGTGTCAAGTCATTTGATTTGTTGCTGATTTAGTGCTTTCCATTCACTTTGATCCGTATGTTGCTCTCCATATTTACGGACGCATTGCTGCTATCTCAATTCCTTGCGACACCCTGCTGAACCCAACCTAAAACCAGACCCATCCAAAAATCTAGCCTTGTACTTACGTGGTATATCAAATACCCCAAAACAGTCTCACACCTACTCAATTCCCATCCCAACCCCACATTGCAATGATTGCAATCTCTATCATACCCTAGATTGGTCCTCTTTTTTATTTTTTAGACCTAATATTGGGTCGAAAGACAGTTAAAGAAAAGAAAATCAAATTCTCACCTTAGGTCTCTTTCTATAAACCCAATCCTCACAACCGTGAAACTCTTATTGGAAACCTGCCCAAAAAACTGTTCTAAGCACAATCCCTTTGCAACCCTATGCTTGGTCTCAGCCTCATAACTATTTAAGCCAGTAAACTTGCCTTTCATCCAAATTGGAAATTCAAAACCCTTTCATAAATTATAGCAGTGCTTCCTTGCTGAAACCCAACAAATGCAACACCTATACAATACTCTAATTGAGCCAAAACAGTTCTAAGCAACCCACCATACAGCAAGCGTTAGTTGCTGCCCTGTTTCAATACAAAGGACAGCCTTTAAGTTACCTTCCTTTGACCAAAATATTTTCATATAGCTGCCAGCAGATTTTCTCGTATCCTCACGCACTCGTGTACCCGGTAGCGATCCTTTGTTGTAACATCCCAATCCAGCCCCACAAACCCACTTTGCATTTACTGTTTACAGTGTAGTCCCCTCTTTTATATGTTTCGTATAGACCATCTCGCGACCTCACAGCTCAAAAAAAGTAAAGAAGTTTGCAACCGTCAATTGGTTGTAAGAGCATAGGGAATTGTACTTGTAATTATTCGTCCTTGCAGATTGGTTGAACAAGACTTTTTTTTTTTTCGCTTAAATGTTGAACAAGACTTTTGTACACGTGTGGAGCAAAGACTAATTGTCAATGAAAAATTATTAAGAATGTGGTCACACAAAACGTCATTGACAAGTTGAAACTTCAAATTGAGACACCCAAGTCCTTGTTACATTACATGAGCGGAAAACATTAGTCTTGATCAGTCAAAAGTGCTCGATGACCTTTGGATTCAAAATTTATGAATACAACATTTGGAGTGATGTCTTTCCAACTAATGTAACTCATATATTGTTGGGATACCCATGGCTTAAGGAATGAGATGCATAGCATGAAGAAGCCAACACCTACTCTTTCACCCACAAAAGATGTAAACAACGTTGGAAGGCAATAAATGTATATCAAGCATTACTCAGTAATAAGAAGCAAAGGAAAGAAGATGAGGCAGAAAGGGTCATGGTTAAATAAGAAAAGCCAGAGTTGATGATAGGAACAAAAGAGGATGCATCCTTTTTTTTTTGAAACGGTAACGAAGTTTATTAAGAGAAAAGCCAAATACAAGGATAAAAAGCAAAGGAAGAGAAATAGGGGGATGGTACATGAGCATTGTACATCACACAACCCCAATTACATTACCACACCCACCCAAGGAGACAATTTCATTACCCCTCGCTTAGCTAACACACATCCGCCATAGAGTTTGCAGATCTAACCTCATGATGAAAGGGAACAACGATTCTAGCCTAAAGCTCCCTGATTTCATTGAAAATGAATTGAAATTTCCTAGGTCTCGCCTTTCAGTTTAATACCCAAGTTATCACATTGGAAGAATCACTTTCAACAAGAAGTGCGCCTTTGTTTCTTGTAGAGAACAATCTAAGACCTTCCAAAATAGCTAACACCTCTACTTCATTAGAGTCACAGATGCCTACATTCTCGGAGAACATAATTAGCACCTCTCCTTTCCAATTCCCTAGCACACCTCCAATTCCCGCCGCCCCTCGAAGCCCCATCAACGTTGAATTTAAACACCCCAAAGGAAAGGGGAGACCAAGCGACTATTCTCCTCACCTTAAAAGGACCACAACCCATACAAGCTTTCCAATTATGAAGAATATCATTTAAGCTGAACATTGAAAACTCCTTCCTACTTGAAGCGCACTTTGCAATCCTTTAGGATACCTTGGAAATCACCTCTGCTGTCGTAGTCATCCTCCATAAGATGCGCCCACAACCAACAAAACACCCACCACGCCAGGAATCTGCAACCTCTGCAATATTCTTCGGACAACACCATGCCTGACCGCATCTCCCTATAAAATTGCACTAAATCGTGACTGCCACCTCGCAGTGAAGAAATAGACCGTTAACCGTCTCCTCCTTGCAACACATAACATGAGGTCTGGAATGTTGGATGATGTCATTCCTCTCAGATTATCAGCTGTGGAAACTTTCGCCACAATTGCTAACCAACAAAATGCTTCAACCCAAGGAGGTGCCAGCCCCAACCACACATGGGAATAAGGAGCCCTATGGGTGCGACTACCCCAAGAGCAAGTATAAGGACTTTGCCGAGAACTTCCCAGAAGTGGAAGGCTTCCAAATCCGAGAGTGATTAGAATCCCCGCAAAGAAACAATTTAGTAAGAATACTCAACAATTCCAACAGAAGAACGAGGAAAAGATGAAGCAATCGAAGAGGTAAAACAGGTTGTTGAAGAGTCACATCTAGAAGCTTAAGATCTGGACCCTCTGATCAATCATATCACCTTGCACGCGCCCACCAAATTATCGAATGAGTTGATGCAGCCATGGGCTGCAAGTTCTACAGAAATAGGCCATAGAATAACCCCACTAACATATCACACCATTGGATCACTGATCATGATGCTCGTGCTGATGTATCCCATTGTTCAACTGTCCTAGATTGATTGCGTTTAGAGATCGATGGTGGACGACTGCAGATGATACTTTGATGGACAAAACTGCACTCTTTTCGTGGATCCAATGATTTAGATATTTATCCAAACGGGCGATGGCAGCGTCGACTCAATCTACCCTGTCAAAAGGCATTGCCCCTTCTAGTTTTAGATGGAAGACCATGTGTAGCACCAAAGAGACAATAAGTGAATGGATTGGTTGACTGAGTGGGAGATCACAAGATTGATTGTCGATCTAGGAAGACTCAATCCAACTCAATAGTGCTGAGTTCTCTCAAGCCGGGGAGAACTTGTGCATTCCAAGAGCATCATGGGCCTCAAAGTCTACAAAAGGGAGCCTAAGAATATGCCTCTGTTGTTAAAAAGAAAAAAGAATAGGTCTCTGTTGGCCAGTCCATTGGGTCCAACTCATGGCGGACGAAGCCCATAGATGTTTGATCCATTGGGCTTTACCCATGGTCAACCAACCCAATAACCCAACTATGCCTACTTTCTTAGTATGCACTTTCCAATAAAGTTTCCTAGATCTAGATAAGATATCTTATATCAAACAAGATAACTAATTGACATGTAATTAATTAAAGATAATTGATTGGCAAAAGAGAGGAAAGAAAATCCCATCAAGCATAAAGAGATTGACATGTAATCAATATCATGGAAGGGAATGGAGATCCTATCTAGGTCCCTAATATGCAACATTTTTATCCCCTTCCTCTTTAAATACTTTGTAATCTCATTCTAAATCAATGAAAGTTCTCTGTTTTCCTCACTATTGTGAAGCAAGTGTTCTCCCTTGTGTGAAGACTCCTTGGGGCTGCCAATGGTGATGACTCCGAAGGCCGGGCATCCATTGTGAATGTGTGAAAACGCACATCCATTATTGGGTACTGTTTGTGTGTTTGCTTGTCAGGTTATTTCTTTTTGGTTGGTCAATGAACAGAACTATTTACTGTTAGAAATTTAACCTGAACTGATGTTCATGTTGATGTGTTATGGGCGGCAATAGTACTGTACAAAGGGCTGTTGATTCTTGGCATATGAATGAATCTTGTCCTTATGATTTGGATGATGAACAGAATAAACAAATTCAAGCATTTATGACTATTTATTTGAAGAATTTGACAAACAAAGGAAAGGAAAAAGAAAGAAATCGTCAGTTTTGGAGAATCTGGGAGAGCAACTCAACCCAAAAATGAGGAAAAGGCTATCAGTTGAACTAGGTAGAAGTATCGGCAGGTCCTTCCTATATATACCTTTCCGAGCAAATTATGTGCAGCATGTTTTGCCAAAGTATAAACTGTGCCGTGAGGGAAATTTCTTGCCTTGTTTTTCACCTTAGGAATTTGATTGCCGTTATAGGTGGAAGGATATTTATTTTATACTTTCTTTTGGCCATTTGATCATCCAGTTCAGTTTCATGGGCAATGACTAAACTGTGGCGCCCTGAGTCAGTCAGTGATAGCAATTTCAAAGGCTGTTTGTCCCGTGAGAGTCAAATTGACTGTAGATTGTATCCTTCGCATTGGAATCTTTGATAATAACATCAGAGTAAGGCAATGTAGTTCTGAAAATCTGTCCAGGTTGGAACCATGCATCATCATTTGTATCTCTACATACCACCACACTCACAGAATCAGCCTATTAGATGATGCTACAACATTCCCATCACACTGATTGTATAATTTCTATCAGTCTTTAGGCATCAGTGGACAGGGAAACATCACAAAAAACCAACTTGATTAGCTCCATTCTCTGCTAAAACTGATTGTCCTCCTGATTCGCCTCAATGCCAATAACATTGCCCCGTCTTTTTTTGAAAGTTTCGTAATAGGGATGGTTTAGGGGTTCACCGCATGACTACTGCTACGCATATGGGTTGTTATTGTATACAGTGAACCACTGAACTTGGTGGGGCTCTTACATTAAATACTGGGCTACAGAATTTCATTGTTACCGGAAATTTTCTTTTTATATGCTTAGGTTACACCAAGTTCATGAAGGGTCTCTGATATCTACTTGCTTTGATTGGAGCTATGAATTACAGGAGGCGACTTTTCCAAATGATCAATGACCTTCCTACCATATATGAGGTTGTGACTGGGATTGTTAAGAAACAACAAAGAGAGAAATCGGCATCTACCCCCAACAGCAGCAGCAAGAGCAAGTCGAGCTCAAAGACAGTGAGTCTAAATGCTTTAACATATGCATGTTATTAAAATCCGTAGGCATCTCAATTTCCTTCAACAATTTCATATTCATATTCTTATTTTTTTTGTAAGCATCTGAAAAGCGGATGTGAATTGTGTCAACTCATTTCATAATTCTTAATGTTTTAAAACCTACTTGCTTGAAATTAGTTAGACAACCAGACTGAATGAAATTGTAAACTTCGACCAAAAGGTGGGAGAGTTTTATTGTTTTACAGAACGAAATCATCAAAGGGCAAAGGGGGAACAAAAGACAGAAAAAGGATGGAACCTACTTAAAAATAAGAGCAGCAGTAAACTTGTCACAGTCTATGTTCTACCATGCTGCCTTGTACTCTAGTCAATTTTTGACTGACAAATTCCAGGGTTCCTCCTGTGAGGAGAGAATCTTTGACCTCTCTTTTGGTGCACATACCCTGTAGAATTCAAGTCCACGCCATTATTTCCTTTGCAATTGAATTTGGAGCCTAGATGGGATGTTCTACCAAATTTCTCCCCCTTGTTCTTTTAGCTCACCTGGAACAGCTTCTTGAAAAATGTACATAGAATTTATGACATCGGTATGGTATCAAACTAAATAGACTATCCAAACCAATAAAAAATGGATAGAGTTCTGCTCATGGTGTTTACAGATCATGTAGTTTAATCACCCATCCTTGTTATAAAAAAACCATTAGTAAATTAGTACCTGATGATAGTCTTAGAAAATCACAATGAGTTTTCCCTCCACCTTCAGTTGGTAATAAACATGAATTATATTCTATTTCATCGGGATTCAAATGTGAATATTGATCCCAAGTTGTAGGATTCTAATAAACATTTGATAATTCCATGGCTGTGCTTTTGTTTCAGCAACCCAAACAACCTGAGTCTCAGCCGAAGGCATCCAAGATGCAGCAACCTAAAGATGATGAAGAGAGTGGTGAAGAAGAGGATGAAGAGCAAGAAGCACTGACGCTGTGCGGAGCATGTGGAGAGAACTATGCAAATGACGAGTTCTGGATCTGCTGTGACATATGTGAGAGATGGTTCCATGGCAAGTGCGTCAAGATCACTCCTGCCAGGGCGGAGCACATCAAGCAGTACAAGTGTCCAGCATGCAGCAACAAGAGAGCAAGAGTCTAGGAAGACATTGAAAGGATCGGGAAGTTACATGCAGGTAGACTCGGAAATCTGGGCACTGTTTGAACATAGCCAGCAAATCGCTTAAGGTTGATGAACAAATTGGTAGGTGCAACTGGGGATTTCAGTTCTGAGACCATTTTCTGTTTAAATGTTTCAAGCCATATTCTTGCAAGTTGCTGGTGTCTAACTAAGTATTAACTAAGTAGGATATCTTTTTATGGTTTCTTAACTTTGATTTATAATCTTCTATAAATATTATACAGTGTTTGTTCCAGAACACTTTTCTACATTCTCACAGAAAATTGCTACTGCATGCGCGTGCATGGGTGGAAGAGAGCGAGATTCGGCTACCAAAACATCTCTTCAAGGGTCTTTTTCAAGAACCTTAAAGATGTGACAGTTGAATATCATTTCTGATCTAGTGCTGTCAATGGGTATCTGCATATACAAGGAACAGTGTGTGGGTCCTAAAAAAAAGTGGATATGGAACCTTTTTTCGGTCTGTCATTTTTCTTCCAGATCTGAATCGAAGTTGCAAGTTCTTATTCCATGATCTTGATCAGGATCCATACTGTGTTGAGAGGGATCCAGACTTGACAACAGTGAACGCTGTTGCATAGAGGTAATGATATGAGATTAAATTAGAGTAGATAGCATCATTAAGTTGCCACCTACTGTCTTTTTTTTTGTATTGATACAAGCCTTTTTGCCTGTGCAATGTGTTCTTCATTTTTTTCTCTTGGACTTAGTGGTGAGCTTTGGTCAACTGTGAATTGCAAAACTTTGGACTTTTGGTAATAATAGAAATCAGTGTTCCTTGAGGAAAAGCCTATTAGAAATGCTTTAAAGGGTGAAAGGCTTGCCCGCGTTGCAAATAGCATGGTGATAAGAGTAACGCCATCCTGATAAGGATGGGGTTTGGTTGCTGCTTATCCAATTATCATCAGGCTCCAGCTACTGATCTACCTACCAGAGGAAAAGTGAAGGGCTTGATCATATGTTAGAAAAGGGCCTTGTCCATTTTCTAATTGCTGTGATCTTAGATCAACTTTTAAGTCGCCCCATTTCAGCAAGTGGATCAATGATCCGACTATTTGTTTATTTCGCCCGACCTCTACTGGTTAGGGACCCCAAACAAAATTAAGGGTTGTGAGTCCTTTTTGGGGAAAAGAGAACTCTTGACTTGACGACCATATTTAAATTGATCAGCTTGCTAGATTTTCAAACTGATTTAAATCCCAATCATTTGAAAAGATGGCCTTCCTGAATAATGTCTTGTTTCCTACTCCTATATTGAAAGATTATTTATGATGTTCAAAGTAAATCCAGGGAGGCAATTGCAGTTAATCTGGTTATTGGATAGATTCATTTTTTAAGATCTCTCGATCTCTCTCTCTCTCTCTCTCTCTCTCTCTCTCGGTATTTTTTGGTAAAGGTTTTTTGCTTGGTAATTCACTGGTTCTCAACGGCCAAATAGGCCGTGCAAATGCTGAAATGGAGGAACTATAACACTGGTTGTACATATAAGACGATGATAAAAGAAATGCATGATAACAAGGACTAGCAAAAACTTGAAATCCGATCAAACAAGGAACTTGTGAGACTATAAAGATAGAGAGGATTCAGGATATAAGTGGGCCCACTTGAGAATATAAACATAGATAGGATTCCTAATCATGATATAAGTGGGGCCCACTTGATGGTCCATCCGAGGGGACCAACCCCCCCTCCCCAGCTTATAATTTATGGGATACGCTAAGTTTGCACCCATCCGAATGTGGGCTGTACACTATTCGATTTCTTGGGTTTGGATGTGGATGATAGAATGTTCAAATGGGACCCTAACTCGATAGATAGGGCCCACTGAGATCTTCTAATCCCTATGCTCTTAATTGTAGGTGCAGCCGAGGTGGGTCCCACAGCCTGGTGGGCACTCATGCCCATCTTAAGCCAATCCAATCATTTCACACATACCATCCCCGTGAATTGGTACACCATTGGATTGAAATTAGAAAGTAATGCCTTTAAAAAAACTCCCCGAGAGTTTTCTAGTGCTCGTCATGGTGGTCCAAATCAATATTAGCTGTGCTTTGTAACAGAGCTTTCTGCATCAGCCATGGTGTGATAATAAAACCCAGTTTGATTGCAAAAGAATGGTCCATCATGGTGGTCCAAATCAGTGCGAATTTTGTGCATAGAACCATCTGGTCAACATGACTTTTGGGCAACACCTATTAAAATTTGGGTGGGGACTATCTAGAAGGCCCTGATCTGGATGATGCTCCACTACAAACGCTAAAGCTCATATACATGCCTCTGGACACAAGTAATTTTCCAAATAGGAGAAGATTAACCCTCCTAATTTCTTTATCTAACCTCAGGAGGCAAGGGATTTTCCTTCTGCAACATGGGTTGGACATGGATAGTGGGCCCACACCAGGGTCTAACAATATCTAGCATTATGTGCTTATCAGCTAGATGATCCAAAGACACAATTGTGACAATCCTTTCATCAGTGTTATTGGATAGTCTGAAGTGATGCATGCATACACACATGCAAAACAAATACGTAAACTACAAAAGATGGATGTTCTTAAAAAGAAAACTAATCATTCATTTTTCGTAAGTGTTCCTCTCAGTCACCCACCCTAATCTGATTTCTATGAAAGCTTAAAAAAGAAAAAGGATTAAAGGATGTTGAAGACAGACACAAGCCTAGTAGAGTTGGACCCAAGTGTCTGAACCCAAAGCTTCTAACCTCTCAAACAATTACCTTGCTTAATTACCATCCATCCACAGGATCTACAAATGGATTATAATAACCATTAGATTTTTCCTGTTTGATCTCCAGACCATCAATCCGTAAATCATCTGCCAAACCCGAAGATTGATCGTCAATTCCCGGGAAGATCAAACCAGAACTTTGTGTGTCTTCTTTGTCAAACTCCACCCACTCCGTGCTTATTTTGGTCTCAAGTTTGCAAGGAAATGGTGAGACGGCCAAGACGCCAATTGGTTCCTCCATGACTTCTTCACCTATATTTGCTTCTCTAATTGTATCTGTGACTTGCTTTGACGGCCTTTCTACATCTAAAATTGAGGGAGGAGGATCAGTTGATATAGGCCAACTTCCAACTGTTTGCGAACAGCTCATGGATTCTTCCATGGATGAAACACAATCCATTGTGATGATTCGAATGGATGGGTACTCCAAGCTAATAGAACCAATAATCCTCTTACAGTTTTCCAAGAATGCGGAGAGTTTGTAGCTCTGAGAAGAAGCTCTTCTATAGATTTCAAGCGCCATCGCTCTCTGTGGCTCCTTATGATCAAAGAAACAATCAACTAGAGCTGTAATTCCTTCACTGAGGCTCCTATAAACTTGGAAACTCTCTCTTAAGATGTTGATTAGAGAGACCCGAGTTATGAAATCAACCCAGGTAATGTCAATTGGCAAGCAGTCCATGACCCTATCCAGGAATGCCTGGCATTTGGGCAATCTAAAAAAGATGGCTCCCTTAGATTTCTCTTCATAAAATTGAAATTCAGAGCCATGGGACAGGACAGGCTCTAGCTTCCCTTCCTGGTTAATGACCCACCTGATTCGCTCTTCGAGAAAGGCTGCGTAGTTATGCAGAAAGGCGATTGAGTCGCCGGAATTCCTTGGAAACAAATGCAAATTCAAAGGGAAATCTCCATACAAGTAAGTCTTGAGGAGCTCTTGTTTAAAATCTCCAGCGCCTCCTCGCAGGAGACGGTGGACTAGTAGAAGGGTCTTGAGGGCGACTATCCGGTCTTGTGTCTTGTGGAGCCTGTGTGAGATTCTCCTGGTGAGGAAGGAGACCGCCCTTGGAGATTCTGACACAAGGGAGAGGATCTCACGGACGAATTGCTCGTCTACTGGTGCATTGTTGTGGGCAGTGGCTCGCACAACTGCAATATCTATAGCGCAGAAGAGGTCGCCGCGGCAGACCATGGCCTTGCCAATGGATGCATGGTCCTTGACTGAGCCAAGAGCTAACCTCAGCTTGGTCCTTACATCCATGGCAATTTTCAAGTGTTGGTTGCAACTCAATAGGGAATGGACGTGGTAAGTGCTGCTTGTATTTTTATACAAACAGCTTTTGTGGGTGTATCTCAAACAGTTGCAGTAGGTTGAATAGATGTAGGGAATTTTGAATTTTCAAATGAAGATTGTTTAGTTTTCTCCTACGCGCCAACTGCATTAGGTTATGAATGCGGTCCTGCTAACGGGCATATCTAGATTCTAGATGTGTTTCTAACGGTAGGGGTTAGGGAGGATGGAAAGTTTTAGTTTTTCATTGGGGATTCAAACTCACACACTCCACTTAGTGTTGCAAATGGAATGGTTCCGGGTCGGAACCATACTAGACCCGGACCCGGACCCGGACCCGTTTTTAAATAACGGTTCCGAGGAACCTATTTTGTTGATTCCAAATTCAATTCCGATAGAAAAACTTTGATCTGGTTTTGGAACCAGATTCACTTAGAGGACCGAGTCTAGTTCCAAAACCGATTCTAACTTCTCTTTATTTTTATTTTTTTTCATTTTTTCTTAAAATAAGTACATCATTCAACTTATAACATACATCAAGTCTACTACCTCCAGTTAGGGATGTAAATGGATCCCCGATTTTTCGATTATTCGGAGGTTCCGATCCATTAAAAACCGGGTCTGGGTCCTTATTTAGGCCCTGATAAGTAAATGGGTCTGTGTCCAGTTTCACCTTGGTTAGGACCCGAGACCTGACATATTACCTCAATTTTAAAAAATCTGTCATAAAAATAATAGATTTTTTTTAATATCATTCTCTACCTAGATCCAGACCCGGATCCAAACCCGTCCCACATATGGTTATGATTCCAGTTCCGGAGCCAAGAAACCGGTTCTGAAAAGGTTCCGGGTCCGGATCTGATTCCAACTTCTCCTTAACGGTTTCGAGTCCACCATGGGCTCGGACCATAATCGACCCGTTTATAACCCTACCTCCGGTATTATACATATAGGGTCCACGGGCTGAAACCTATATGGAACCAGAACATCAAAATTTTACATAAGAGAGTAAATGAACCTATATGGGCCATTTACTTGTCTTTGACCAGCTGAACCGCAGCTAAGGATGGAAGGATTTAATCATGGATAAATAAGTGTCAAATAAAAACTCAGCAACATCAAATTATCTTTAACAGTTGATTTAACATGCTTAAAATTAATTTATTGGTCTTTTAAATATGATTCTTTGGGATTCAATCTGGATGATAAGTAAATGTAAAATAAGTGATAAGTTGGACCGGTGCCGGATCTTGGGAAGGTAGATAGTGTGGTACATTGATCAAAGGTGGGGCCAAAGTAGGTCCCACAGAGGTGGGTGCACATCGAAGAAAACTTTCCATTAAGAACAATGTCTCTACTGATTTTAAAAATAGAACTTTGGAACTCAACCATCTGAGAGAGAAAAAAATGATTAGAAATTGCTATTGTCCAATATAAGGCTATGAAATGGATGGTTTAAATCAAAGGACTATATAAAACATCGGGATTTTAAATTAGAGAGTAAATATACTCAATGTAGCATCAGAAAAAAGGCATTGTTTCTATGGGATAGAGAGAAAAATGACTTTATTTTATTTTTTTGGGGTGGGGGTGGTTTGTTTGGAGTTGTGTAGAACACAAACGTGCTTAGGCAGGATTTGGGCTTCATAATTGAGTGCCAGCAAATCGGTTTATGTGTAAATTTAGGTTCATGTATTTGGTTACCTTAAAATTTTAATTTGGGCAGCGGCCAAGGTGGTGGACCCTTGAGAGACTGTACGCGCAAGGGAGATGACTGCTTATACATGTAGAGGAGAGGAGACCCATGAATTAAACTTTGAGAGACCCATGAATTAACCACTGGGCAAGTGGGTGAGAACGGGTTTCCCAGCCACTGGGATCACCCTTTATTGTGGTTTGGTTAACCTTAATTATAGTGATGGGTTGCTCTTTGCAACATAACCAATTACATGTAAACAATTTTCGAGGTAATTAGATTTACAAGTAAAGCAAGTGCAACCGGGTTTTGAAAACCAAATGCGATGTTTCCATTCATTATATAATTTAATTATCCTTTCCCATCTCTTAAAGGTTCAATATTTCCACTTTTATGGGGCCTCAGAATCTAGTCACCTATTTTCTGCCAATGACAGTATCCTTTTTTGTTAGGCGCATAGAAAAGAGAACTTGCATATCGAACATCTCCTCAAAATCTACGAAGAAGCATCAAGCCAAACAATTAATCGTGAGAAGACTTGTCTTTTTTTCAGCAAGAACACCAGCCAAGCTGAACAAGAGAGTATTAAAGCGAGTAGATTTGGTAAAGCAGCACGAAAAATATCTTGGGTTACCTTTCTTGATTGGGCAATCCAAAAAACAAACATTTTCAGAAATTAAAAAGAGGGTGTGGAAGAAGCTCCAAGGATGAATGAAAACTTACACTCACAGGCGGAAAAAAGAAGTTTTGATCAAAGCTGTTGCACATGCTATTCCCACTTATACCATGAGTTGCTTTAAACTACCCTCCAGTCACTGTAAAGAACTAGAGAGTATGAGGACTAGATTTTGGTGCGGCCAGAGAGACAAGGAAAGGAAAGGAAAGTACATTGGGTAAATTGGGAGAAAATGTGTGAATCCATACAAGTCAGGGGTATGGGGTTTAGAAATTTAGAGGCATTTTTAGCCCTAATAGCAAAACAAGGGTGGTGGCTTATGTAGAACACTGAATCTCTATTTCACAGGATTTATAAGGCTCGCTACTTCCCCAATATTCCTTTTCTCAAAGCTCATATGGATAGAAACCCCTCTTATGCATGGAGTGCTATTTTTGAGGCGAAGAAGCTTTTGAAAGAAGGTTGTAGATGGAGGGCGGGGAATGGTTTGGATATCAAGATCTGGGTTGATAAATGGCTGCCCATCCCGTTTACTTAGCCAGGTACGACACCATGGGCATCCCTTGCAAAAGACACAACTCTAAGTAGTGAGCTTATCGACCAAGATACCAAGTGGTGGGATATGGCTAAAATTCATACTACGCTCTATCAACATGAAGCCCATGTTATTTTGAAGATACCCTTGAACTCTTAAATGCCTAATGGCAAGATGATTTGGCGGAAAAGAAGTTGGGTGAATTTGATGTGAAAAGTGCCTACCTATCAGCCACTAAAATGCAAAAGAATCAGGATATGGGGGAAAGTTCTAACCCAAGGGCTCGGAGGAAGTCTTGGACGCATCTTTGGAATTTGATAATCCCAAATAAAATAAAAAATTTCGCTTGGAGGGCATGTAAAGATATCCTACCGACTAAGCACAATTTAGTCAAAAGAAAAATTTTGAAATCTGACTTGTGAGGTTTCTGCAGGTGTGAAGTTGAAGATAATCTCTATGCTTTGCATTTTTTTTCCCAGGTGCGACAAGTTTGGCATGTTTATCTCTCCGAAGTCAACTTTGACCAACTCATTCATTCCAACTTTCATATGTTTGTAAGAGATTTGGATGAAATTAAGATCTCCTCCGGTAGATATATATGGGCCAATTTCTCACAACCACCCAGGGCATTTGGTTTAGAAGAAACCCGAATCTTCATAATGGCAAGCCCATGAAACCAAGCTTGGCTGTAGAGAGCGCTCTAATGCTGGCACAAGATTACGGGTGATGTGCTCAAAATAATTAACTGCAATCGCATAAATTTCTATTGATTAGATAGTGGCAAGTACGGGTCGATCCACAGGGATTTGTAGAAACAAGATCCAAAAACCCTCAATCAATTTTCACACTAGGGATTTTAAAAACACAATTAATCAGTAAAATAATAACTAAAATATTATCAAAGAAATGTAAGCACAAACTTATTAGAGAAAGAGATATTAGGGTATCGGATTCCACCAAAACATATTTACTCATTCCAAAATTACTTCATATCCTTATCCCAATAAAGCTCAACCCAATGAGCAAGCAATTTCATTGGATTAAAAGATTTAGCTTCGAAAAGTCCTTTTTCTTAAAAATCCAATTATCTAACATGTACCTAAGACTCCCTTCACTTCAATATGTTGAAACTCTAATAACTATTTATCAAGATCAAGCACAAACATTTAAAGGCTTTTAACCTAAACATGATATGTAAGTAAAAGATATTTCAAGTAGCCTTTAAAAACAAGAAGTTGAATAATATTCATGAAGGAGAACCTATTAAATCATTAACCATAACGAGGGAAACACATAAAAAAATAATAAAGAACAATCTCACTGGTTTTGGTATCATCATCTACCATAATCCACGGATTAGCGAAGCATTGTGGAACAAGCAAGAACAAATAATTAAATCTCCATTATTGAAAGCCTTCAAAGTTGTCTAATACACCACTCAATCTCCGCCTTCTTTCAAATAAAAATTAAAGCAATGACTAAAGAACAAGATAGCAAGAGAGAGCCTCCCTTTAAAATAAAAAAAATTACAAAAAGAAAAAGAAGAAAAAAAATTCCCCAAATTCGTCATCCCTCAATTTGACAGCTTGTTTTGACCCCCCAAAACGTTAGAATTAGGGGATCCTCGTGAGACATGATTTTTTTCTCCTTTGAATCCTCTTTTCATAATCCGAGTCTTGAGTCAAAAGTTATGACCAAAACAGTAAGCATGTGCACGCTAGGCTAGAATTTCGAAAATCCGCTTTCCTTCAAAATTTGATTACTTGCGAGATTCCTTTCTTTTCTTGTAAGGTTGGTTGCTAAAAATTAGTAACCACACCAACTTCGGTCTTCAAAATAAAAACCAAGTTCACTCAAGCTTGATCTCAGGACCTCTAAACTTGAAATTCCACCTCCTCTCTAATAGGACTACCTGATCTTTTTGCATTGCTTTTATATCTAATGGCTTTTAGGTTAAAACCTCTCCGAATTAAGCTTAAATATACTCAGCTCCTTCTAATTTATACATAATAAGAAAACTAATATAATTAGGACATTTAAGACAAAATAAATAACTAATAAATTCAAATAAAAGGGTAATTATTAATATTATGTTATGCATATCAACAAGTCAGTAAAAAATTATAATCTTAGGTTACACAGAGAAAAGATTTTAAAGTGGAAGCATCCTCCCAATGGTGTACTAAAAATTAATGTCGACAGTGCTCTATTTTCTTATATAATAAAATATGGTGTTGGAGCTGTCTTACGTGATGAGGCAGGTACCGTGATTCTGTCTATGAGTAAGATAGAGAACGAAATGGGTGAAGCATAGGATATTGAATATTTAGCTACATTGCGTGGGTTGCAGATGATATGTCACATGGGGGTAGGAGCTATTATTCTTAAAAGTGATTCATTGAAGGTAGTGGAAGCATTAAACTCTTATACTCCAAACTTATCAAGATAGGGCAATGTGATTGATGAGATCACATAACCTAATTTGGAAACATTTCACTAGTTTTGAAGTGGCTCATGCGGGCAGGGAGGGTAATGAAGTGGTTCATAAATTTGCTAGACACGCCAAATTTGTGGAGGACATGAGGGTATGGTGGGATCAAGTACCATATTTTATTAGACAACATGTTCTTGTCGATTCTTTGATGCAATCTGTTTTCAGTTTGCAATGAAGGTATTTTTCTGTAAAAAGAAAGAGAATATAGTATGTTGGAAAAGCAATCACTTGCTAATAGTTAATCCGGATCCATTGATGCCTGAAATTTGGTGATTCATGTACCCCATGCACTCTTGCATCATCAAGAGCCCTCTTGCACTTGGACATCTATTAATTGAGGACTCAAGTGTTCCAAAATGTGCGGGCTTTCTTCCCGCTTATACGGGCTTCTTTCCTACTTGTGTGGGCCTTCTTTCCGTTTGTGTGAGCTGTCTTTCCGTGTGTGTACGGGCTCTCTCTTGGATCTCAGCCCCCTTGATTGGGTTAAAAAAAAGGTAGTCACTTTAACTGAACCGATAATTGCCACTAATATGGACAAATGCGAAAAAACATGATAGTTAATTAATGACATTTTCTTCTTGCGTACAACCATATAGGAAAATATCATACCCTATTGGGTGCATTTTATTGCTGCTTATCAAATATATTTCTGAATTTGTCTTATATTAGTACCATTCAACCAGAAGACATAGGGGTAAAGCAGTATCCTTATTAGAGTTGCAAATGGTGAGGTCACGGACGAAACTAGCTTGTATCCGAATTTAACATTATTTTAGAGCCAAAGGTTTCTGAATGAGTGGGCGGGAGATACCCTGAATTATAAAAAAAAATAATAATAATAATAGTAGAATGATACAAAGCTAGAAGGGATTCCAAATTCCAGTTCACCCCAACTTCAGTTAAAGAATTGCGGCTTAAGACCTATCTTGTATATGTTTAAGTAATGGTTTTGGGCGTAAGTCCTTTCATCAAAACATGTATAGAATTGGAAGTCTGTCAGATTTCTGAATTCAGATATGATTTTTTTACCAGAAACCAAAATTAGGTTTTAAATTAATTTTTTTTTTTCAGATTAAAGACCCCAAATAATCATATACTTATATGCAACCATATAATTTATAATATGATTAACTATGGATAAACAAGGTGGGGGCAAGAACATGAAGGGCTCCAATCATTTGAAAGCCCTTATATGCATACATGTGTAAGGTCTTGATTCCCAATGAAATTAATGAAATCTGAGTAATGATAGTAAATGATGGTATTAGAGAGTTGAACTCTTGTCACATACAGCCCATCTATTCTTTTATAGGACCCATTTTCTATATATATTTCACTAATGGATGTCAAAGATCAATAGATTATTATTATTATTTTTTTTTTCAAATTCTCATCTATTAATTGGATCTAATGGGTATAATGTGGGTCAACTATCTTTTAAAAGGGTAAAAAGGGCCTACAATGATTACGCTGTTTAGGTGGGACAACCTTAAGATTTGATTTAATACTCAACCAATGGGTATTAAGATAATTTAGGGGTCATTTTCTCATTTGAGTGACTTGTTGAAACGTGATATATAAACTTCTTTTTAATCAACTATGTTAAAAAATAATAATTAATATTTAATTTTTTAATATTATTTTTAATTTAATATTTTATTTGCAAGAGACTTAATCCATGCACCGATGTCCCATGCATTTGGATATACAGGTGGAGTTATGTCTTAATTTCAAAGAAATAATAAAAGTCCAAGGTAATAACTGATTTTCAAACAAAACATTTAATCTCCTCGTATTATTATTAATTTTCTTTTAATTTCAAAAAGACAAGTACTATAGAGGCTGATTTAAAAAAAAAATTCGTGTTCAACTTGAATGTCTGATTACATGGTTGAACTCGACTTGCATTGGGATGGCAGGTCTAGCTAGCTATAATCTTTTTCCGTACAGGGGTTCTTCTTTTATTACTTCTTAAATATTTTTAAATATATCATGCTAGCATTATTTTGATATATGATAATTTTTTTTATCTTTTATTTACTTTATTCAATATTGAATTTGGATGCTTTCATGTTTCTCTCTTAAGCTTTATATTTATTTATTGAGATTTTTTTTATAACCCCTATATTTTCTTATGACATCGGAAAGGCCCCTCTTTTTTGTGTTTTTACTATACTCAAGATTTTTACCAAAAAGGCCCCCATATTTTCTTATAACATAAAAAGTCATTAACCAAAATAGTTTGCTCTTTTGAATGAGAACAATTACCTAAACTCTAATGAATGGTTGAAACAGAATATCCTTCCATGTCCATTGAGCTTGACCATAGCATGGAAGATTATTCAAGTGCCACGACAACATACTTATTCATAATAATTTATGTTTTTTATATATATATATATATATATATATTTCATTTGTATCATTTGAGCATTTGGATATTTTTAGGGCTGAGTCGGGATAGGGTCGGGTTTGGGCCTATGGTTTAAAATTCGAGATGGAAATTTAAAGGCACGCAACCAGATTTTATGTTTTGGCCCACTTGTTTGTTATGTATTGATTGGGCATTATGTCTCACGGACAATATTACAAGTTTCATTTTTTTTTTGGTAATTTAACATTGCTTGGAGGGATGATTTCTAAGCACTGTATATAGGTGTTGTTTGTGAGGTGGAGACCTAATAAAATTCAGGGCGTTCCTTCCTTTAGTGGCGATTTTGATGTATACTCTTGAAGGAGCATGTGCGCATCAGAGCATGAGAGAGTTTTTCCTACCTAGAGTTTCAAAATCTTTTTTATTTTTTCAAAAACTTGAACCCCTATCAATAGTATTACACCTAATCTTTATTTATTTCATTTTTTATTTTTGGTGCAGAAAAATGACCATGCTGAGCACAGTCTATGGTGCTAGTTTATATATATGATTTTAGAGCGATTTGATTTAGAATCAAGGTTTAATTTGGCAATTAATTATTCAATTGAAGTCCCAATTTTGACATAATTTCCTATTCTCAAATAAGAAGAGTCCTGCACAATACAAGTGTCATATATGATCTGGATTCCTTATTTGGTAGCAACTGTTCTTACTTCCATTTTAAGAACCAAAGCTTCATTAATAATTAATTTCATTTTATATTTTTGTTTTCATTTCAAGTTTTTTGTCCGTTTTCTATTCTACATATTTTTCTTTCATTCCTTAAAACTTTCAATGACTTTTAAAACCAATGATATAAAATTGCTATTTGCTAAATAAGTAATAAAAAGTTTTTAAAAAATTATATTAGATTAAGTTAGATGTAATTTTTAAATCAAAATAATTAATGACATACCTTTTTTCTTATGCCATTCTTGATAAAGATATTATCACTGCAATTGGGAAAAATAAATTCATAAATAATTTTATAATTCATATTAAAAATGGACTCATCATAGCTATCGAGAATGTTGACAAGTATGAGGTGAGAACTCAAAGTAGTATCAGTATAAATAAAAAGGAAAACTAAATATATAATAAATAAAAATATAATCAAATAATCTTTTATATCAAGAGTCCTTCCAACACGTGTCCTTGTATATCAATGAGCCAAATTTAGGCTACATTTGTGTGCTTATTCAATGTTTAATTTACTTGTTTTGGAAATGGAGAGGCCCAGGTCCTCTTTTTTTAAGAATTAATACACTTTTACTTACGTCTAAATCATATGATTATCTAAATTGATTAAAAAACACAAGAGAATTATAAGCACGTAATTTGGTATTTGTTAGAATAAGCACACAATTTAACAAATATATAAACAAGTACAAGTAAAAGTAAAACCTTTAAAATGAGACTTTTCATAATTTATGTAGGTTCTAATGTGGACTTAGGCATCACTAGCTAGCATCGATCAGCTCAATTTACCGTGGTAATACGATGAAAAAAACTTTCTGAAAAAATGGAATAAAATGCGGGTGAGGGTAGGAAACTAATGATTTTAAAACAAATGTGAATTATGGATTGAAATGGAAGAACACATCTTATTTATATGTTTAAAAAAGTCATAAATAATTGAAAAATGTCACTCATCTAATCACACAAAAAGAATGACAACAAGTGTCATAACAAAAGATGATAGTTTAAAGTTAAAATGTCATAGATGATTGACAAATGCCACTCATCTAAACTATCACACAAAAAGTAACTAGATAACAAAGTTTTAATATGTCACTTTAAAGTTAAGTTATCGGAGGGTCAAGAAATTAGGCACATTAACTTAGGTTGGAAGGTTAAATATCATATATATTTATTAATTTAACTCTAATCCAATCAATTGATTAATTAATAACTTTGAATAACTAAATAGGGTTCAAGTTAGATCATCATTTAGGTCAAGATTTCTATTACTACCCATATATTTCAAAACTTTCTCCAATTAAAAGATTATAGTTGTGTTCTCAATGAAATTATACAAATTATACAAAGTTCTTATTAATTATCGCAACTTTAGAGAGTCTATAAATCCACTCACTTTAGTTTCGCTGGAATGTGACCTACACCTCACACAAACTTAATTTGTTCCAATCGAACAAATTTTATTTTAAGTTTCTTAAGTTTTTAGGGATATGATAATAGTTGTTTATTGGGTCCAGATTAAATCGACTTGGACCGATCCATTATAATTTGCCAACCTTTAATCTTCATTTTTATTTAATGCATCTATTACTACAGGGTTTGCCACACATAAACGATATCCCAAGTTGCATAACCATGGCCTTCAAATTAGTAGAGTTTTATAGTTTATTTATAAATCGGAGTGATTTTGATCATTTCTTTGTAAAACACTATTGTATTTTATATTAACATTGTTGATTCTGACCGAACCACCGATTTCAGTCTTGATCTCTAAATTGTGAATTTATATTATTATTCTATTTTTTTTCCAATTGTTTTGTTATTTGAGGATAATTTAAGTAATTTTTATTTATTAAATATGGTTAATATAATGGTTTCATTTTTTTTCATATCCCGTTGATCAAAATGGATCTAAAGGAAAAACTCCACTTTCTTGACAAATAAAGCTTATGTCCATATCACTCAACAATTTAAAATTAGGATCAGTGTACTCTCTATATTTGATTATATAACTATATTATTTTGGCCAAAATAATCTTGAAAATTATGAAGCTTTACATTATATTTTTCAGTTTATACATGGGGTCTACTTTTAGACTCATACCCAATAATCCAATTATATCACTCCGCATTCAATTAGACTAATCTATAAAATCGATCATTCTTAAAACATTTGATATAAATTAAAAGAAATGCCGATATACTTGACATGCAATGAATAATATTTAATATTACATATAAATGTATTTAATTCTTGCTTCTCATAAAATCTTATAGTCTTATTACTTTTTATTGTTCTGATTTTTTAACATTGGCATTAATAAGATTCTAATTATAACTAATTTATATAAGAGGGCTCTCCTATACTGCAACTTATGTTATCCGAAGTTGACACAGTGTTGATCTTACAAATCAAAGTCGACTATCTCTGTTTTTGGCCTGATGGAATTGGAAAATCCAGCTCTGATTGGATTTATCTTAATTTTGGAGACGATGATTTGAAGAAGTTGACGATGAAGAGAGTTTTGCAGATGATTTCAGCTTAGGATAACATAAGCTGCAGTTTAGGAGAGCCCCTCTCTTTATGTAAACCCCCCCCCAAAAGAGAAACTAAAACTATGACAATTTTTCCTATGCATTCACATGTCCGTGCTTTAAGCAGAGGTGGTCAAGCTAGTAATTATTTAAGCCGATGCAAGGAGAAATTAAATAAAATCTAACTACATGTAGAATGAAGAAAGTGAGGCGAAGTTATTTGTTTTATTCGGTATATTAATTATCCGAGATCAACTTGTATAGAACCTAATGATATTACGTTATTGCAGGGACACAAGATGAGGAAGAGACTTAAACCATGAGATCACTTAACCAAATGCGCAATTATAGTTATCCATATACTTTTCAGACCTAATAATTTTGTAGGTATACAGAGTGAGTACTTTGCAAGGTACAAGTTTTTTGTAGATCAGACTTCTCTAACATGCAAAACCCATTTCGAAAATGGGTTTTGGTTTTCAAAATTTGTTGGTTTTTGAGGTGTTTTCTTGGGGCCTTTTGTAGATCTTTGGTTCAGCTCTTTAGAGGGACCTTTGGGGAGAAACTTGAATTGCACATTGGGCTAAGGCAAGTGATTAACTTAGGTTTCTTGTGCATGTAAGATATTTGGTGCATTTTGCTTGCAAAGTGCATTATCTATGCTTAGTAAGTTTTCAATTTATGTTATTTGTCAATTAAGCATAGTTTTGGCTTCCATGTTTACATGCATGTTATTTTATCTACTCTCCAAAGTTCCTGCTTACTATTTTGAATTGAAACTCCATTACTTGTCTTGAACTTGAGTTTTGTTTTGGGGTGATATGGAGATGTGGTGGTGAATGGAGAAGTTGTAATGGAAATGGTTAGAAATTGTCTTCTTTTGGAGAGCACGTAGGCTCTGGAAGTACATGGATTTTGCAAGCAATGAAGAGAAGTGAAATAAGAAGGAAAAATGAAAGAAACTAGTATGAAATGCACATTTCCGCAGGGAGGCGGTCAGCTGGCGGCTAGCCGCCAGGTGACCGACCTCAATTCGGTCACAATTCCAGAAGATCACATTTGCAGGAGGGTCGCCGATCAATCGCCGGCTGACCGCCAGGTGACTGACAGGTCATCAACCTCAAGTCGGTCACAATTTCAGAATGTGGAAAACTTCTGTCTGAGCACAGGCGATCAGCCGGCGGGTAGCCGTCCTAGCCAACCGCGGCTAGCTACCAGGTAACCGAGACCTAACCGAATTTTTGGAAATAAGGGATTTTGGGGAATTTTAAATAAATAAAAACCTAGAATATGTTAACGGCTTTAACTTGATATAGTGCACCTGAAATCTGTAATGTCATTTAGCTTCGGGGGCATCAACTCACTTCCAAATTTCCAACATTCGGGTTTTCAAGTACACAAAGGTCAAGTGAGGGGTCTTAGCATATGCTTGAAAAGTTCATTTTGAAATCTTATGGTTTGAATCAGAGGTTTTAGATTTGTACCTATTTCAACTGACAAATACCAGCTCTGTTTTGAAATATTTCAAGAACCAAAGGGGATGTTGTTTTAAAAAAAACTCTTGATTTGAGAAATAGCGAGGGGGTCACTTCTTATGCTTTGATATGCTTATAGCCCATACTATTCTACGTTGTTCTGTCTTGCCTCGTTTTTTATAAGTGACTTCCCTTATTTACGATCTGTCTTGTAAACGCATTTTTGTTTTGCGCATTCATGAAATTAAGTATATATCACTGAGCTTGGATTGCCCTATATATGTTTCCGATTCCGCAACCGTACCATATATATTATTATATATGTGAAATTTCAAAAACTCCCCTATCTCAAAAGGGGAGTTTCTGCCCCTATCTATTAGCCAGTGATTTAAGAGAATCTATAAAATATTCACAGTTTTTGGAGAATATTTAGGAGAGAGAATTGATAAGTGTACCATTGATGACACGTGTCACACTTTCATTGGCTAAAAAAGAGATTTTTTTTTGTGAAAAACGCCTAGGGAGTTTTGTAGTGTTACTCATTATATATATATATATATATAGGGTCAAGGCTCTCCTAAGGTCAAGATTATGATAAGGTAAGTTCAAGTATGTGGTGAGGCCCATCTGGGGACCCACATGGGGATAGGGATGGGGGAGATTTCAAATACTCCCTGAAACCCTCATCTCTGCAAAAAAATCAGTTCCGACCGTGATTTCTATCATCTCCATCTAGGCCACAAAAGTTTAATAGTCAACATTCCATTCGGATTAGTACACAGTCGATCCACGGTCAAATAAATTTGGATCTGGATAAAAGTTGGTGGACATGTGAACTTCAGGGGGGTTGTGTGTTTGGTCCATTTGGATGGACCAAGGATGGGCCTCACAGGCATGAGCTTCTGAATTTTATCCTAAACTTGAGCATAGGAGAGTTCATAAGCTTAGGCTTAGGATAAGGTAAGCTCAAGTATGTGGTGGGACCCACCTTGGGATGAGGATGGGGGAGATTTCAAGGACTCACTGGGACCCTCCTCTCTGCAAAAAAATCAGCTACAACCGTGATTTTTATCATCTCCATCTAGACCCCAAAAGTTTAATGGTCAACATTACATTCGGATTGGTACACAGTCGATTTAACGGTCCAATAAATTCGAATCTGGCTAAAAGTTGGTGGACATGTGCACTTCAGGGGGGTTGTGTGTTTGGTCCATTTGGATGGACAAGGGTGGGCCCCACAAGCATGAGCTTACAGAATTTTATCCTAAGCTTGAGCTTAGGAAAGCCTATATATATTGTTTTAGGTATATTTTCTTCTTATTAATTAATATCTTAAAAAAATTGTCCAAATTGAATATATTCTTAGTTTTAGAGTCCGGGCCTGTTTTGCTAGTTTAAGATTGAATTTGTAGAAGCGCTGAATACGACAGCGGTGTACGTTTCTATTTGAAAGTGATTACAATGACAATATTAATGTTTAAAATTGAATTTGCACAAAGGCAGAAGTACAAACTGCATTCAAATACCATGCAACTCATTTTGCACATAGCGGGGCCCATTTATGGAGGTATAAATCGTTCTTATGTCTTAAGGCCCATTGTATTGATTATATATAAAATATTATTCAAATCATTGAGATGACCTCCGTTGGGTTGTTTACTGCATCTTGAACACATGATCAACTTGCTCTGCATCTTTACCCAAAAAAAAAAAAAAAAAAAAAAAAAACGAAAAATTCCTCCACATTCTCTTCTTTTAAAATTGGGTTCAATAAGTGCACAGGATACAATGAAAACGGATTGGCTTCAACGAAGTTGACTCCAATTTCATTCTTTTTCTTCTTTTTTTTATGCCAAACTTGGCAAGGCAAAACCTACCAACTCAAAGATCGTTCCCAAAATTGAATTATTGGAACCCTAAGGGGTAGCTCAGTTGCATACAATCACGGTTTGCATTCGAAAGTTGTAAATTCAAAACTACACTACTACACTGGAGTTGCAGGAGAATTTACCGAGCTCCCCTTTCGTTCTAGATGGTCTAGTCCAGCGCATGGGAAAATTAAAAAAAAAAAAAAGTTGTAACTGTTGTGAGCGAGTATACAATCATAGCATCCACCTTGCGTTCGTTCCCCAATAAAATTGACGTTTTGTACTTAGATAAAGTCTATATCACGAGAGTGTGAAATGGCTTATCAAAGGTGCATGCACCCAATTGGGGCCCGACGTAGCTGAACTGCCATCGACTTTGTGGTTCTCCAATAAAATTGGGATCCGGATCCCCTGTTTCGTCCAAACAGGGGAGCCCCATTTGGACGAATCAGAGGGTGATATGCACGGGGCAGAGAAGGCGGAGGAAAGAGAACTTGCTTTTCTCTTTCCTCCGCCCCCACAGGTGGCTACCCCTGATTTGTCTAAACAAGGCTCCCCTGTTTGGGCGAAACAGGAGATCGGTTTCCATAAAATTAACGTTTTGTACTTAGATAAAATCTATATCACGAAAGTGTGAAATGGCTTATCAAAGGTGCACCCAAGTGGCCCGAGCCGACATAGCTGGACTGCATTTACCGTTGCACGTAGGATAACATTACGCCTGAAAAGGCTTTCATGAAAACCAAAATGATTATCCCTTTACAGTTACAGGCCTAGGAGAACGATTGTGGAAGATGTATTAGGTCTTGGAAAGAGAATCCGGAAGATGGGTTGGGTCTTGCAAAATGAATGTGGAAGATGGATCGGTCCAGATCTGTCTTGTGGGTAGGAATGTAAGTGGATCTCCGATTATTTAATTATCTGGAGGACCCGACCCGTTAAAAACGGTTTGATTCCTTATTTAGGCCACGAAAAGTACATAAGTCCGGGTTCTTTTCTAACTCATGACCTAAATGGATCCGGATCCGATTCCACGTTGGTTCCGACCCATGGCCTCATGACCCAACATATTACCTCAATTGTCAACAATACCTCCTTAAAATTAGTTTTTTTTTTTTTTTTTCCTCAAAACTACCCAGGCTAGGACCTGGACCTAACTCATATATGAACCAGTCTCGCTTTCGATTCCATCTTCTGGTTAACAGTTTCAGTTCCAAGCCCACTGCACCGCAGGGATCAAACTGGAAGAAGAAATAAATGATGAAGCATGGAAACTAAGCTTATATTAGAGAACGTGAGGAAAGTTATCTGCGATGTGGCAAAATTTTCTATAGCATCAGAAAATTTTACATGCAAGACCTTATGATATAATAATAGACCTCAATGAACCATGTCAGAGTGTCAGCCAAGCAAAACTCTGAGGACATCATTTTATATGCAGTACAAATAAATCGTGTATGCGATATGCAGTACATCATTTTTTTTGTGGAGGGGATTGATTTAACGTCTCTCCCTGTGTGTTTCACACTCATGTTTGGACCACACACGGGATTCTTATTATATATAGTCATGAAAAAGTCTAAATGGACATAACATTGGGATCGGTCCAAAGACTGGTCCCAATATTCTGTCCAAGTAGCAGGACTCTATGGTCCCTGGCACACTCATGTTTGGACCAAACAAGGGATTCTTACGATATATAGTCATTCATGTTGAGAGTTGGTTGCACTCATTTTCTGTTAATAATTATAGGTGTCACTTCCATCTAGTGATCTCTTAATCCAACTGCAACCGATTACAACAGATTACCAATCATTTAAAGGAAATGGATCCCCTCATTGGTCCAAAAAGGGTTTGTGGGGGTGCCACATGGGGAAAAATGTCACGTTCCATCTAAAAATAATTTCTATCTCCTTTAAAAAAAAAAAAAAAAAAAAAAAACACTCCTTTCCCCATGTAGCACCCCATGATTGGACTAAAAACAGGGGATCCGGATCCTCATTTAAAATAGGGGTTTAGAAGTCATAGTACTCCCGAAAGTCGGGTCATCCCATTTCATGATTGAAATTAAGCTAACATCACTAGATTCGTTTCACATTGATCAATATTCTTTTAAATATTTTTTTGCCCTACATCCTATGATATCATGAGAACATTGTATGTCACTGAAACTGATAAATCAAATGACATCATGGAATTGTCCTATGATGCCATGATTTTTATGTGGCATTTTTGGGGAATTTTTTTTTCGAATGATAAAACCTGAGAATTAATTGATAGTCAAATGTGCACTTACATTTCATAAAATGTTATTTTTATTATAAAATATGAATCTTGGATGGATGCACACTTAAGATGAATTAGGATTAGAATTAGGATTCATCAATTACGAGGGTAATGTGCCGGTAAATAAGCTCTTTCTTTTGTATTCGAATACATATTAAGATAATAGAAAAGCTGTATCTTCTTTCACTAATTTCATTTCTCTTAATCTCTCTTTTTCTAACACGTTATACTATGCTGAAAAAAAAAATCACTCTTACCAGGCAACAAAATAAACCCACGCCGGACCATCTTACCTCTGTCTTTTCTTGAGTGCCTCAAGAAGCGTGCAAAGAGATTTTACTATTGTTCACTGTTGCAACAAGTCTCTCTACCTGAAGAGGCTGCAACAAGAAGTACCTTTTAACCTTTCTCTTGTTTACTATCCTTGACTGTTGCAAGGAGGCAACAATTGGCCTCTCGTTTGGCATGTGTTGCAAGCAACAGTCCAATTGGATAAAAAAGAGGGGTAAATTAGCGATAGATCCCTGATTCTTGGGCTATAAAGTCTCTAATCCAGTGTATAATTGTTTAATGCCTAAGGTCCCTTGCGCATGAGATTAATTCGGGCGGTGGTCCCTTGCGACATGTCATCATTTTTTTATGACTGATTTCCCCTTATAACTGTTTGTATAGTTGTTATGCAATCTAATCCTGGTTTATAGCTCGAGCTCTCATCTTTGCCTGATCCCTCTTTTTTGTCTTTTTTGTGTTCTTCCTTGTAATTTGTTTGCTTTCAACTGTCGGTGTACATGTACAACTCAGATAAAATTACATGTAACCCATTCCAGTCCATAAGTAGAGTTAAATAAAACCATAACAAAGTCAGATAAATTCACACCATACACAGATAATTTCATACTAGATTTATATAAACCAAGCCAAATATATTCATCAAACCTAATGTAGTCAGATAATTTTACATCAAATGCATAAATAATTCCTATAGATGGTATATAACTTTTTTTTTGAACTGGTTATGATTTTAAACACAGATAAATTCATATAAACCCACATCAAAGTTAAAAAAAGTACAGATCAAATTAATATAAATGCACAGCAAGCTTAGATAAATCACTTTCAAATTCAGATAAATTGAAGTCACGCTCAGATTAATTGACAGCAAACAGAGATTAATTAACATAATAGACAGATAAATTCATATAATACATAGATAACTTTGATTTAAAGTCAGATAACTTCATGCCAAAATTAGATAACATATACAAAAACTCAAATAAATTAACAGCAAACTCATAAAAACAACAAATTTATCTGAGTTTTCTGAAACTTTATCTTAACATGTGGGGAAACTCAGACAAATTTATCTAAGTATTGAACAACTTTTCTGAGTTTTGAAGAAATTTATCTGAGTCTAGACCACCACAAATTTATCTGAGCAGATAAATTAATAGCAAACTCAGAAAAACAGCAAATTTATCTGAGTTTTCTGAAACTTTATCTTAACCTATGGCAAAAATCAAACAAACTTATCTGAGTTTTGAACAACTTTTCTAAGTTGCAAACTAATTTATCTGAGTCTGGACTAACACAAATTTATCCAAGCAGATAAATTAATAGCAAACTCAGAAAAACATCATATTTATCTGAATTTTCTGAAAACTATCTTAACTTTCGGCAAAACTCAGACCAAATTTATCTGAGTTTTGAACAACCTTTCTGAGTTGAGAGCAAATTTATCTGAGTCTGGACCAATAGAAATTTATCAGAGCCGATAAAATATCAGCAAACTCAGAAAAACAGTAAATTTATCTGTGTATTCTGAAAACGTATCTTAACCTCAGGCAAAACTCAGATAAATTTATCTGAGTTTTGAACAACTTTTCTGAGTTGCGAATAAATTTATTTGAGTTTGAAAGAAATAAACTGATTTAAAGTGCTTTTTATTTGATAGATTTGAAAGTCAGATAAAATGATTTAAAACTGAGAAAAACCCCGCTGGTTCTTGATTGTCCTTGCTCTTGCTTTGGTTGCACTTTCGCTTGATTTAAAGCGGAGCCTTTTTTGCTGATGTGTACAGGGGCATTTTGGTCTTTTTAGTGCGTCATTTTCATGAGGGGACTGCTGCTGTTACGAAAATATATCATGGACCTTAGCCTTTAAAATCAAATGACGAGGGACCTACGGCTAAAAGCCCCAAAAAAGAGAGACTTGCGCGCACGATTTGCAAGCGGATTCAATAGATCAAAATTTTCAACGGTCAGAAATTTTTTTTCTAAAGTACGATCACGGTAAGTGATTTCCAAACCTTATTTCAAATCTAAATTAGTTACTGTAATTATAGTGCTTAAGGGACCCAGTAAATTGTGAGTTTGGAAATAAGAAAGACTTGAAATTTTCTTTAGTTAAATTAGTAAATATGAATGATTATATATTAAGTGTGAATTTTGAAATTAACTAGCTTCCACAACGGTCCCCACGGATTAACCATACCAAATACTAAAAGAAAAAAAAAAAAAACAAAATACTGAAAGTACCACAAATTTCCGCAACTTAGATTTAACATGTAGGTCCTACAAATTGGTATGCAATAACATTTAATACATCCATGTTCACCGATCACTAAAATCATAGCCAAAGAGCCTTTATTCTTTTTTTGTGAGTTTAAAAATACGTGGGGCCCTTTGAAGGTAAGAGAAGTTATTATTGTATGTTATGTTTTAAGGAAGGGATAAAGTATCTTATTTCAATAATATCTTAGATTTGCATTGAGATATTTTAGGAGATGAGATTAGATTAGAAGGGTAATTCCGGAATGTAGGATAGTAAAAAGTCTGAAGATGCGCCACGTATCATCCTCTCTCCGTGCCGCCACGTGTCGTTGTCCCGCAGAATTACCTGCTGCTTTAATATATATATATATATATAATATAATTAGTTTTAATTGTTTTATGTGATGTGTAAATTTAAATTTTCAAATGAATTTATTCAGTATACATATATGTACAATGCATAAGGGATCCACTGACCACAACTATTACACAGGAATCTTGTAGCAGAGGCCAACTAAGAATAACTTGGACCAAAATTTTTACTTGGATAAATTTTTTGGCCAGCATATCATAGGATTTGGCCAAGATTCTGGCCAAAAAATTTGTCCAATAGCACTACTCAAATTGGACTGATGTAGACTGTTCATGACGAGTTACATCTCCTCCACAAATACATCTAGGATGTTTTTAAATACACCCACCCTATTTCATATTTGCACCTACTCTAGCGATGGCTTTGACTTGATTTACGTGATTATTGGCTTGGGGGGGGGGGGGGTGGCTTGGGGGGGGGGGGGGGGGGGGGGTATGGCCCATGAAATGGGTGGTCAAAATCATGACCTACCTTCTCCAAGGATGGTCAAGGGGGATGAAAAGTGACCAGCGGGCGAATGATCCTCCATTCAGTATTATAATATTGTTCCGGTGAAAAGTGTCTACTGCTGTTGATATGGTATGGATTATATGATAAGACAAGGATAGGCATAGTATAGAGTGGGTGTATATAGTAACACCCATATACCTAATGTGACGATCACGTCAGTATTTTGCCATAGTACTTAATTGAACGATGGGATCCATACCTTTTGACTTAAACCTATGGAGGGGAAGATATTCAAGATGAGCAGTCCAAATTATCTCTATGTGGTCCCAAACCGGAGTTCCAGGCAACTGCCACATTTTTCCCGTGTGTTTGGGACTGGCAACTGCTACATTGTTCCTGTGTAATATTTGCGAAAGAGGACTGAATAGACTCAGTAACACTTTTCCCATTATCCATCATGGGGCCCACATAAAAATAATCCACTCTTCAAGACATTCAATTACGCTGATATCCATAAGCGTCTCACATATGATTGAGCACATATTAAAACACTATGTCATTAAAGGGCCCACCTAATCAATCATAGTCATCGAGATTTCTCCAAAACCACCTTGAATCCCGATCTCATCTCATCACCTTTATAAAATCAGTTGTGCCCCAATTAAGCACCATGATGTAAACGTGATCGACACCACATCTGCGGCGATTCCATGTCACCACCCACCATGCAACGGTGGGACTCACTCATCTTGAATTGTGGCTTGAAGATCTATTTACGAATAAAGGGGATGGGATTCATTTTGAATTATCCGGATTATTACTATGTGGGCCCCAAACTGGAGTTCCGCGTGAGTCATTCTTACAGTTCCAAATGCAATAGGTGCAACATAGGATCTCCAGTTGTCAGGAAAGAAGAAGATATTTTTTTCTCAGAGAGTCCACTGTCCACCTGACTAACAAAAATGAGGGATCCACCTTATGGCCTTGTTTGTTTGTCAAATGATAGAATAGAAGAGGTGTAAAAAAAGTTGTAACAATTGAAATTTTTACCTCAAAGTGTGTTTGGATGGAGCAGGGGAGAAGTGAAATAAAGCTAGGGGTGTTCATGGATCGGGTTAGCTCGAGACCGAGACCTGCCCAGCCCAGGCTTGGGCCTTAATGTTCAAGACTTGGGCCGGGCTCGAGCTATTTATTTTATCCCATTTAGTAGATGCGCCGGACTTGGACCCAGTGGCAGAGAGCCCAGCCTGGCCCGGCCTGGCTGAAAAAATAATTATAGTAAGATGGGAATTGAACCCATGATATCTTGTCAGAAACTTTACAAAACAAACTACCTGAGCTCCTAAGTTTTAATAGTCAAACTAGCGTTTTTTTATTTTATAATGTAAATCTGGTCGGGCTCAAACTTAAACATTTTCAGGTGGGCTGGGCTCGGGCCAGCTAGTTCCAGCTCGAGTCGGGATTGGATTTAGAGTTTTTAAGTCGGGCATAGGGCCTGGATATTCCTTGGCCTGGCCCATGAACACCCATAAATAAAGGGATCCGGTAATGTGGCACCCCAATTTACTCTATTCAACCCACCAAAATTTTAATTCAGCCAATTTAAATAACTTGCTTATTTTAGCTCCACCTTTTTTTTTTTTCTCATTAAAATTATTTATTTTATTCCAACAAATCAAACATAAGTAAAGTAATACAATACTAATTTTACCACAACCTACTCCACTTTAATTTTACTAGATTTACTCTGTCCACCTCGGTGATAATGAGGCCCTAAATATCTCTACCTAGTACCTATGGTACATGTATATAGATGGGAAATATTCAAAGTTCTGGCCGTGCCTACTAGCAGTGGGGCCTACTGTTTGTCCGTTCCATTAATGGGTTGGCCCTTGGCATAAATGCATCACTTACCTCACCTTTCTCTCTCTCCTGTTTTTTTCGCGCTTAAATACCTCACCTTTCACTCTCTGTTTTTTCGCGCTTAAAAGACCGCACCATTATCCTTTGCCTTTGGTTTTTGCTTTCTTCATGGCTTTAAGTGGCATTGTAGAGTCTCTGGAGAATAAGAGTATTTTGGTCACTGGTTGTACTGGCTTTCTAGCAAAGGGTAGCTTCTTTTTTTTTTGGTTACCCACTTCCATTTGAGTTCGTCTTCTCCTCTTACTATATATTGACCATTTCTCTGCTTCTTTTGATGTAGTGTTTGTGGAGAAAGTACTAAGGATTCAGCCTCATTTGAAGAGACTTTTTGTGCTGCTAAGAGCTGTGCCTCTGCAATGCAGCGCTTCCATGATGAAGTACGGTATTGTGTTTGGATCGGTGTGTGGGACACCTAGAGCACCGATCTATATAAATTCATCAGTGGACTCATCCTTCGAATTCAAACCGAGCAAAAATCGCGTTTTACTCTAGAAACAGCTTTTGCGCTCGTCAAATTAATTACATGTGAAACATATGATTTAATACTTTATATTCTTACGGAACTGGAACGTTTACGATTTAATCCCTCTTAAACTTGGAAACCACGAGATATACTAACAGTAAATTACACTTAAAAAAGGTGATTTTCAGTGGCGGGAAAAAACGCTTTTAGTGGCTGTATTTTTCCTTCCCCTAAAAGTGGTGGAAAACAATTTCCACCGATAGAAGTGGCTTTTACACTATGTTTGAAAAGGAGGTAAAATAAGGGGAAGGAAAAAAAAAGAGGGGAAAATGAAGGAAAAGTTAAAATAGAAGGTGTTTGAGAAGGGAGGAGGGAAAGTGAGGGAAGGAAATTTGGGTGTAATTTTTTAAAAAATTTACCCCCAAATTTTCCCTTAAAAAATAGGGGGAAAGAGGAGGAAAGAGGGAGGCAAAAGGGGAATTTTCCCTTCCCATCAAACTAAACAAATAAGAGGAGGGAAAATTAAGTATCCCTCCCCCCCTTGAAATTTTCCCTCCCCTCCCCTCTTCCCTTCTCAAACACAAGGTTAGCAGCAGAAAAAAATTGCCTTCATTGCCAAAAACTAATTTTTTGTAGTGTTTGTTTGACTCTAATCAGTTTTTTATATTTCTCCAATATTCCATGATAATGAAACTCATGATATCATGGGTTCTCTATAGTCAAAATCCTATGATATTATCGATTTTTTTGTAGAAGTAAAGAAAAATCACAGATTTATAGCTCCCACTAATTGATTATCAACATGATTTTGTTTATCAAAAAGCAATATATGGTGAAAGATAAAACCTCATTATCTTGTTATTTTCAATCACCATATTAAAAAAAAGAGAGAAATCCCACAGTATCATGGGACCCATGAATTCTTAGGTTATTTGCAGAATTTACAACAAAAAAAAAAAAGATATACAAGTTTATACTTCCCGGATCCCACCGACTGATTACGAAATGTGGATATGTGGTGAAAGATCCAAAAAAAAAAAAAAAAAACAGATTTTCCTTGTTGTTTTCAGTTGTGTGATTATTTTCCAAAACTGATAAATTTCTATATAAATAAAAATCTACAAATTCATAACTCCTATTAAATGTAGATTTTGTTTTTCAAAACTCAATATACAGTGAAAGAAAAAATTGAAAAGAATGGGGAACAAAGTTTTAGAGATTTTCAGGAAAATCCCATGATATCAAGTGGGATTAAATTACACTGTCTTACTTATAAGAGGATTGAAAAAAAAAAAAAAAAAAAACACATTGGATGCACCCAAGATTGAAAAGATCATTTTATTTTTCCTCATCGGTCTTTCTGCCAAATTTTTTTTTTTCTTACCTCCTTTTTACGTAGGTCAATATTATTCCCTCACATTTACAACTCTCTTCTTCATTTTAACCTAATGTAATCTCTCTCTCTCTTACCTTCTCCAAAACCTCCCTTCCCCAAACCCAATCCACATTTTTTTTTTCACCTGCAGAGGGTCAATGATATGGACCCAAGAAAAAATAGGTGAAAAAAATATTTTCTTGGCGGGAAGACAGTTTAGTGTGAGGAAAAATAAAATGTCCTTTCTAGTCTTGGGTGAATCTAATGTGTTTTTTTTTTTTTTTATAAATCCTTTATTTTTAATCAATTGCCGTATTTAATGGTATAATCATTAAACGCACCAAAAGCTCACATGTACAACTTGAATGCAACAAAATGGAAAAAGGAGTCATATTCACGTGACACCGACATTTTCAGGTGCTGGGGAAAGAGGTATTCAGCATTTTGAAGGGCAATCAGGGGACGGATTTTGATTCATTCATCTTGGAGAAGGTGTACCCAATAGCAGGAGATATTTCTCTTGAGAACCTGGGAATAAAAGAACCTCATACAAGTGAAATGATGCAAAGAGAAATCAATGTCATCATCGACTCGGCTGCCACCACCAAATTCGATGAGAGGTAAACATTTTATAACTTGTTTTAAAGAAGGGAAAATTTCAAAAGAATCTACAAAATTTTGGCTCATTTTGGATATAAGAAAATTTAAAATTTTAAAATAAAAAAAATCCATAATTCTTTCGATCAAATCATCTCCATAAATTTTTTAAAAACATGATAAAAACACCATTCTCTAATGATCATAACCATTTAAGGAATCTGGTTTTTTTAGTCATTTCGAATCCCTTTTTAACCATCAATGCATAAATGGTAGTTAAAGTGGGCCCTACTAGGTCATTTGGGTTGGCTATTTTTATCATTTATCAAAAAAAAAAAAAAAAATCATGGAAAGGACTTGATTGAAATAACCGCGGAAAACTTTTAGACTATATTGAAACAGTCAAATCTTCATTTACTATTTTGAAAATGAGCCAAAAGTTTTATACCTTTTTGAGATCTTCCCTAAAAAGAAATTACTTTGATGTATTTCTTTGTTTTTGCATGCAGATATGATGTGGCTTTGAGTACTAATACCCTAGGAGCTAAAAATGTTCTAGAGTTTGCGAAGAAATGCGTGAAACTTGAAATGCTTCTTCATGTTTCAACGGGTATGGATATGAAGAATGTTCTTACTTTGGGTACTAATTTAAAGTATGACATATCACAAGGTGGTCATTCAAGTTTGCTATAATTCAACTTAGATGAAAGGTTTGCATTTGATTGTTATCTTATGCATATGTATTGAATTTGATTCATAGGCAAGAGTCAAATGCCAATGTCTATTTTGTAATTAACACAAACAGGAATTAGATTACTAGGTCAATATGCAAATCTCACTTCAATTACCAACCCTGCCCTTAGCCTATTTGAATACTTTGAGTATATCGGAATTCATAGTAAAATGAACTCTGCCAAAGAATTATTAAAGAGGTTAGAGGTGAAAGACATGAAATAAAGGGTAAAGGAAGGTGAAGATGTAGATAGGACCTCCACTTTCCCGTGTATTGAATGACTAGGATGATGGTTGGGTAATCCTTTTCCATCTTCTTTGATTCTATGTCCATAAAATATATAAAAAAATAAATATATAAATACAAAAATAATTAAAATATTAAAAAAATAAAAAATAGCATATAAATTATATACAATGAATTTATTCTCCTAAATCAATAATGCAATATGTTGTTTCTACATGTTCGATATTATCACTTTCTTAGGTGGTAGTTTGTTAGCATAAGACATGGTGCATGTTTGTTGTGGGGTTATGCTTGCGCCTACCCTGTCCGGTCAAATTGTTTGCCGCAAAACAAAGGCCAATATTTGAGATTTTGTCCAATTTTTTTTTTTTCAAAAAATGCTAAATCTTGGATTATTTTTTTTTGTAATTTCCTCATAAAAATTTATATTTGACCAATATGATAGTGGGCACATTTCCTATTTGAATTGCATTTGGATATGGCCATCTTTTCTATTATAATGAAATTCGGCTCGAGCCCATTATCTATTAGAGTGAAATTTGGCTAAGGTCCATGTAATTTCCTAGAGCCTTATATATGAGAGTGACATCTATTTAAATTGTTTGGATTTTTAATAGATGGGCAACAACCGTGGAGCCTAGCAATCTCATGTGGGCCCAAATACGACACAATTGGGGAAAAAGAAAAAAAATCTCAACGTAGACCTTCATTTTTTAGCAATTTTCAAAAAAGGACAAAAAAGGGTTAAAGTTTTCCAATAGTCCTTCAATTACAAAAATCTAGCCAAATAAGGGTTTACGGACTACTTTTCTCACACTCGGTTTTTTTTTTTTTTTCAAGAAATGAGTAATATACCTTTGTATTGGACCTTTTTCGCAATTTTTAAAGTGTAGTTGCTGAACCAAAAGGACTATATTGGAGATTTGGAGTCTATA
The DNA here is from genome assembly GCA_003546025.1 of Camphora micrantha. Lineage (NCBI taxonomy): Eukaryota > Viridiplantae > Streptophyta > Magnoliopsida > Laurales > Lauraceae > Camphora > Camphora micrantha. Next base: position 14,213,968 of record QPKB01000005.1, on the reverse strand, counting down.
TGTTGCATTCGGTCCAATGGAAAAGGCATGATAAATTGCAGCGTATTAACTTGAGAGATAGTTGAATGTCTGGATATTTCTTTGTTGACAATCTAACAATGGTGTTGTGGAGGATCTATAAGTATCTCTAATTTATAAAGAACTCGCATATAATATCCAAAATAAATGGGATTTAAACTTTGATTAAACAAACTTATGAACAAAAAAAACTAGTATGACGGATCTGTGGTTCGTACACTTTTTTTTATGAAGGTACCCCAATTGACGATATCGTGAATGGTTGATGATATTGTCACTTTGGTTGACTATTATCAGCCTACAATCTCATCTTCTTTGATGCATAACACTCATTTCCAATCAGCTTTTAAATCGATTTCATGTATCCATCTTTATCATCATTCTACGACTCCCTCTCTTTTGGAAAAACCAATTTCTTTAGCATCAATATTGCCTTCTTCCACCAAAGCACATCTCATCCCTCCATTATACAAATAATTCATCCCTCCATTATAAAAATAATTCATCCCCTCTTCCATCCCATATAACTCGGTACACAAACCTTGAAAGTCCGTCTACACGGGAAACAAAGCTTCATCCTACTACAACACTCTCCTCTATTATCTTTTTTTCCTTTTTTCGTTCCGGTCACAACAACTTGTTACCAGCATCGAATGCTCCCAAACAAACACACTTTCAAAATCCCATCTCTATTGTAGGATTTTCTACCATGAAAATACGAGCAGAGGAATCTAAGAAAAGTGTATTTTAAGAACTTTAGAAAAAAAAGGGTTGGGGGGGTTTTGGGGTTCTAGTAAAAGAAAATTGAGAATACACACATCAGTTGCTAATGAGTTCAGAACTCCTTTTTTTTTTTTATAAATCTTTAAAGTTTTAAACTTTAAAGTGTGGGGGATTTATCAAAAACATCTTCAAATATCCCTATACTTCAAAAAAGATCTTTAAATACATGCAATGCCCAAAAACATCTTATACCGTATACTTTGATTTTTCATAAACCAAATTGCTCTTCAACCCCTTTTTTGCTTCATTGAGACTTGTCCGTATTTGCGCATTGAAGTATTTTGAGAATTGTTATTTTTATTTTAATTCTTGAACTCTCTAGTTTATTCATGACCTCATAAGTAGTTACGATTTATTTTAAATTCATATTCTAAAACAATACATGTCGAGGAAAACACGTCCTCAACTTCGAAGGCAATCCTCTTCATGACTGTAGTAAAAGTAGGGTTACGGATAGGGAATGGGGTAGAGCACAAGTTTTTATGTGTTTTTTTTTTTTTTTTTTGTATGAATGAAAAAGGTTAGGTTTTTTTGAACAAAATCTCTATAAATTGTAATAAGAGAATGCTCGCAGTGACTACATTCATTGTTGGAGAAACTCATAATAGAATGGTTGAACTCATATATCTATAGAAATCATTACTTCAGATCTAGAATTGTTAGTTAATCTAAATGCACCTCCATGTATCATGTTTTTGTTAACTTTAACTATTGAACTGTTAATCTCTTAGCATCGCGACTTAATCAAGTTAATGTTCAATTAATACCCGAGCTTGCTAATGATGACGCGCGCGCACACACACACATATAGACACAAAATCTTGAGCTTGCGAGTGTTATGTCTCAAACTTGGAAGTTATATCTCATCATGTCTCGAATTCGCGAGAGATAAAGTGAAGAGCAATTTGGAATAGAAAAAAAATTGAAGTATACAATATAAGATGCTTTTGTGCATTACATGCATTTTTTTTTTTTTTTGGTAAAAATACATGTATTTGAGGATTTTTTTGGGAGGGACAAGGTTATTTAATGATGCTTTTGGTAAAAACCCCTAAAACTATCACTAATATGTAGGGGGCTAGCTCTCCTAAGTTTAAGCTTAGGATAAGCTAAGCTCAAGTGTGTGGTGGGGCCCACTTGGAGATCCTCATGGGGATGGGGATGGGGGGAATTTCAACGACTTCCTGGGATCCTCCTTTTTGCAAAAAATTAGCTCTAATCGTGATTTCTATCATCTCCATATGTGCTCAAAAGTTTAATGGTAAATAGTCCATTCGGATTAATACATAGTCAATCCAACGGTCTAGTAAATTCGGATCTGACGCGAAGGTTGGTAGTCATGTATAATTTAGGGGGGGTCATATATTTAATCCATTTGGATGGACCAAAGGTGAGCTCCACAAGCATGAGCTTACGAAATTGAACCTTGCTCAATATGTAAATCAAACTTTTTGATATCCTATTTTGCAAACTCTCAAGATTATAGTCTCTATGTTGAAAATTTCCGAAAGAGCAAGAAGCCCGGGAACGAATGCTCTTTCGTTGTTACTGAGATCAGACCACAGAAAGGCAAAGGAAAATGAAGAGGAAAGGAGAGGAAGAGGAAGAGGAAGAGGAAGAGGAAGAGGAAAAGAGGAAGAGAGGAAGAGGAAGAGGAGGCAGAGGACTGACTGCGCGATGCCCTTCCTCCGCATTGTGCATCAGGATGTCGTTCACTAATCTCATCTGACGTCAGTCCTGATCTCTCTACCTCTCTCTCTTGCCCATAGCCTTCCATTCAGGTACATCCCTCCTCTCTTGTTAGATTCGGCCGAAATGGCCCGAAATCTGGGCTGAAACTTTACAGGGGCTGGTTTCGTTTGGAGCCCTATCTGAACCTAAGTTTACATCTCGGAAACCAAACTTCTGCCCCTTCAGTCTTTATGGTATTAGAACGATGGCCTGAGATAGCAATCTTGAGATGAGCTGTTGGAATGGAAAAATATACTGAAAGTAGGAAAAAAACCATCTTTGGCTCACAATTAAAAAAAAGAGCCCTAAGGTCATTCAACGACCCTGACAATTCTTAGTGGGTTAGATGGCCTTGGGCCCTAAAGGCTTGCTGGCATGCTTGGTTCGATCAACGGACATGGGCTTCGCCAGTTGTACATGGCCATGTCATCACCCACTAAGGGCATAAGGCCCCTCACGAATCGGCTCGCACAATGAACCAACTCCAAGCTCAAGGTTTGCCTATGTCACTGATTGCACCACAACAATAGGGACTAAAGGGTATAATCCTGTCTCTAATAGGTAGTGTCCAACAAACACGCATGTTTGTAGACATGCACTGCAGTGTAAAAGATGCATTGGCTCCACACAGATTGCAAAGTTGCAGTGGTTCAGCACTACACAAATACAACCACGCTTGATTTCTAAAACAAACTATTCGATTTACCTAAGGTGTAACTTGTCCAACCACTTACAGAAAGTTTCATTCAGTTTTGCGATCCACATTACCACAATGCACACATGATTGATTCGGCATGCCATAGACAAGCATGTACCAAGGAGGTCCAATATCTCTGAGTGGATGACCTCACCTTACTTGGAGACACAGAAATTTGTGATTTGAGAAAGTTGGATGTAACAAAGGTGCCAACTTAGTATGTAAAAGTATGGCTTGGACCTACTTGTACATGGGCCAACGGACACAAATCTATATGCATTGCAAAACAAAGGCCTTTGGACCTAAGTATGTAACCATAGCGAGTTGGAGTCAATCTAGAACATCTACTTTCAACCTTCTTGCCTAGTTCTCATATCCAAAATGATTCACCTTCTGGTTTTGCTTCAGCTTATGTTGCAGTGGAAAAGGAAGGACTCATACAAGAGAAACCGTTGATCATGGGTGAAGCACAGAATAAAAACCTAAAGTTAGATATCGAAGCGGAGGTCAAGCTGGTACAAGAAAGATTGAATGAAATCAATGTTAAGGGAGTAAATCAAGCAGCCCAAAGGGCAGCCATGAAAGAGTTGGGTTTGGAAAGGTAACAGGCACTGAACCTTAATGGACATGATCGTACACAACTCTAATGGTTAGAGCTATTCAAATTTCGAGAATGTGTAATCTTTATGGCCTTATCAGTAAATTTTGCTTCAAACAAAGTGAAATGGGGCACTTATGGGCCATAGAGGTTTACGTGCATAGGATTTTTTAAAAATGCTAAGGGGGTGGTGAAGTTTCACCATTATTCAACTGATGTCTACCATTTGTTTTCTTGACTAATGATAGCATTAAGAAATAGTTGGAATGTCTTGACTCTAGATAGCGGAGGCAGGAATTTCTTTGAAGGGGGCCATTTACTATAAAATAATCATCAATGGAGATGCCCACCTTAGTATAAAAAGAGGTTTTCAACAACTTTGGGGAGGGCCATGGCCCCTCCCTCCCACCACTTGTTCCACTGCTGCCCTCTAGTTTCATGATTGATAATTATCTGAAATTAATCTACTATGATCCGTCAATCTATATATATGGGCTTCTGTTGGGCGGAGAACTTAGATTCACTTCCATCCGACCAATATCAACCAATTAGATTCTTATGAAAAGAAACTGTTAAAAAACACTGCCCCTGCTTGACATTGAAGATCAGTCCGATGGGGGTTAAACTGCACCCACTTACTGTTCACTAGTTTTGTACACATCCAATATACTACCCCTCCCTTTTTGGAACCATTGGTGCACATTCTGGATTAAGTGTTGGTAAACACCAAAGTTATAAATGCTTAATCCATGACCTTATAGAAGAGTTTGGATTGGGATCATACTCTTGAATCTTGATTGAGAGTTTTACACGTACATCGAACTCGTGTGGCTTATCTTCCCATCCTAGTCAAGAGATGTGGAGTTTTTGGCTGAGTAGTCTTCTACTACTAGCGTGACACCTCAAGATTGCTATTTGTAGGGAGATGGGGAACCATGTTTTGGATCATCTTGAGATCCTTAGCATTCCAGACCGTTTGCTGTGACTATGGTCATTGGAACACAGAAAGATGCTTGGAGTAGAGCCGGTATTGACCCCATCTGAAAATAGAAAAAATTACCTTAGTTATGCATATTGCATATTGTGTTCTCTTGCTGTGGTGTAAGGGTTCAATGACTTGGACATAAATGGGATGCAGAGGGGAATGAGGAAGTTTCACCCAAATCACTGATCACGTTTGAACATTCATCTCAACAATTGAAAATATAAATTAATGAGTTCTCCTCATATAAGCTATATGTGAACCACATTTGGGGGCCCACTTTGGCCTACCTATCATCTATCTCACTGCCTTCAACCCCAGACATCCTTGATTTGACACTCATTCAGCTATTAAATATTGTTGGAATAAGAAACCTTTTTTCTTATGTTTTCAGTGTTATAGTTTATAGCTTTAAAATCAGTATCTATTTAGGATTGTCACCCTGTTGACAACCATTAGCAGTGTTTACACTTCCCATCCATCCTACTCCAAATAATTGGCACAAGTTTGCCCTAGTAAGGGGTTCCACATAGAACTACATGCACTGCTGGAAAGGAGAAAGATACTGTATGTAAGGATAATTTTCTCCTACAGGAATGTCCGAATGGATTGGTGCTGTAATATGATCACCTGTAAACTAATCATAGTTGTGAGCATCATTTATCGTTTCCTTATGGTCAAACCAAACCCCTCATATCATCTACCCTTCTATCTTAAAGGATTCCAAAATCTTATTTGAATATAGTGATATTCACTATTGGATTAAAACAGAAATAAGGTTACATATTTATATATTTTGACCCTTACATCAACTATTACCAAGAGGTTGTTAGTGTTGGGAAGTCTCACATCCCACATTGCCTAAGTCCTGAGTTGGACATGGCGTCATATACTTGTTTGGGCCTTCCACCTAACAACTTAAGTTTTTGGGTTTGTATGTAGTTTCTTGCATGGTATTAGAGTCGTTATTGTGTACCCCACGTGGTTGGGCCGTCCATGAAATCTGTTGGGCCTGCATGTGAAGGGGAGTATTGGGAAGTCTCACATCCCACATCGCCTAAGTCCTGAGTTGGACATGGCTTCATATACTCAGCTTAAGCTTTTGAGTTGGTAAATGGTCTTTTACAATTAGTTTAACTTTATGCCATCCAAATCCAGAGAGTGTACTTGTGTCTTAATTTTTAAGTCAAAATTTTTTATGGATGTCCCACATTTCACTAATCAAACTGTAAAGAGAGAAATAAAATAAACAAAATAGAATGTCCTCTTTCGTTGATGTAACACATCCAAAATTTTCTTTGGTCAAGTTATTAGTACTCACTATTCAATTGGATCCCTCGGAACACTTAAAATCATTAGGACATTTGTATCAATTTTTATCAGATTACTACTACTATGATATTTTTGTACCTTCCATATAATAGGATCTTCACATCCTGCTGGAGGGTACATTTTATGTAGTTGTGGGCCTAAATTAACCATCTCCACTATTTGTGTGCAGAGCTAGAATCTTTGGATGGCCAAACACTTATGTTTTTACGAAGGCAATGGGAGAGATGCTTATTGGGAATTTCAGAGAAAGTTTGCCTCTTGTTATCGTGCGCCCAACCATTATAACTAGCACTTACAAAGATCCATTCCCTGGTTGGATAGAAGGCATCAGGTAATTAACTCTACATAAATTGGGTGATGGATTGACTTACAGTTATAAATGGGTCTCTTTGGACTGAAGACCAGAATGGACCAAATACAAAATACTAGGTTTAGTTCCAAACTTTATGTGTCAAATCAGGTCTATAGCCCACGATCCAACAAGCCCAAATAAAATGGGCCCCACTAGGTGGTATGTACTGTAAGTCGGTATGGACCAACCTCAGAAGACTATTACTCTATGTATATACATTTTTGTATACCTTTTGTGTTAACAATCAAATGATCCTCTTCACAAACGGAACGTGCAATCACGAAGGATGTTAGAGATAGTAGGAGAGAGATATTAGGTGATAAAAGAGAGATGTTAGAAGAGATAGTAGGAAAGTTGAATGTTTGAAGTTTCTTCTTTGTTATTCCTTTCTGACGTAATCTTGATTCACAAGCGAACCATCCAACAACAAAGTTAAACTGCAAATCTTGATTGATCGGAAAACTTCAACATCAACTCTATCGGATCAACAAAAAATAAGCAAAATAAGGTGCAAAAGTAGAAGACAGGTTAATCTTCCTCTATGCCTTGGGCTTCCTTTATGTCAATATGGTTAGGAACCCAGTTGTTTACAGAATGGAACGAAAGTTGGTCTCCTAGAAGGCAAAGCACCTATGTCTAGGAGGTCATCTTTTATTGATCAAGCCTGCTCTGTATAATCTTCCTGTGCATTTTGTGTCTCTGTTTAAGTGCTTTGCTACAGTGTTCAAAAAAATTTGCGAAATTGAAAGGGACTTACTTTAGGACAGAAGATAGGTAAATTATTATTATTATTTCCTTTTTCAGCTTGTTAAGTGGGCTAATGTTTGTAGACCCAAGAAGGAAAGGGGATTTTTGTTTGAGACCTTTGAAGGCAAAGAACCAGGCTTTGCTTGGGAAATAGTTCTGGAGAATGGGGTTTTGGAAACAGGTCCTATCTGCTAAGTATGCCATGCAATGGAATGATTGGGATATCAAATTTGCAAATGCGTTAATTCGGCTTTTGAAAAGGTTTCTCCTCTGTTAGGAAAGAATTTATGCAGAGTATCAAATTCATGGTTGGATCCGGATATTGAACCTCATTCTGGTTGGATTCTTGGATTGGCGGCAGTCTATTGGCTTCTCAATTAACTAACCTTTTTCGTTGTACTAGAAATCAACATATTCCAATTGGTGCTTATTTTTCCTGGGTTGGCAGGAACATGGTGTAGAGTGCTATCTTTAGAAGGATTTTGATCGATGGGGAGGACTTAGGACTTACAATTTACCGTGGCCTTCCCAGTAGTATATGACATACATACTTCCATTGGTGCGACATCACACCACACTTGTTCATGATGGCACAGCCCGGACGTCATGGTGTAGATCTACACCTCTGATGGTGAGATCGTACCTAAAGGGGAACTCATAATAACAATTCTGAAATCTTATTAAAAATATAGCTTACCTTACAATCAAGCATCCCTCCCTATTATAAATAGAGGAATGGTCTAAATAAAGAATCTACCATTATCAATGTTTCCTAAAATCATTCCCTAAAATCTCTCACTAAATTCTCTATGTAAATCAAATCACTAAAATCTCTCTGATCAGAGATTACATCAAATTACTAAAATTACTAAACTATTTAAAGAAAGCAAATAATCTTTAGTGGGGACCATTAGTGGGCCCTATTCTTCTTGGATCTCACTGCATCAACTCTCTCCCTTTTGGAAAAAACTCGATTCCGGCGCGTTGAATGGTGAATAACATAGGAGAGAATCCGACCACAAGTTCGGAAAATGTCCGCCTAGGTTGAAAATCAAACGCACAAATGTCTGCCTTTTCTTCGGATCTGCATGGCATGGCTTGGGAGTTTGACGCAATGTGTTCAGCCATCTAAAAGTCGATCGGAAGTGTTGCTTCTTCTGTTGTCTGCATTTAGCACAAACGTGCGCTCTTTCCATGAGAGACTGCAACTGTAAAATATGTCATATCTAAGTGCAATCTTCAGGCTTCCATTGTTGATCCCTGGAGATGAAGTCAATGTGAGGAACTTTAATAACTTGATCTTCTTGGGAAACCACCGGGACAATTGATTTGATTTCCGATGATGCGATTGAATTTTCTGGAAGTGGCATGACAATGAGATCTGCCGGATATTCAATCGTTTTGCTAACCTGGTTAGAGTCTTTAATATTTGCTTGACCTTGTACTTCCTCAACCCTTTGAGCTCCTGAGTGGCACTACCTTGATCAATGTACCCACAAAATCATCTTTGCCATGAACTTGCTCTTCAATGTCATCTTTGTTGTTCGAAGTCAGCTTTGTTGTTGCAATCATGACTACTTTTTCAAGTTTTTGCTCCATTTGTGGCGCTTCTGTTGAAGGTGCAGATGACTACAGAGATGTTGATGTCATTGGCATGAGTCTACTCCATCTTCCATTCCTGAAAAGGGTATATGTGTTTGCCTCTATATCATGATGCACTTTTCGATAAAATAGCCATGGACGACAAAAAAGGATATGAGCAATATTCATATCGATCACATTACACCAAATCTGATCTTCATAGCTGCCAAGCTTGAAAGATACCAAACATCTGTGAGTCACGGGAATGACATGACCGGTAGACCATGTGACTTAGTAGGGCTTAGGAAGTTCCTCAGTACGCAAATTAAGCTTGTAAACAAAATTAATTGCACTACCATTGTCAATAACCACATTAACAGCTTTGTCAACGACTGTCACCCGCGTGTGAACTACCATTGTCAATAACCACATTAACAGCTTTGTCAACGACTATCACCCGCGTGTGAAATTTCTTAGCATGTTTCTATTCTGCTTCCTCTTTTTCATTGGTATTGAGGAGGTGACGAATGACAAGAGTGGGATTATCTTTTCCTTCAAAAAGTCTCTCCACAATATAAGCTCTTCGTCGACATTGTTGCCTACGAGACCTTCAAAGCATGTGCTCAACACGGATGGTTTCTAAGTATGCCTCTTGACTCATTTTGCAATAATTCATATTTTCCAAGATATCCGGTCTCAAACCGTGGATATAACGAGCTAAATCATGTATCTCATTTTTCTCCAATTCGCATATCTCATGCAACTCTTGAAATTGGCGGATGTATTCATCAACCATCAAATTTTCTTGCTTCAAGTTGAGAAATTCTCCAAAGTAGAATTCATTTTCAAAATAACCAATTGCCATATTTGCGCTCATATTGAATTTTAAAGGGGCTCCCAAAAAGTTTCATATTGAATGGAATCTATGATATAAATATTGCTGCTTGTAGATGGACAATTGTTTAACTAATTGGGCTGGATTTATGACGCCCTAAAAAGGTCGGACTAGAAACGGGTCCACCTGACTCACGTTGTAAAATTATGTACTTTTTTTCCTATTTATGCAGGTTTGGGCTTGGGCGCAGGTTGGGCCCAAACTTAGGCCCATAATAGAAGACACATGCGAGAGAAGCCTCTCTCCACCCCCCCCCCCTCCCTTTTTTTTTGCTGTGAGTGGGCTAGGTCGGGTTCTGACTCAGAACAGGCCCAGATTGTAGGTTAGGCCGAAACTCAGGCCCAAATCAAGAACTGCCAGGCACATGGGACTGCTTCTTTTGGGTTTTATGCAGGAAGGATAAAAAAAGAGGGTTGAACCCTATTTTGCCCTAAAGAGAGAGGGAAAGAGCTTCAACGAAGAGGGCGATAGCAGGAGCATTAACGCTGGTGGATGGGCTGCAAGGCTATGGCACATGACTGTGTGTTGTTGTCTGTTGCTGCTGTGGAGTGTTGATGGGTGGAGACAAACTTCAAGTGCCTAGTAGAGAAAAAAGAGCTGCGATGGAAGGGCTGAAGTCTACGATCTACAGCGGCGGTACGAGGAGGGTGCCAGAGATGCGGAGATGTTGAGATGGAGTTGCTGCTATCGTCGAATGGTGCCAGGTACCACTCGAACTTCCCTCTCGTCCTCTGATTCCTCTTCTTTCTTCTTCGTCTTCTTTTTTTTTTTCACTTCTCTGCTGTGTGACATGCCCCCCCTCCCCCACTCTTATTTTTTTTTTCTGGTTTGTGAAAGGGAGGTTCAGTTGAGATGAATATAAGGGATGACAGGAGATGGATGCATTGAGGTCGGCTGTGATGAGGATGATGATGATCATGATGACTGAAGATGATGATCGGTGGGGATGATAATGGATGGATAGAAAATAGGGAGATGGGATACGGGTTTACCTCGGATCGACGATCTCAACCGGCAATCTGAGATTGATCGTTGGCTCTGATACCAATTGACCCGAGGCCACGGTGAAAATCTACACCTCGACGGTGAGATCGAGCCCTAAGATTCAAAACCCTAAGGGGAAAATACCTAAAGGGGAACGCTCACAATAAAAAAAATCTTTTAAAAATATACCATACCTTACAATCAAGCATTCCTCCCTATTATAAATAGAGGAATGGTCTAAATAAAGAATCTACCATTATCAGTGTTTCCTAAAATCACTCCCTAAAATATTTCACTAAAATCTCAAAGTAAATCAAATCACTAAAATCTCTCTGATCAGAGATTACGAGAAATTCTATTTGCACCCACCCACTTTGCTGAGCCAACCCACTTTTTAAAGTTTTTTTTAATTCCAAGAATACCCATCTGTGAATTTCCCTAATTACCCTTGCCTTCATCTTCCTTTTCTCTTAAAGCCATCTGCTTCTTCCTGAGTTGATTTTTTCTTCTTCTTCACTTAATCTTCCTCCTCTCTTCAGGATTTCATCTTCACTTCTTCTGCACTTATTTCCCTTTAACAATATTATACTTCTTCTACTTCTTCTCATCATCATAAAGGTCCCACTTTGGAAGAGCTCATGTCCCAATCCATCTCTCCATTTCCTTATATAAGCTATCACATCTCCAATCCTAAGCACCACATTGTGTTTTAGAGAAGCCATCTCTAATATGGATAAGCAAATGACAATATATGGAGAGAAGGTATCTTTTTTTTTTTTTTTTGACACATGCTTTCATTTTTTTTTTTCCGTTCGCGTCTTGCACGGATTTGCAGAGCCGCGCATCACATGTAATAATCGACAATATGAAGCCGTGCATAAGTGTATTGCATGGCTTCGGATTTCCTTGCATGAGTGTATTGCATGGCTTTGGATTTCCGTGCATGAGCGTATCGCACGGCTTCCAATTTCCGTGCATGAGTGTATTACACGGCTCTGTATTTCCATGCAATACAACATGGCTCATCTTATGTTGGCCGAACGTTGGGCATTTTAGCAGGTTCATCCATCACTGATTTTTTTTCCAGGATGTTGATTCTACAGGTGCCAGTGAGTGCTTATTGGATTTTACTAACGTCTTCACCACCGACACTATATTCAGAAGCCGAGATGCCCTTATCCAATGGACACGAGATGTAGGAAAAAGACATTGCTTAGTAATTATAATCAAAATGTCAGATGCTGGTGTAGATGGGAGGAAACCGAGAATTGTATTTTCTTGTTGGAGAAGCTGTACTTACAGGGGTTCTTCGAAGGTCTTTGAGAGGAAATGTCCGAATAAGGCGATGGGAACGAAGAAGTGCAATTGCCCTTTTGCTTTGAAAGGCCGAAAGTTGGCAACTGATAACGATTGGATGGTAATAGTGATTTGTGGGGTGCACAATCATCCGAATGCACAACATCTTGAGGGGCACTTGTATGCCGGGAGGCTTTCCGAAGAAGAATTAATTCTTTTGATTGATATGTCGAAGAGTTTAGTGAAGCCGAGGAACATTCTTCACACATTGAAGAAGAGGGATTTGAACAACACCACTACAATAAAGACTGTTTACAATGCTCGTCACAAGTACAGGGTGACAGAGATGGCCGGAAGATCATAGATGCAACAACTCATGATGAATTTAGAGGAGAACAGATACATTGAATGGCACGCTAGCAATGATGCAACAGACTGTGTTAGAAACTTATTTTGGGCACATCCCTCATCCGTTGAGTTATTACGAGCATTTCCCGAGGTGTTGATAATGGATTCTACATACAAGATAAACAAATATCGGCTGTCGTTGCTTGAGATTGTTGGTTAGTAGGCGTTCTCGGTTGCTTTTGTGTACCTTGAATCGGAGAAGGAGCAAAACTATACATGGGCTTTGGATAGGTTGAAGTCATTAATGGATGGATGTATGTTGCCACGTGTGATTGTCACAGACAAAGAGTTGGCACTAATGAATGCAATTAAAAATATTTTTCCGAATGCTACAAACTTGTTATGCAGGTGGCATATTTCAAGGAACATCTTGGCTAATTGTAAGACGTTTTTTGGAACCAAAGATAGATGGGAGGCATTTATTACTAGCTGGAACATGTTGATAATATCTCCCACCGAAGATGACTACATGCAACTTCTAAGTGCATGTAACAGGAATTTCTGCGGGTATCCACAAGCTCTTGATTATGTGAAGAAATCCTGGTTGAGTAAGCATAAGGAACAATTCGTGGCTGTATGGACAGACGTGCATATGCACTTTGGGATTGTCACTACGAACAGGGTTGAGAGTGCACATGCAAAGTTGAAAAGACATTTAGGGTCATCGAGCTGCAATTTTGATTCAGGTTGGATTACTATCCATGCCTTGCTTGATTTGCTCTTTACGGAGATAAACGCTTCTTTTGAAAAGAGTTTGAACATCGTGCAACATAAGTTTAGACCGGCTCTATTTCGCGAGTTGAGAGGATTTATATCAAAGAATGCTTTGGATATAGTGTTAAATGAGTCGATGAGAGATGATTATATCGGTACAGACTCTGCTGCATGTGGATGCGTCATTCGAAGGACTCATGGATTACCATGTGCACACGAGATCGCCGAGTATCGACTCTTAGGCTGCCCCATACCCCTGACATGTATACACCACCATTGGAGGAAGCTTGATTTGACACCCACTGTGGTCGAGGAACCCACTGAATTGACCACCAGTGCCGAGTTCGAGTTGATCGCAAAGAGATTTCAGGATAGTGATCAATTGGGTAAAACACAGATATTGAAAAAACTGGAAAAAGTGGCAAATCCTTCATCCACCTATCTTCTTGAATCGGATGTCAAGTTGAATAATCGAAGTCAATCTACATCGAAGAAGAAGACGTCAGATACTTATACTCGTCGAGATCCATCTTCTTTTGAGTACGCACTCCCCATTCAAGAATTTGCTACACCAAAGATAACAATACCGTGATGACAAAGAAGAAGGAGAAGTTAGGTGTCCGTCGGAGTCGATTGGGATTGTCTACATCTTATTATGACTCACTTCCTTAGACTCTTAGACCATTTATCCAGCATATTAAGGATGTTGCAGCTGATTGCAACTGTGGCTTTAGATGTGTAACCGGTCTTTTGGGAATGGGCGAGGATAATTGGGTTCAGGTCAGGATGGATTTGAGCAATGAATTACAAATATATCAAACATATTATGCCTTGGTATATGGTTGGTGAGCTATATTACGCATTGTCATACTTTAATAGCAATCCATCATTTGATCGTTGGATGTCAATGCCGGATATGGGTCATTTGATAGAATCATTTTATAATGTTGTATTGATACACGTATCTTTGCATCAGTGCCTTACTTTCCTACCTCTAAGGTCTAGTCTAATTCCATTGCCTTCCTGTAAAGTGTTCGCAATTTGGTTCGTCAATGGAAACCATTTTGTCCAAGTGTTCTTCGCATCCGGATCTCCCATGCCCCCCATTGCTACAAATTGGCACAAATACCATCAACCATGTGCAAAGAGATGGGAACTTCCTTATGCCATGATCATCGAGTAGTTTAAAGATATCATAGGGGACTCTGTTGCTACGCAGGAGACAATTCATCTAGATAGCGATTGACTTTGTTGATCTTTATTATGTATCCTGCTCAATGTAATGTTATTTTATATTTTTAGCGCAAAACTTTGGATCACCATTTCTACTTTGATCAACATGCATACTTATAAAAACAAATTGGTAAACAACTCCATCCACTATCTAATTAAAGTACATCCGAAAATCTAATGTCATGTATATAGTTCAATCCACATCAAAGTTCATCCACAAAAAATAATACATAGTTCAACCGTCAACCAACAAAATACATAACGCCCATAAAACCCGACTACGGTCTTTGTAGACGACGCCTGTGTATAGCCGGCAAGTTTTCTAAAATCTCGAGTGTAGTCTGTAATGCACGGTCCTGTTTGCGCAATCGTGGCGCGAAGATGGTTCACAACTCGGTGGACCTGTATCAGCCAACAAGCTATGAATTTAGCAAATGGGTTAGGCATGCATATACCATCACGGGGAAATCCTCAAATTAAATAATCTTACTGTTGTGGAGGTAGGGTCATCAGCGCCTCGTGGAGGTCATAATGTGAATGGCGATCTGGGTTCTGGACCCGTACATACGAGATCCTCTGAAACCACTAAAGATAATCAGGGGCGCAATCCCATGCATGCGTCGCACGACTACCGCGATGCTTTGGGGATAATCTATGGTTACCCCACGTAATCCAGAACTGGTCCAGGAATTGGTAGGAGACCTTATACCTAGTAGCAGTCGCTCCCCTAGATGCACGAACAGGGGCATACGGTGGAGGTGGGATTATTTGCATGTGTCCAAACTGACGAAGGACCCTCTGTGGATGATAGGGTTCTATGACATCCATCGATCTCAAGCATCCACAAAAAAATGTTATCTGGTGGAAGGGATGATGAGCCCTCACACTAGCATAGGGGTCCCAAGCTAGGGATGAAAAGGCACGGCACGACCCACTGAAGAAGGGCCCAGCCGTGCTTGGGCCAGGCCGGCACGACCCATGATAATTATGCGGGCCGTGCTGTGCCTCTCCCAAGGCCTTTGGGGTCAGCCCAGCACGGCCCAGGGCACGGCTCTGCTCGTGCCATGCTGGGCCGGGCCCTAGTCGGGCCTGGGCCGTGCAGCCCGTGGGCGGCCCACATATCCCCCTCCCCTTTTTATTTTTTTATTTTTTTAAGTTCTTTAAGTCTTAGAGACTTAGACTCTTCACTCTTGGTCTCAGACCAATTTCATTAAAATAAAGAAATTAAGAGAAATAACAAGTAGAATAGCACTAATGATGTTTTGAAAAAATACATCAAATAAATTGTATTTTTCAAAAAAATAGCCGTTGGGCCCTCTGTGGGCCGTGCCTGGACGTGCCTTGTGCCGTGCCGGGCTGCTCGCAGGCTTTGGGGCATTGGCAATTCGTGCCGTGCCTCGGGCTTGGCAGCCCTGGGCCCAGCACCGCCCAGTGGGACTGCCAAGCCCGGCCGGGCGGCCCGTTGACCAGGCACAGCCCAGGCACGGTTCTTTTCGTGCTGGGCCCGTGCTGGGCTTGGGCCGCCCGCTCACATTTTCACCCCTATCCTAAGCTACCTGTGGATAAAAGAGAGAACAATAAATTAATAATAATGACTTCAATATATGGGCTACCCAGTGCAAACCTCCATTCTGAACCCTCGAAGGACAACACCGAACCTATTCCTTGACCCAATCTCGAATTGGCAGTGGATCTCGGCGTGGCGCTGCCCATTCACTGGAAACCTATGGACACCAGAAACAATATCCCCATCTTCTACCCTCCAGTTGCCACCGATGTCACCTCCAGCATCCCACCCGGGGATGGGATTTGGCTACCACTACCGATCAATCTGCTGTCACAGAGCTTATGGACCCAGACTCAGCCATCTGTACTTCCGGTCCGGTCTCCGGTGGAAACCGCACATTCAGAAGTGAACTGCGCCCCCGCAGCTTCATCGCATGGAAGTCAACACGGGACCCCACCACAAAACATCAATCTAGACGAATGGATTAACCTACCAGAGGACCTGGATGAGGCGATTCTGCTGGGGACTGGTCTGTTGCAGGATATAGTAAACGGACCAAACTTGCACCACCCCTGCAGAAATTCAAGTCTTCAAAACTAGCTACTACGCTAGAAATCAAGCTAAAGGGGATGTCTTCTGAGGCTTGGCAGCTGTTACAGAGCTGGATGTTGCTGCAGGAAGGTAGCTCCCCATCACCTCTAAACTCTTGCTTAGTTTTGAATGACGACAATAATTTGGAATGTGAGGGGAGAG
Organism: Camphora micrantha; assembly: GCA_003546025.1. Lineage (NCBI taxonomy): Eukaryota > Viridiplantae > Streptophyta > Magnoliopsida > Laurales > Lauraceae > Camphora > Camphora micrantha. Next base: position 14,197,357 of record QPKB01000005.1, on the reverse strand, counting down.
AGACGTAACTCTCTTTATTCTAACCTTCAGTTCACCCTTAAAAAATACAAACCTAAAATGGTAGCCCTCTTGGAAACTAAGGTTGCCAGCACCACTAATAACCGCACTTTTAATCTCCTCTCCCAAACCCTCCCCATGCATATTTTTATCCCTGGCACGGGCCATGCTGGTGGTTTGTGGGTCTGTTGGGATCCCCAATCCATCAATGCCGAGCTTGTTCATGAGTCAGATCAACATGTCACCTTATCTGGCTCTTTCTCTGCCGACAACTCCTCTACAGGGTTGCTTACGGTTATCTATGCTTCTCCAAACTGGGTCCACCGTCGTCGTCTCTGGGATTCCCTCTTCCATTTCCACTTGGATCGAGACCTCGACCGCAACTCCACTCCTTGGATCTTGATGGGAGACTTCAACTGTATTACTGATCCTCAGGACAAAAGAGGTGGATCTCCGTTCAGCTACACCCCTGCGGTTCGTGATTTTCAATCTTTTATTAATAATACCAACCTCACTGACCTGGGTTTCATCGGCCAACCTTACACCTGGTGCAACATGCGAGATGGGCCTGCTCGTATTCTCGAAAGAATTGATCGGGGTCTTGCCTCCGGTGCCTGGGTTAACCAGTTTCAAAATTGGTTCATTCATCACCTTCCTCGGATTGGTTCTGATCATAATCCTCTTCTTCTTTCTAATACTCTCTGTCATTCTACCACTCACAGGATCTTCCGTTACAAGAACATGTGGCACACCCACCCCAACTTTGAACCTTGGGCGAGGGTGCAATGGCCATCTCTTCAGGGTAATCTCTTAGATAAGTTGCATGCTATGGCCTCGTCCCTTTCTACTTGGAATAAGCAGACATTCGGGAACCTGTTTCATGAGATATCACGCATTCGCAAGCGCATTCAAGGAATTCAATCTTCACCCTCATACCACCATTCCCAGTTTCTTCAACAACTGGAAAAGGACCTTCTCACCCAGCATGCATGGAAAGTGCAGCAAGAGGAGATTTTCTGGGCCCAAAGATCTAGAATGAACTGGCTTTCCCAAGGTAACAAGAATACCTGTTTCTTCCAGCTCGCTGCTAAAATCAGTCATCGGAGGAGTAGAATCCTGTCACTTCAAAATGATGAGGGGAGGCCCCTGACGGACCCTAATCAAATTTCTAACCGCTGTCTCTCATACTTCCGGGCAGTTTACCAAGCCCCTCCCCAGAGTCCATCTCCAGGGAGGAACGTTCTCACTTCTTCCTTAGACCCATGCATTACCTCGGCTGAGAATGACTCCCTCAATGCCATCCCTACGGAGCACGAAATTCGCCGAGCGCTCTTCTCCATTAACCCATCCAAAGCACCTGGGCCGGACGGTTTTAATGCCAAATTCTTCCAAGCCTTCTGGCACCTGGTCAAGGGGGACCTCTATTCTATGGTGATTGATTTCTTCGCCAGAGGCAACCTGGATTCCAGTATCAACGAAACGGTTATCATCCTTATCCCAAAAAAGGAAATCCCCAGAACCTTAAAAGATTTTCGGCCTATTAGCCTCTGTAATGTCACTTATAAGATTACTTCAAAATCCTGGTCCATCGGTTAAGGCCAATTCTCCGTAGTCTGATTTCTCCTAACCAGGGTGCATTCGTTCCGGGGAGAAGGGCGTTGGACCAGATTGTTGTGGCTAGGGAGATGGTCCATACCATGTCCAGAATGAAAGGCTCCCGTCCCATGGTTGCTGTCAAGCTTGACGATGAGAAGGCCTATGATACTATTGCTGGGATTTCTTACAGACTTGCCTCACTAGGCTTGGCTTCGACAGAAACTTCGTTTCAAAAATCATGCTTTGTATCTCCTCTGTCACCTTCAAGGTGCGGATTAATGGAAGCCATTCGGAAAGTTTTTGTCCAGAGCGTGGTTTGCGCCAGGGCGACCCTCTCTCTCCCTATCTATATATCCTCTGCGCCGAATCCTTCACCAGACATGCCAATAGGTTGGCAGCGGGTGGTCGTCTGCTTTTCCCAAAGATTGCCCAGAATGGGGACTGGGTTGGCCTTCTTCAATTCGCGGATGATATCCTCTTCTTCCTGCGCCCCAACTCCTGCTCCCTGCTGAACTTCACCCACCTGCTGAACCTTTTCGAAGAGGTGGCAGGGCAGCGTTTCAACAGATCCAAAAGCCAGATTATGTTCTCTCAGAACGCAACGCAGTCTATCATTCGACAAACCAAGGAGACTCTACACATTCAAAAGGGGGTCTCGTCGTTTGAATATTTGGGCACAAATCTTGAGCTCAAGCGTGATCAAAGGAGAACTTGGCAGAACACGATTCGCCGCATCCAATCTCGGATTGCGGGCTGGAAGGGAAGCACGTTATCTCGGGCCGGCCAGAGGATTTTGATCCAATCGGTTACAACTGCCATCCCCATTTACTGGTTGAGTCATCACACCATTCCCCGTAAGGTTCTCAACCAAATCAATGGCATGAACTCCAACTTCCTTTGGTCCGGGATCAGCAGTGCTAGAGGCTTCCACCCTATGTCTTGGGAGAAGGTTACTAGCCCCGTCTTTGATGGGGGGTTGGGGATTAGGGACCTTAACACCCAATCCAAAGCTCTTATGGCTAACCTTGTCTGGCGATTTCACACCGAGCCAGATGCGTTTTGGGCCAGAATCCTAGCCCAAAAATACCTCAGAAATCACTCCATCAGAGACTGCACTCCAAAAGCCAAGGACTCTACTCTCTAGAAAAACATGTTGCGCCACAAGCACCACATCCTTGATAACCTGTTCTGGTCGGTCGGGGATGGGACGCATATTGATGCACTCCGAGACAGATGGATCCCGGGACACAGCTATAGGCTTACTGACCCGGGGAGGCCCTCAACTCTGATCCATGTTCCTGTCAGTAGCCTCATCCGTCGAGATGACAACCTCCAACTCTGTTGGAATGCAGACGCCTTAAGCTTGTGGTTGGATGCGGAAACAGTGGCGACCATCCAGGCGATCCCTCTTGGGGGTAAAGACAAGGCATGCTGGAATTCTGAGATTGCAGGCACTTGTCCTACCAAAGCTCTCTATAGACACCTCACATCGAATCTCACGGGTCCTCAGTTGCCTTGGACAAAAATCTGGTCCCTAGACGTCCCTTCCAAACACAAGATATTCCTATGGAAATGCCTCCACAATCGTCTACCTCTTAGGGCTAGACTTCAGAAGTTCATCCCATCCATCAATCCAACTTGTGTTCTCTGCCACATCGAGCCCGAAACCATTGATCACGTCCTATGCTCTTGCTCGGCCACCCTCCCTATTTGGTCCTCCATGCAGCGATCCTTCCTTATTAACACACCCCAAACCCCTATAGCGAACTGGTTTTGGCACCAGCCTGTCGCGTGCCAAGTGTGGTTGGCTTGGCTGTGGTGGTACATATGGAAAGCCCGGAATAACATTTTCTTCCGTTGCCAACCTTGGTATCCACAATCAATTTTGAAGCTTAGCTCCCAAGCTATTCATAATTGGCAGGTTTCTACCCATTTGATAAAGACTCCCTCTCCTAGTGCGTTACCTGCGGAAAACTGGCAGCCACCTCACACCCCCTACTATAAATTCAACATTGATGGTTCATACAACTATCAAACTAAAACCTCCGGCAACAGAGGGATTTTAAGGGACCATTCCGGCACCATTATTCAGGCCTTCGCCGCCTTAACCATTGGGGAATCTGCCCTTGAGGTTGAAGTAAAGGCTATGCTTCGTGGCTCTAGGCTGTGTCTAACGCTTGGCATTCAGAATGTCATATTTGAGGGTGACTCCTACATCGTTTGGAACAGTATTGTGTCTGACTTGGGAATGCCATGGACACTAATGCCACTGTGGAAAAAGCTTCGGGATTCCTTGGATAAAATCCCAAGTTGGCACGTCCTCCTCACCCATTGTGATGCCAACAGAGTGGCTGATGCTTTGGCAAAACTGGAACCCCCCTTGGAAATGCTTTTTCATTCATCTCTGCCCATTCATATCCAGGACATCTACTTACAGGAGCTTTGTTTGCAGGAGGAAAGAACGATGCCGTTGGATCAACAAACACAGGGAAGTAGCACTCTGGAGCAGAGTTCATCCGTTTTGAGATCGACTAATGAAGATACCACTAAAGTTGAAGCTGTCAACGTTTTGAAAGACACGGTTATGTCGGAAATCTTGTTTTGCAATGAACCGGGGCCACTAAGGCCGTCTTTTGTACCAACTTCTAGCTATTAATAAATATCCTTTCAAGCAAAAAAAAAAAAAAAAAAAAAAAAAAATGACTTCAATATAATAGTAACTATTAGATAGGTAGGTCTATTCACCTCGCTCGGATGGATTCCGTCCAGCCTCATGTATCAACTGTATACTCTCCATCGTGTTGCCCGAACTGCTGGAAGGATACCATCGACATGCTAGTGGCTTGCCCGTAGTATATCCATTCTGTGCTCGTATACCCAGGCCTGTACATGCACAATATATGGATTAACAAATTTGATGATACCAAATTGTTACATATACATATACATATGGGAGATGCTCTAGTGAGAGACACTCTCACCAAGTTGGTGAGAGATGGGGGGGGGGGGGGGGGGGGCTCACATTTAAGTTGGGGGTCCTTGCATTTAAGTTGGTGAGAGTGGATATGGAAGTGAGGCCCCCCACCCATCTCTCATAAACTTGGTGAGAGTGTCTCTCATAGGAGCACCTCCATATCCATATACATATACATATACATATACATATACATATACATATACATATACATATACATATACATATACATACGCGTGAGATACCTACAGTAGCGTGAGATATCCGGCAATCTGTCGAACATCTATCCTCGTTGCCTGTCCCAACTGGCGATAAAGATACGCCAACGCAGCAGCTCCCCATGCATAATGTCGAATATGTCCACCGTCCATCAATAACTCTAAGTAGAAGATGGAGACTCTTGTTGCGGACTTTTCGACAAAGTGTGCAACCTAACAAATATAATAGGTAGCCTCTAGCAGCGCACTCTATCTGCCGTGCAGACGACTGAGGAGTCACATCACTGCACATCTGTTCGATCCATGACATTCTAACCACCCCATTGCGAGCCAAGGACAACTCTGCGCTGGCAGCCCCTCTATCCACCCCCAATCCACGCTCCAACAATGATATCTGATCAGTAAAAGACAGCTGAGTCGGTGCGTGGACGGGTGTACCAACAACTGGAATGCCAATAGTAGCACTGACGTCATCCAATGTGATTGTCATCTCACCAAATGGTAGGTGGAAAGTGTTATTCTCGGGCTACCATCTCTTTACATATGCCGACACCAAAGCCCGGTCGATATAGCGGTAAGATAAGTGCATCATCAGTGGTGCCAAGCCGAACTCCTTTATAATTGCATGAAGTCTAGGACCATGATTACCTTCACCTAGCTGCGGTAGATACCATGATCTCAACTTAGGCCAATGACATATACACTTAAGAGCATCACGATCCTGCACAATATAAGAAAACATATTAAAATTAGATTTTAACAATTCCAATAAAAAAAAAAGAACCATTAACACATTGTCAGAATGAATGTCATACCTCCCCTCCCCATATCGACATAACTATGTGCGTCCTAAAGCTGATAAGGACAGAGAGATCCTTTGGACCACCTAGAATAGGACCTGTGTGACGATCCTCGTCCACCCTCTCCTTTGGAATGAGCAGATGTGCATTGTCATCAGTAATATCATCATCTGTAGCCTCCTGAGCGGCTACATCCTCCTCTAACTCCTCTATCGGATTCGGACTTGGCTCCTATCGCGCCTTGCGTCTTCGCTCTGACTCCGTAGGCTTATGACGATCTGTGGTGGATGAGCTCGCCACACCACTCCGATCCCGCGAGGTCGATGGACTACTAATAGCGTCATTGCGCCCTGAGGTCGAAGAACTACCACGGCGAACTCGTCTTGGCGGCATGCTGAAATATACATCATTCATATTAGCAATAAATAAGTAAACATATTGCACGGATTTCATTAGCAGTGTATATCTAAAGCTGCACGGTTTTAATTACCCGTGCATTCCACATATGCACGGATGTGAATCTTCGTGCGAATGCAACGTGCATGGATTTGAAGCTCCATGCATATGCATAACGAATGGGTTTTAATATCCGTGCACATGCAATTAGCACGGATTGGAATCACCGTGCATATGCACAACGCACTGGTTTTAATCTCCATGCAAATTTTTTATGCACTTCATTGAATTGCCGTGCACATTCTAATGTGCATGGATTTGCGTTTCCGTGCAGGACGTGAATCATGTTTTTCATTTTGCACGGATTTGCGTTTCAGTGCCACGGATTTGCGTTTCCGTGCAGGACGTGAATCATGTTTTTCATTTTGCATGTCAGCTGTCACTGATTTCCCTTCTCCCCTCCCATCCCTTCCATTCAATCCCAATTGCAACCTACACACTCTATTCCATTTGCATGCACTTAATCCATTTGCATTACATGTTTATTTAGTTGGAAAAAAGATTAACAATGAGGAAAACAAAAATGGAAGAAGTTGAAGATGAAGAGGTACTTGGGAGATGAAGATGATCTGCCTTCAAAGGTTTCACTCACCTAAGGCTCGGAAATGACGTCGTTTTCTCAATATTGACGGAAATGAGGAAAAAATGGAAGAAGGAGAAGGAAGAAGGGCACGTTTGTAATCTTCGGTGGGTGGGCTCAGTAGAAGATGAGACTTTATATTTTTGTTGTAGGTGAGCTCAGCATGTGGGTTTGCTCAGCAATGTCGGTGGGTGCAAATAGAATTTCCCAGAGATTACATCAAATTACTAAAATTACTAAAGAAAGCAAATCATCCTTGGTTGGGACCTTTAGTGGGCCCTATTCTTCTTGGAACTCACTGCATCACATAATCACATCCTCATTATCTCCTACATTCTCCTCATCAAATACGAGATCACCACGACCACCACCACCATCAGCCTCGTTAATTCTTAGCGACATTAATCACCCGTTTACATCTATCTGCTGCCACATATCCAAATTTCCCATATTTTAAGCATTTAATTATCCCTTTTCCTTTTTCATTATTTCGACCCCAACCGTACATCATCCAACTCTCGATCGATCATTGTCATCTCTCCTTGCTTGGACACCATCTTGCATGTCTATTCTCACCATGAATCAAATCTCTATTAGCTTGATTAGACGACGAACCGGCCACTCGTTTACTTTTCTTTTGACACTAACGTAAAGTTCGTGTGATGCATGGCTAAGTCTCATGCAAATTGTATAGTTGTTAAAATCCAATATCAAAATAGCGGTTGCGGAGGGCACAACAACATGCGGCCAAAATGCTATGGAGAGAGTGATACATAGCAGTGTGGTGGTGTGAGTTTTTAAAGTGGTAAATTTTTTTTTGAATCTTGTAAAGGTCAATCTTGTGTTTTTGGCTGTGATTTGGGACCATATAAGGGTGGAGACAGCTTTAGGACACACTCTATGGGGAGAAGAGATAATAAAAGCATTGTTTTAAATGGAAACTGCTCAGCTCAGTTGGATTTTATATCCACCAAGTTGCGGTGATATTTTCTGTGGCATAGGGGCCATGGCTATATGCCTGACATATTGGCCGCTACTTTACATAGTGGCCGATATTTTGTTCCATGGTTATAATTTATATCCAAATTAGATATAATAATAAGGAACTCATAAATAACATGAATGATAAACACATTCTGAAATAATCAATATGAATTCTTTCTAAAACATATTTAGTTAAAAAATTCATATACAGTGCTTCAACAATATATGAGCAAATACTTGTAAATTAATTTGAGATTCTTCCTGCTAAAACCACTTGTATATTTAGTTAAACGTTCACATTAACTTTAGGCTTTTTTAAAGTATATTTAGTTAAATGTTCACATATAGACTGTACGCTGTCTACTTGTGAACGACTCTTGAATAACCAAGATGTCATTTGACTGACAATCAAATCAATTCTTAATGTGTGCTAACCTAAATAACATAATTGACATGCACTTACCCTAAATTTCCTACGTTTTGTTGATTGCAGTATATGTCCCTGTTGATGCTACTCATTTAGCCGCTAATGTGATTTTCTATGCTCAAACTGAACATATTTATGTCAGCAATGGCTTACACACTTCCCATAGGACTTAAAAGTTCAAACCACTATCTTTTCAGTTGGTTTACATTTCACCAGACCTTTTGCATTGCTGCCTTCAACAGACTACAAAGCAAACAATTGGGTCCTTTTCTAGCAATAGACCCCATCAGATCCTAGGGCAAGGAATATAACATTCCTAGATGATTTCAATTACTTGGTTCTGTCATCGATTGATTTTCGATTACTTTAATGAGGATGATTGTTGTGTGCCTGGATATTTCTTTTAAAACATTTCATAAAACATCTAAAAATCGAATTCAATTTTTTTTTAATGCAGACCCTTATATGTGTACTTTCCTTTCAATTTTTTAAATATATCCTCATAATCCAATCAATTCACATATACTGGTAATTGCAGAACCATTGATGCCCTGATTGTAAATTATGCTAAGGGTAATCTGAAGTGCTTCGTGGCGGATCCTAACTCAATAATGGATGTGGTAAGCAATATTTAACCTCTCATGTATGTACAACTTATTCAAAAATAGATGACCATGCTATGAGATAGGGACAATTGAATGTTATCTTGTTTTGAAATCGATATCAAATTTGTATTTTGTCCTTTTTCATTGGCTAATACATCTTAATCCTGATTAGTTGTATTTTTTTGAATGCTTATTTTCATTAGAAGTAAGCAGTACAAGAGAACTATACTAACAAGCTTACAACGAAAAGAACACCATCCCTACAGGGAAAAAACACCAAAAAGAAAATAAACACCAAACCATCCTATAGACAACCCCAAAGAGCTACAGACACCCAACAAGGAAGAAATTGAACAATAACCATCCTACAAAGGACAGACTTGAGAGTAAGCCACTTCCATCTAGTTATGCATAATTTGGTCCACTGAGTAGGGTTTAAGTGTTGATCAATCATCAACCAAGATGCAACCAAGAGCTTGATTTTTTTCTATTAAAGAACCAACATTGTTGGACTTCCCCTCAATGCAACGTAGATATCTTTCCTTCCAAATAGTCCTAGTGAGTGCTAGACATGGATGAAAAAAGCGGCCGCCACGCTACATCGGCCGTAGCGGGTGTTACCGCCACGCTATGGCCGAAATATCGGCCGTCGCATCTGTGGTAGCCCGTATTGCGTAGCGGTTGCTACGGGCCGCGGCTGATACCGTGGCGGGGGGGTTGGTTTATAAAAACCCCCCTTTGACGAAGTTAGATTAAAAACCCCCCCCCCCCATTCTTTCTCTCTTACTGCTGTTCTTCCTCCTTTCTTCCTCCTAAGTGGTCCTAAGTGTTTCCCAAGTGGATTTTTTCAAGATTTCTTGCCACCAAATCACCAACATTCAACTAATCAAAGGATTTTAAAGATTCTAAGCAAGATTCTTTATCTAGGTATGTGATTTTTTTTTTTCAACTTTTGAGATTATCACGCTCTAACTACTATGAATCACAACATAATGGCATCATTGTCTTGTTTTATTGTAGATCCATGCTTCATTTTGATCTTGCATGCATATCTTTGGTTTTTTAATTAAATATTGTTATTTTTATTTTCGGATTTATGTTATTAAAAAAAAACCATTATCACTTATGGAAAACTCATGAAACAGCTTGAAAATAGCTTCATATTGTTAGATCTATGTTTCCCATAGATCATTCCAACATATATTGTTTGTTTTTCAATTTTTTTCTTTTTTTATTTACAGATTTTTTTTATTTTTGTAAAAAAAAAAAATAATTTTAGTAATTGAATGCCAATCAAATGTCTTGAAAAGGGCTCCTAGATTATTAGATCTATGTTTTCCATAGATCATTCCAACATATATTGCTTGTTTTTCAATTTTTTCTTATTTTTATTTTCGGATTTTTTTTTTTTTGTAAAAAAAAATTATTTTTAGTAATTGAATGCCATTCAAATATCTTGAAAAGGGCTCCTAGATTATAGATCTATGTTTCCCATAGATCATTCCAACATATATTGCTTGTTTTTCAATTTTTTCCTTTTTTTATTTTTGGATTTTTTTATTTTTGTAAAACAAAGTTATTTTTAGTAGTTGAATGCCAATCAAATGTTTTGAAAAGAGCTCCTAGATTATAGATCTATGTTTCCCATAGATCATTCGAACATATATTGCTTGTTTTTCAATTTTTTCCTTTTTTATTTTCGGATTTTTTTGTTTTTGTGAAAAAAAATATTTTTAGTAATTGGATGCCAATCAAATGTCTTGAAAAGGGCTCCTAGATTATAGATCTATGTTTCCCATAGATCATTCCAACATATATTGCTTGTTTTTCAATTTTTTCCTTTTTTTATTTTCGGATTTTTTTATTTTTGTGGAAAAAAAATTATTTTTAGTAATTGAATGCCAATCAAATGTCTTGGAAAGGGCCCCTAGATTTTAGATCTATGTTTCCCATAGATCATTCCAACATATATTGCTTGTTTTTCAATTTTTTTCCTTTTTTTATTTCCGGATTTTTTTATTTTTGTAAAAAAAAAAAATATTTTTAGTAATGGAATATTGGAATGCCAATTAAATGTCAAGAGAATGATTCTTAAGTGTTAGATATATGTTTCCTTTAACATGTTTTTTTTTTGTTTTTTTAATTTTTAACATACTACTTCATATTTATAGGTATTTAGTCTTTTATTGTGCATTTGTGTTTGCCAATTGATTTTTGAAAATGCCTCGTGATATTGATCCCGCATGGAGCTTTGAGGCAGTTGAGAATAACAGGTTGAAAATCAAATGCAAGTTTTGTGGGAAAGTGACCAACGAGGGCATTGCAAGATTCAAGCACGACTTGAGCCACATTTTTGGCACTGTTGCTGGCTGTACTGAAGTACCAAGGGAAATCAGGGAACAAATGAAAGCTTTGGTTGGGCAAAACAAAGCTAGAAAAATAGAGATAAAAAAAAAAAGAGGCAGCAAGATGTTGATGCTGCCCGTTATGATGTATTTGGGCATGAAGGTTTTGATGATGAAGATGCATAGATGGAGGCTGCATGCCGAGAGTCCATGAATCACCAAGAGGAATATGAACATTGTGCATTTGCTGGAAGCAACAAATATTATGATGCAGGGGGCTCATCTGCTGTGCCAAGCAGGGGCAAGGGCATTATGGGGTGCTATGCGTAGGGCATTTAACACCTGAGAACAGGATGTTGATATATAAGTTATTTCTACTAGAAGAGCAGTTCCTCCCCTTGTTGATCCTCTAGCACATAGAAAAAAGGGGGCTAAACAACCAAATATATCAAGTGTTATGAAAGGGGTGATAAAGGGTGCAAGAGATAGGTTAGCCAAAGCTACAACAAAATTGCTAATTCACAAGAACATACCACCTACAGCAATAGATTCCCCCTATTTCCAAATAATTCTTGATGTTACCGCCGAAGCTGACCGGGGAATACAGTCGCTCTCTGTTTATGATGTGGGCAATAAATATCTCAAAGAAGAATATAAAGAATTAAATGCATGGGTGGAGAACTTTAGGCCCATGTGGCAACAGAATGGGGCCGCCATTATGTGTGATGGGTGGACTAACGGCATACAAACACAATTAATAAACTTTTTGGTACAATCAGTTGCTGGGTGTCTTTGTGAAGTGATGGATGCATCTGAACGTAGACAGACAACTAAATATATATACACTTTTATGGATAAGGTTGTAGAGAGTGTGGGAGAGGAGAATATAGTATAGATTGTTACAAATAATGGCGCCAATTTCAAGGCAGCCGGTAAGATGTTGGAGAATAAAAGGCTTCATCTGTTTTAGACTCTGTGCAGCACATTGTATAGATCTCATTATGGAAAATATTGGAAAAAAGACGAAAATTGCTAAAGTTATCAAGGCATGTAGAGGCATTACCAGATTTATTTGTGATCAGTCATGGCTTTTGAGCTTGATGAAAAGATTCACAAATAACCGTGCCTTAATATGTCTGGGATCGTTTGCTACCCATTTCATTGCGATGGAGAGCCTTGTAAGGTTTAGAACAGAGCTGATTCAGATGTTTGCATCATAGGAATGACTTCGTTTGAAATGGGGCAATGCAACAAGTGGTACGGAATTTGAGATCCCTAACTTGATGAGGGACAATAAATTTTGGAAGAAAGTGTCTAATTTATTAAATGTTTATGAGCCTTTAGTTAGAGTATTGCGACTTGTAGATGGTGACAAGCCAACAGTGGGATATATATATGAAGCAATGGATCGGGCTAAGCAAGCTATCATGGAAAATGTTAGATATCATGATGAATATATAAAGATTATTGATGCTCGGTGGAACGACTAGCTGCACCATCCATTGCATGCCGCAGGTACTCAATAACAATATCACTATTTGATGCTTTTAAAGCAATCTAACTCTCTTTGATTGATGTTTAATCAATTAATCATTTTGCATTTCAACTTGTTTTCAATGTAGGTTATTTCCTTAATCTTGAATTCTACTACCTCAATGCCCAACAACACAGCGATGCAATAGATATGGAGTTGAGGGTAGGATTAAGGAAAGTGTTGAAAAAATTGTTGGGAGTTGATGATTCAATCGAAGCCATCCAAGAGGTGAGTTAGTGATTGAGATTTGAGATGACAAATGTATATGCTTGAGATAGGTCTTAAACATGTTTGGTTTATTGATTTATTCCTAATTTTCACACTGTAGATATCTACATACACACAAAGGAGAGGTGGCTTCGTTGACCCTCTTGCAATAAGGGCGATTGGAAGATGCCCCACCTAGTATGAACAAAAGACCCAATCACCCAACCTATTAGGCTTTTGTTATTTATCTCTCAATGGATTGGAACTTGGAAGGACTTAAGGAATATCTAATTTTATTTGTTTACATTGAATTTCAGCTGATTGGTGGATGAATTTTGGAGAGGATACTCCAATTCTAAGGAAAGCGGTTGTTCGCATCCTTATTCAAGTTACAACTTCATCAAATTGTGAAAGGAATTGGAGCACTTTCTCCTTGATCCACACAAAGTCTAGGAATCGGCTTACCATGCAAAAACTCAACAAGCTTGTATATTGCCATTACAATGATTTGTTTATGATTACTATTAGTTAGTTTCCTATTTTATTTTAGCATCATTCAAATATTAGAAATTATTGTTGCTTAGGGATTACACCCAACTCCTCTATATAAGGATGTTAGGCCTTTCTGTAATGCAGTGCATATTATCAATTAATCTTTGAGTTGTGAGAGTTTTCTCTTCAGTTATGGGGTTTCTCCTCATCATGAGTATGCCTTAGGGTTGGAATCCAGCTTGGATTCGATCAATCCCTCGGGAGATTGATTTATCGTCTCGATTGCGGATTCGGGCTATGCCAATTTGGTATCAGAGACGAATTCCGGTCTCCAGGGAGTCTTTCGTCCTTCTCGGATATTCCCTCTCGTCACTTTTCTCCATCCCACATCATCACCCCCATCTCAATCGTCTCTCCCAGAACCCTTGCCGAATCGCACCTATTGTTCGAACCCATTCCCGAGACCCATCGAAAACTTCCTATAAACCCAGTCCCATCGTCCTCCATCAGAACTACAAAAAAAAAAAAAAAATCCCAGCCCAACGTTCAAATCCCATTGTCCAACAGAATCCTCATTGCTGAACCCACCATCTTCCAGCACCTTCGAAAACCCCAAAACCCATCTCCCTAACCTTTGCACCGAGACCTCATCTCCCCCATCGATAGCCCCTACTCCCCATCCAAATCATTCCCAACTCACCCAAACCCAAAACCTTGCCCATCGAACCCATCCATGATCAGATAAAAAAAAAAAGAGAAGAAGACAAAGAAAAAGAAGAGGGAGGACCACTGACTTCAAAAGAGCGTACCTGGTACCTAACAAGAAACTCCAACAGCACCATCAACCTGAGCCCGAACCCAAATCTAGCCACTAGCAGTTAAGAAAAAAAAAGTGCAGGCCTTAGTCAGGTGGGCCCAATTCCACTCCGACTCATTCGAAGAGCCATTAGCCCGGCCTATCAAGTAGCAAATATTTGAATCATCCGGATTCCAAAAGGTGACCTGCTTGTACCTGCGATCTCCAAAACCAAGTTAGTCCATTCAATTTTTTTTTTTAATCTCTTCGTGTTTCCTCTTGCATTCAAGTCAATATGAGACACATTGAAACCGTTATATATCAGTTCATGTATGAAATCAATATTTCGAGAAGGAATTCTACTTTGAACATGTATCAATTTAAAGTAAGAAAACTTGACTATTGATGACTATATCTTGCGGCATCAAGAATTGGAATGTTTATGTGGTTTGAAAGAGAAAGAGGGATTATGGAGGTCGATATATCAAAGGGTTAAGGCCAAACATACGAGCAAAGGTAAACTTTTGTGAAACCATTTCAAAAGCGTACAAGGAAGTATTCGTGTTGAGCACATGCTTAGAAAATCTCGCATGTGTCAATCTCATTCTCAAGAAGAAAAATTTCAGCAAAGATCAAGTGCCCATATTATGAAAGGACTTTTTTCAGGAGAAGATAATCTCACTATTGTCATTTGCTGACTCCTTAATACATATGAAAAGGAAGAAGAAGAATGGAGACATGCTAAGAAATTTCACACATGGGTAACAGTCGAAGACAAGTCTACTAATTTGATTATTGACAATGGTAGTGCAATGAATTTTGTCGCGCAAGAGGTTATTGACAAACTCTATTGGCCAACTGAGAAGCTTCCTAAGCCCTACCAAGTCACATGGACTAATGGTCATGTCATCCTTGTGACTCATAGATGTTTGGTATCATTCAAGATGGGTCATTATGAGGACAAAATTTGGTGTGATGTGATCCATATGAATATTGCTCATATTATATTTGGACGTCCATGACTTTTTGATTGAAAAGTGCACCATGATAGAGAGGCGAACAGATATACCCTTTTGTGGAATGGAAAAAGGGTTATGCTCATTCTAATGAATGCAACAACTCCATCTTTGTCTACATCATCACCTTCAAGTGAAGAACCACAAAACGAGCAAAAAGTTGAAAAATAAGTCATGATTGCACCACAAGTGAAGCCAGAAGACATCAAGGATGACATCAAAGAGCAATTTTATGGCAAAGTTGATTTCATGGGTACATACAATATTGATCAAAGTAATGTCAGCCAAGAGTCGCAAAAGGTTGAGGAAGAGCAAAGACAAGCATACATTGAAGACTCCGATAAAGTTAGCAAGAAGATTGAACATCCGGTAAATCTGATTGTATTGCCATTGCTTGAAAGTCTAATGGAGTCATTAGAAATCAAATCTATTGTTCCAGTCGTTTCACATGAAGATCAAATAGTTGAAATTCCTCACATTGACTTCATTTTCATCGATCCTGATTGATAGTCAATGTTCATCATCTGTTGGTTCAAAGGAAACAACTGAAGATTCTAATGGTCAGATCACGCATCCAAGATCAATGCAAACATCAGAAGAAACGACACCTCCCTTCTACTTCTAAATGGAGAAAAGGATTGCGTGAAGCTTACAAGACACGCAAAGCAAATGAAGATCGAAAAAACATTCTGGAGTTTGTGCGATTGATTTTCGACCCAGGTGGACATTTTCAGAAATTTTTTTTTTTTGAAATGGTAACTTGTATTAATCAAAAGCTTTATAGTATAAAAGGACTATCCTAAGAAGTGGCTGGGGAGGACCCCAGAAATATAGCCACCGCCCAAAAAAGAGAGAAGCTATACAAAAAGGCAAAAGGCCTCAGACAAAAGGAAAAAGAGCCAGATCAAAACGAAATGACTTCCCTCCAGTTGAAACATAAAGCATCAAGGGATAAGTCCCTAAAGTCTGGGAGAATACAGACCCAAGATGCTACAATGAATTTCATTTTGATGATTAGGTCTTCTTGGGAGGATGAAGTTCCTTCAAAACATTTGCTGTTTCTTTCTTTCCAATCGTCCAAATGAAGGCAAGGAAAGACAGGCGTCACATGATCTTCCCTTTGGAGGTGGTTATCGGACAAGTCCACTAGTGGAACATCTCAGGGAAGGATTGAGGAATAACCCAGCTGCAGTTAAAGTCCTTGAGGATTGCTAACCAAATAGCTTTTGCCTGCTTGCAATAAAGGAATAAGTGGTCAACCGATTCCGCATCGACTAAGCAAAGGGGGCAAGCGTTGACAATAAGCAATTTCCGGCGGTGGAGATAATACAGTCAGAATTTTATTCTAGGGAGCAAGCCAGACAAAAGCGAGGACTCTGGGAGGGGCCTTAATTTTCCAGAGGGAGGGCCAACCTCGATGAGTAGTCAGGGGCCCTACTTGAAGGGTGGAGAAGGAGGAAACAAAGAAATATCCACAGCTGGAAGGGGCCCAACATCTGATGTCTTGCACTTCACCGTTGATGTCCAATCCACTCAGAACCTAAGAAAGATTGAAGAGGTTTGCTTCCTCTGCCTCAGTAAGATTCCTTCTGAAAATGGGGCCCCACAGTTGCTGGCTACCATTCATGTCAAGATAATCACTGACCCTGGCTTTGCGGTTTCTAGCACATCTATATAGATTAGGGAATTGAATCGCTAAGGGGTTGTTGCCGACCCAAATGTCATGCCAAAAAGATATGTTCTCTCCATTGCCAACTTGGTAACGGATGAATTGAGCAAAAGAGGCTTTGGTAGAGCAAATCCCTTTACAAAAGTTTGAGCACCTTTGGGGAGGAGGATAGATGTCCTAACCGTTTCTCCTAACTTTGTATTTGGCTAGAAGGATATTTCTCCATAGACCTTCAGATTCGTCCCCGAGCCTCCAAAAAGCCATTTGCCGAGTAAAGCTTGTTTCATGCTCCTTAAAGGTCTTATACCTAGGCCGCCTGACTTTTTAGGGCGACAGACTGATTTACAATTCACCAAGTGGGTCTTTTTTGACTCCTCGCGGCCTTGCCATAGGAAGTCGCGTCGAAGCTTCTCAATGCGATTGATGATAGCAACCGGGCATTTGAGAATAGACATGTAGAAAATTGGAAGGTTGGCAAGAGCAGATTGGATCAACGTGATTCTGCCTCCTAGGGATAAGTATCTTGCTTTCCAAGAAGATAGTTTTTTCTCAATTTTCTTAAGAACTGGGTTCCAGATGGATTTTGGCACCCTACTTAGGCATAGAGGAAGCCCAAGGTAGGTGGATGGGAAAGAGTTGAATCTGCATCCCAAGATAGTTGCAAAGTGACGAAGAGAGACTTCTTCAATAGAGATCCCTAGGATGGCGCTCTTAGAGAAATTAATCTTGAGACCCGAAACAGCTTCGAAGCATCTGAGAATGGCAACCAAGTTTTGAATTTGATCTACTTTTGCATCGCAAAATAGAAGAGTGTCATCCACATAAAGGAGATGGGAGATAGATGAGCATTCTGAGCGGGCTTGAAACCCCAAATCAATTTGCAATCTTCTGCTTTGGAAAGCATCCTACTAAGAGCCTCTCCAATGATGACAAAAAGGAACAGAGATAAAGGGTCTCCCTGACGCAGACCCCTCTCTGCTGGGAAGAAACCTTTCAGGGAGCCATTAACAAGGATTGAGTAGGTAGCAGATGAGATGCATTCTCAAATCCAATCCCTCCATTTATCTTCGAATCCCATCCTGTGCTGCAAATAAAGAAGGAACTCCCAGTCTACCGTGTCGAAGGCTTTTTCCAAGTCTAGCTTGCAAATTAGACCATGAGACTTGTCTTTGTGTCTAGAATGAATGAATTTGTTTACTACGAGAACCCCATCTAAGATCTGTCTTCCTTTGACGAAAGCACTTTGAGAGGGAGAGATGATGGAAGGAAGGATCTTTTGCAGTTTGGTTGCAAGCACTTTAGCCAAGATTTTGTAAGTGCTGCCTAAGAGGCTTATGGGTCTGAAGTCTTTTATGTAGTCCGCCCCGGGCTTCTTTGGAACAAGAGCAATGAAAGCACACCAATGGTTTTGGAGAGTCTGCCTTTGGAGTGGAATTCCTTCATGAAGGCCATAAAGTTTGTCTTTAGGAGGTCCCAATGAATTTGGTAGAAAGAGATTGGGAAGCCATCTGGGCCTGGAGCTTTATCGCTAGCTAGGCCGAATATAGCTGCTTTTACTTCTTCCTCTTGGAACGCTTCTTCCAACCAATTTGCATTTTCCACGCTAATAATGGGGAACTGTAGATTATTTAAAGAAGGCCTACTTCTTTCATCCTTGCTGAATAGATTGCTAAAGAAGCCGATGATGTGATTTGTTATCCCTTCTCTGTCCTCTACTCTGTTTCCATTGACCATGATGTGATCAATCCTGTTGCCCCTCATTTTAGTCGATGCCAAACTGTGGAAAAACTTGGTGTTTATGTCCCCCTTCTTTTAGCCATCTACACCTCGATCTCTATTTCCATTTGATTTCTTCTTCCCTGACTTTTCGTTCAAAGAGGTCTTTAAGTTCAAGTCTCTTTGCCAAATCCTCTTCAGATAAAAACCTTTGAGATTCTTCCTTTCTGTCAATAGACTGCAATTCTTCTAGAATTTTTGCCTTAAGAGGTCCAACAAGCTCTAAATTGCACTTGGTTCTTGTTTTTCAGCATCTTCAGCTTCGAGGAGAATCGAAAACCCGCCCACCCACTGACATGAAAACTATTCCACCACTCCTTAATTGAGTCTCTAAAACGCTTATCCTCCAGCCACATTAGCTCAAAACCAGGGTTGTTAAAGGCGCGCCCAGGCGCTCGCCTAGGCCCAAGTCGCAGCCGGGCGACCATGCAGCGCCTCAAAGCCCTTGGGGCTGTCAATCCAGGCCCATTCATTTGGGCCCATTTAGTGTACCCATTTATTGCATTGTAATTAGTCAAAGGTTGTTACATAATTTTAGGATCCAAGATTTGTGATTGATTTGTAATTGAGTATAATTAGGGTATTAAGCCCTTATATATAGACATCAGTAAATCCCTAGATGGATACGACATTCAGCTCTCTCTCTCTCTCTCTTATGTTTTGCATTTCATATCTCTCTAAAAATGTCATGGTATCAGAGCTCAATCGATCATCTGTGATCTGTGATCTTCTCCTAAATCATCTTCCAAACATTGGAAGCCAGTATATGATCATCTGTGATCATTCTCTTCAGCCGGATCATCCTGATCATCTCAGATCAGACGTGGCCCACCCGAGATCATCACCACCTCATCAGCGGAAGACTACTATCTTGGTCGCCTGAAGGTTCTTGGATTTATGATGATTTTTTCATGATTTATTGATCATCAGAGGTAGGTCTTCTACCAATTTTTGTGAATATTCATTCTTTTTCAATAGTTTTCATCTCGGCCGTCCAAAATCCTAGATCTGGATTTGATCTTCATGAGACCAGTGCCAGTAGTTGTATAAAACTACTCTCATTCCACTTCCACACTCTGATCTGTTCCAAGATCATCCAGTGGGGCCCACGTGTGCATCTACACACTATCGACGGGGACGACTTTGGCTTCCTGTACTGTGGCTGCCTGCGGTTGATGCTGCAGACGACTTCTGGTGACTTCTATTGCCTGCTACTGTTCTTCTCTGCTATTTATTAGTGTTTACTACCAGAATAGAGTGATCAATGTGCTGCCGATTGCTGTTTTGCTGCAATACATCATCCATCTGACCTTCTGATTGGGTTTCTCACCACTGATTGTGGTCTGATCACTCTGTTCAAAAGTGCTGCTGCAACATCTAAGCTAATTCTTGCTATTTCTTCGTAACTGGGTGCTGATTGCTGCTGTTGCTATTTGCTAGTAATTACTGCTGATTGATCATCCTTCTGCTGTTCTGCTAGTAATTCATCATTCTGGTTGTTTGTTGCTGCTGGATTGGGTTCCTAACCACTGATTGTGGATTGATTGCTTGTTCTGGGTAGTCATGGACAAATCTGAAATTTCCCTGGTTAAGTTTGATGGAAAAAATTCTACATCATGGGCCTTCCAATTTCAAATTTACTTAGAAGGAAAGGAACTCTGGGCCCACATTGATGGATCTGAACCTCAACCCACGGAAGATGACAAGAAGCTTTTAGCTTGGAAAACTAAAGATGCTAAAATAAAAACCTGGTTACTGGGATCAGTGGACCCTCATTTTATTCTCAATCTCAGACCGTGCAAAACTGCCCGTGAAATGTGGGACTATCTTAAAAAGATCTATCACCAAGGTAATGTTGCTCGTCAATTTCAATTGGAACTTGACATTTCTCAATTTACTCAAGGCACCCAGTCTGTTCAGGAATATTACAATGGCTTTCGCAGACTGTGGTCCGAGTACGATGAGATTAAGTTTGCCACAGTATCTGAAGCTCTCCTTCCCGAACTACTTCCCTTACAATAAAGTAGCCATCGGGATCAGTTTCTTATGAAACTTCGTCTGGAGTTTGAGACAG
Organism: Camphora micrantha; assembly: GCA_003546025.1. Lineage (NCBI taxonomy): Eukaryota > Viridiplantae > Streptophyta > Magnoliopsida > Laurales > Lauraceae > Camphora > Camphora micrantha. The sequence goes on along the minus strand of QPKB01000005.1, from coordinate 14,176,811 downwards.
TTAGATCTAACTTGATGAGCAGGGCTTCTCTTCCTAGCTTGGATGACTGTCTTTAGGAACTTCTACGGGAAGAACAACGTCTGCTTACTAAAACTACTTTGGAACAACAGACATCTGTTGAGGCTCCCCTTGCATATGTTGCTACAACCAGACCTCCTCCTCGAGACATCAGTAAAGTTCAGTGCCATAACTGTAAGAAATATGGTCACTATGCGAATCAATGCAAGGCAAAAATATGCCGGTATTGTAAGGCCACTGGTCATGTTATTGAAGAATGCCGGAAGAAGACTCGCAATTCTACTTCCCGCAACTATATGCAGTCAGCCTCTGGTACTTACAATGTGCAGTCCGCTCCTAGTGCTTACACAGTCACCACTCCACCATATGCTTCATCTGATTTCAGTGGTTCTCTGCAGTCTGATTCTTCTTCCCTACCTGGTTCCTCACAATTTGCGTCAGCAGCTCCTCTCACCCCTGAGATGGTCAACCAAATGATCATCAATGCCTTAGCTTCCATGAACATCGCAGGTACTGCTTCCTCTCTTTCCAATACCTGGTACTTAGATTCTGGTGCAAGTAATCATATGACCACTTCAGCCCTAAAATTACAAAATGTTGTTCCTTACACTGGTCATCTTACTGTCCAAGCTGCCAACGGAGATCATCTTCCCATCACCTCTGTTGGAGACACCCCTAGCCCCATCCCATTAACCAATGTTTTAGTTTCTCCTCATCTTGCTACCAACTTGGTTTCTGTGGGTCAACTTGTTGAAAATAACTGCAATGTCTCTTTTTCTCCTTCTGGTTGTGTTGTGCAGGACCAGGAGTCGGGGGAGGTGATCGCGAGGGGGCCTAAGCGTGGCAGACTTTTTTCTTTACCAGTGTCTTCATTTATTCCAAATAACTCTTCACATCAGTTATTTTGTTTTTCCATTAAGAATAATTCTCGGTTGTGGCATAATAGACTTGGTCATCCGAATGACTCTACAATGTCTACTTTATTTCACTCTGGATTATTAAATAAACCTATTGATTCTGCTTCGTTTGAATGTGATGCTTGTAAATTAGGAAAGAGTAAGACTTTACCTTTTCCACACTCTAACACACGGAGCACTGCATGTTTTGACTTAATTCACAGTGATGTTTGGGGCATTGCTCCGACTCTTTCTCATAGTCATTTTAAATACTTTGTCACCTTCATTGATGACTACAGCAGATTTACTTGGCTTTATTTATTACATTCAAAGTCTGATGTTCTTCATGCTTTTAAAATTTTTTTACGCTATGTTGAAACACAATTCTCCACATGCATTAAGATTTTGAGATCAGACTCAGGGGGGGAGTATGTGTCCAATGATTTTCAATCTTTTCTGATCAATAAAGGAATCATTTCTCAACGTACATGTCCGTATACTCCACAACAAAATGGAGTTGCAAAACGGAAAAACAGACATCTCCTTGATGTAACTAGAACTCTTCTCATTCAATCTTCCGTTCCCCCTCGTTTTTTATTCTAGACCGCCTGAGAGGTATGGCTTTACCCATACTTCCTTGATGACCACTCTATCTTCTGTCCCTATCCCTAGTTCTTATTCACAGGCTGTACAACAAGATTGTTGGAACCAGGCCATGAAGGAGGAATTGGATACTTTGGATCAGAATCACACCTGTGATATTGTGGAGTGTCCTCCAACAGTTAAACCCATTGGTTGCAAATGGATCTACTCGATCAAACTTAAATCTGATGGGTCCTTGGATAGACACAAAGCTAGACTTGTGGTACTCGGCAACCGTCAGGAGTATGGCATTGACTATGAGGAAACATTCGCACCTGTGGCAAAAATGACATCTGTTCGGTTACTTCTCTCCATCGCTGCATCTAACTCCTGGCCTTTATATCAAATGGATGTCAAAAATGCATTTCTCCATGGGAATCTGCAAGAAGTCTATATGCGGATACCACAAGGTGTCCCCTCTCCCTCAAAGAGGACTGTCTGTCGCCTGCGAAAATCGCTTTATGGTCTAAAGCAAGCTCCTCGGGCATGGTTCGAGACCTTCCAGCGTCGCTTATGCGAGAGTGGCTTTACCCAGAGTCCTTATGATCCATCTCTCTTTCTCTGCCACACATCTACTGGTGTTACTGTGCTTCTCGTATATGTTGACGATATTATTATCACTGGCACGGATGCTGCTATGATCACATCTCTCCAAGCTTCTCTCAAGGATTCCTTCCGTATGAAGGATTTGGGCCCATTGCATTATTTTTTGGGCTTAAAAAGTACATCAATCTCCGAAAGGTCTATTTGTTAATCAATACAAATACACATCCGATCTTATCGAGTTGGCTGACCTTCAGGATTCTTCACCTGTTGATACACCTGTAGAGGTCAATCTCAAGTTGAGTAAAGAAGATGGTGATCTTCTTCCTGATCCTCATACATACCGGCGTCTGGTGGGAAGTCTTGTCTATCTAACAATCACTAGACCTGACATATCTTATGCTGTTAATCTTGTGAGCCAGTTCATGACAGCTCCTCGACACCTTCATTTGACAGCTGTGAAGCGGATTATTCGCTATCTACTACGAACTGTACCTCGTGGTCTATATTATCCAAAAGATAATCCTCTTCATCTGACCGCTTATGCGGATGCTGACTGGGCGGGCTGTCAAGACACACGCCGTTCTACTACTGGTTGGTGCATGTACCTTGGAAATTCTCTCATTTCTTGGAAATGCAAGAAACAAGAACGGGTGTCAAGATCTTCCACAGAAGCTGAATACAGGGCCATGTCTTCTGCTTGTTCTGAGATCCTATGGCTACGAGGACTTCTTTCAGATCTCGGGTTCGCTCAAACCGCTCCTACTCCATTGCATGCTGATAATACTGGGGCTATCCGCATCACTGCAAATCCCGTCTTCCATGAACGTACCAAACATATCGAAGTTGACTGCCATTTTATTCGTGATGCATATAAGCGTGATGACATTCGTCTACCTCATGTCCCTACAGAGTTTCAGTTTGCCGATATCTTCACTAAAGGACTTCCTCGGCCTCGACATCAATTTCTTGTCTCCAAATTGCTGCTTTATGACTCCCCAGCATCAATTTGAGGGGGGGTGTCAATCCAGGCCCATTCATTTGGGCCCATTTAGTGTACCCATTTATTGCATTGTAATTAGTCAAAGGTTGTTACTTAATTTTAGGATCCAAGATTTGTGATTGATTTGTAATTGATTGTAATTGAGTATAATTAGGGTATTAAGCCCTTATATATAGACATCAGTCGATCCCTAGAAGGATACGACATTCAGCTCTCTTTCTTATGTTCTGCATTTCATATCTCTCTCTCTAAAAATGTTAGGGGCGAGGCGATGTGAATGAGGCGCGCTTAAGGTGCATGAGGCACACGCCTTTTAATGAGGCGCGAGCCTCGCGCCTATTAGGCTTCTATCAATGAGGCCCAAAACTTAAACTTAAAAAAAAAAAAAAAAAAAAAAAAAAAAAAAAAAAAAAACCAGCAGTCCAGCCCAACTGGTCAATGGGCTTAAGTCAGCCCAACAGCCCAACACATGAGCGTATATCTTCTTGCCCTGCCCTAGGTCAAACGAAACGAAAAAAAAAGAAGAGAAAAAAAGAAGAGAGAAACGGAAAAAAAAGAAGAAGAAGAAGATGACGACGAAGAGGAAGAAGAAGAAACGAAACGAAAGAAGACAGAAACGAAACGAAAAAAAAAAAAAAAAAAGAGAGAGAAACGGCTGAAGAAGAAGAAGAAGAAGACGACGACGACGAAGAGGAAGGAGGAGGAAGAACCTGCACTTCTGGCGTTTCGGCTTCTTCACATCGCTGCACAGGCACGTCATTTCACTGCTGCACTTCGTTTCTTTTCTTCAGCTGCTACTGTTTTCTGTTTTCTTTCTTTTTTTTTTTTCTTTTTTTTTTTTTTTTTTGTTTTGGTGATCTCTGCTGCTACTCTTGACTCTTGACTCTTGACTCTTGATCTCTACTGTTGCTTCTGCTTTTTGGTTTTTTTTTCCGACTGCTGCTTCTTTTTTTTTTCTACTGCTGCTTTTTTTTTTTCTGTTGCTTTTTTTTTTATTTGTTTTCTTGTTCTGCTGCTGCTGTTTTTTTCTTTCTGTTGCTGTTGCTGCCACTGATTTTCTTTTTTTTTTTTCTTGTTCATCAATCAGATCATGCTGTAAATCTGCTTATAAATCTTTTTTTTCCTCTTGACCACGATCTGCACAGATCATGCTGTTTTTTTTTTTTTTTTTCTTTCTTTTTGGCTGCTGTAAATCTGCTTGTTCTTTTTGTTTTTTTGTTCTGCTACTATTTTTATTTCTTGCAGCTGTTTCTTTTCTTCTTTTTTTTTTGTTCTGTTGCTGTCTTCTAGTTTTTTTTTTTTTTTGGTGATCTCTGCTGCTACTTCTGCAGCTATTTATAGATGTCAACGCCATCGAAAGGTAGTAGTAGAAAGGACCCAGCATGGTAGTATGCACATTTGGAAAATCCACAAAATATTAATAGGTTCAAATGTAATTTTTGTGGCAAAATATCAAATGGAGGTGTTTATCGGGTCAAGCAACACCTTGCTGGGGGTTTTAAGAATATTACTGCTTGTCCAAAATGTCCAGCTGAAGTTAGAGAAGAGATTAGAGAGTACATGACAGAAAAAGAAAGAAAAAGAAGAAATGAATATGTTGCCTCATTTTGATGAATTGGCTAATGCATATGAAGAGGATGAAGAAGATGATGTAGAGGTCATTGAACGTGGTAAAAGACCCTTGGCTCATGGTAGTGAAGTTTCTAGTGCTCGTGGAAGTACTACTATCTCCACTATGTCCAAAACTAAAAGGCCAAAGCAAAAAGGGCCTATTGATGTATTCTTCACTCCCAGTCCGGACGTTGTTGTGCAAAATCGAAAAGCCCAAGGAAAACAAACAAGAATTGATGCAAATGATCCATATAGAAAAGAATTAAGAGAGCAGGCATGTATAAGATTTGCAAGGTGGATGTATGATACTGGAATTCCTTTTAATGCAGTTAATTGTGACAGTTTTGGACCTATGATTGAAGCTATTGGGCAATATGGTCTTGGTATGAAACCACCAAGTTACCATGAGGTGCGAGTTCCTCTCCTCAAAAAAGAGATAGAGCATACTAATAATTTGATGAAGGGTCATCGGGATGATTGGGTGAAGTATGGATGTTCTATAATGATGGATGGGTAGACTGACAAGAAAGGGAGGACATTACTTAATTTTTTAGGGAATTGTCCCAAAGGAACCATGTTTGTGGAGTCAATTGACGCTTCTAGCTACTCAAAGGATGCAGAAAAAATGTATCAACTAATTGAAAAGTTTGTGGAGCGTATTGGAGAAGCTAATGTGGTCCAAAATTGTCACAGACAGTGCTGCAGCTAATGTGTTGGCGGATAAGAATTAGTGGTTATTGGAAAAAAGTTTTTTATTTAGTAGTATTAAAAGAATCAGTTATCTAAAACTCTTTTTTTATCTCTTTCTTTGTTTTGGTTCTAACAGGAAAGTTTTTGGAGGCAAAGTTTGCACGCTTGTATTGGACACCATGTGCTGCCCACTGTTTGGACTTGATGTTGGAAGACATTTTTAAGATACCAAGTCTCAAGAGAGCATTTGAAAGGGCTATTGTGGTACTTGGGTTCATTTATAACCGCCCAACTTTGCTAAATATGATGAGGCGGTTTATACAAATGAAAGAGTTGATCAAGCCAGCAAAAACCCGATTTGCAACTGCCTTTCTCACTTTAGCTAGGATTCATCAACAAAAAAACAACTTGAGGAAGATGTTCACTTCAGAAGAATGGACAACAAGCAAATAGGCAAAGGAGCAACAGGGTAAAAGGGTTACACAAATTATGTTAATGCCTTCATTTTGGAACACTGTTGTCTATGCCCTTAAGGTCTCGGGTCCACTTCTTTGTGTACTTAGATTGGTTGATGGTGAGAAAAAGCCTCCCATGGGATACATTTATGAAGCTATGGATCGGGCTAAAGAAGCCATTTCAAATGCTTTTGGTGAAAAAGAAGAAAGATATAATAATATCTTTGAAATCATTGATAGAAGGTGGGATGTTCAATTGCATCGTCCTTTGCATGCAACTGGATATTTTTTGAACCCAGACCACTTTTATTCGAATCCCAATATCGAGCACGATAATGAAGTCATGGCAGGGTTGTATAATTGCATATCAAAGCTGGTCTCAAATATTGATGTGCAAGATAAGATCAGTCAAGAGTTGTCTATTTATAAGCAAGCTGAAAATTTATTTGGGTTGCCTATGGCGATTAGGCAAAGGGCGACAACGGCACCGGGTAAACTATTTTATCCCATAACTTTATTCCATTATTTTATAAAATTAATTTTTTACATGTATCCCATAAATTTATGCTAATTACCTATAATAAACAGTTGCATGGTGGGCTGCATATGGTTCCAAGACCCCAAATTTGCAAAAATTTGCGATAAAAGTTCTTAGCCTGACGTGTAGTTCATTTAGTTGTGAGCGGAATTGGAGTGTATTTGAGCATGTGAGTATTTTTCTCAAGTCTTATGAATTTAAAATATTTTTCTTCTCTACATATAAATTTTAATATCTTTTTTAATTGTTGCAGATTCATAGCAAAAAAAGAAATAGGTTGGATCAAAAACGTCTCAATGATCTAGTATTTGTTAGGTACAACAGAGCACTGAAACGTCGATATGATATGCGTGACATACTTGATCCCATTTCTTTGAAGAATATTGATGAAAGCAATGAGTGGTTGCTTGGGAGGATAGATAGAGAATTGGATGAAGATGATGAGTTTGTGTTTGATGATGATATTTTGACATGGGGTGATGTTGCTACAGCTTCTGGAGTTGGAGAAAGTAGTCAAAGAACTAGAGCAACATCAACTTCAAGGGCAAGGGCAACACCAAGAGTGACTAGATCATCAAGTGTTCTTCAATTGGTAGATGAGGAAGAGTCGGAGGAGACGGACGAGGAAGACGTGGATGGATATAAATCCAATGATGAAGGGCGAGATTATGACTTGGTGTAGATGTTGAGGATGACTGTTAGGTCCTCCCTAGGAGCATTTGTGTTGTTGCTTTGAGTGACTTTGAAGTATTTTTGTGTGGTGGTTTTATGTATGGTGTTACACTTTTGTACTTTTGTTGGTACTTTTGTTGAATGTTTAGCATTTAGAGTGATGGATTCTTTATGACTTTTAGAGTTCTTCTAATATTCCTCTTCTTTTTTGCTCTAATCTATGAATTATCTATCTGTACCAAAATATATATTTTTTATCTACAATGTGCGCCTCGCTTCAATGAAGCCCGGGCCTCGCCTCCCGCCTTAGGGCCTATGCCCCAGGAGACCTTAGCGCTTTGATGCGCCTCTCGCTTTTCAAAACACTGCTCAAAACGAAAGGGGGAGGGAGGGACCCCATTTTAAGATTTTGGAATCGAGTAAGATGGGAGTGATCAGAGGTGGGCTTGGGGAGAGCAATTTGGCAGACTTCTGGGTATAAGTCTATCCAATCGCTAGTGGCCAGGAATCTGTCAAGACGCGACATAGTCGGAGGACTCTCATGGTTGGACCAAGTGAAATTTGCCCCCACTAGATGAAGGTCTATTAGGAAGTGGGAATTGATCCAATCTGAGAAGGATTGCATGTCTGCTGTAATAGTCCCACCTCCAGACTTTTCTGAGGGAAATCTAGTTATGTTCCAGTCACCTCCTATGCACCACGACCCTTCCCATTTGCTACGAATGAAGTCTAGCTCATTCCAGAAGATGTTTCGTAGACCACGATCTGTCGAACAATGGACAGAGGAAATGATCCAGGAAGATCCATTTGCCCTATCTTCCATCACAGCTGAGACAGAGAAGGCACCGATTTATTGGTCTTTTATCGTGTAGAGCTTGTCGTTCCAACACAGAAGTATACCTCCAGAAGTTCCTACAGCATCTAAAGATATCCAATTACAGTGGCTGTTACCCCAAATTTCTCTGAGAAGAGGGATAGACGTAGACTGAAGCTTTGTTTCCTGGAGGAGCAGAATGTCTACTCTGAAAGAGTGTATGACGTCCTTTATTATTGCCCTCTTCACTGAACTCCCTAACCCGCGAACATTCCAAGAGACATTTTTAGAACTTGTGAACGGATCCTCTCCCATATTATCAAGCTGTCAACTCGTCGTTTTTTCAAGCGGGGGGGAATTGATGCAAGCCAAACAATAGGTCAGCCAACCCATTGGGTCCAGTCCATAGGCTTAATGGGACATCCATTTAGTTAGGAAGTGTTATTAAGTGGTTTGATTTGTTTAGGATTAATATTAGTTAGTTTCCTATTTTATTTTAGGCATTATTCAAATATTAGAAAGTATTGTTGCTTAGGGATTAAGCCAACTCCTCTATAAAAGGATGTTAGGCCTCTTTGTATTATAGTGCATTTTATCAATTGATTTTTGAGTTGTGAGAGTTTTCTCTTTAGTTATGGGGTTTCTCCTCATCATGAGTATGCCTTAGAGTGGAATCGATCTTGGATTCGATCAATCCCTCGGGAGATTGATCCATTGTCTCGATCGCGAATCCGGGCTGCGCCAATTGGCCTGGAATTACCCATGTCCCTGAGAATTCCTTCTATTTGTAGACTTGTATTTCATCACCTGCCAGGTTCCACATACATTGGTTCTTTTAACTCCATTGTAGCATCATCCTGATTGTTCTCCACCATTTTTCCTTTCCCATCTTGGAAGCGTCCATCCTCATAGTGTTGCTATCCTGGCAGTGGACACATGTCTGAGTCCTAGCTTCAACTTCCCACAGGTTCAACATTTCTCTGGCAGATTTTCATAGATGAATGTCTGTCGTCTTGGGCCCTCTGGATTCTGGAAAGTGACTTCTTCAACCATCTTCTTGCTAAAGTCTACTTCCACTAAAAGCCTCACAAAGGTGGCCTTGTTGCACTTTATTCCTTATGACTGAGTCACTTCATCCATTTGCAGGCACTTCCCAATTGGTGCCGCAACCCTTATAAGGTGGTTATCAGCCCATAGCTCTATTGGGCTATGATGCACAGATACGGCAAGGACACGCCATAGACACGGCCGGGACACAGATTTTACACATAAAAAGTGAAGTATCAGACACGATACAACACGATACATTTCCCATTTTAAAGTATCCTTGCATCATATCTATTGGGAGCCCTAGCAGTTGGACCCAAACTGAAGCTAGGGCAATGAAGACTCTGGTGGGATCAAAACCTGGCACATCATCGGCTTCCTACCTGCAACTGACCATGGCGACCATTTCCTAGCTCGCAACAAGTTGCTTTCCAGGGTGAAGGCAAAGATAAAGAACTGATTTTGCAGCTCAATCACTTCCAACTCTCCTTGAAGACTCCAAATAGAAGGAAGTCTTTGTTGGAGCCTTAACGTGAACGCTACCACCAACAATCTTCCCAATCAGCGATTTTGAGTGTCTGTTCCTACTCTCTTCCTGCCTCTTAACATCAAAATTTTTTTTTGATAACACTTAACATCAAAACTTGTCACTGGAAGTGTTAAAATCCTCTTCCACTAGCTTCTCAAAGCATCTGATTCCTGAGCTGAAGGATGTAGTAGGACAATTGCTCTGAGTTGTCTTACATAGATCCTTCTTGAAGCTCTGTGCTTCCTTAGTAGCGGTGCAAATCGGATCCACTTCCATGAGGACCTTATTATGGCTGGGTAGGTCAGATGTAACTATTCCCTGAAGGTTTGAAGGGGGTCCTCTATCATGCGGTAAAGGACGTCTATATTCTATGGAAAGCGATTCTTGCTCATCTAGTTGGAGAATTAGGGTCTCCACAGCTCATATTTCTTGATTCCTGACCTAAAGAACCTCTAATTTGGAGGTTTCTTCACACACACTACTAAACAACTACATCAAACTAATTATATAGACCACTTTTAGTCAATTGAAAAGACATGACTTTTCATATTCCAATTCACAAATTAAAATCCATATTGAAGATGACCTTTAGACTCATGACTCTTAGATTCCCTTGGAGTTATTCTTGGATCTCATAACCGAAATATTAAAAGTTCTTTCAACATTGATAGAAAAAATGAATCTTTGTTGTGATGGTGATAGTTTTGTTCTATCTTTTGTTTGCAGCTTTTTTTTATATGGTAGTTGATTTTTACTCGTCGATGTCCTGTCCTATCTAGTTGAGGCAAGTTTTGTGCATGTTCAAAAGTTCAGGCCAACATGCCCTCACTCAGCCAACTTGACTCTACTCGAAGAGTACTAACTCAAACAATTATGACTAAGTACACCAAGAACTCCGGTCAGGCTCATCCAAGTCATCCAACTTAGTAACTTTCCATGTCAAGACATTCGAGTTTAAACATAGGATTTATTAATTATGCTTCTATTGTGGTATTGTGCTTTGTTCTTTGTTACTCCACAGTCTAATGTATCATTTTCCCCTTCATTAAAAACATTAGAGGACCTAGGACCTTTTTTATTTTTATTTTTATACTAACCAACATTTAAAATATCAACAGATATAGAGTGTACCAAACGATACATACCATACATCAGTAGCCATGGTATACCAAGTCGTAGTATTCTAGCTGATAAGAAATCCATGTGATTATTGGTTGATACATCATACAATAGATGAACTCAAAATGAAAATGATTCCTTTTTGTTTGGTTTTTTTCTTATTTTTTTCATTTGATTTGCATTTGTTCTTCTTTGTGAAAGTTCGGACCTTTAAATATGTTAAAGTTAGATATAAGCGAAAATTGGGTTATGTGCTCAACTTGTAGGATGTTTTCATTTTAGCCAATTTTTCTATTGTGAGCTCTTTCCTTGTTACCCTTTCTTCAATTCTTGATAATGACTAGAAGTCTAGAATTGGCACTTTGATTGCAAAAGTTTCTAATAAAGGTTTATTACCGTTATTAATTTTATTCATCGCGGTTCTCAATTCCATATCTTGCTATGTTCATTCTTCATTTAACTTCATAATAAAATATTATATTGTTTTTTGTTTTAAAGATAAGTTAGTCTTTCATTTCTTTAGAAGCATTATTTACACAGGAAAATCACCAACTCCCATATTCACCAAAATACAAGAGAAGAGACTCCCACTGGGGCATACCTTTATTGATATTCATATAGTATTGATTTTTATTCCTTTTCGTTTATAGATAAAATGAATAACATCTGTACAATAACTTTTAGCCGCTAGAGTAAACAGAATCACCGAGGACACTACAAAATCAAACAATAATACATGTCCTAGTTGACTTCCTAGGTTTGACGCACCAATATATTATAATGTCAGTGTAAAATATTGTCATATATAATAGTTTGCAACATTGTAAACCGCATCTCTTATATTACAACATTTACGTCTTAAAAATAACGTTGATAGGGACTGATACAGCTGATAACAAATATATATCTGTTCATACATATCATTTTCCGCACCAATCAATATGCCACCATTACGACCATTTTTGAACCTTGATCTTGATATGGAATACTCAATGTTAAATGGTGTTTTGGTATTATCTAAGATCTTAATTCCCTTTATGTCCTGGGGGCTATTTCTATCGTAACAAAATATTGAAAAATGTGCTCAGAAATGATAATGAAAGAATTTTCTATATAGCCCCCTGTTAGCTTTCCTTTCCACACTCTCTCTGCCCCCTGTTAGCTTTCCTTTCCACTCTCTCTCTCTCTCTCTCTCTCTCTCTCTCGTGTGTGTTGAGAAGGCTAAGATAATATATGTATTTTCCCATTAAGTTGTAGTGATATCTGTAACTAACTTATTTCCAAATAACTAATGCAGATCCCTGTCGACATGGTAGTGAATCTCATGATCATCACCATCATGGCTCATTCCTCTCAACCATCCCAATTTATTTATCATTTAGGTTCATCTGTCAGAAATCCATTAAAGTACTATAGTATTCCGAATTGGGGCTACCACTACTTTCTAAAGAACCCATGCATCAGAAACGATGGCAAACCTATCAAGTACCAAATCTGCACCCTGCTCGCCACAAGTTCCAGTTTCAACAGATACATGAATCTGCACTACAACATACCAATACAGGTTAGTACAATGCATAAAAAGGAGATAAATTTAAGGAAGTGGATGTCAAAAATAATGTGTTGATTGTTCTTAGATGCAATTTGTTGAATTGAAAAGAGGGAGGGAGATGCCCAAAAGCCTCACCATTTACAGACAAGGGTTTCCAAAAAGTTGTGCAAACAACCCCTGGCTATGGATTGACACTTAAAGGCCTATTTGCCAACTTTGTAATGGATTCCTATAAATGCATAGCAATGTGGGTTGTGCTGAAGGAATATTAAAGAGGTAAGGGGTGAGGATAAGATGGAGATGTGGATGGGGACCTCCATTTTTTTAATAGGATTTGATCTACTAGAATGATGGCTTGGTAATTATTTCCTACCAAAGGGGAGACTATTTGATGGCCTTTTGTGGCTTTTCAACTAAGCTAATTCAATTTTAGACCCTTTGATAGGTAGTGTTGACTGTTGAGAATATTGATAAATATTTGGGTTTATTTGTGATTTGGGTCATTGGGTTTTTTATCTATAAATTTGGGATCAAGTTTCCTAGATTAGGATTGAGTTATTTTAGGATAATGTTGTGATCAGATAAGAATTAGATTTCCTTGATTAAGTTTTCCTAATTTGAGTGGTTGTTTGTACTCTTATAAATAGCCATGGGCTATTCTTGATCAAGTCACCTATGAGATTGATATCAAATCATACTGTCACAGTGTAGTCTCAAATTTCTACTCCAGATACATATATGTTCTAAAGAGATAGCACTTACGTTCCTTCTCTTTTGTTTCATCTAATTTCAATGTTTTGTTTATGTAGGTGTTTCGCATAGTTAATGGAGCATTGTGCCAACTTTTTAATAGCCATTACAACCATCTTGACAAAAAATACAAGCGAATCATGCAGATTGCTAAACTATTTGAGTTTTATGTTTTCTTCAAGGGAAGGTATGATATATGAAGAAAATATTTTGATTGGTACCTTGCATAATGATTTGATAATATCCTTCTGCACTAGGTAGCTTTTGCATCCCTTAGATACGAGTCCCACACGTAGTGTACAATCGTCGATCAATTATAAGCTTTTAACTTTCTGTAGTTACGCTAGCTTAAACTGAGAGAATTTTTTCTATTGGGAATATCTCTTATTTGACAAACGTAGCATGTAAAAGAGATTTTGAATTATCAATTTGTGTGTCTTTTCATTGGAGATTCTCTCCCATTATATAGAATACAGATGCCTCATCAAAGGCTACAAATCAGCTCTACAAATCTAATTACAATCTAATTAAAGAAAGAGTATTAGACTAAATCTAATTACAATCTAATTAAGGAGGGAAGAAAACTGTGCAAATATTTGACCAAATCCAACGAGATTGGATTCCACCATATTGGGCCCAAGTGGGCCTGAGCCATCTTGTATTTGACAAGTACAACATGATTCCAGTTGAACATGGGAAAAAATATTCTAGGACAGTGCATAAGTGCCATTTCAGAAACACATAAAAATTCTATTCATTACATATATGACTAAAGGACAGAGTAAAGAATTTAATAGAATTTCTAATGATGAAAAGATGAAAAGATTTAACTATGAACACATCATAAATTTTTTTTGAAATTGTATGTCATTCATATTACTGAATAAGCATAAATACACTTCAATGAACATCCACATTCGTAAAAGATATAATTATTTACAAACAGAATGTGACATGCATCAACCAACTAATCTAGCCTAGAGGGTTGAGCTTTAGGCTTAGGAACCCACATGGTGATTACAGAAGGATGAACTAAAAAGGCCTTACTACAGTCCCCTACATCATCAGAGCCAACAGCCATGAGTCCCTAACGATGCGACCACATCACCACCTGCATCTGCTGTTGCCCGTCTTCTCTCCGAACACCTGGACTGGATTGTCGCCCTTAGTTGAGCTGCAACACTCGACTACAGTGGTAAGCTGCCTCCTCCTCCGGTCCTCCTCATCTTCTTCTTCTCCTCCCCCTTTCTTCTGAATCTTTTCTTTCTTTCTCTTGGTCTACTTGAAGGAGAATAGGGTTGGCTTTTTTTTTTTTTTTTTTTTGGTCCTTTTCTAGTTACAACAAAATCACATAAAATATGTCAAAAAAAAAAAAAAAAAAATCAGATGAAGGAAATTAGAGTTTTCGAACTAAATTTGTTGTTTTGCCCAATTTCATTTTTTTTTTTTTTTACCATAAAATACAAGAAAGCCGTATCCAAAATTTTTGGGCCGTATCACAGCCGTATCTTGTGGTATCCCTTAACCATATCCATATAGTACCATGTCAGCATGGGTACCATTGGCAAAGTGCCGTATCCAGGTATCATAGCTAGCCAGCGCCTCCCCACAAATAAAAGATAGATATGGGGAAATGGGATCTCCCTGATGCAAACCCCTCGTGGCCACAATAGGATCTGTTGGATGACCATTAATGCAAACACGATATGTTGTTGCCATTGCACAGTGCATGATCCGGGCCACATCAACTTGATGAAATCATAATTTTAGGACACTGCGTTAGGAACGGCCAAGATATCATGTCATAGGCTTTCCGAATATCAAGCTGAACGACGCAAATCGTCTTTTTTCCAATAGCTTTGACTCATATGATGGAACACTTCCTTGGCTATAGGAATGCTCTGTAGCCCTTTTTCCAGGTAAGGACGTTCCTTGATTTTCAGAAATACATTTCTGCAGGATTGGCTGTAGGCCATGCACTAAAATTTTGGTTATAATTTTCTATTGAATATTGCATAGGTTTATGGGATGAAAATCAGAGAATTAAAAAGCACCTTTTTTTTTATGAATGAAGTCAATATTGGGTTGGTTTAGACCATCATCCATCACTATCAGATGTGATGATTGTTTTCTGATTGGGTTCTTCATTTTCTTCTCCTTAAACTTCTTTGTTTTTCATTTTGAGGAGACAACCATTTCTCTTCATATGACCCTCTTTCCCCAATGTAAGCACTTAACCCTATTTTTTTTACATCGACCTTCCCCCTCATTTTCTCATGGTCGTGTAACTTTCCGTTATTACTTCTTCACCTTCTTGTAGTGAAAAAATGCTGACAAAAGTATACACATTTGTAGATGTTCATTTTGTTTTTTGAGAAATCTACTCATAACTTGATTTGTGACAACAAATACCATTTGGAGTTGATTTACTTGCCGATACCCCCAAGGCTTTTTTAGCTATTTAATAAAGTTCAAACAATTAACAAGGCAACACCATTGTAACGACCCAGGACTCGGGGCCCACGAATCCCGTGTCATCTGACATACGTCAAATTAATAAATTGAGCACTTATGGAGACAATTCCACTTAATTAATAAAGGTTTCCAAAGAAACTGTATTTAGTATGGTTTTCATTTTTGTTGTTTGGTGTGAATATGCCTTTAGTTAAATCATATTATCATTCTGAAATTTGAAGAGCTTTATATCCCTACTTTTGTTGACAGATTTGAAGACTCAAACTCAGAAAGCTTTAGAAAGCTGCTGAAAGGGGAACGGGTAGAGGAAAATATGTTTCAGATTGATCCCAAGTGCATTGATTGGGAAGACTATTTCATCACTATCCACCTTCCTGGAGTCGTAAAATACTTAATTAAATGAAGATCTCCGATTGAGGTTTCTATACTTTCTAGACAATAAATATTGTCCTTACATCTTGTTTGTTGTATTCTTCTTAAGAAATATTTATTGCATAAAACCACTATAATGGACTAGTGTGATTTCCTTTGAAGCCTGGGAATTCGCTTGCAATGACCAATCATGGAAGAATTATAACCCAAAAACTCTATCCTATCGACCATGCTTTCCGCCATATGATTGAGCATCATGACAAGTGCATCATTACTGATGTGTGTCTTCATATTTCTATCGCACATGGGATCCATTATTTTAGAGCTGAAACTTGCAGATATGTGATTGGTCGGGATGAAATTCATCTTGAGTGGTCTAAATGATTTATATATGGCTCTCACGATGGAGTTTCGTGTACTAGTTGCAACAGAGGATCTGGATTGGACGCCACCATACTTTCTTTTAGGAGCTTGGTCGACCCTCACAGGCCGAACCGCTAAAATGGGACCCCCTCCTCAAATTTCAATCCAACAGGAGTTACTCCAGTATTAGGATTGATCCTGCAATGACAGATATGGAACACAATCTTACATACTAATAGTCAAATGCATTAATTACGTTCCTAATCATATACTAAATCTTGCAATTGCCATAATATCAAATTCTAAAAGAAAATTTTGGTGACATCAATAATGCCGGAGATGATTTTCCTTTTAGTTGAAGATCAGAGGATGCACTTCACGTTGATGGCACAGGTCAATCATTGAAACCTTGTTTTGATGATTATGAAATCAACCAGACTCAAAATATCAATCCATTTTCTCTTATGGCCCTCCTTGTAATTAGATCTATCAAACTACATGGTTGGGCTACTCATCTAGTGGTTATTAATTAGTGTTTGATTTTGATTTGGACAATACTAGGCCTAGTTCGGGCTCAGCCCTTCTGTTTTCCTTTGTTTTATATAATATGTATTTATATACTTAATTTATACTAAAATGCCCTTCTAAAAGTCACTTAACAGTAATCGAGTGTCCTTCTGGCTCAAGGCCAAAGGATCTTGGGCTGGGCTTGGTGGGAGATGCCCTAGGTTATCCAAGAAAAAAAAAAATCACTTAGCAGTAATAAATTTATAGTAAATTGATATTGAAGCAGTAGTTGATCTTTTAAATGAATTAAAAAGAAGTGTAAATCATTTAATTTAAAAAAATATTACTAAGTATAGTATCATTTGAAAGTGTATTATTTCTACAAGATAAATAGTTTCTCATCTGCCATCGGCCAATCAAATAAGAAAAATTAACTTCATTGCGTTGCTTATTGAAATTTGCAAGCATTGTTGGTCAGGCCCGAATAAAAGGAAAGGGTTAATGTTCAGTTGACATCAGCTGCTTACTAATGATATAGAAAGAAAAAAAAAAAAAAAAAATTTCCTCAGGCCCTTTGTACCTATCATGGACGGCCCTAGGGCTGTACAGAAAATCCGGTATCACCGTTAAAATAAACCGAACCGGGCAGTTCAGATCAGTTTTATAGTAGATCGGTTAGGTCTACGGTTTGAAAATTGTAGAAACCACTTAGATTGGTCGGTTATTGGTTTAAACCCTCGGTTCACTGCCTAAACTAAACCGACCGGTATATTATGTAATTTAAGTATTTGACTATTTAGATTTTAGGATTTCATTTGACTGGCATTTAACGACTCATGCGCCGCTCCTGGGGGTGTCATCATTTTGAAATTTTTATTTTCTTTTTTTCAAAAAACCAGTTTAACCAATCGACCCAAACCAAAACCCCTCTCCGTCGGTCGGATCGGTTTGATTTTTATTGGTTAATTAAAAAAACGATAGATTCGAATTGGTGGTTGGATTTAGTGCTAAACTGGTCCAAACCGCCCATGTGCAACCCTAGTCGGTCCTGCCCTGCTTAGGGTAGTGTAAGCTTTAACTCAGTACACAAATTCTTAGGAAAAGAATCACCAAATGAGGTGAGCTATGGCAGCTATATTTTGATCTGATATGTCCCTGATACAAAGGCCCCCCTTCATGAATTGATCTGATCACTTTCTCCTAGGCCACAGTGGCCCCACCTCTATCCTCTTAGCATCCCTCTCCAAAGAAAGGATGAATTTAGGGGTTTTGTTTCTTAATGAGGCCATTTTCACTATTCGGATAAATGAAAAGTGGAGTAAAGTGAAGTAGATTTTACATGAGAAGTGAAGTAGAGTAGAAGTGGATTGAAGTTAATGGTGTGAAATTAAGGTTTGGAGTAGAATCAACTTTTACTCCAAGGAACTTGAGCGTGAACTTTGCGTGAGTCACATTCTAGAAGTTAGTGACATGGGCATGTTTTGGTTCACAAAGGTGGGTCCAAAAGGGATAACTCAGATAGATACATGCACATGGAAAAAAAAAAGAAGATAGTTGCTCTCAGCACCATACTGCTGGCAACAGCGTTTCCAGTCCAAAATGAAACTGATCAGATTTTTTTTGTTTACTGATAAACTTACACCGTACAAGGTGGCTCAAGTGGATTTGGGATATGGACCCCATCTTTAAGACACTAAAACCACTTAGTAGTTTTTTTTTTTTTTTTTTTTTAAGCCCTCGGGTGAGGGAAGGAGACCTCGGGAGAGGTAAGGGGGCCCTCAGATGAGGGAAGGAGCCCTCGGGCAGCCATTACTAAGTGCAAACTTAGTAGCTTTTATTGTGTTACAAATGGCTGCATGGGATTAGTGACTATTTTTAAGGAAAAGATGCACTAGCAATGTAAGGGACCTAATTACAATGGTCACTGGAGGACAGGGTAACAAATAAATGATTTACCAACCAACCCATCACATTAGCTGGCACATTGAGTCTGAGAGCTTTACTGGTTTAAATCTTATCTTGTTTAAGCGAGCAAATGACCAAGGAGAAGAAAATCTATTGGCCCCTAGTATTCTAATGCTCTGCAATTTTGATTGGTGGCGCAACGTTTTATATATCTAATATAGAAAAAAAGAAATTAATAATCATGCATTAGAGATGCCGGTATTATGTTGTCACCTGAATTGATCTGTAGGGCTCACCTTTCCTTGCTGCAACCTGCTCATATATTACATTCAATGTGTTGGTACATGCATAGGGAGCTGGAGTGGTACTCACAGTTAGACTTGCATGTGTAACTAGGGATGAGATCGTGCCCTGTAAAATGGATGACCTGCTCCTGTTGGAGGTGGTGGTTTTGTTAGTGGTTTCTGAGTCTGGATGGGTATGCATTTATACAGTGGCTTCAGAAAGGGCTTGAATGGAAGAGACTCACATTGAAAACCCTCTCAAGTATGCTGAAAAGACACCACCAACCACCTACATAAAAGCCTTGATCTCATTGATGTTAAACTGGAATTTCCATAAAGCTTAGGATGCTTTTTTCGCCCAAGATATTGGAACCGCAGAAATTTCTTTCTAGAATATTGCTGAAAGGCGCGTCTCCTCTCCACGATCCAAGAGGGAACCAAACATAGGTTTTCTTTGATATCACAGAAAACTGTCCAGGATTCTGACTCCGAGGACCGTTGCCAAATATGCCCTAAGAGTTCCCTATAAGTCTTCAACAAAGATCTACAATGCCACACTGATGGCCAAGAGTTGAACTTCACTCAAGTTGCAACAAGCCAGACCAGAGAAAGAATTGAGAGTTTCTCCTATATGTTAACGACATTGTTGGTTTTAGATTGAATGATATTCTTTGGAAGAGGCCAGCTATAGCACAATCCTCTAACCATGAATCTTCCCTAAAATAGATCAAAACATTCCAAACTAGTTTTGTTTCCTAAAAGCACACCAAACCTCTCAAGGGATAATTGATTTTGGATATTGACCCAATATGCCTTACAACCCACCCAGGGTTCCCAGCCCCTAAAAGCCTCCGGCACATATTGTCTGGAACACCTTGCTTCATGGAGCATTTAGCTGGCTAAACCTCTACCATTTGCATAATGACAATTTCTTCAATAAATTCCAAACAGAAGCAGCAAATTATAGGTGTGATCCAGCCCTGAAAACAAGGGTGTAATTATTCTCAACATAGATTATAACCAAAGCAACAAATTAAATTCAGAAGTATTGTTCATCCCAAATTTGATTTCACCAATAATGGTTGTAAGACATACAGAATTGTGCTCACAGTGTTGCACGTCGGTATGAGCAGTAAACATCAAATGCTAGCATTCAAGCACTGGCTTTCCATTGAAATAAGTGAAATTCTTTGGCAGCATTAGCATGTTTAAGGCAAGCCAGAAAATTATGTCCAGATTAAAACGATCAACCAAGGAATTAAATTACAGTGTCAGGGTATGGAAAACCTAGTGGACATCAAATCCTGCTCTTTATCCATTATCTCGGAATAATTAGCTGAAACCAAATCATAAACTTGAAAACTGCAACCAAGATAAACTCAGACGAGCCTACCTGGTTTTGACATGTTCATCTAGAGTGGAGGCCTTTTTTTTTTTTTTTTCCTTTTTCCTTTTCTAGCTTGCACTCTTAGGGAAGGGATTCTACGGTCAACAACCTTAGGAAAGAGAGGCATATCGTCGGAGGCTATTTCAGATTTACATTTGCTCTACGTGAAGAAGAGGAGACGGCTGACCATCTGTTCTAGCATTGAGTTTTGCTATTGTTTGTGGTGTCGGTTTCTTGTGTGGAGTAGTGTTCATTGCCATTAGTGCTTTCCAAAATTGCTGATGGGTATGGTTGATGAGGCTTGGAGGTTGTCTCCATTCTATAGGTGTGGTCTGGTTCTTTGGATGCTTGTTCTGTTTTCCATATTATGGTATGTGTGGAAAGAGAGGAATGCTAGAGTTTTAATGGGACTTCTGACTTATGTGGTGCCCTTCGTGTTTGCAGATAGCCAAATGGGCCTCTACTAGGGTGGTATTTGACAATCTTAGTGTTGATGGTATCTGGCATAATTGAGATGCCTCCTTGTATCATGAGAGATCTAAGGAGAGTAAAGTGGTATCTTGGGCTCCACCACTTTTAGGAAAGTTGAAGCTTAATGTCGAAGGAGTCACTAGGGGAAGCCGTGGCTGGCGGGAGTAGGTAGGGGGTGATTAGCAACAGTCAAGGTGTAATTTCATTTTCCTAAGGGTGCGCTTGTGCGATGAGAGGAATCCAAGGTAGAGAGGAGCACTGACCTGATTTTCCATGTAGCCACTTATTTCAATAGTTTGGTGCAATGTTTTTTCCTCATGAAAAAAGTTAAAAAAGAAAAAATAAATACTTTTCTTTGATGAAAAGGATTTTGATTTCCTATATGAGGGGTAGCAATGTGAGACTCCTCTATATCATGGAAACAGAAATTCGCAGAGAACAAAATCCTCTCACTACACAAACACGCCATAAAAATGTGGGTTGTATCGAGTCGAGGCAGTGGCTATTTTAAAAGGCATCACATCTTTGATTCATCGTCTCTTCAAGCTAATTTGATGGTGGAAAGTGAATCTGAATCAGTATTTTAAAACCCAAACTCAGCCCTGACTCGATCATGGCGGGTCAAGTTGAGTTGGGTGCAACTTGGTTGTGTCGGGTTGGAGTCTCAAGTGGAAGCCTGAGTTAAATGCTTAGAGAATCCACCCTCTTTTTGTTGATATGCCATAGAAAAGCACGTACCAGTTGCCAGAGAGAGGACCTGGCATTAGTGACGAGACTAGAAAGTAGAATCCAGTTGTTGATATTAATGCACGTGTGCATTCAGTCTAGATCCTCTGATGCTTTGACAATTGACTTACAAAGATCTTGAATTGGAGTGAAATCCCACATTGGGGCCCATGTAGTGAAAATTTGTGCCTCTCAAAATGACCGACCTCCCATTTTATCATAAATCCCCAAATTTTACTTCCGCAGACCAACTCCTACAAAGTATATGGGGATATACAATAAACTGGGAGGACATTCATTTTGAGCTGCCCGGATTTACAATAGGTGGGCCTGACTGTGGGGTTCCACTCATTTAACTCTGGATTTCTTTTTGAAGCAAGAGGATCCGGACTCATGCACTACATTTCTTCGAGTCTCAACTCATTACCACTCATTTATAACTTTCAACTGTTTCTTTTCTCATTTCAATTCTCCTTTAAAATCTGCTTCTACTTTACTCCTCTATATGATCCTCGCAGAAAAAGAAAAATGATATATCACAGGACTCAACCGAGTCCATTAGGAAGCGACATGTCCATGACCAAGTCCAAGTCGACTCGGACTAGGACGAGGTTTAAAATGCTGCTCTTAATGCTATTTCTTAGGTGTCTTTCTATGACAAGTTGCCTCAGGGTGTGTTTGGTGGACTTTGTAAAAGCCAATAGTGCTTTTTTAAAAGTAGCTACAAAAAAGTTACTTCTTAAAGCAGCTTTTTGGTAAAAAAAATTTGTGTTTGATTAGTGGAACTTTTATAGCTGCTTTGTAAAGGCAAAAGCACCTAATGTTGTTTGGTAAGGATATTGAAAAGAAACAACAGTTAGCAACTAATAAAAAATAATATTTTATAATTTTATAATAAAAAATAGCACCTCATAAAATCTTGAACATATTATTTCTAATCCTAATGTTATAAAAAAAATTGTATTTATAATCATAAAGCAAAAAAGAAAAAAAGAAAAGAAAAGAAAAGAAAAGGAAGAAAGGAAAAGCAAATCCAATCCTGCCATTATCTTTCTAAAACAGCACTCTATCTAGACTCAAGAAGGAAAAAATAAACAGATTAAAACATACAGCACGTATAATAATAGTTAGAATAACAAAATAATGATTTGCTTCCAAAACTTTTGAAAGTGAGAGTGTCTTATAAGTTATGACAAGAAGAAATCTATTTTGCCTAGCATACTACACTAAAATGGTGGCTCAGAGGTTCATTTGGATGTACTATAACCTATAGGCAGTTGGACATTTCACGTAAGAGAAGGTTATCCATTTTTTAATGTTTTGAGGAAATGTACAGGTTAGAAACTATGTTAGGCTTTCTTCTGCCTATTCCACCAAAAGTTGTTATCAGCACTGAGAGCCAGCATTCTATTCCTATATGGATTGAGAAGTTTGAACAATTAGCATCCAATATTGTCGTTAATGGGATTCCAATGCACAAACCCGGTGAATAATAGTAACCATTAACACTATCCATCCGCATTCAAATGGAAGTCCCTTCCCAAGCTTCTGTTTCCACATCTCATTTTCCACCACAACCAAATGGCATTATACTTCATATCTTTTAGATCCTCTTATAATGCCAGCAAAGAACCGCAGGCAATTCAAAAACCGCTGCATATCCAATGCATCCCGAACCCATTCAACCTCAATTCTACTATCTGTATTTGACGAATTGTCTAACTCGACTCCGTCTGCGTCTCTATCCACTACCCCCTTCCTCATCAATTGCGCCTTCTCAGACATCTGCTGCAAATCTGTGCACCGATTTTTCATTGAATAATCTGAACTCTCCTCTCTTCAATGGGCTCTCAGCCTTCTGTTTGAGTTCCATGATCCCTTCTCTGCCATCTTCATCATTCCCTTAACTGCCATTAAGATCTCACACCCGAATTGGATGAGGCCTTTCATTGCCACCACTGCTAATCCTACAATTGCCGTCAAATCCTTATTTTGACCTCTGATCCCTGGCAAACCCAAATCCAGAGATGGGTTTTTGTAATGACCTTCTAGGTTCACACGAATCACCGCAAGGATTAGCAGCAGTTAGTTCAACTATTTCGTCTCGCTTTATTGAGACAAAATCAAAGAAATTAGAGACAAAATCACTTGGCTCTTTTTTGAAGGAGGGTTTTTTCGGTTGCTAGATTTTGAAAGAAATTAGAGACATAATTTAAGCAACCTAAGAATCGTTGAAGTTGAGCGGTATCTTTGATTTCATCAGGAAATTTATCAGCGAATTGTATGACGCGATTTATTGGAGTAATGGTTTGATTTTCAATTTTATATCCAAGAAAGCGGATAGAAGTTTGGAATAAAATTATTTTTCTTTGAGAAAGGACAAAATTTAGAATAGTCCCATTTGAGGATCCAAGGGATACCATGGGTGAGGGAATAGGCTAAAAAGAGGTATGAAGGTTCGCTTGATTGAAAGGACGCTTTATTTGAGGTGAAATTTTGAAAATGGCCAGAGAGGGAATCTGGTAGGATGGAAGAAGGTGGACCAAAGAGTGACCACCAATTTATCCAAAACCATTCTGGGACTTGAAGGTTTCGGTTCTTTTAGAAGCTGATGAACCAGGAGTGAGATTGCTTAGAATTTTGGCGAAGTAAAACAAATTCCCAAGCATTCATGTAATCCCAGTAATTATAGGGCCATTGTTTTTTATTGGGGCTTTGCACCATTCTAGTCGTGGACCAATTGTTCTGCCATTCCTGCGGGGAGAGGATATGGAGAATTTTGAGTTTGGAGAAGGCAATTTCGCCATCTTTTTCTGTATGGGTAACTAGTGCGCTATTGGATTGTTCTAAAATGGCTTCATAGAATTTGACGGTGAGGGAGGATAATTTGGGTGAGAAATGCATATTAGAAAGGAATATTTTGGAGGGTATTTGGTCAGCAGGAAGTCCTGCAAGGATATTATCTAAAAGGGTGATTTGGCTTTCGGCATTGAGAATATATTGGGATTGAGAAGGATTCTTTTTCGTGGAATGAAGGAGAGGGGAGAATTGATTGGAGACACTAAATTCACTTAGTGTATCCGACTGTTTGGCTTTATTTTTTTATCTTTTGGACATTGTGGGTCTGGGACTTCTCTCGACCCTGTAGAAATTCGCGAGAGAGGAAGTCAGGTAGAGGATTGGAAGTTCCTTTTATAAATTCTATTTTGAAATCAAATATTGAAAGTAAAGCTTGCCATCTAGCAAACATCTGTTTTGATGCAAGATTTTTAACATCTTTTTCTAAAACTTCTTTTGCTGGTTTGCAATCAATTCGTAAAAGAAATGGTTTATTTAAAATATCACTTTGAAATTTGAGGATTGAAGAAACTATAGCAAGGATTTCTTTTTTAATTGTAGAATAATTTTGTTGAGTCGGATTCCGTGATCTAGATGTAAATTGAATTATTTGTTCTTTATTTCCGTTTTGTTGAAGAAGGATACCACCATATCCTTTTTCAGAAGCATCGGTTT
Organism: Camphora micrantha; assembly: GCA_003546025.1. NCBI lineage: Eukaryota > Viridiplantae > Streptophyta > Magnoliopsida > Laurales > Lauraceae > Camphora > Camphora micrantha. The sequence goes on along the minus strand of QPKB01000005.1, from coordinate 14,151,929 downwards.
GAATAATTTTAAAAAGATCAGGGTTTACTATATTTAAGCAGGGGAGAATTTTGACCTTTTCTTTTAATTTTTGAACAGCCAAAGTATGTGCTTCAGTCCATTCTTCTTTATTATCTTTAGATAGTCTTTTTTGAAGGAGGGTTCTTTCGGTTGCTAGATTTTGAAAGAAATTAGAGACATAATTTAAGCAACCTAAGAATCGTTGAAGTTGAGCGGTATCTTTGATTTCATTAGGAAATTTATCAGCGAATTGTATGACGCGATTTATTGGAGTAATGGTTTGATTTTCAATTTTATATCCGAGAAAGCAGATAGAGGTTTGGAATAAAATTATTTTTCTTTGAGAAAGGACAAGACCATTATATTTGATTGTATTGTAAAAGATAGAAAGATGTTTCCAATGTTGCTCGATGTTCTTAGAAAAGATTAGAATATCATCGATGTAGACAATGGAAAAGTCTTTATATGGGTGGAATATTTCATCCATGATTCTTTGGAACTCAGAAGGAGCATTTTTTAAGCCGAATGGCATGACATTCCATTCAAAGTGTCCAAACGGAACTGTGAATGCGGTTTTATAACGATCTTCTTCATGAAGTTGAATTTGCCAGAATCCAAATTTTAGATCAAATTTAGAGAAAATATTGGCAATACATAAGCGATTAATTAGATCTTGTTTATTAAGAATGGGGTATCTTATAGATTGAAGGACTTCATTTAGGGGCTTATAATTGATAACAAGTCTTGGAGAACCTCGTTCGAGTTCTGCTGCATTTTCTACATAAAAGGCTGCGCAACTCCAAGGAGATTGAGATTTGCGAATAAGATTTTTGGAGAGTAAATCTTTGATTTCCTTATTACAAAGATCAAGGAGACGAGGATTCATTTGAGCTGGTCTAGCTTTTGTCGGGATAGATTTTTTATTAAAATTTTTATCGTATGGAAGTGAAACTTGATGAGACTTCCTATGCCAAAATGCTGAAGGCACATCAGTGCAACAGGTGTCAAAAAGTTTCTTTTGAAATTGTAGCAATTGAGTTCGGAAATAAGGCTTATTGAGTTTTTCTTGGAGACTGAGGAGCCTAATATCATTTTTGAGGCTATTTAGGTGAGTTATTTGGTAAGAGATTAAATTTGTGAGGGTAGAAACTTTTCCTATTTGAGGAGGTCTAATAAAATTAAAAAGAATGGACTCATGGTCTATCTTTGCTTCTAGACCGATTGATGTAACTTTAAAAGGCTGAATTTGTAATATGAATGGGGTTCCTAATATTATGTCATGTTGGAGATTTTTAACAATGACAAAAGAGGTTGGAATACATTTATGATTTTTACAGACGTGAGCTTGTGGCAGTTTGTACTTAATAGTACAAGTATTACCATTAGCTGTAGTTATGGAGGCTTCAGTACGAAGGCAGAATTTTGTAGGGATTAGGACTTCTCTGATACAATTGATATCAGCACCGGAATCAATTAGAGCATTGGTATGCCGGATCAGATTTTTGGTTTTAAGGGTGATACGAGTATACCATTTTTGGAAAGCATATGTAGCTATAGGGTTGATTTCATTATCAGACGGTGGGTCTGTGGATTGGGTTAATTGTTTTTGTAATTCTTTAATCTCATTTTTGGAATCAATTATTTCTTTTTGGAGATTACTAACTGTAATTGGTTCGTTGTAGGTTGGAGGAATAGTATCAGAAGTTGCTTTAAGAAGCATATTTAATTGGGAATTGGGCATAGCGGGATTGACATTAGATGAAGTGGCGGTCGTGGTCTGATGGGCGGTCGTTGTCTGATGGGCTAGTTCTTGTGGTGGCAAGGGATTTATTATGACAAAGTCTTTGATGGGTGTATTTTTTATTGTTGATTCTTGTTTGGATTTGGGAGGTATAGTATATGGAGAGTTAGCAGATTGTTGATCGAAGCGGATTTTATGCTGGAGAATTATAATATCTTGATGTAATTTTGTAAAATTATTTGGAGGATAACTGAGTTAAAAGGGGATATTAAAATGAAACCAGTCAAAAAAGGGAATACTTTGTTTAACAAGTTTCATGTGGTCAAACCATTTGATTTTTAATTGAGCTTGTTCCTCTTTGTTGAAATTACGAAAGAAGGAAAAGCTAAGTGGATGGCTTTTCATATTATTGATTAAAAATTGGTTATCAATTTGAAAAGGTATTTCTTGACTATTTTCCTAATCTTCAGGAGTTTCGTCATATAAGGGTTTGGATGCAGAGATCATTCCTATATGAGGACTGAAATCAGAGGCAGTTGGGCTGTATGATTCAGTAGGGTTATAATTTTCATTAGGATAAGTTGTAGCATTATTAGTTGTTGTTTGAAGATAGCAAATATTAGATGGAGGAGGAGGTATCATGACGTCTGGTAGTGTAGAGCGAACAAAGTCGTATTGAGACACAGAAGATGGTCTATGTTGTTCAACTTCTGTTGGATTTAATTGAGATGGAATTGATGAAGTAGAATGCCTAGTTACTGGCCTAGGAATAGTTGACTTACCATGATTGAGTCTGATAGCAACTTTTCCATCGGGATATTCAGTAATAGTTTCTAAGTCATCATTTATTAGAGGTATTGCTGGTTGGGAATCTTGAAGATCCCATTCTCCAGAGAGGTTTACTTGTTCCCAAGTAATCATCTTTGGTATTGTGACTTTATTTTTGAAATCGGTAAGGAACAAGGTCGTTATTCCTTTCAATTGATCGGTGTAGGCTATATCAGGCATGATTGAGGTCATTGCTTTGAAATATATTCTGTATATTATGGCTATATTTTCGGATTGTGGTTTTATGTCGAAACCTTTGGTATGGATACCAAGTGTACATGCTTAATTAGCACCTGGATCAGAGAGGCTTATTAAGAAATTGGAAAAGCAATTGAAAAAGGCAGGGCCATTGTGAAGACTAGCTTCGACAAGCCCTATGAGTGAGCCCTTGAACTTCACATGTCTTTGGTCTCTAACATAAGACAGACAAGAAGTGTTTAAACCGGTTCGAGTGAGAGGTTTAATAGCTACTTGTACTAGTCCAATATGAAGATATCGGTATTGTTGGCTGAATTTTTGTATTGTTTCTTTAGCAATAAGGGTTATATTTTCTTCTTTATTCACTATGGATTTTGTCTCTTCGACAGTTTTGATTATGTAATCAGAGTTTGATTTGAATGAACCTTGATTATAAATTTCTTTGATTGGGATTGTTGGAATAGTCCAATTATTGATTGATTGTTCGAGATTCCCATAGGTAATCTCTTCCAAATTTTTGATTGACATTTTATTAATATTTAAACTAATACTAGATGCATGTGATGAAGATGAAGAAGAGTTAGAAGAAGAAGATGAAGAGTTTGAGAAAAAATCTTTTTTCAAAGAGCTAAATAACTTAGACATATTTAAACAATAATTGAAATATCAAGTTAGAAGTTACTAGTGGCCTGTCAACCCCAAATGAGGGAACGCGTCCTAACGCTCACTGGCTCACGGACAATCAACCTCGGCGCGACAAAAGGCCTCGGACCTAGCTTCTTCCTTCTTAATACACAATTACTATTCAAAGCAGTACTAAGAATTTAACTACTCAGAAAGCAGACGAGCAGCATAACAGATGATGCATGAGTTTTACAAAACATAAACATATATATTAAAAACAAAACAGATAAACAGGACTGGTTACAGGACAGAGTAACAAGACTGTTTAACAATACAGGAAAGAAACAGAACAAAGCTTACAGAGGGAGTAGGCACACTGGGGGCAGTAAGGCTTGAGTACTTAGCTCTGATACCAGATTACTGGTTGTAATCTTCTAGGCTTGAGCACCGTGTAAAACGAGTGCAGAGCTGATCCAACGGTTCAATCCATTTGAAAGGGTGTCAAATTTGGAATTTGTAGTTATCAGAGAGTCTATTTTATGGTGCACTCGAATGTATCATAAGATGGCCCCGCTGGGAGTTGAAAACGCCAGAAGGTGCACTTATGTGTGTAGCATAGGATTCTCCTTTTGTCAAAGGCTCCTTGGGCTTACAAGGAAAAAGAAAAAGACCTTTAAAAACTTTTTTCCATAATGCACTAATTTCTATTAAGTGACTTGAAAAAACAAAAAACAACAACAACCACCACCACCACCACCGTGAAACCCTGTTACAATTACAATGCACATCGAAACACCCCAGAATCTACATTAAACATCACCATGATCATTTAGGAGCTGTTTGTCTGCTTTGGATTTTATTCTACGATATACACAGAAACTCCGTCAAATAAGCCCAATGACATAATTATTGAAGAGGTGAGTGGTAAATGATAGGATATGAAATGTAAAGGATTAAAGTGATAGAGATGGGACTTTGACTTTCGTAGGTATTGAATTATTAGGATGATTGTTGGATATTAATTTTCCAATTCAGTTTACATTAAAAGAGAGACTATTTAATGGTTACTTCACCTTTGGTGTTCATCTTTAACCACTTATGACATTAGTTACTATGTATTCAATTCACATATATTCTATGTTTGTGCAATTAAATTTAGAAACTAAGTATCAACCCACTTTATCCCCATTTCAATTTATTTTTCAGATCTCTCTCATGAATGAAATCTCTACTTTCTTGAGAGATTATATTGTCCAAAGAATTCATGATTTCAAGTTGCTTTACATTGGCATCATGGATAATCAATCTTTATTATCACAAATTAGTATCCATTAACAATAGAAATTACATGGCTGAAAGATGGGTTGAGCTTAATACAATGATCCCAACCATCTAATCACATTGAGCTTTTATTAGTGTCACAGATAGGATCAAGCACTCAGCTACCCACCTCTATGTTAGGAAAATTGTGTGGCCGGACTGCCATTGGGCCCACACCAGCTCGAGCCAGGCAGTGTGCCACGGATGAACTCCCAATAAGTCTTAATCTGGTTGAGTCGGATAAGGATCAAACTCTTGGTGGTAGAGTTTGGATCAAGTTCAAACTCCCGGTTGGCAGAATTCACACGCTGGTTAGTAGATGTAAGATTCCAGGAGAGGTAAAGTCCGTAGTAGTCGTGACTCCTAGGGATTGCTCTATATAAGGGAGATGGGAACCCTTGCTTGATAATCTAATAAATCTGAGAGCATTCGCAGCGGGCTCACACCGGAACGCACAAGGTTCTCGGTGAGTTCGGTTCCGACACCCATCTAAGACCAGCTAGTTCTTTAACTCTAAACTCGAATTTGATTATTTTTATTGGATAGGTATGGCAAACGGTCAGATTGACCAGAGGTATCTACAAGTTGAAGCCCAACTCATACTCAAACCTGTTTTCAAAACTGGGCGAACAACCCCAACTTGACCAGCATCTTGTCAACTAGTATGAACCGATCATATGGCTACCCTAACCTGACTTGTTTAGATGCAGGTCAGGTTTTCTAGACCCTTGACCAGCCCATATGTATATTGGGTTGGCTAGAGTGGGTCAAGTCGAGTCGAGTCGAACGTTGGTCGGGTTAGCACATTGGGTCAGGTTTTGCCGCCCTAGTTATGAGTGGTTCTTGGATGAGTGATCTAAAGGTGTATTCCTTTTTTTTTTCTCTGTCATTCTCCAGCTGATTTGTGTTGGCTTAAAGCATGCAAACTCGAACAAAGAGCAGCAAATTTTTATAGCTAACTACTGTTCTTACCCTCCTTTGCCTAAGCTTGAGACTCACGTATGCCAAAAAGAACAAAGATGCAACCAAAAAAGGAAAAAAAAAAAAAAAAAAGGTACACAAACAAACTATAATACAATACACAAACTAGTATTTTGTTTAGTACAATACATCAATTTCACCTTTTCAGCTAATGAAGAGTTACATCTGACCCCACATGCTTGACACTAGATGTATGCACATTGTATGCCTAGAAAAAAAAGCATTCATTTTAATGTGTTTTTAGTGGTTGATGAAGGCCTTCACATGTGATACTAGTTCATGGGTTCTTAGTTGCGACTGTGGATAGTTATGCAGAATTTGGAAAGCATGCCCCACACCCACGTACACCACATATTGCACACTCTTCCCTGCCTTTTTCATGGCATTGCAGAACACCAAGTTCCTATCCTTCATTATATCCAACTCTGAAATGCAAACTAGAGCTGGGGGAAGCCTCAGGTCCTCCAACTTGGGGGCACCCTTAGCCAATGGGTTGCACCACGGATGGTCACGGGTTGCACCAAATGGCAAGGCAAGCCTCCAGTAAGCATCCGACGCCGTTAAACTAAGGGCGGAGTAAGGCGGCTGCACAGCATTTTTCTCCGATGACGTTCGAGTCTCACCGCCAAAGAAAGGTTGTATGAGAATGACACCTTTGAGGCACAGTGGCTTTAGAATGGTGGACTCAGATACACCAGGTGATCCAAGTCGCACCGCTACGTTGTGGGCGAGGCATGCACCAGCACTGTCTCCAGCAAGGAACACCCTAGAGAAGTCGCACCGGTTCCGCCACCAGCTATGCTCATCTGAGCCGCTCAAGGCCTGGTGCCTCACCCACTTTACAGCATTAAATCCGTCTTCATAGGCAGCGGGCAGGCGATCTTCAGGCGCAAGGCGATAGTTCACTGACATGATCATGCAGTCTGCTCTAGAGGCCAAAGTAGACAGGAACTCATGGTAACATTTCCATGCCACAGAGCCAACGCAGAATCCCCCTCCATGGAAGTAAATGACTAGAGGGAGGAGCTTCGCCTGGCGCTTGGGAAGATACAAGCGCATCCATGTTCCGGTCAAGCCATCAATTGTCACATCCCTGGAAGCCATATCGGCCTCTGGGGCGAATGTGCATGTGACATGTGGGACTATCTGAAAACGCTCTACGTGGCCATCCTTGTAGAGTCTGATGAGTCCTTCAACCTCTTCCACCACATCTCCATTTTGGGTATGGTCTTTGCCAACATGGTGGAGGCTGAACCTCGAATCACTCAAGGGAATGGCACCCATCCTTCTCCTTCTCATGCAATGGAAATCAAACACAAAAAAGGGCTCTCCTTTCCTTCCTCTCCTCTTTTCTTGATAGTAAAAAGAGGACTCTTTTGCTTACAACTACTGATACTGATGGCTTAGACACAAACTAATCTTCCCATGCACCTATATATATATATATATATATATATATATGCGTACAGAAGGGGTGAGGAGTCCCCTCTCTCATTCCTTGACAAGTGGGTAAGAGGATTGAAGCCACATGTCCCACAAGGATGCTACAATGGTGGGACCCATCAGTTTCTACTCCTTTCCTTGTAAGTGTAATCTTTGTCATCTGTCATAAGTGGGTGGGTGGATGTGGTGTTGCTTTCCCTCTCCAAATTAGCTGCACCTGATCCTAGCTGACTTAAATGCATTACCAGTTTGTGTTGAAAGATGGCAGCACCTGAAACATGCCTAGAGGAAAAGTAGGCTGACTGATAGCATTCCAAAACAATATGTGGCTGCCATGTTTGTATTATAAGCAATTCTGAATAGTTTATGTATTCTTTTCAACATACTGTGGATGCCACTTTTGGTGGTTCAGTTGTTTATTGAAAGATAGCCTTCCAATGGTTAAAAAGATAGCCAACTCCCTACAAATTATCCCAACCATCTCCAAGGTACTATCAAACAATTAAAATGGCCAGAGATTAGATTCAAGTACAGTTCTCAAACGATCTGTGATAAGAAATGACTTGAACATGGCCTATCCATGTAAGACCCAACGGTTCTGATGCATATGACTAGTCAATAAAAACATGATTCAAACATCATATGGACTAATAAAATATTGATAAGAGACGATTTGGAATCATCCCTGGTTGATTCCAATCAAATGTAAGGACTTCAACATTTAATGGGACTAACCAAGAAAATTAATGGTACTACCATAAGGGTTTTTTAAAATTCAGTCCAACATTGAGCATTAGTTAGATGAATGTCAAATTAGGACGAAGGGAAGACGGGATAGGGTTAAAGGTTGGGTTGATCACTTGTACTTGATGCATGAAATAAAATTGGGGAGCATAAAAATTGTAGTTCCTTTTTATTGGTAAGATAACAAATTCAAACTCTGAAGCTCGTAGTTGTGACCATGAGCACCTAGCAGCTAGCAACTGTGCTATGGGCTCACCCATATATAGCCAAGTTGATCTTAATTTTAGCTACACAGATCTCAGGGGTTTTGTCATCTTTGAGTTAATAAAAAAAAACACACTTCACCAAATGAAAAATGAGAGAAGAAAAAACTAAAAGCAGTTTACCAAGAAAAGAAGCATCTTGAAAATGAGATAAGATGGAGAATCATGTGAATACAATCTCAGACACCATGTCGATATCTAACATTTAACTGAAGACAATCTCAGTCAACACTTGCACATAAAAAAGTGAAAGCCCACTTGCCGCCGCCACCGCCTTTTAGAATGAAATGGGCTGCCAATAGAACTGGTAGATAACCATGAACCACACACCGCCCAAAGTGATGGGGCCCAAGGAATATCAAGGATGGATCTGTTCATATCTTTTGGTGAGGCCCACCTTTACAGTCCATGGTAATCCTTGGGACTCCATTCATATCAAATCACTATTCATCATCCCTTTAAAATATTGTTTTCTGTTTCCCCTTTACGGTGAAACAAGGGCCAAGACAAAAATACCAATACGCGTCTCTTTACCCGGCCCATATAAAGATCCCAGGTACACATGGGTAGAACCATCTTTCTGTCATTCCTCCAAACATTCCCTCCTTTTATTCCTCTCTTCCTTTTGACCAAGAAAAGGAAACAATGCTTGGCCTTCAGAGATATATTGTTTGCCACAGGTTTCCAGTTTTGCAGTGGGCCCACATCCCAGACATCCAAGCCACTTATGTGATAGTTCCTACCATGGAAAAAGGGTTTAAAATACCACCATCAAGTTTTGGTTTCACCCATTACTTTTGAGTAGATTCTACAAAACATCAAAAACCTTTTTTTTTTCATCTTGTTACATTGATTTCTAAGCATTTGTTTTTATGGTTTCATCCTGTTACAGCTTAAAAACCATTAACATGGAAGAGTTAGATGAAGTATAGGACAGCTATACCACTATGATACATTAGATAGTCCAAAAAGACTTGACCCTAACAAATAACATCGCACAAGTGTTATATGAATCAACCATCATTATAAGGGCCATGGCAGAAACCGAGTTCCAAACCGTGCCATGAAGGCTTTATTAAAGACAGTATACCCTGCCCCTCATGAGAGAATTGTAATCCGGGGAATATGCAGGTTTCTTTATAAAAGCACACTCCTGTCTATAAGGAGCCTACCTAGATGCATGCCAATCACAAGGGTAAAGAGATAAGAATGCAATGGTATAGTTGACCAAATATCAATCTAATGAGACAATGTTAAAAGACATTCTTAAAACCTGATTTTAAGGCCTCAAAATTAAGGGTTTTATGGCAATTCAATCCAATAGCTAACAATCATCAGACCATTTGAAACTAGGATGTGCACCAATCACTGTGGTAAGCTTGTGGGGAAGGGTTGGGATTGATAACAGGTTAGCCCCATCAGAAAGTCTTCCTGGTTCTTTCAATGGTAAATTGAAAATAGAGCTGAAAAAAGAAAATTCATTTTGAGTGTCCAAATTCCATGGATAAGATGGAAAAGACAAGGGAAAAAAACCCATGGGAAAGTGGATTGTTTTTATCTCAAAATCTGGAAGATCTTCCGCCCCACTTGTGCAAACTTGTCCATGGGCTATGCAGGATTAATTCCTTTTTGACCATCTCTCCTTTTAGTTGGAAAACTGCAGAAAAGGGTATATTGAGGGTATATTTGGATACTGCTGATCAGGATATGAGATCTATGTTCTTTGTACGTTTGTTTGAATCTTTACCTTCTTTGAATATTATCTTCAATATCTTTACCTGTGGCATCATTTCTCTAGAAAGTATAGGTGTCAGAGATACTTGCAATGGACATGTGCATGAAATTGATTGAAATGGAATAACAGGTCAGAGAAGAAATATTCGAAGAAGTCCAAAGAGAAGAAAAGAAAGATTGGGAGATGATACCCTGGAAAATGGAGTAGACATATGGGAAGCTATCACAAATAATATTGAACAGGTTAATAAAGGCATAGTTATTAACAAGCGGTTTTTTTAGATTTTGGGTTTGTCCCAAGTTTCAAATGGGAAAGTACCATGGAAAATCAAACTACTAGAAAAACAATTATACATGAGTCATGATGCTAAAAGTATGTCATTTATAAACTATAGAGATTTTAGGAAAATATTGTGAAAATATCACAATAGCAATATGTTAATACCACTATTAATGTTGTCATTTTCACAATAGTTTCAATTGCTCACAACTTGAAGGGTCACTAACAGCACAGGAACCTCCCCCGCCCCACCCCAATCGAACTGATACTATCCGAAGATCTCGCCCATACTAACAATCTTCCTTCGGTGCAGGCGACGACTTCTGTCAAGAACTCCAGATATAAGCACTCAACATCTCCTAATCATGAGGGAATAGTAGAATGAAGTAGCGGCTATTGGGCCTCTTTTTTCTGTTTTGTTTCCTTCCATCTGCACTGGTTTTCTTGCAATACTATTTGCCTCTAAAACAAATGTGTTCTGCTGTTTCAAAACAGGGTCCGCATTTGTGACATTATTGAGAAGTATATAAGGTTGAAGTGACCTTACCAGCCAGTCAGTGATGCTAAGGTAAGGCCAGTTAGTTTGGTCACAACCATCTTGACCCAACAAGAAGAATTCCAAAAAGGCATCTGCATTGCCCCTCCAAATTCTCAGAATTCTTTGGCTGTGGGGGATAATTCCTAATGCTATCCACTACATGGCCCTCCCTCCCATTTACTCATTGTTTTTCACCTTTGAGATACGCACGTTTGGTTATCATGGTTTTTACTGTATTACCTCTTTCGAGCGAAGACAAGATCTTAAATCAAAAACCATAATCCATAATGCATGCACATCCACATTGTGAAAATGAAAATAAGAGTTGTTTCATTATCATAGTTTGACTAAAAAGGAAAATTAATCGCAAACATAGAGCTGTTTGTATTCAGGGATGGCTGCTAACAAGGAAGAAAAAACTTCATTAGACGCCACACCACTGTTATAGACCTTTAAATAAGCTCAATGAACATTACATTACAGCTTACCAGCCCCTTCGTTATCTTGTTGTAGCATGTAACTTTTCTTCATTTCCTCCAAGACAGAGTCATTAGTGCTGCAGAAAAATAAAAGGGTAACTGAGACACCTGATCAAATCAACTGACATGAAAAAATGGTAAATATATGCGTCTTTCATCTGATGGTCATGGGACACAGCTATCCACTGAATCAAGACTGTTGGTTATTTCTTCTTAATTATTTATATTGAGGTGAATTTGCAGTCATCCCATGAAAGACCAGGGTTCACTTTTGGGGGAAATTTTCAAGGTGTTTTTTTTTTTTTTTTTTTGCCTAATTATACTTTTTCTGATTGGTAACATGACTCAAAGCCACAACCTCGTGATTGCAGCAAGGAGCATCTTCCAACTATGTGTCAGCATGTGTCCCTAATTGTACTTTCCTGGATGGGCTTAACTAGAAATCAATTGGTTTCCCAAGTCCAAAAGAGCCCCATTGTGCGTTAAGATCCATTTAAAAGGCTAGAAGATAAAGGATTCCCTACAAAGAAGACAACAAATATATAGTTATGAGATTTATCTTATATAGTGTGTGTATTTATATTATATATAAAACAAAAACTAGTGCACATATCCTCTACTAACTACGATAATGAATTAAATAAAAAGGTTTCCAAAGAAATAGATCCAATCATCCAAGCAAACTTAATGATTGGACTTATCTTTCAAAACATGATCTCAAGCATCCACTATGAGATAGACCTGGCAAAGGGACAAGCCTGACGGGCCAAAGCTCTTGAAGGATCTGCTTTACTTAGGCCCTCGATGGCCAATGCAGGGCCCAAGGCCTAAAAACAAGAGAAACAATTTTTAATTTCTTTTTTACTACACTACCATTGAGCATTGATAGATTGTTCATACAGTTGTAGTTGATACTGCACAAAATTTAGAAAACAAAGAACACAAAAGTGTACACCTAACCACAAAGACATGTTCTTAGACTTTCAAAAAATGCAAATAGATTAATATATATAATTTTAAAAAAATAGTCCTAATAGCACATTTAGATATCCAAAGGAATATTAAAAATATCAAAACCTTTTTGCAACTATAGTTGAATAAATGTTAAAGAATAAAATAAAATAAAGATCAATGTTTATTAACACCATAGATGTTAGATAGTTAGAAAATAAAAACAATAGAAATTAACACCAATTATATATTATTGGTTGTTTCTTATTATTTTTATTTTGAGTCTTTCACAACTACTGATGCATATCATCACTATAGATCATTTTCTTACTGTTATTCGACTATTCACAGGGAGGGGTATTTTAGGCTAACTAACTTATTATTTTTATTTTGAGTCTTTCTCAACTATTGATGCATATCATCACTATAGATCATTTTCTTACTGTTATTTGACTGTTCACAGGGAGGGGTATTTTAGGCTAACTAACTATATATATCCCTCAAAATTTGCGGGCCTACAAAATTCTGTCCAAGCCCGTCTCTAGGGATTTTTAAGAAAAATAAAGCCCTCATTTAAGGGCTGAGCCAAGCCCCACCCCCATTGTCAAAGGGCCAGATTGGCAGGCCTATTTTGAGAGCTATTGATCAGATGGTTAGAATCTATGATGCACGGATACTTCAAAATGGACAACGTATCGTGTCGTATCCCTGCCATATCCATGGCGTGTCCCTAACGTATCCATCCCGTATCCGGGCATCATAAGTTAGAATTCATTGCATGCCTCTTTTTTTATTGGCCACCTGTGAAGCTTCCCCAGTTTTTACTGCTGGTCTCAGGCCTGAATAAAGGAGGGTTGCATTGGGGTGACAGCCGACGTAAAACTTTTGTCGCAACCCAAATATAAATTCTAAGAAAACAACATTCCACAGTCATGCTAGGGCGTTCCCTGCTATGAGCGACGCACTGCGGCAACACTCAATTGCAATGAAAAGTAGATAAGGGTTCCGTGATCACGCTATGGCGTCCCACACTATAAGCAGCATACTGCAACAACGCTCATTCATAGTGAAAAGTAGGGAAGGATTCCTACACCATGGACAAGCAGCGGATAAAAAAGTTAGTCCAAAGGAATAGGAGGATTTGACTCACTATTTGGAATATAAGAACCATGAGAAGCAAGAGCATGGAGTTAGTAGATACAATGAAAAGAAGAAAAGTTAATGTAGCCCATTTATAGGAAACAAAGTGGAAAGGGGATAAAGCTTAGAATAGGTATAGCAGTAGATAAGGATTTGAAAGAAAAGATTGTGAGGGTAAAGGGGCTGGGTGGTAGACTTATAGCAATTAAACTAGTATTAGAGGAAGATATAATACATAGGGTAGTAGACTTACAGCAATTAAACTAGTGTTAGAGGAAGTTATAATACATATTAATAGTGCCTATGGACCCCAAGCAGGATCAGATGAAAGTGTTAAGAGAAAATTCTGAGAAGAGATGGATGGTTTAATAGGAGAAATTTCAACTAATGAAAATAAATTTCCTACGAGGGGACTTAAATGGGCATGCAGGATGATATTTAAGCATATTGGAGGGAGAAATTACAATGATTTGGAACCAAATGGATGACTATATTTAAATAATAACAAAAGAGATACTTGAAAAGTTGAAAGGGATAAGGACACATTGATAAAGAAACCTGGTAGTGAAGTGATTAAGTGAAGTATATGGGTTCAGAAAATTGTTCGAGAGAAAAGATGTTGCTACAAAGTTTAGCACGGGAATAGAAATACGAAAAATTATAAAATATATAAGAAGGGAAATAATGAAGTTAAAAAAGAAGTAAGTGATGCACAATCCAAAGCAGATGACAATCTATATTAATAAGTTGGGAACAAAAGAAACAGATAGAGATATATTCAAGCTTGCAAAAATGAGGGAAGGAAAGGTAGAGACTTAGATCATGCCCAATGTATAAAGAGCAATTATCAAAAGGTTTTAGTGAAGGAAAACAACTTAAAGAAATGTGGAGAAAATATTTTAATAAACATTTATATGAAATTTGTATAGGAGGCTCATGACCAAGAGAGGTTACTTCGTTAGTAGTACACACCTTTTACCACCAAATCAGGGTAGCACAACTGAAAAAAAAAAAAAAAAGCATTGACAAGAACGAAAACAAAAAATGGCTATGGGACCAGATGACATTTCAATAGAGGCTAAAAAAAGCTTTGGAGAAATTGGATACATCTGGTTAACTACGCTCTCCAATACTGTACAGTTTTTATTATTACAGTCACCTTTAAAAAAAAAAAAAAAAAACACTACACTCTCCAACAAGATATTTTAAGGATAAAAAAAAATGACAGGTGAATGAAGAAGAATTGTTGCACTACCTACATACAAGAAAAAAGGAGATATATAAAGTTATAACAACATGAAACTATTGGAGAGAGTAATGAAGCAAAAATTTAGACAAAAAACCAAGGTATCTGCAAATCATTTTTGGTTTCATGCCAGGATGGACAACTATAGAAGCTATCTCCTCATTTAGGCAATTGATAAAAAAAAAATACCGAGAGAAAAGGAAAAAAAAAAATAATATGATCTTTATCATCAATCTAGAGTAGCCTACAACATGGTGCTAAGAGATCTAATTTGGTGGGTGTAAATACAAGGAGTGGTCCTAAGAGGTTATATTGACATTGTTAAAGATATGTATGAGGGAGCAACAACAAATACGAGAATTGCCTATGGACACAGGTGAGTTTCTAATGACCATAGGTTTATATCAAAGGGTCAACTTTAATTGCTTATCTCTTTGCACTTATTATGGGCGAGTTAATTGGTCATAATCCAAGAAGACATACCTTGGTGTATATTGTTAGTAAATGATATTATGTTGTGGATGGATCGAGAGTGCCATGAATGAGAAACTTGAGAGATGGCAAGAAGCTTTAGAATCCAATAGCTTCAAAATAAGTTGAACAAAAACTCGATACATAAACTGCAACTTTAATAAGGATGTACAAAGACTTGAAACTTTAAAACTCCTATAAAGCTCAAGGGATACTAAAGAGAGATTAATTCTAATAATTTGGCTCAATAATTAGTGAGAATAAGATATGGAGGAAGAAATTAAACATAAGATAAAAGCGGGATGGCTGATGTAGAGACTAGCTTATGGAGTCCTTGGAATTGGCACATACCAACAAGAGAAGGAAAACTTCTACAAGACAGAGATTAGTTAACTATAACCTATGGAGCAGAATGTCAGCCAATTAAGAAGCAACATATGCACAAAATGAGAGTACCAAATATAAGAATGTTGACCTGGAAATGTGGTAAAACCAGAAAAGACCAAATCAATACTGAGCACTTTAGGGATAGCATCAACAGGTGGAAAATAAGAGAGACTCTTTAAAGATGGTTTGGATATGTCCAATGTAGGCCGACAATAGTGGCATTGAAGAAAAGTTTTTCTATGCAGATTGCTGGCCCACGAAGGAAAAGGGATAGGCCGAAGAAGACATGGATTAAAGTACCAAGGATAGATCTGAAGAAGTATAACCTATCTGAGGATTTGAGTTAGGATGAATTGGAATGGAGAAACAGAATTCATGTAGCCAACCCCAACATAGTTGGGATAAGGCTTTAATGATGATGATCGATGATAGCCTATGAAGTGTGTGGGCTGCACCCAACTGAAGGTTCTTCTCATATGATTGGGTTATCATGTGCCCATACACATTCATTAGTAATATAATGAGAACAACATGATAGGCCTTTATATTTTTGTCAACCACAAAAAATTACAGTAATGCCCGTGTCTTGTTTTCTTCATTCCCCGATATGTCTATGAATATATATGTTCAGTTAATTCGCACTGATTAGTTGCAAAACATGTGTTTTCCAACGTGTGATCAGCAAGATCAGTAGAAGTTTTAATGTAAGCCAAGGTATATTGAGGGTTTTACCAATGTTGAGCCATAAAATAAACTCATAGCATACGCGCTCCAAATTCCAATTTGATTAGACTACATAAAAGTTCAAGAACAAAATAAACAGTGAACAATGGTATTGAACTTACTATTGCTTAAGGCAATGATTTAACTCATTTGCTTCTTTCCTGCAATGCCAAACAACAGATAGAGTTCTCACCATTGCACACTCGGCATACTTTGATGTGTAGTGATCACATTCTTAAAGTGCTTTCTGCTTCATTTTGCTGCGTAAAGCTGGCCGCTTCAAGAAATAAATAAATGAAGATACACTATACATATACACTATAAAGATAAATACCAATATTTTCTATCAGAAATTCATGGTTGATACACATAATGGAAATGAACTCGTAAAAGGAATGCAACACAAAAATATGAAATGCTCTTTGAAGTTTGAACTTAATAGATGTCAATTAATACATCTGCTGTTTTTCATATGACAACAGGCACTAATGATAATATATATATATATAGAGAGAGAGAGAGAGAGAGAGAATTTTATTTAAAATGGGAAAATGAATACAAGCAAGCCAGTAATTACTTCTATTGGCAACATGCACTGGGCATCTCCATAGAGGACAGTGGACACCATTACACCAAGCTTATGAAGAGAGTAAAAAAAAAAAAAAAAGTTATATCCCTAGTGTACTCATGTCGTACTAATATGATACTCATACCAACATGATGCTGCACCAATACTTCTAGGGTATAAGTTTGGCATATCCTACTCCAGTGAGTCCACTATTTCATATAGTTATATAAGTCTTCTTACTTTTCAGCATAAAAGAAAGATAGAAAGGAATTGAACAATGATCATCATCATAGTTATATTAGTTTTCTAACAGATGAGGCTTTGATGATGATGATGAATTTTACTATAATATATAAATATGAAATTCATGCTATATATGGGAAAGGTATTTTTTAACGATGTCCTGGATTTCCAAAAGTGCAAAGTCATGCCCCAATCCTTGTATCTGTGAATTCAATTCCATGATGAAACAAAACAAACAGGCCATGCAAATATGCAATCCAAATGCAGGTAATTCTGCTTACGCGTAAATGAGATTCCATGCATTTATATAACTTGAGCTACATGTAAGTCATCACAGTTAGTTTTGTTATATGTCATAACTAATTCCAGGTAAACAGTGTTACAGGCAATTAGATTTACAAACTAATCTCAGTGATCCCTTGCCCAATCTGAGTTGGGTGGTGATTCCAGTTTCCAAAGAATGTGGGTTTCAATGGAAAACGATTTCCAGAGAATTTCTATGATCGCTGGAGTTTCCAGATGAAAAATGAGAGAGTAAAGGAAAAGATTTTTAGGGTTTAGAGGGTTTTTTTTTGGTTGGTTTTGGATTTTGATTACCTTCTTCGACTCATTTAAATTCTTTATAAATGTTATGTTAAACATTTAAATGTTTATAAGTCAGGTAGAAACACATAAATGAGTAACAACTATAAAGAAACACATTATACTCCAATTCAAGATTATAAAGAAACATTCAAAACTGTTTATCAAACCGGTTCCACATTAGATTCCACATTGGGGCCCCTTACAAAAATCTTGAATTGGAGTGAAATTCCACATTGGGGCCCATGTAGTGAAAATTTGTGCCTCTCAAAATGACCGACCTCCCATTTTATCATAAATCCCCAAATTTTACTTCCGCAGACCAACTCCTACAAAGTATATGGGGATATACAATAAACTGGGAGGACATTCATTTTGAGCTGCCCGGATTTACAATAGGTGGGCCTGACTGTGGGGTTCCACTCATTTAACTCTGGATTTCTTTTTGAAGCAAGAGGATCCGAACTCATGCACTACATTTCTTCGAGTCTCAACTCATTACCACTCATTTATAACTTTCAACTGTTTCTTTTCTCATTTCAATTCTCCTTTAAAATCTGCTTCTTCTTTACTCCTCTATATGATCCTCGCAGAAAAAGAAAAATGATATATCATAGGACTCAACCGAGTCCATTAGGAAGCGACATGTCCATGACCAAGTCCAAGTCGACTCGGACTAGGACGAGGTTTAAAATGCTGCTCTTAATGCTATTTCTTAGGTGTCTTTCTATGACAAGTTGCCTCAGGGTGTGTTTGGTGGACTTTGTAAAAGCCAATAGTGCTTTTTTAAAAGTAGCTACAAAAAAGTTACTTCTTAAAGCAGCTTTTTGGTAAAAAAAATTTGTGTTTGATTAGTGGAACTTTTATAGCTGCTTTGTAAAGGCAAAAGCACCTAATGTTGTTTGGTAAGGCTATTGAAAAGAAACAACTGTTAGCGACTAATAAAAAATAATATTGTATAATTTTATAATAAAAAATAGCACCTCATAAAATCTTAAACATATTATTTCTAATCCTAATGTTATAAAAAAAAATTGTTTTTATAATCATAAAGCAAAAAAGAAAAAAAGAAAAGAAAAGAAAAGAAAAGGAAGAAAGGAAAAGCAAATCCAATCCTGCCATTATCTTTCTAAAACAGCACTCTATCTAGACTCAAGAAGGAAAACATAAACAGATTAAAACATACAGCACGTATAATAATAGTTAGAATAACAAAATAATCATTTGCTTCCAAAACTTTTGAAAGTGAGAGTGTCTTATAAGTTATGACAAGAAGAAATCTATTTTGCCTTGCATACTACACTAAAATGGTGGCTCAGAGGTTCATTTGGATGTACTATAACCTATAGGCAGTTGGACATTTCACATAAGAGATGGTTATCCATTTTTTAATGTTTTGAGGAAGCGTACAGGTTAGAAACTATGTTAGGCTTTCTTCTGCCTATTCCACCAAAAGTTGTTATCAGCACTGAGAGCCAGCATTCTATTTCTATATGGATTGAGAAGTTTGAACAATTAGCATCCAATATTGTCGTTAATGGGATTCCAATGCACAAACCCGGTGAATAATAGTAACCATTAACACTATCCAACCGCATTCAAATGGAAGTCCCTTCCCAAGCTTCTGTTTCCACATCTCATTTTCCACCACAACCAAATGGCATTATACTTCATATCTTTTAGATCCTCTTATAATGCCAGCAAAGAACCGCAGGCAATTCAAAAACCGCTGCATATCCAATGCATCCCGAACCCATTCAACCTCAATTCTACCATCTGTATCTGACGAATTGTCTAACTCGACTCCGTCTGCGTCTCTATCCACTACCCCCTTCCTCATCTATTGCGCCTTCTCAGACATCTGCTGCAAATCTGTGCACCGATTTTTCATTGAATAATCTGAACTCTCCTCTCTTCAATGGGCTCTCAGCCTTCTGTTTGAATTCCATGATCCCTTCTCTGCCATCTTCATCATTCCCTTAACTGCCATTAAGATCTCACACCCGAATTGGATGAGGCCTTTCATTGCCACCACTGCTAATCCTACAATTGCCGTCAAATCCTTATTTTGACCTCTGATCCCTGGCAAACCCAAATCCAGAGATGGGTTTTTGTAATGACCTTCTAGGTTCACACGAATCACCGCAAGGATTAGCAGCAGTTAGTTCAACTATTTCGTCTTCCCATTGCCCCGTACTGCTTGCATCTGTGAACTTCGGACTTCCAGGAGACCTCAGGAACAACAAAGGGGAAATAGAAGGGAATAGAAACAATGCGATGAAGAAGAAGAAAACTAGTTTTTCGTTTCCCACCAAGTTACCGTTCCCGTGCGCAATGCTGTCCGCAAAAGTGAAGCAGCAGCTTCCTAACGTGAAGTCCATGGAGGTTGGTTTGCGAGAAAAGTGAAAATTGACGTTTGCTTAATAAAAAGTGTTTTTTAAATGTTAATGACCAAACACAATTTTAATAGCTTTCCAACTTTTCATGAGCATGAGGTCAAAAAAAGTTCTTAGAGAAAGTACAACCAAACGCACCCTTAGTGATTCCAACTCTATTTCAAAGAAATTAAGTTCTTATCGTCCTTGCTTTAACTGAAGTTTCAGCTAGTGGGGAGGATGGCTAATGGTTTTGTGGATGCTTTGGCCAACAAGGTGCATTAATTTTCTCATTTGCTTGCTTTCACAATGTAGTTAGTTGTTTCTTTTGTTTTGGTGTAATTCTTTTATACCATTGTGTTCTCCCTATCTCCAAGATGGGGAATTTTGGATGGATGTAAATCTTTCTCCTCTTTGATTTAATTTTCTGTTACCAGTATAAAAAAAATAAAAAAATAAAAAGGATTATTGACAACTGGCAAGCCACAGTCGACAGTATACACTATTATATGAGTTGGCATCTCAATAACAGAGAGATTAGAGGTTGGAAAACTACCTTCATAGCTCATCTTCCGCGGACTCAGTAGTTTGAATAGTTGTGTCCTTATTTTTTTTTTAATGAACCCAATGATATCTTCTTTGGACCTATTCACATCATATTGCATTGGCTTGCAGCTCGCAGATGAGAAGTATAATGTTGGGTAAATTTTAACATAAAAAATATCATTTGGATATCATTTGCAGTGGCGTCCTACGCAATGATCAAAAGAGTAAATCAAGTTAGAAGCAAAGTAAATAAAAAATATATAGAACAGTCTCAAAAACATATTGAAAATGCAATACAGAACAGACAGGTGATTCCAAAGCAAACTAAGGCTTGCCTTGTTGGCCCACCTAGATGCATGTCAATCACATTAGGAGGGGATATGGGATGGCAAAGTAAATATCAAACTTAGGTGTGTGCAAAAATATGGGAACCATGTGATCATTCTAACCCTTAGTTTAAGGGTCTCAATCGTACTGAATTTGGATTGGTCAAATGGGGTGAGTGCTAATTCGCTAATTCATACGTGGTTTGGAAGCTCATTAGTGTGAATGTGTAGTAGGACTGATCATTGGGGGTGGGGGGGGTGGTTGGTTTCCATCATGAAAACCTAAGAAGTAAGAAAAGCTACTAAACAACTAAGCCATTGGATACATTGATGTTCTCCTCAGTCCACACAAATCAACAAGCTATATTGGGTACACAGTGCTGGTCTTTTTGCAGAGAGACAGCTCTCATGCTTTCATTATTATTCAGGATTACTTTTAAGAACTCAATTATATACAGTGAACACACATCTTTACCTTCTTAAAACTTCAATCAGAGAGAAAATGGTAATAGAATGTTCCTTGATGTACTACTTCTCTGCAACTGAAAATTGTATGCTATTTTTGTTTTCCTTCTTAAAACGAAACATCAAACAAGATTAATAGAAACCAACAACATGACCAGAATGAAACAAACACAGAACACCAATTAGGCTCAGCATTGGAAGGTAACATATGAAAAAAAACAAGCTCAACGATCTAGAATATTCAATAATAATCTGGGATACGATGTCATGTTTGTTTGCACTCGAGTGAAGTGAAAGCGGAGTGAAATCGGTCCCAACATTAGGAAATTATACCTTTTAATGTATTGGGATGGCTCTGAGGAGACAAGAGGAGTAAACATGTCTGCTGATGTGGATTCCTATTTTATTCCACTTCACTCTACTCAGAGTAAGTCCCACAATATATAATAAAATGCCTTTTTACTCCATCCTATATTCCTTTAAAACCTTTTTTTCCTTTACACCAACCATCCAAAACTTTATTTCAACTCACTCAACTTTAACTTTATGCATAGTGTGAATCTTATCCACTCTTAACTCTCTCTCTCTCTCTCTTGCAAACAAACAGGAGGCTAAAGGAAAAATGTTAAATAGAATAGCAAATGGAAATAGTGGAGAAAGACCAAATAACAAAAGCATTTCTCTGTTTGCATTTGGAATTATACTTAAATGCCAACAAATAAACAAAAAGCATCTCTCTGTTTGCATTTGGACATAATACTTAAAACGCTCTAAATAATAAGCAAATTAGAATTGTTAACTGCTGCTAAGTAGAAGGTGTAGCTTTTCTTCACCGTAATCGTTCCTTATGGAGGGAATAAGGCGGGGTTGCAATCCATAGAGGAGGTGCTGAGGGAGGATGAAATCTGTCTGCAAAAAGTTGTTGGACCTTCCGATCCTCGACATTAAAAACACCCGAATCACAACATCCGCGTGGACTGCGAAAATATAGTTCAGGGCAGTTGTCTCCAAAATATATACGATTTCCTTTGAAGCCTGGGAATTCGCTTGCCATAACAACAATGGAAGAATTATACCCCAGAAACACTATCCTATCCCCCAAGCTTTTCACCTTAATCAATTCTTTATCGGGCGCCCCCTCACCCACCGGGGCAGGGGCCTTGTAAATGTCAAAACGGCGCGATATGCGTGGACGAGTGTCATCGATATACCCTTCATCTCTAACAATCACAAACATGCTATCAGAGACTATGTCTGGTACCAAGTAGGAAGGGCCATGGGAGTCCAAGCCTTGAGTGAGCTTTTCAAAGCAGGGTGGATTGTCCTCGCAGCGAAAAAGGTATATGCCTGCTTGCAGACTAAGCGCGTAAAACTGTCCATTGTGATATACGACATCCTCCGTGTATGGGGCTTCATCGATCTCAGTCCAGACCTTATCTCCAATCCTACAAAAAGCACAATGTCCAAGTCCGTAGATGGCCACTGCCATGTTGGCATCATCCGAAAGTGCAGCCTTGACTATGTGCATGTCACGGATCTCTTCGATGGTGTAAGCTCCCTCCTCGCCCTCCTTGGCTACGTAGTTCTGGTGTTTGAAGGTGGACTGGTGAGGGAGTTGTAATGTCTTTTTAGACCATGGGTGAAAGAGAGATATGTTGAGATCTATGTCCACAGTCATCAGCCACCCATTCTGGAAGGACCCGCAGCAGCGCTTGCCGCGCATCTCTGGGAGCCCAACACTGAATATCTTCTGCCTGGAGAGACTAAAGAAATCGCGAGCGTCGGGATCTTCTTCTTCTTTGTCTTTATGAAGCATCATCAGCCATGGAAGATCACGGAATTTGCTGCTTCTCTTCTTCAAAATCAACTGCCATGACTTGCAAACAAATTTCATTCTTATACAATCTGGTGAAATCAAGAGATCGCAAATCATCTCCAACAGATCTTCAGGAAGATCCACCCAGGTGTTGTTGGCCATGAGGAATATATCAATAGATAGATCTATTGATAGATTCCACACAAAAAGGGATAAATTATATATAACCACAAACAAATCAATTAGAAATCAAACAATACAAGTGAAGTGAAGAGATGAACGGAACCCGAGGATAGAAATAGAAACTGATATAAATAGAAACTGATATGGAACCAGAGGATAGAAATAGAAACTGATATAAATAGAAACTGATATGGATGGAGACGAAGGAGATATCTACTTTTATTAGGGCTTCAATCAGAGGACTCGTCTCGTCCGAATCGCCAGCTAGCCTGGATCCTCTGTTACAGACTTACAGGAGTTTACTAGATACGCCAGCAAGCCTGGATCCTCTGTTACAGACTTCCAGGATTTATAAGGTAACAAGGGCCACGTTTAGATAATCAGGACCGTCCAAGTCCAAGTTGGATAGCATCCCCTCCACTACTGATATATTTATTCTATCCTCAAAAATTTCAGTTTTAAAAGCTGTGGATTTCACTGTGCGATGCATGCATGCATGTGTGTTTAAAACGGGTGGGTACCGCCATATGATGGAGCAATATCACGCGTATGCGTCATTGCTTGTTGGCGTCAACGGCGGCTCCAAAAACTCGAGTAAGTAGGGTAAACAAAAGACTTATTTTCCGTAAATTTAAGTCAATTTATTTTTTTTCCTTTATCAACCTCTATCATCTACTTTTGATAATTCGACAAATATAATATAAAATTCTCAAATAATCTATTTCCGATAATATGACAAATATAATATTGAATTCTAAAAAAAAAATAAAAAATTAATACATAATTACTAATACTTCTTAATCTAATTACATAAACTCCTACAGTTTAACGCGCGCAGACCAACCGTACCGCACTTGGCATTTTGCACTTGCACTTGGAGGAACGAACGGGGATGCCGTACTTTGGAAAGGCTGTAAATGGCACTTGGTGACGGGACGTCGGGCACAAAACCAACCGTGCCGCCCTCAACAGGCTTTCATATATTGAAATCGTTGCATAATAGCTTCATTATCAACATTGTTCTATAGTGGAGTCAAAAACTTCGTATAAGTTCAATTCATGACATTAAAATTTTTATTTTTAAATATTCGTTTAGATCACTTTGATGAATGTGGCGCCCCCCCATGGCTGATGTGTATTTAAAATATTTCCATCACATGGTCATACCATGGGACCCATTATTTTTTAACTGAAACTTGATGATAACTCATCTAGAGCGGTATTGATGATCTATAAATGGGTCCATGATAGACTGTCGTGTAATAGTTGCAACAGTTTCCGAGCTAGGATCCTCACGAGGCTCACTCCTTGGCATGTAGGCACGGCCCGCTCATGACCTGGCCCAGTCGTGCCGGGCCGGGTTGGGCTGGCACGGCCCTTGGAAGTATACGGGCCGGGCCCAATACTTTGGGGGTCAACCCAACACTTGGGCCGTGCCCCAATCGGGCCTGGGCTGTGCGGTCCATGGGCGGCCCACAGGTCCCCATCCCCTTTTTTTATTTATTTTTAAATTGGACAGACACAAATCACAAACTTGAACTTAGACTCTTGGACCAATTTCATTAAAATAAAGAAATTAAGATAAATAAATAAGTAGAATAACACTAATGATGTTTTGAAAAATATATACCAAATAGATTATATTTCCTAGAAATTTAAGTTATAAAAGTTCAAAAAAATTACAAGTTTGAACTTGGAACAATATATATATATATAATAAAATTCAAACCTTCTGATAAATGGAAAAAAAAATACAACTTTAGAAACCTATGATGCATTCTAAAAAATAAATTGCAACTTTAAAAACCTATGATATATTCCAAAAAAATAAATTACAAGTTGAAAGCCTATTATGCATTCTAAAAAATAAATTATAGTATGATATCATAGTTGTAATGCCAATAGTTCGTCTTCTATTTCGAAATAATCCAAGAGATGTTGTGTTCTATCCTCTGCTTGATATCAATTCCGTAAGCACATGCAAGTCTCCACGTCGCCCACTTGCACTAAATGCTTGCCCTGATGCAACTGTAGATGCTGGTATTATTAATATATCACGGGCCATAGCAGAAAGCACATATTTGTGCTATACACTTCTTGTGCCCTTTCTCCTCCTCTTCCTCATCATCCTTTGTTTGGAACCAAACGAGGAAGATCCACCATGCTCGTCAACTTCCTTGTTTGGAACTGTTGTTTGGTGTCAAACTTTGAAGATGATGATGAGAGGACGAAATACAGGGGAAGATCTTCCATAACCCAAGTTAAGATTTCACACATTCCCATCCTTATATTTTTTGTTTGGAACCAAATAAGGAAGACCCACCATGTTCATCATCTTCCTTGTTTGTAACTGTTGTTTGGTGACAAACTGTGAAGATGATAACGACGACAGGTGGGGGAAATAGAGGAGAAGATTTTCCATAACCCATATTAAGATTTTACAGATTCCAACATTCATCATCTTCTCTGCGATTTTATATTTTCGAAGTGGGGACAAGAACCCATTTATTAACTGATTCGCTGGCCCACTTGCATGTCTTTCAAGATTTGAACGACTCAAGATAATCGTCCACCACCATAAGACTTTCGAATAAGAAAGTAAGATATGCTCCACCTTGTTTTGGAAGATAAATACACCTAGTTTCTATTGTCCCTATGTGTGTTTTGAAAGATTAATATAACTTACCATGTGTTCAAAATCATTTGATGGCTCATAAACAGGGCCGGACCCCTTATATGCATTTGGGTAAGCTTTAAAAAGTCCGAATGATTAATCATTAAACCCTTCACACAATACATATGTTTTTATTAATTATTACTTATTTTAGATATTAGTTTTAATTTACAAATTAATTTATGCGGGATTTAATCATTCATTGCATAGGACTTTCTCATTTTTACTGAATATTAATTGAATGATTTCCTTCCCTTTTTTTGGGTGAATAATTAATTTAAATATTACAATTAAATAATGATTTTATTTGTGTTTGGATGATATTTAACCCTGCATCGCACAGGCTTTCATGCTAGTACAGCTTTAAAGAGAAAGAATAATATTTGTCTTTTCAATAAAATGTGTCTCTTGGGCTACATATGTGCCTTTTTCAATAAAATATGTCATTTGGATCAATTTGTATGGATGTGACCCAATTTAAAAGACGCCTTCCAACTCTATAAATTAAAGTTATTTTCAAAGTTTTGATATAGCCTTCAAAATGAAGAAATGCATATGAATTCTTTATTTTTAAGATAAAACATGTATGCTGACGTGGATTAAAGAAAGAAATGTTTGGTTTTCATAATTTTTTGGTTGATTTGAATTTTTAATTATTTTGTTATAAATAGATTTATATGAAAGAGATATTATTTTTAATATATTATTTAGGTAGCATGAAACTTAACCTATGGATCGCACGTGGGCTTCATGCTAGTAAACATTAAAATGAATGCATTTTTTGTTTTTAGAAAAAGTCCAATGGTCATTTTATATATTTTTTTTTTCAGGGCCCAGCCCTGGTCCCAATGTTTTACTTTTTATTTTTATATAATATATGTTCATATATTTACAGTGATACTAAAATGTCCTTCTAAGAGTCCATTAACAGTAATAAATTAATAGTGATGCATTAGATATTTTTTTCTATATGTATTAAAAGGAATAGTAAATTATTAAGATTTGAAAATGTTCCTAAGTGTCATATCATATGGAATTATTACTTTTTTGAAAATAAACATTTTCTAATTTACGATTGGTCAATCCAAGAAAAAAATTAACTATGTTAAACCCGTGGGCTACGGATGAAGGGTTAGAGACATTTGATTGACTTCAAATTTGACATCTAGGGTTGTCAACTTAGATCATTCTACTGATTTGATCATAAGGTGGGCCACACTGGAGGGTACCCCACTTAATTTAGGTCCACAACCCTAGATGGATGTTCCAAGTAAATGAAAATGAAATAAAACCCTTGCCTTTCGGCTCTTCTGATCTCACTTTCCTCACAGACAAAGAGGGGGGAGAGAGAGAGAGAGAGAGAGAGATGGCAAAGCCTCTGGGTCCGACTGGGGAGTTCTTCAAGAGGAGAGACGAGTGGAGGAAGCATCCGATGCTGAGCAACCAGTTCAGGCACGCCCTTCCAGGCCTTGGAACCGGCGTCGTCGCCTTTGGAATCTATCTCATCGCTGAAGCGGCCTACAACAAGTTCTATGGTAAACCCCATGATTCTCACTCCACCAACTGATTCCGAATCAAAACACCCAAAATCAAATCCCCTTCGACGATTAAGGTACTTGCATAATTATACCCCAATCTGCTGTTTGTATCACTTGTTCCTCTTTTCTTTTCGATTCTCTCACTCTCTTTTTTTTTTTCTCTCACATGATTTAATTTTTTCTTATCTGGGTTCTGTAGATGATTGATGAATTAGGCGTTTTGATGATTGCAGAAAAATGGGGTCTTTCTTGTTTTTATGTTGTTGGGTTACTGGATTTGGATTGTTTTGGACTAAATCTTCTAGGATGATTGCTTTCTTCAGCAACTCTATCTCTCTCATTCTCTCCCAAACACTCTTTTTATCTTCTGTTGATAATTGATGAATTTGGCCTTTTGTTGCCTGTGGAGAAATGGGTATTTCTTGTTTTCTCTGTTTTTTGGTAAGGATTATTCTGAACTAGGTTTTTGTGTAGGTAGGTGAGCGATTAGGGGTTTTCCGCTTCGGATTGGATTTGTTGGTAGTGGAGAATTACGTGTTTTAACTTTTTTTTTGAAATGTAGAGATCTTTTTTTATGTGTTTGGATTTTATGTTCTGTGATTTTCTGTAGAAGTCGAAGGATTACGGATTTGGTGGGATTTTGGGGTGTAGGTTCTGTAGGCTAGATAATGTTGCTGGTTGTGGAATTTTGGCTTTTGTCTCTTGTAGAGAAATGACTCCTCTCTGTTTTAGGAGTTGACATTTAGCAGATGTGAAATTGATGCGAAACCGTGCTACATGAATGCTCAAATGATAACATGTTTCTAAGACAATAGCAATCAAATACTTCTAAGTTTTACCATTCAGAAAAAAAAGTAGTTCTGAATTCAACATGGTGCAAATCACCATATCGGTTATTGAAAGAGATAGAAGCAGCAGTGGTAAACAGAATCTGCGTTAAATAGAAAAAAAGAGGGAGAATTGGGAGAAGACAGTGCAGTATGGAGAAACAAGATGCAATTGATAATTTTTTTTTTTCCTTGAGAGGGGTATGAAAATTCGGGAGAAAAGAGTGAGAAGGGAGAGAACTCTCAGAGAAGTCAGTGAGTGGCAGTGTAATTCGAAGAAACAAGATGCAATCTATAAAAATAATTTCCTTGAGTGGGGGTTTGAAAATTCAGAATCTCACTATTTACATTGTCTAATCATAGCTCTCCCCAAGTCTGTATTTTCAAGTATCATACCAACATCAAAGGCAAATGGCTAAATCTGGTTGCAGAGACAAATGTACTAGGGTACATTGAATTGCTAAACCCTGTGTTAGTAAACATGTAGGCAGGGACTGTCCCTTCTTCATTTCATGGAGAGGAACGTAGATAGGCAAGTTTCTGAAAGAGGTAGGAAAGCAAATAGATGGAAAATCATTCTAAAGTCAGGTCATGGTTTTGTGAAAAAATTATCACCAAATAAAATTGATTTTGTTTTTGCCTTTTTTTTTTGCATGCGCGCGCGCACACACTCTTTCTCAAGTTTTAGGTTAGTTTTAAATGCAAATGTCATCTTTTCACTAAGTTAAACAGTCATTAAAGGGCTTAACAATAATAAAGTGGTTAACATTTTGTGATGGCCTTAATGCACATGAAACATAAGAGGGTATCATTTAGAATTTGGAACCGCCAAAAGAAATTGATTAGGAATTTAAGTATATTGATATGGAAGAGTTGAGTTGGCTAGTACCATGAAGAGAAGGGATGTGTTCGTGTAGTTATTAAGAAAAATGATGATCATGCTTGCAAGGGACTTGAGCAGCCATTGAAGGGTTTAACAATAACGAAGTGCTGAGTTGGTGGGTTCCATGATGAGAAGGGAATTTTTATTTTTTTTTGGAGTGTAAATGATCATGTTTACAATTTACTAAGTGGAGCAGATTCGGAGTGGAATGGGGCAAATGATTATGCTTGCAAGGGCTTAAGTGGAGTAGGGATGATGCAGGTCCTAGGGTTAGGGCTTGTGGGAAAAGTGCTAAAAGCACAATGGGTGCCGAAGCACGTGTCCGAAGACACAATAAATCTCCGTAGAGATAATAAACGAGGATGCACCTCAATGGGAAAAACCCAATTTCATTAATCAACAACCCTGAAAAATAATTCTCTACAATGCCATATAAATAGTAAAAGTAAACTTAAGCCTTAAGAAACCTAATAAAACTAGGAAACTAAATAATATAGGAAATCTAATCCTAATAAGAATATTTAAAGAAACCATTGGCATAAAAATAAATCCTAAATCTATGTGGGCCCTACACATGTGGCCATGAGGTCTACGTTCATTCTCCCCCACTTGAAAAAGAACTCGACCTTGAGTTCGGAAAATGGCCATCTGGATCAAAGATCAATCTGACGAACTTCCGATTTGGCGGTTGGTCTATAACTTCTTGGCACAACTTCATGCATAATTGCTTTTGAGGGCTGAAATATGTGTTGATGTGCCTTACTTGTAGAACATGCACCATTAAATCAGAGTCTCTGACTATCCACTGGTCATCTCTCAATTGGCATAGTTGATCCCGAAAGACAAAATCAATAGGAGAATTAATGTGGGGAATATCAATAACTTTCGCTTCATCACTTGGTATTTGCACTTCTGAATTATTAGTACTCATAGGAGAAATTTCAAGGCCAACTGTAGATATGGAATCTTCTTTGTCCAACTCTGGCGGATCGGTCTGCATATCCGCTGGCACCGGTTCCTCAACACAGTCTGTTAGGCGTGGCGACTTTGCTTCGTGAGAAGTAACTTCCATTAGATTAGACTGTTTAAGCATCCGCTTCACACGAATTGCTTCCCAAAATGCGTCATACATATCGTTACATTCCTTCTCCACATTCTTCAATATACTTGGTCTCAAACCTTCGAGAAAGTGATTGAAATCAAGTGTATCTCCCAATTCACATAAATAATATAGCCTTTAAAAGTCATAAGCATATTCCTCGACAGACAATTTTCCTTGTGTTTTATTTGCATAATAGCTTTTCCCATATCTGATTGCATATGTCATCCTTGTAACCCTGTTGTTGATTTCTTTAAGCTCGTTATTGGTTTCTGTAAGCCTTCTATTGATTTCAAGAAGTTGCAATGCCCTCTTGTCTGACAATTCCATATGAACTTGATGCAAAGACTGAAAATTTTAATGCTCTTCAAAATCAAAATCAAACTGACCAGATGTGTAGATCTCACTGATTGAAGTGCACAATTCACAGGTGAAGCCAGATCGGAAATCTAACGGTCGATGTGCTTGAGATCGTAAAAAGAAATCTCAACTGTTGATTGGATCAAAGCTGCTGTTGATTGAAGTTTGCTGATGCAGGCTATTGATGTAGAGATGATGTCAGCACTTCTTTACTGGGCTTCAAACAGATTTGGATCCTTCAAATTGACCTAGACCTAGACTCAACCCAAACTAGCCTGGATCTAGAAACTAGGCCCAAGTGATGTAGGCCCACTGAGTAATGAAGTTTGGCACGTGGCACAGGAGGTATGTGAGGACCTTTCTTGCTCGTGTTCTGTGAGGAGAACAAAGGGCTAAAACTTTTTTTTTTTTTTTTTGTGTGCTTCCGTTGTATGTCGATGGAGATGACTAAAGGGAATTATACCCTTTCACTATTTATGGGCGACGAAAGGAAAATGAGAGCGCTGGTCGATGGGAAGAGGAAAGGGGCTGAAGATCCCTTTCTAATTTTCTTCAACAAAATGAAGGGAGAGGGTGGAGGACTCTGTCGGCTTCGTTGGTTGCTGGTGTTGGCGACGAGAGAGAAGGGCGATGGCGATGGGAATGTAGGGCGGTCGGAGCGTGGATGCTAGGTACACTATTCGACTCTTTTCTCTGTTTCTTCCTTTCTTTCTTTTACTTTCTTTTGCTGCTGCTGCGTTCTTTCCTTCTTTTTTTTTTTCTCTGGTTGGGTGTTGATGGAGGGAATGGTGAGGGGTCAGATCGATTAGGGTTCCGCTGGAGAAACCCACTAGGTTGGATTCAGGAAGATGGAAGATGGGTTTGGGTGGGTCGTGTGAGGCAGAGGGCAGGTGAGTCGTGACGGGGACTGTTAATTGGCTTCGGACAAGGGAGCGATGGGTTTCTGTCAGGGATGGATGGTTGATCGGATGCTGAGATGAATGTGAGCAAGGAACGGAAAGAGCGGATGGACGAGGATGGACGATGGGTAGGGGAGGGATTTTCGATGGTGCTGGGACGGTGGTGACGACGATGGATAGGGCTGGGTTGGGCGTAGGGAACTGACGAACGGAAGGAGGGATAAGGGGTAGTCACGCCGACGATCGGAAATCGTTCGACTCTGATACCAATTGATGCAGGCCCTAGGGTTAGGGCTTGTGGGAAAAGTGCTAAAAGCATAATGGGTGCCGAAGCACGTGTCCGAAGACACAATAAATCTCCGTAGTGATAATAAACGAGGACGCACCTCAATGGGAAAAACCCAATTTCATTAATCAACAACTCTGAAAAATAATTCTCTACAATGCCATATAAATAGTAAAAGTAAACTTAGGCCTTAAGAAACCTAATAAAACTAGGAAACTAAATAATATAAGAAATCTAATCCTAATAAGAATATTTAAAGAAACCACTGGCATAAAAATAAATCCTAAATCTATGTGGGCCCTACACATGTGGCCATGAGGTCTACGTTGCATCAAGGGAGAAGTCTAGGGATCTTAGGATAGGTTTTCTGTATCTCTATTTAGAAAGTGTAGTTCTAGAAACAGAGCAGATATTGGAGTTGATAAGCATTCAAAAGAGAAGATTTGGAGTGAAAGAAAAATGATTAAGGACTAAGATTATATTTGATAAAATAATCTTAAATGTTGGTGTAATGACCATTTGGAGGGAGGGAGAACGAGGGAGGGCCCACACATAATAATAAGTAAAAGATGGAGGGCCCCTTACCCACATAACATGATAGACATCCTGGCTCCTAGAGTACACATGAGGCCCTGCTGGGTCTGGCCTGTGTTAGAGAAGTGGGATAATTTGGTCAAGAAATTTTTTTTTTGGGTAGCAAATAAACTTTCATTGATAAGGGAAAAAGGCAATACAAAGAGAACTCTCAGCGTGTGTACAAGTTGGAAAAAATTACAACAGTGAGAGTGCCATTTGTGATGGATTTAGATGTTGTGATGCAGCCCGAGATTCAAGATTGAATAGACCAAACCCGCAGATGGGATTTGGCCGAATCTAGGTGGATTCTAGGCACACAAGAACACATGAGTAGAGAAAACAAACACGAATCAACGTAAAGATGGAGTTCTTCTATTCAATATTCAATTTTTTTTTTTTAATAGCAATATTCAAAATGTTTCTGTTTCTTCCTTCTATTCATCTCTAACTGCAAGGGAGGGCGGTAGAAACAGTGTGGCAGGTATATGAAGGTTCAAGGAGCCACCTAGGGTAGTGGCTTTTGGTTGGATTGCTCTCAAAAGAAGAATTTTAACCCTGGACTGGATAATCTTAGGAAAAGAGGAAAGATCGTGGTCAATGCTTGCCCAATGTGCTTGGAGGATGAGGAAACTGTTGATCATCTCCTATAAAGATGCAGTTATGTTGTGAAAATATGGAATTCAGTCATAGGCTAGTTTGGATGCTAATGGGTTTTTCTGAAGCTCCTTCAACTCCTTTTTGAAGCATGGAAGTCACCCATTGGGTCTCCAAGAGGGAAGGAGCTGTGGAAGCTACATTTGGAAGGAGAGAAACGCTAGGTGCTTTGATTGAGGGAACAAATAGTTCTGAAGAGATCCTATGTGATAAGATCAAATTTTTAGTCGCACAATGGGTGAAGATTAATACCTTATTTAAAGACTATCCAATTGACCAAATAATGTACAATTGGAAGGATATAGCTTTCTCTTAAGTTGGGGACCAGAGTGGGTTTTGTAGCTTTGTGGGTTTTTCTTTGTCTTTGGACTGTCTCTAGTGTTGGTGGTCTCTTGTTTTGGGTCTTTGTTGTTTTGTGCTTTTCCCCATCAGTATAAGCCTTTTGTACTGATGTGCTTTAATGAAAGTAATCATTCAAAAAAAAAAAAAAAAAAACTCAAAATGTCCAGATCTCAAAAGGGGATTTACATATTTATAGAAAAAAAGGAGGAACGATCCTAAAGGAGGAATGAGCCTTTCCTGACTAGGACTCTACTTGCTTCAAGAATATAAATTTCTAATCAGTAAGGTAACTTACTAATCAAATTACTGAAGCAAACAGAAAAATAAATATTTAAAGAATCCTAAATAATATAAACTTCCCACAACAAAACAGTTGGGTGATCTCATTAGGATTGTGGGCTGATCCAATGGGTTGGGCCAGGTCGACCCAATAAATCATGGGTCGAGCCCAGTGGGCTTGGGCCTGGCTCGTCCTGCACCATGTTGAGAACAACCATAAAAGAAAATGGACTTGAGGATATTGGAAGTGAATCAGTTTAGGTTCAGTGAGGTAGACAAGCTCATGGAGCGTTACATGTTTTTTTTTTTTTTTTGACGACAGCTAGACTTCTGTTGTTCTACATAACACTGTTATGTGGGGAAGAAATGACTCGAAAAATTGCATGTCTTCAGATATGCAGATAGATATGTAAAGTAACAAGAAAGGGTAGAACTAATAACGAACACATAACATAAAATCTAAGGAAGACTCGAATAAAGAAGAATAATATAGGGATTCCGTTTTGGGCTTGTACACAAAAGACTGAAAGCAATCCTTGTACGAAGAGTTTGAGTGTTGCAACTTGCAAATACAAGAAACTAGGAGAAGGTAGACTGATAAAAGATGTGGATTAAATCCTTAAAGTAGTAAGAGCCTAACAGGTAACTTATTAGATTGGGGAGTGACATATGGTACAGTTTTGAATAGATAGTTGGAAGAGTAGAAATTAGAAAGCAGACACCATTGATGGGATAGATATGAATGAATGAAAGACCAGGTACCTTGAAAATGTTGCGAATACTATATTCAATTTATGATTGTGAGATGATAAGCCATGAAATTGTTGTTAAATGTTATTCATAATTTATTATGTGAGATGATTGCGGAAAATTCTTTGACCGCACAATTTTTTAGATTTTATTGGAATTTCAACTTTTTCAATAAGTTGGCAGAATTTTTTAAAGGACCCTTTATTAATAGAGAAAATTTCAGGCAATCCCTAACTTTTAAGCTAATTTCGAAAGGGTACTATAAATCTCAGATATAAGAATAATCCCTGTAAGTTTTCCAATGGCTTTCAAAATAGTCCATCCCGGCATCATTGTTGACCTTCATCATCTTAACAACAATGATTCAGAGTGGTTTTTGCCTATTCTTTTCTACTATTTTTCTCTCTCTATCTCTCTATGGATGATGAAAGGTAGAGCTTTTTCACAAAACGCCCCTATATTTTCATGAAACTTCAAAAACACCCCTACACTTTGTGTTTTCACTTAAAGATACCTTGATTGACAGTAGGTTTAAGGAAAAGCTACTTTACCATTCAAAAAAAAAAAAAAAAGTTTAAGGAAAAGCTACTCTCTTTCCCACTCCACCCTTTTCCTTTCCTACTTTCCAACTTTACCCTTTGTATTTATTAAGAAGATGAAATCACAATTTTAACCCTAGATATTTGTCTTCTCTAGTTGAGAAACCACTCAAAAAAAGAAACATGCAAAGAACCATAGACTCAATCCTTGACTGTCTTCTACTCTTCGTCCCAGGACCATCTTGATCCATCTCCTTTTTTGTTTTGTTATTTATTTATTTATGTAGGCGAATAGGTTATAAAGTTCTATTGAATCTGATGTGGCCAATGGACCCTACAAATTTAGCCACATGCTCTATTATAAAAATGCAACACAAATTGTCAGAATGCAAAATTGGTAGAGAATCTACATCCTTCGGTCAACAACGACACACATATCAGTGCACCAATATTATTTGCAAAACTGATGTATTTAAGAATATTGCCCAAATTCCATTAAGCTGCTTATTCAAAATCGATCAATTTAATTACATGATAATGTGGAATAAAGGATCAGAAAACTTAACAACAAAGCTTAAGTGTGCACAAACTATAGTTTAAAATGATCCTTCGCTAGTCATTTCTAGTTAGTAGTTAGTACCATATTGTGTTGCAAACTCACAAATAGTGGACACTCCATGGAGTATCCTTAAATAGTTGAATTGGACTATCCATCAATTTCAACCCACTTACAGTGGGCCACCCTCGTAAAGTCAAACCGGTTGGATGATCCTAACTATATCCACATGTGGTCCTTTTCTTTTTTCGGGGACCCTCAGTGAACTTGTGATGATTGAACCCAAGCATGGAGATGCATGGTGGGACCTACCAATGGAAATGTATCCTGTTAAAAAAAAAGAGAACCAACAGATAGATGCTTTAACTGGTGACTGGACCTTGTTTGAACTAATCTGAACCCCCATGTTTCGGATCAAAATTGGATGGTTAGGATCATAGTTTTCAAAATTGGAATCGTATCGTAAATCATTCATACCCATGAATCGAATTGAATCACGAATCGTATCGTGAATCGTGGGATTTTTTATTTTTCTAATAAAAATGAAAAATAATTAAAAATTAAAAGAAAAAGAAAAAAGTAATTATTCATAACCATCCATTTTTCCATTTATAGTAGTATAAATATTATAATAAGTAAGTCTATCATACAATCATATCAAGAACATCATGACATATATTATTATTATTATTATATATATATGAAATAAATGATGTGTAAATAATTAAATAAGTTTAAAGTATCAATATATATGTATTTAATCTTTAAATCAAAACATAAAAATAAAATAAAATCCAAACCATCAATCTTACACGGTAAGATATCTCTTAAAGTTAAGAAAGTGTTCACGAAGAGAAAAAAACCATAATAGATTAAAAAAAGAAGATATGAACAAGCACCATACATACAATCGCATGCTTTACTTAAACACATGTTCTTTATTCATCTTTAAAACCTTATCAAAGCCGTAAAAAATTCTTACGAGGTTTCATTAACTACTAAATAACCTTTAAAAAATACAAGCGATAAAAGAAAGAGAGAATAAAAAAAGTGAAAAGGTAAAAGATTATTAATATTAGCTTATTGGCTATAGCCATTCTCGCTTAGTCGAATTGCTTGAATTGTAAGATTCAATGAAACGAGTATCGAATCATAGGATTCGCACCTGAATCCTAAGATTCATTTGTAAATGAGATTTATTACATAGATACGAATCGTTTTCCTTAAGATTCGGGATACGAATCGTAGGATTCTGATAACTATGGTGAGGATCATAAATTCATGATTACAGTGATATCGACTTGATAGAGTGATAGTCTAGTGATTGGCCTTTCGATGTCACATAGACATGTAAATTCTACCATTATAATAAAACACCATATCACTAACATTAACTCCTACAACTTACAAAGGTGCACTATGGCATCACATCCAAGGGTTAAAATTGTCATTTCATTGTTTCAATAAATGCAAAGGATTACATTGGTAACTAGAAAAGAAAAAAGGGTAGAGTAGGAATGGCAGTTGCTTTTCCTTACCGTCAGTCAAAGGGTCTTAAAAGTAAATATAAAGTGGACGGGTGTTTTTGAGGTTTCATGAAAATATAGGGGCCTTTTGTAAAAAAAAAAAAAAAAAAAAACTCAGACGAAAAGGGTTTGGATCAAATGAAGGAGTTTGGCGTGGATTTGGTGAAAGGTTGGAGATTGATTTGGGTTAAATAATTGAACCATGAGGTTTCTTAAAACCTCTGTAACAGTGAGATCAACCGAGTGTTTTTTTTTGGCTCATTAAAAAACTTAAGCAACTACTTTGATATTCTCGGTTCATAGGAGCTTTCTTGAAATCAGCCCAAAAAATGCTCAGACTGTTTTGAATTCCTGTAATTTTTTATTACTTGCTTTTGTGCTTTTGCTATGATATTTTTTCCATCCAATTCAACTTTTGGAACATTTGTTTGCACTATCTAATATTTGTACTCTGGATTGTTCCCCCCTTTTCTGGTGTTGGGGAAAAAAACGTTGTGAAGAGAGATGGGCCTATCTTTCCTTTTCTTTTTCTGCTTTACAAGAGATTCAAACTCGTACAACCATGCACACTACTCGTGTCCCTATTTAGCTGAGCAATAGCCAGGGATAGTCTATCCTTTCCCTTTCCCTTTGCTTTTCATTTTCTGTTTTATTTTTGTTTGTTTCTATAAAGAGAT
Organism: Camphora micrantha; assembly: GCA_003546025.1. Classification (NCBI taxonomy): domain Eukaryota; kingdom Viridiplantae; phylum Streptophyta; class Magnoliopsida; order Laurales; family Lauraceae; genus Camphora; species Camphora micrantha. The sequence goes on along the minus strand of QPKB01000005.1, from coordinate 14,114,269 downwards.
CGCTATTACATTCCACGTAACCTCAATGCCTTGAAGCAAGATGTAGGAATTTAGGAATCTTTCTCTTGTTTGGGGGTCTCAAGTATTCGAAGTAATGTGTTGCCTGTGGATGTTTTGGCTGTTTGGTTGGCCTCCCTTTAGGAACTGGTTGTTCTTCACAATAAATTGCAGTTTCTGACTTTGTTGGTTCGGTTAGATGTTCTGTTTGTTGTTATGTAGATTTTCTATTTTGAATTGTGTTTAGTGTTTTAGACTAATTATTTAGCTCGCGCTCTCTCTCTCTCTCTCTCTCTAATTATTAAATTTGTCCATTAAGGTTTTTAAGATTTAACCTTTGCTGCAGTTGTTATTAGAGTTGTTCAAATATGATCTTGCTTACATGCATTGAATTTTTTTTTTTTTTTGGGCTTTGTACTCATTTTGCATTTGTTAAGTTGATAGTTCTAGTTTGTATCAAATCAGTTTATGGAAGACAATTTACATTTTTTCTTTCCAGGTGAGTACTCGATGGGAGGAAATGACTATCAAGGAAGCAGGGCTTCTTGTGCCGTTCATGTTTTTTCCTATTGTCCTTTTTTCAAAGATTTGGCTAGCCATTAAGGTGTGCAATATTGACTCTAGCTGAACTAAGATTCATCGACTATGGATTTAACTTTCTATTTTCATGTTAATAAGTTGAATGTGGTTTGATACTGTGACTTTGATGTGGGTTTTCATATTTTGTTTTTGTTGTCTCTGTTTGATTGGTTGTCCTCCTCCCTCTATTTCCACACTATTTTTCTGATGACCATCTTGTAGTGGGTTTGTTTGGTAATCAAAGACATTTGCTATGCATATCTATATAGTAAACAGTGCAGAACCTTAACTTTTAGTAGAGAAATTCTACGTCTGCAACAATTCCATAAACCACAAAACTGAGAATTTTCTAGTGAATCTGGGTAATGTCATTTCACGAGGAAGACTTTCTGGACTGTTATATTTATAATCTTCATATATTTTTGTGAATGGCAAAATGAGTATATAATGTTTAAATAGAGTATGAAATTCTCTGCACTCGGCACAGGCTTAACTGTAGGATATACTTCAAAATATTCTAGGCTTCATGCTGTGAAAGGGATAGTGATAAGACTGCTTATAAAAATTGGGAATATGGTTTTAGGCAGGTAGTAGTTTGACTTTGGCTTATTTCTAGTGTTGAGGATGAGACTGCCGAGGATGCCCCCGCAGAACCCACCCATATCTTATTTATTTATTTTGTGGGTAGGCATCTTCTTATTATTATTATTTGTGGCAACGGATCAAAGCCAAAAAGGTCTTGTTATTGTTAATTAGGTCTCTGTTTCAACTATTGATTTTCCGTGGCAAGAGAACTTTTTTTTTTTTTTTTTGATAACACAGGGTTTTCAGCCCTTTGGGCCAGAATAATTCCTATGGGCCCAGGAGAGGAAGCCGGGTAAGATTCTCATGTGGCCCCAGTGTGGCAGTGCAGTTTTGAACCCACAACCTCCGGTTGCAAACCGTAGTCCTAGGCCAACTGAGCTACCCTTGGGGTTAAAGACTCGGAAACCATATGAGAATTTTGAAAGTGGAAATCCACTGTATAGGGTTCCAATCCTTTGACTCACGGATGAGGGAGAAAACCAGGGGATCCTAGCCCTTATAATAATAAACCAGCAGCATGTGTTTTTTTTTTTTTTTTTTTAAACATATTCATGCTCATCTGGGACCCACACAATTAACTGAGGCAACGAGATTAGATTAGATTAGATGGGTTTTTTTTGGCATGGTTAAAGGGTGGGTGCAATATCAATCTGATAAATGATCACAGCCCTTGATTTTAGGTCCATAATAATATTAATGGGCCGGTTTACATTATACACAAAATTTCTGACAATAAAACCCAGTGGTGGCTGATGCCCAGATCGATGTCAGATTTGGGCCTGGGCGGGCCAATTCTATTTCAAGTAGAGCAGTAGTAGCTTTAAGTGAATAGCGGTTTAATCACACATGGAGCTCCTGTGCCAAAACAGGAAGTGAAGCTTGCAATATTGAGGTAGAAAATGATCAATGCCATTTTCTTAAATATGGAAGAACCATCAAATTTTTTTATTTTTTATTTTTTTAAATTAAGGCCGACAATTGTCTCTTATATAGTGGGACCCGCGGGCCCCACCTACACAACATGTACAATCAAGAGTGTATGGCGACAATTACATAGTCTTTCTTAATGGTATGGTATCTATCTTACAATTGGCACAATTACATAACGGGGTGTTTGGATAAATGGATAAAATAATATGAACTAATTTAATTTGGATAAATGGATAAAATAATATGAACTAATTTAATTTAAATATTGTAAGTTTTTATTATCATTGAGTAAATAGTGCTTGGTAATTTCTGCAAATTTCAATATACCTCTTTAAGTGTTTGGAATTTCATAAAAAAACTCACAAAGATGAAATACCGAACGAGAAATATGGAGAGAAAGTAATCAATTGACCTAATATAAGATCTATTAATTAATAATCACAAGTGTTAATAATCTTGGTTGGACTCATCTACTGTTAAAAAACCACAAAGATTATATGTTAAAACCATAAGATCCAAGCAATGTTGTTTAATTAAGGTAGGTAAATGTTGGTAACCATAGTGTAATACATCTAATGGTAGTCATCATAATTGACCCTATCTATTTTTCTTTTTCTGTAAAACCCTATCTAATGTCAGTCATTTATGAATTCATCTATAAGAAATCATTGTGGGCCCATTTGATGTTGGTAGCCATATTAACACTATGTGAGCTCTTAAATAGGACCCATTTAATGTTGACACAATTCAATCTTGGTAATAGTATGAGATCCGGCTAATTTTGGTAGTATGAGACCCACCTAATATTGGTAATCATGATAAAAGCCTTAAGTGTGACATTTGTAGGACCCACCTAATATTGGAAGTTAATAAAGGGTTATGTATTCATGATATAGCTATAGGACCTCATATTAAATTTGTAAACACCGTGAGGCCAATCTAAGGGGGTGTTTCGATAAATTTATAACATAATATCAATAAATTCAAATATTGTAAGATCTCATTATCATATAACAAAATAGTGTCATATTATTATATTGTGTAAATTATAGTACTGCGTTTTCCACAAATTTTAATATACCTTTGAGGTGTTTGACAATTTATACATAAAAATCACAAGATGATATGCCGAACACAAAATTGAGAGAAAGTAACCAATTGACACAATACAGGACCCTTGGTAATCATAGCTGTTAATAATCATGGTAGGGCCAATCTATTATTAAAAAATCATAGGATCAAATGTTAAAACCATGAGATCCAAGTAATGTCATTTAATTAGTGTAATACATCTATGAAAAATCATTGTGGGACTCATTGAATGTTGATTGTCATATTAGTACTAGGGGAGCTATCAAATAGTAGGACCCATTTAATGATGATAAATTGATAAATACAATCACACAATTCAATATTGGTAATCAGTATGAGACTGGGCTAGTTTTGGTAATATAGGACCCACCTAATGTTGGTAACTACGATGAAAGGCATGTGTGACATTTGCAGGTCCCGTTTAATATTGATAATTAACGAGTGCTATGTAATCGTGATATAGCTATAGGACCCTACATTAAATTTGTAAGTATTGTGGGGCCAATCTAATATTGGAAGAAGTCAAAGTTGCACTCCAATATGAAAGCATTAGTGTCAAACCTTATAGCAAACCACTATAATTAATTGTTGTTTATGAACTCTCCAATGGTTTTAACTAAAACTCTCGATGAGTATTTAAGAATTTTCTTTTTAACAAGAGATTATTTTACAAGGCACGTCTTTGAATAATCTAATATTGAAAATTTTTGGAAGAAAGTGAGATATTGTAAACAACTGCTCTAAATTATAAATTAATAGATATGTTTCCAAACGTACCCAAAGTAAAATACAAATCAGATTAAAAGAAAAAAAACAAAGCTGCCTTCAATACATGGACGGTTAGGATATGATGCTGCAATCAATGAAGCGGAACACAATAAAAGCCCCACTGACCATAATCCAACACGTCGGGGCATGTGCATGAACGGTCCAGATCTACCACCTACAATAAATGGATGGTTGGGATACGATATTGTGACAAATCATTGAAGCAGAACATAGCAGCAACTCAATTGAATGTAATCCAACACGTCAGATCATGTACATGAACGGTCCAGATCAAAAGCAACACATCACCTCACATTCCTCGAACCGTCTGGAACATGCACATAGCCCACGTCAAAAGGAAATCAGATATCCCAGATCCATACACAACTCTAGAATTCTCTCTTCCAGAGAGAAAAGATGGCTCTAGAAAACCCCTTCAACCAACCTTTCCATCCCTATATAAAATCCCTCAACACACACCCATCTCCATCATCAATACAAAAGCTCAAAGATCTCTAATCTCTATCTAGCTACTTGTTATCACTTCTGCAACATATACCCAGTTTCTCATTTTTTTCACATCTCTCTCTACTTTGCCATTGGTATCTGAATTTGATTAAGAGGATCATGAAGAGTGCATTGCTTCTTTCTCTTCTATCTCTTGTGGTGGTGGGGCTGGTGGTTCCAGCAAAGGGTCTAGTGCCTTTTGGTAGGAGCATATGGGATATGATGCTGCCTACAGAAGACCCATTTAGGATCTTGGAGCAGACTCCTCTAGCCATTTCCAAAGGGATGGAGACATTAGCTCTTGCATGTGCCGATTGGAAGGAGACCCCACGCGCCCACATCATCTCTCTTGATGTTCCAGGTATGTAGTTTCAATTGTGATAAATTGTTATGTTTTCTGTGGTAGCCAAATCTTTTGAGCCATAATTGTATACTGGTCTTCAATTAAGGGTCCACAAACTAGTTTAATTTGATGGCCAGTTGGTTGTATGTAATTGAATTCCTAGGACTTTTAGAAAATGTATTCCTAAGTGGGGGAATGTTTGTTACATTAAATTAAGGTGACCCAGAAGTATAAAAGAATCATAAAAATTAAGGTGAGAATTTAAGAAATGAGAGATGGGAACTGAATACACAGTGATAACCAATTCACCATAGTAAATTAAATCATATAGGAAAGTAATGATCCTTCTACATTTTCACCTAATATTCTTCACCCTTCACATGTTAATGATGCTCTCTTGCCCTGTGATTGATCTTGTTCAAATCCAGTAACTAATAGTTAAAACCCTCCATGCATTGGCATGTTTGCATGTTTGGCTGTGGGTATTTCTCAAAAAAATTATTTTTTGACAAGTAAGTTGTTTGAACAGGGATAAAGAAGGAAGACGTAAAGATAGAAGTGGAGGAGAACAGGGTCTTGAGGATAAGTGGAGAGAGGAAGGGGGAGGAGGAAGTTGAGGGAGAGAAATGGCACAGGGCAGAGAGGACTTCTGGCAAGTTCTGGAGGCAGTTCAGGCTCCCCAACAATGCTGATTTGGATACAATCAAGGCCCACCTAGAAGACGGGGTGTTGAGGATCACCATCCAGAAGTTGGCAGAGGAAAAGAAGAGGCAGCCCAAAGTGGTGGACATTGTGGAGGAGGGATCAAAGGGTCAGGACATCAAGGCATCCAAGTCTGACTTGAAGTAGCACCTTTGATCTTGTCAATGTGATGGAACTCAACGTAGAAAAGTGAAGTTTAGTAGAAAGCATTGTGTGGTTTTGTGAGGTGGTTTTGTGAGGGATGCTTTAGTTTTGTTGATCTTGATAATATAATTTGAAGCGTGTAATCAGTATCTGGATCTAAGGAAATATCCTATCCTATAAAGAATAAAAGCTTTGTTTTCTTTATACTAGTTCCTTTTATCTCTTTTTCTCTTATTAGGAAATTTCATCATGGGGCTAATTATTGATAATCCGAACTGTTGAAATGAGTACCTACCTCTAAGAAAGTTTCCATTAGATTGAGTGTGTGCTTAATAATGTGATTAATTTCAACAAAAGTTTGGATACTTCATAATCCAAGGTGTGAGGTTACTGTTAAGATTTGTGCAGCCTCCTAACACTAACTAGTTTTAAGGTTACTGGCTAGAAACTCTGCCATGACCTCAAAGCTAAAGGTCTCGAGTTTGAAACCACGCAGGGAATTATTGCTCCATGCTTTGTTGTGTGTTTGTCGGGATTTGAGAGTTTTCATTTGGAGTGGGCAGATCCAAATATGTTGTTGTATTTGGATTTTGTAGGCAAATTCAGGATTTTCTAGGCAAATTAGGATTTTCAACTGAGTTTTAAAAGGCGAACTTAGAATTTTTGTGTGGATTTTGGAAGTGGACCTAAGACTTTCATGTAAGTTGTAACGTACTTTTGTGTACACCCATGCTCTCTTAAACAACAGTTAAATCTAGTGGTTCAGAGTTAAATAATAAAGTTTTGGGTTCAGAGTGGAATAATGAGATTTTTTTGGTTCGATTTACCAAAAAATCTAGTGTTTCAGAGCTCCTGGTCCACTTTATGAAGTTTTGGGTGCTCACGGACTATCAAGAGTTAAATATGATTCTAATAATCCAGATTAACATGTATCATCATTGGTTTTGTAAGCCACCCAAATTGTATTTTAGATGATGTGCGGCCTACTGATTAAACATGATTCGGACCTCCTATTTGGATTTATTTGTTAAAGATGATTGAGGTTAACTTATATAATGGGTTTTGTAGGCTCAACATGACTAGACAATAGGACAGTAATTGCTCTTGGTTAGATGATACTTAGTGGAGAATCTAAAGGAAAGTCGAGGTTTTTTTTTGTTTTTTTTTCATAGATGCAGGTAAGAATGTCGAAGCATGTAAATCTTTGTGTGCAATTTTCTCACTTATTGTATGGCTTGTCGATCGCAGTGATTCACATTTTCACACACCGGAACAACATGTTGTCCCATTGGATTCACATGAGCCCATATCTGATACTACTGACAAAAGATGTTACATGATGTCTATGTTAAGGCAGTGGGAGCTGAATGGGTTAAATGTACCTGCATCCAACACCGGAGAAATTCATCCAACTGAAGCCTTGAATCTGTATTTGGAAATGCATGTGTCTATAAAATGTGAATGTGAATCTGTAGCTTGTGAAATGAATATGAATATGTAACTGTATGATGTACTTGCAGTCTTTGAAAATGAGAATGAATGTGATTGTAATAAATTGAAGTGTGATCAACCAATCAAAAAATAAATAAAAAATCGAGTGTGATTTAGTAAATGAGTTCATGAATTGATTCAGGTGTGCTGTATTTAAACTTCGCAGTGCAGTTTGTGATGATTTGTTATGAATGTGATGGAATTTTGTATGAATGATTTCATTTGGAGGATTGTGGAGCAATGCATTCCCAGGCAGTTCAATGCTCACAGAAATTGAAGAATGTGGACTATTTCGGCCTCGAATTTCCTGTTAGGAACATGACTGGATTGTTTGGAATGTAAATGTACAGGTTGTGAATAAATTAATGTAACTAGCATGTGAAAGTGGAGTTCTTCAGTGTTGAATGATAAGTGAGAGTTTGATTTGTTTTTAAGTGTTGATTCTCCAAAGCCTGTGGGCTATAAGACTTAAGATAAATGCATTTTTTGGTAAGACATAACCATGTTGCAAACTTGCAATATTGCATGCTTGTAATGCAACTAGCTAGGGTGGTATTTAGGACAAGTGAAAAGATCAGTGAATGGGGCCCAGAGGTTGATGTCAGGAAGCACTGAAGCACCATTATATTTCTTAGTTTGAATAGTGGAAAGTCTAGTATACAAGAAAATTTTTATTTTCCAGGAACGAAGGTTTTCAAAAACAGAGTGGGAGCGCTTTCGATTGAGTTGACGCGGCCAGTCGCATGGGACTCGGCCAAGCCTGATCAGCTCCCGCCCTGGGCCCTATAAAGTTTTTATACGATCCACAGTTAAAGTTAATTCAGTTGGATGAATAATAATACCATTGATCTAATTTGAACGCTGAAGACCTTGAATTTTTTCGTTTTTTAAATGTACCAAAAATCCTCCCACATCGTTTTTTTGTACGAAAAAAAAAAAAAAAAAAACAATTTAAAATTGCACTACCACACTGGGATCACAAGAAATTTACCCAGCTCCTCCTGGGCCTGTAGGGATTAATCTAGCCCAAAGGGCTGGGACACCCTCTGGTGTAAAAAAAAAAGAAAAAAAAAGAAAAAGAAAAAAAAATGCAGTAAAAAAAAGACCCAATGATGAGACTCGGCAACTGAGTGACTCAGGGTGACTCGGCTTGACACCTACCAAAACCATGGCTGAGAAAGAACCAATCTTGTAATATTGCTAGAAGTATGTGCAGGTTTGCAAAACTGGTAGAATCATGTATGCCCAGAGAATAGATTTCTTTTTTCATTATTCACTTGAAAATCTTTCTGTTTATTTCTTTACAATTGGCTCCCTCGTAATTTTGTATTTATTTATTTATTTATTGTGGCCCCTCAAGGGAAATTTCATGGGCACCCTTCAGTGGTGGACCCAGGTAGTAGGGTCTGGGAATTGAAGCTATAGAGACAACTCTTCTTTTTTAGACACAAATGACTAACCAAAACCACCCACCAATTTCAATATATATCAAAGATTTATCTAAAGCTTAGAGCCAAAGAAGTACCAAATTCATTTGGAGAAGCACCAAATGGCAGTAATGCAAATATTAAGAATTTTGAACAAGAGTGAAGGGAGCAACATTTATATTCTACTAAATAGCACAAAAATACAGCATATCCAAACACACATACTAAAAGCCTGCCTTCATTTAGATTAGTGATGTTTCAATACCTTACCTGAAAGTCAGTTATCCGTTTGAAAGGGCCTTCATTTTTTTTTTTTTTTTTTTCTCTTTAACTTTGTAAGAAAATTTAACTGTCTAGTTGTATATGTTTCAAATTTTTTTTTTCAAAACTATTACAATTTCTTTTTTTTTTTTTTTTTTTTTTTTTACGTCAAGTTTTGTTTGTTTTATTTGAACCCAAGAATCTATATTATTGACTTAGTGATCAGATGGTGGAAGAGAAGAAGCAAGTGAGAGATCAAAAAGACTTCTAATGTGATTACAGCAAAACGTGACTGAACTCTTGGAGCATGCTTGTGTGCAACAGTTTTATGTAGCATTTTATTTCCACAATGACTTCATTTTCTACAGAAATTGAAATTGAAGATTTCATTTTCTAGATTTCAGTGCTTATGGTTTATTGCAAAAAAGTATTTTCCATGCTGAAATATGTTTTACCCTTGGGTACGACTACAAATAATGGTTCTCTACTTTTGGGTTGAAATTTGCTCTCCACAAAGATTGCAGAAAATACCTGACTATCAGAAGATGAATATCACAAAACATGTCAACATGGAAAATCATTCTCTTGGGATCATTTTTATTATCCATGGAGAATGCTCCAGACAAACAAACCCAGAGATAAGCACAGGCATCACAATTTGCCTAAATTAAAGTAAATTATAAATGAAGAGGGAACTTAGTCAACATGCAACAGAACCATTAAACAACTAAATATCTACGTGCTGTTACTGAAAATTCAATCTATAAAAAAAAAAGAAGTATAAGAAACACCCAGTTAAAAAACAGGGTCATAGGTGCAATAAGACAATAATTACATTGAAATCGCAATAACCCACCAAGAGAGCCACCATGTGAACTTGTATATACGTATTTATATCCACCCTCATTTAGGAAACACGTTGGATTTTAATAAAAAATCATATTCATGAACTTTCATCACAATCAAAGATCACATGATATAAAGGAAGAATAGAGCTAGAAATAAGGAATGACAACATCATGAAACTTGCAATATTCATATTACAAACCACAAGGCTCAATACTAACCAGCCAAAATGAAAACCATATGAAAACCCCCAGAAGTTCAAAATTTTTGTTATTTGTTATTTATGAAGTTTTCATATTACACAAATCCTACATGATTAAATGAAATGCTTGTTGTATAACCAAAATTACAAAAATAAGTAGATAAATCAAGTGAAATCAAACTCCTCTTCGACACTGTCATTAGCCAGCTTTTACCCCCACAGTGATGCATTGGTTCGCCCAATGTCATGCCGAGGACACAATGGATCACTTTCCAGACCAACTTTCCACTTGGTCACTTCACCAGCTTGTGGACTCAATCGCGTCACAATTGAACCAAAAAGCCCTTTCCCAATGGCCTTACACAAGTTTTTAACCAACATTACAGAGCATTATATAACCAAATTAACTAAGCAATAAGATCAATGCTTCAAAATTGGTTTCAATTTGCTTAAAATCCAGCAAAATCAAAGAGAAACACAAAATAAAAGCATCAGAAAATAATCTTCAATCAGAAAACCAAAATCAAGTAAATAGAGATGAAGAGATGAAAAAAAGAAAACCGTAGTTAATTTAAAGCCCAAGGTCCATGCTGTTGTGGATCTCGCAGTACTTGAGAGCGATGTGATCCTTGTAGATTGCAAACCACTTCTGGATCCCGATCCTGTGTGGGCTTTGGTGAGGGGGGAGCAGTTGAGGAAGATGAATGACAGGATAACTCTCTCCTTTGAAATCTTGTTTTAGAAGTAACTGATATGAATATATTCAACAAGATGAGATAAAACAGTTTGTAAAGATGGTCAAAACGAAAAAAAAAAAAAAAAGGAGAGATGTCACTATTGTTTGCGAAGGAATGAAAATATTAATATATCACAAACTAGTAAAAGGTTGGATTTAGCAACTCATGAGACTTAGTTATAAAAGTTAACATTTCTATTACCACAATATCGTATACATTTGCAAATGCAATTTCACTCATTCTATATCGATGCTAATGACTGATAAATATAAAACATGGACATTGAAAGGTGATGGGTTGTTGACCATGTGTTTGGTAGCTCCTTGTAGGTACATTCAATCATTAGTTTTACTCCCTTCCACAAAGAGGCATTGCCACAAAATGTTAACATACAAGTCAATTTCTAATATGTTACCAAGTTGGCTAATTAATTAGCAAACCCATTAGCCAAGAAAGGGGTCAATAGATTAAATCTTAATCACATCATAAATCTAATCTAATATTATTCTAATCAAACAGAAACTCTTAATCCCAATCTATATGAAACTAATCCTTGTCAACAGATATCCGACCTTCATAATGTAATTATTCTCTATTATGAGTGCAGTTCTGAATTTCCCAAAAAATGATGCCAGTAAATTTAACACTATTCTTTGCAACATAGATAACTTTTTTTTCTCACTACATTTACTGTCCAAATATGTTAACTGCACACCACAGCTTGTCGTCTTTACATTCTCTTACCCAAATACACTTACATTTTTAAGATCTATTTCAAAATAATATCACAATAAACTGGGGTATAAAACCACTCCACATACAGAAGCACATACACAGGTGCTAAAAGAATTAAGGAAGTCGGTACCTTTGGCGGGTTCCTCAATGCACGGCCCATTCAAAATGTTCAGTATGCTACAGGCGTCACTGTTTTCCATATCAGACAACAGCTTTGGCGTTAGCAGGAAACACCTATGTAGCATTAGATATATCTGGTGTCAACTTCCATACAACCGTAACTTAAAAGTAAATTATTACAAGAAAACCAGCAAGTGAGAAAAATGGTGTTGAACAGAGCAAAGAAAGCCTCAAACACCAAAGAGTAAGAAAGCCCACCGACCACCCAAGAACAAGAAGAAAACCACAAATCCATCATGAGTAGGCAACCTCCATCCAACTCAACATAATTTGGTCCATCGAAATTCCATGAAAGGGAGGCTTGAACGACACCCAATAAGCCACTATAAATCTTATCTTCTCCAACAAGAAAAATAGTGTTGACTCAGCCAATCAATCAGTTGAACTCGCCAATTGGAGTCAAACTAATGTCAATCAATTGGCTGGCAAACTCAGTAAGGCCATGCAAGCAGTCCATGAATCCAATATGAGTTTCCTCTTACAGTAACCTTTCAAAGAAGAGATCCTCTTACTGTGATGTGTTAGGTTGGCTGGCTGCTTTGACAAGTTGTTGGAAACATCTTTGTTTCATTTATAGGGTCCATTCCTGATTTATAAAGGTTAATCAGAAACTTTCCCATACCAAGTGTCAATAAGCAATTCAAAACAACATGCTTTCAATTAGTGGTCCTATGGTAATCTACCTTGATTTATTTCATCAACCACTCAAAATGGGCATTTTGCGAGGTCTTTCAATGAAACCAGATAGAGAATTGTGGAAACAGAGCATTCCTAGAGAAATTGAATACTCTTCATGGCAGAAGAAGATTATAGCAACACATGAACAAAACTAAGCATTAGCTACAGCATATATAACCCTCCAGACTGATGATGGGCACTTGGCACCTGTAACTGTGCTGCTTGCCTGATTGAACGTTATCAACATTTTAAAGATGGAAAAAAAAAAATGTAAAGAGCATGCCTAGAAAATCAATCACAAAGAGGAAGAAAATGTGAAAAATAGAAATAACTATTGAAATGAATTGAAAATTAACAAATTAAAACGGATTAAAACAAATGAGACAAAAAAGTTAAAATTTTAGTGAGCAGGTGTCATGCTCTCTCTCTCTCTCTCTCTCTCTCTCTCTCTCTCTCTGAGAAGTACAATTCATTGGAACGCCAATCCATGCAAAGATTGTTTCACGAAATTAATATCACAATAGAAGGCCACAACAACAACAACAACAAAAAAAAAAAAAGGAAAGAAGTTAACATTTTAGTGAGCAGGTGCAATAGTCTCTCTCTCTCTAAGATGTTACACCAAAAGAATAAATCCAAATAGAATCTATGTACAAACTTGGAAAATTTCTCAATGGATAATAATCGAAATGATAAATTAGCACCAATCAAAAGAAATTTGAGGTCTTAAGGGGACAGTTGACAGTTTCATATCATTTAGGGAAATGAAGAGGTTGGAAAGGGGTGAAAAGTAAAAGAAAATGGCTAGAGGAGTACAGCCAAAGTGAATCCATCAATTTTCTCAGATATATGGAAATTATGTTCAGAATGGAGAAAAATATATGGAAATTATATTCAGAATGGAGAGGAAAAGAAACTATCTACCGTCAAAGACGGAAAAATTGTTACAAATATTTTTCTATCCTTCACTCTTATTTTTCCCCAGTACTACCCTTCACTCTTATCCCCTTGTAGGTAAATTCCAATTCCAATGTAAACTGTAGGAAATGACAAAAGCCCCTAAAAAAGAAGGAAACACAGTCTGTTTATAATTGTTTTCTTACACGAGTGGGAACTTTGAACCCTGATAGTTTTTGTTATCCATGGCACTGTAAAGAATTACATGTCAACAAAACCTACAGTCCGATCAAACATTTGTAATCTGGGACTCACAAAATATTAGATATCATGGAGTATATCCATTATAATCCGGTGTTAACTTAATCTTAAAGATAATCCCTTAAATCAAGGGACTCTACATCTGTAATTCCATAATGAGAAAGAACAGAGGATAAAAGAGGAGGGTTGATCACCATGATCATGACTTCAATTTTCTGGGAATTGCATATTTTCTCAATTTGATATGGTATTAGAGCTTAGGGGTTTCATAGTGTCATATCGGTAGTTGTCAATTCCATTTCGTTTTGACCCAGTTGTGGAACATTTTTGCATTCCGGTCAATTTCGGTGTTCTGTTGTGGAAAAGACACTATTTAAAAATGAGAAAAATATAAAAAAATACTTAAAATTGAAAAAATAGTGAAAAACTTAAAGAATATTAAAAATGCATAGTTATATCACTTATATCCAACAAAATAATAGAAACCCAATTTTTAAAATGTTTTCGCTATGATTGACCCAACCTAATACCATTAGGACAGAAGTGATTTAAAAATAGATGATACCAGAGAATGACAGATTTTTTTTATTTATTTTTTGAATGGTATAGCACAACAGAATTTGCTTCCTAAACAAGAAAAAAATGTTTATAATTATCACTCATTGACCAATAAAATACCTTAGCAGTAGCATTAAGAATCTAATGCTTCATATCCAGCTCTTCAGAAATAAAGCACCTAGCAAGGTACTGAAGTTTCGTGGGTAGCATCCTGGAATAGTCTGTCCCAAGGAACTATACTCTCTTAGTATTCAAATAGTTGCTGCACGAGCTGCAGGCACCATGATTGTATCCAATATACGAGTTAGTTGAACAACCACTTTTGAGAATAGAAAATCAGTTAATAAAATTTAAACATACTACTACAACAAAAATAAATAAAACAGTTTCCATAGAAGTATTGGTGAAACAACAACCAAGGCATAACATGTTTCTGTTCTTAAAGTAAGAAAACAAAGAAAAGAAAAAAAAAAAGGGAGTTGACTTAAATTAAATCGACACTGCACGAGATGCAGGCACCATGATTGTATCCAATATACGAGTTAGTTGAACAAACAATTTTAAAAACAGAAGAAGAAAAGAAAATCAGTTAATAAAATTTAAAACAGTTTCCATAGAAGTATTGGTGAAACAACAGCCACGACATAACATGTTTCTGTTCTTAAAGCAAGAAAAGAAAAAAAAAAAAAAAAAGGAGTTGACTTAAATTAAATGGACACTGCTCACTGCTGAACTAATGAAACAGGTTTCAATCAACTTTTAGATGCATGTCTAGAAAGTGGAGACTATAGATCTGGAACTCATGGATGTTAGAAAATGAAAGTGATATAAAGGAAGAGAATCTAAAAAAGACAGATTTTAGAACAAAGTGGTTATCACCTTTTCATGACTGGCTGGGTTTTGATTTATAATTGCTTTGATGGACATGACTACTTGCGCCAAAACACCTTCTGCCCCAATAATGGAGCCCAAACTACCTATAGAAGATTTTTCCATTTAAGATGTTAATTCAATAGCAAAAGTTCCTAAACTAATTTAGAATTTGTTTGAACAAGGAGATCAAGCACACACCTTTTATGGTCAAAGCAAGAAGCCCTTCCAAGCAAGTATTAGCGACATTGGGAAGCCTTTGTGCAAACAAGCCTATATTCTTTATTGCATGTTTCCTCACCCAACCTCAACCTCTTATTGCTGCTGTAGCAAAACACAAGTGTCTTTTTTTTTGCTAGTCTGGATCACTGGTTAAGGAGTGGTATTACCTAGATGAAAACCATGGATTGGTTTCTAGTCAATATTGATGAGACTGAGGTGCATTGCCGCTAAGGTATTAGTGGTTTGGCAAACTTAAGTGCTTTTCTTTGTAGTATGGTTGTGCTATAATCTCCTAATCCTAGCCACCGAAAATAAATTACAATACCAAATGTAAAGAAAACTAATACATAGAAAAGTTGAGCAATAACACCACCACACTATAGAGCAAACAAGGATTAGAAAACATTCTTCTAAAATGTTAAACAAACTAAAGAGTCTTTGCAATAGTTTCCAGCAGGATTAAATAAGGCTCACACCATGCCACTCTGGCGTACAATGGACTGATTTGGGTTTTTTTTATGGCAAGACAGGATAAACAGACTTTCAGATAATTGATGTAAATTTTAGAATAGAATATATATATATATATATATATATATTTGCATTTGTATGATGGGAACCTGAAAGTCCTTATAAAAA
This sequence comes from Camphora micrantha, assembly GCA_003546025.1. Classification (NCBI taxonomy): domain Eukaryota; kingdom Viridiplantae; phylum Streptophyta; class Magnoliopsida; order Laurales; family Lauraceae; genus Camphora; species Camphora micrantha. The sequence goes on along the minus strand of QPKB01000005.1, from coordinate 14,098,618 downwards.
ATGCATTCTATACCATCATATTTTGAGTAATATTTGTAGCAAGATCCACTTCCTGCAATGTACCCTTTCTTAGCATGAAAAAATGAAAAACCCGAAATTCCTCATAAAATAAAAGGGCATTCTATACCATCAAATTTTTTTGACGAATCTTTGGATGAGGGTTCGCTTCCTATAATATACCATTTCTAAGCAATGCATTATGAAAATTACTTGAAATTAGAAAACATGTAACATTGATTTTGTACCTCCTCACTTGGTTTTTATATGACATGAATGAGAACTGTACATACGCCAAGAATTTATTGGATATTGTGTGGTCAATAGCATGTTCAATGAGTGCTTGACTATTTACAATATATGAATGATGCACATGCTATAAAGCCCAACCTACAGCAAATGAAATCTTTCATTCTTTTTCCTAGAAGAATGCTACCGTGTAGGTGACATGATTTTCCTTGTCAGCCTAATTCAGTTGAAAATGAAAGACAAGGTTTGGTGTGTATCCTCAAGTTCATGTCTAGCTAATGCACCCCATTGGATGAATTTTACAAGGCCAAATCGAAGGTTGATAATTTGAAAAATTAGGAGAAGATATCGACATATAACATGAGAATATATTTTGATGCTTTCTCTTAGGTCTTCCTGGACTGGTTGTTGAAACTGTCCAAGCGAATGTAAGCTTCTTGTTTGAATTATTTCATCTGGTTTTAATGAAATTTATCCTTACCAAAAAAAAATATTGTTCGATGCTTTCTCATGGTGTGTTAAGCTACATATTGTGAAAAATTATTGAAAATTTGAAAAAGGAAAAAATTAGTTTTGCACCAAACAATCATTCAAGGCCAGAGTTGAAATTGACTTCAATGGAGAATTAATAAGGGTGAAGGTTTCACAAGTGTATGTAGGATGTGAAAATGAGCACTTATTTGGGGCATTTATTCAAATAGGTTGAATGCAGTAGCAGGTGAGGATAAGACATCAGGAAAAAAAAGAAAACAGAATCTTTTTATCACCACCTAATTTACTTGAATCTGTAACTCCATCTAAATGCCAATAATAGACACAATCTTTCAAACACAAGTAGTTCTTCACTATCAAATGGATAAGAAAAGATAAGAAAGGGAAAAAAGAAGATAAATTGGATGAAAATAAAGAGAACGGGATGAGAGATTCACACCAAGCCTTGGATCTAGGCTACCCTCGGCGATACAGGTTGGCTTACACCACAACACTGCGAGAGAGCTCTGAAAAATTCCGGTGATTTTAGGAGCGCCTGTTTTCAGCTGCGATTTAAGTCGGTGCTAAAGAGAGGGCAAATCGGTGAAACACGGAAATTGAGAAAGAGGGAGAGGTGATTGGGTCCTCCTAGGCGGTGGAGGGCAGAGAGATGGGGGTTGGTTTGGGCGTCTAGGTGGGGTGGGGGAGGGACAGAGACAGCGAGAAGGCTTCTTATGGTTTGTGGGGATGCAGGTGGTGGAAAAGAAGAGGCTCTTGCATGTATCTATGCCAGAAAGCAGTCATAGATGACCACCTAGCATGCAAAGGCCCCACAGTCAACTGCTTGTATCAAAGGAGGAGGAAGCAAGCAGAGGGGAATCGAGCAAAGAGGGAAACATTGAGAGTGTTCTGGAAGCAGGGGTATCAAGCAGGTATGAGGAAGCATGAGACAGGAGGAAGCAGGAGGATAAACTGTCCAACCAAGCAGACAGCAAGGTGTAGAGAAATGGGCAAAACAGGCAGGACATTATCTTCCCTTTTAGTATAAGAGTATAGATATGAAGATTGGATTTTTTATTTTATTTTTAATTCCTTCAACATTTAAACATTTTTTGCACAGTCTAACAATGCATAAAAACTACACATTCAAATATTCCTTCCAGCCATTCATCCCATTTCATTGCATTCCATTCCATTCATCCATTTGATGCCTTTCATTAAAATTTCAGATTCATTCTTACCAGTCCTTTCCAATACATTGCCAGAAAGAACACCCACATTCCATTCCATTCCGTTCAACATTTACACATGGTTGTCTAAAGGTAAAAACTAGCAGTCATTTCATACCGAGTTAGCTATCTTACCTATTGCTTATATATCAACAACTGCAGACATTTAGAACACATGGAACACAGGCAGTGCACCAATTAAAAATCAAAGACACTAATTTAATACAGTTACTCAAAATCATCCTTCAAACATTAGCAATATAAACTACCTGAGAGGTGAATTATGACATGTTTTTCGATTATGTCCCTTTTGCTTGCAATAGGAACACGTTACTTGGTTCCTCTGTCTGTCCTTCTTACGTATTCTGATCTTCTTTGGCCGACCAGGTGGTCTCCTCACGCGTGGAGGTAGTACCTGCATGCCGCTCTTTTCCCATTGTCCCATATCCCGTGTTGCATGCACAATGTCATTGTAAGTTGACCGATAGGTCTCGGTTGAGAACCAATGCTCACAGAAGTCGTATGGTTCAAGACCTTTTAGCCTAATTGCTGCCACAGCATGCGAGCACGGAATTCCAAGGATGTTCCACTTCCGACATGAACAAGAACGGCGATCAAGATGAACAACATCTACAGACTCAGCAGAGTGGATTTGAAATTCAAATTGGCTGGCTGCACAAGCTCCCAATTGACTAGCATGTTCTGCCTCTGCATTCAAAACTTTCTCGGCATAAGGAGTTACCGTTGTCTGGATCATTTGTGCGCTATGACGGCGGGACTCATAGATTTCCATCAGTTTAGAACGTATAGCTTCTACCTGTTTTGTTATGGGCAGCTCTTTCACATCTTTGAGTAAACTGTTTGTGAATTCGTCAATATTAGTAGTGAGCATATCGTATCGCCGGCCTTCTACAAATGCATTTGCCCAATACTGTTTTCCAATTTCTTCAATCCATGTATGCGCCTCTTCTGAAATATTTCTTATGTCATTCATATGCCTTTCGTACTCGAATGGCCTGTACGCCCTTGCAGCATTCCAGAACTTCGCCACTATACCATCGTCTTTAAAAACTGAATGCAAATTCTGCGAAATATGTCGAACACAGTAACAGTGGCTTGCATTTGGAAGCTTTTGTTGCACGGCACTGATAAGGTTTTCTTGTTGACCAGTCACAATAGTCAAATTTTGGACAGGGCCTAAAGCATTATCAACTGCAGCCAAAAACCACTCCCAAGTCTCTTGGCCCTCGGACTCAACTATGGCAAATGCAAGAGGGAAAAGCCTATGGTCCCCATCATAAGTCATGGCACAGAATAGCACGCCTGGGTATTTTCCACGAAGTTGGGCCCCATCAACAGCAATCAATGGTCGCAAGGATGAACAAAATGACTGGATACTAGACCCGAATGCCCAGAAAATTTTAGAAAATGAGTTATCATCTTCCTTGAGCAAATGGGTTATGGTGCCTGGGTTTGTCCTTTGCAATTCAAGGCAATAATCAGGCAAGATTTTGAAAGACTCCTCATATGAACCCCGTACATCATGCATTGCTATTTCTTTTGCCATCCACGCCTTCCTATAACTGACTACAACGCCAAACTCCAACTGGAAGTCGGATATAATTTTCTTTGGAGTGTAATTGGGATGGAGTCGAACCCGTTCCTTGATAAACTCGGCGACCAACTCCGATGTTGCTTGACGATGTGCTAGCCCCATCATTGGCTTTGAACAACTATGATTTTGTTTATATGTCTTTACTTGGAATTGGGGTCCGGATTCCACAATAGAAGCATGGATGCGCCAAGGACAATCAGGATCACCACACCTTGCAGTCACCTCTGTTCTAGATGTCTTTATTGGTTTCAGAGCAAAATTGTTATACATAGCAAATTTCTTCAAAGTGGTTCTGAATGACTCACGATCTGGAAATCGTCTCCCCTTCCACATATCACGCGAAGAACTCTCTACATGCTCATCACCAATCTGATCTGGATCAGGTATTAGAGTATCAACAACACTGCACTCTTGCGCAGGATTACATGGCTCTATATAACCTTCCGGAATAGGTGGCGTACTTTCCTTTCCGCCAACGAGCTGCAGTCCACCACCTAGATGCTCATCATCCTCGGTGTCCATGTCCTTTTCAGATCCTCCATCATTGTCATCTTCAGGTACTACGTCTATTTCTGCTGCCGTGTCATCAGTTGCATATGAGGAATGCACGTCGGCATTGTCTTGAAGGTTATCAGAAGGAAGAACATCTGCAGATTTTGTTTCCATTTGAGGGGCATCACACAGTGCTGGAGTGTTCATATTGAGGTGGATGGGTGACATACTTGAAACATTTAACCTGCATTGAAGATAGTCCATAATTAATACATTTATTAGGAAAACCATTTCATATTGCATTTCACACGTATAAAAGAGCAAACCTATGCGGTCTTCTTTTAGAAGGACCAGCTTGATCCTCAACACCAATTGATGTGATCTGAGCAACTGTATGCGTCATCGAATTTCTACTATGTGAATCCCTGCAAAGAAACACGAGCAGCAGATCATATTTACTGTCTAAAATCCACATGAACAATAGTACAAAATGAGAAATACGATTACCATGATGGATAAGGTGGTCGGACATTCATATCTGCAACCGTTTCACCACAACGTTGTCTGCTTCTACTATCAGATGTCTTATTTCCGTCTCCAAACCTCTCAACCCGTTGAGGCCTTGCATGCACCCAAAACAAGTTCACTTATACCATTCTAATACCTTAAAAATTGTATCTACCTTGAAAAACTGTATCTTAAAACTATACAGGACATCAGTGTGTACCTAGACTGTGATTGGCATTGGCGACTCATTCCAACATTGTCAGAGTTTCTACGAACATATAAATATATAGCATCCATCCCATGTCGAAGTGCTTTAAACATTGTATGGACATCATCATCGCTTTTTAGACTAATCAACGTGAAAGCTCGACCATTGTGATATAGGTATTGCATGTAAGGATATGCATCATGCATTTCCCAATTCGTTACTTCTATTACCTTTTGAACCAGCGAACTATACGTTCTGATGATACTGATGAAGATCATCTTTTGGTCACCACCGTTGTATACAGGATATCCATTCTCTAAGTTTAACTCTCCGTTAAAGTGGATTACTAAACATACCTCACTGTCTGACATCCTGCTAATGAAGAAGAAGAAGAATTAAACAGAACTAGTATTCCTACGCATTCTTATATATTCAAATCCATGCAAAAAAGACATGCCATAAGATTAGTACGATAACAAACTAAAACTAGGATATAAGAACAAAGGAAATAAAAACAAATTTAACATATAGAGGATCTAATCCTAAGAAAGCTAGGGTCCCATTTGCATCTCCGCAATGTTATAAATCCTACTAAATCAAATACCCACCCATTAACAGATAATTAGTCATGATTAATGCTTGGTTGAATCTTATCATGAATATTTGGTATTTATATCCTTGCTAAGAAGACATGAGATTAATACCTATAACAGCAAGAATATAAAAGCACAAAATAAAAATAAGAATTAACACTAACAATATGTTATCTAAAAGCAATATCTAAAAATCTCAAACTTCTGAGTTGTTAGATTTTTCATCCACATGCAAAGCAAGATAGAAGGAACATTTATATCTTCTAGGGAGGAGAATGAGTTTTCATAAACATTTATTTCTTCCAGGGAGGAAAAGGGGTGTACATACCTTTTGGGTATAATGAAAGCGAACAAATGGAGAAGAGGAAAAAAGCTAGACTTGTCAAGGAAGGGACGAGCTTTGAGAAAAATGAGCTTATATACAGCCAAAATAGGAGTTGCAGTTTTCTTGGAGGGTCAAAATGGTTGAGATCTCTCTTTAGTCCTTTTACAGGCCCTGCAGAGTGTAAGGTAAAATTTAAAAAGACAATTCCTCAATGCTAATATATTAGAGTAGCACAAATTTCTAGGTAAAAATCCCAATAACCAAATATATAAAGAAGATTTTCCCATGAGTATTTCAACAAAAAAAAAAAAAGAAGCATAGAACATTATAGGCTCTCTTAAAAAACAGGGCGAAAAAAGACTAAAGCTTTCTCCATAACTTCAAAATCTCACACATTGATTTCCCTAGGACTTGTTTGTGCAGCTAGGGAGAGAGGAGTCCTGCGTTCCTATCCCCTCCTGCCATAGCAAAACGAAATCCTCTTTATTCAGAAAAAATAGATATTTTTCTCCTATTTCCACAAGGAAAATGTGTCGCATCAAACAAAGGAAAAGTGTGGCTGCAGCCTGCAAGAAAACTTATAACAAATCTCTTTTTCTATCACAAAATACTCTCGTCGCACAAACGCAACCCCGGGGCACATTCCTGTAGTGCCTGCGGAGATGTCAGTCTGTTTTCCATGTAACACTCTGCCTTTCCAAACCTTCATCAGAAATGCTTTCCACAAAATCATGGTCAAACTAAAGTTTTTTCCACGCAAACCTAAAGGAAAAATGAGTTACACAAACATGCCCTGCAGAAAAACTAGCGTTCCATTCCAAGTGCCCACAAAGAACAATACCCAGCAAGAAATTGGAATGCAAAGGGATAAATGTGAGAACAGAGAAGTCAGAAGTTCCAATAATTGAGAAAACCCAAATCAACATCCCTAATCTTCTTCAAGAAACCAGCATTTCCCCTCCACTTTCCAGACCAAAGCCACAGAAAAACCAACACCCAGTAAATATTGGAAGACGAAGGGAAAGATAAGAAGAGAAAGACTTAATCTTTCCCAATGATTTCAAAAACCCACATCAATTTCCCCAAATTGGAATACAAAGGGATAAATGTAAGAACAGAAAAGTCACAAGTTACAATAATTGAGAAAACCCAAATCAACATCCCTAATCTTCTTCAAGAAACCAGCATTTCCCCTCCACTGTCCAGACCAAAGCCACAGAAAAACCAACACCCAGTAAATATTGGAAGACGAAGGGAAAGATAAGAAGAGAAAGACTTAATCTTTCCCAATGATTTCAAAAACCCACATCAATTTCCCCAAATTGGAATACAAAGGGATAAATGTAAGCACAGAAAAGTCACAAGTTACAATAATTGAGAAAACCCAAATCAACATCCCTAATCTTCTTCAAGAAACCAGCATTTCCCCTCCACTTTCCAGACCAAAGCCACAGAAAAACCAACACCCAGTAAATGTTGGAAGACGAAGGGAAAGATAAGAAGAGAAAGACTTAATCTTTCCCAATGATTTCAAAAACCCACATCAATTTCCCGAACCTCCACTGGAAAACCTGCATTTTTCCTCTATTTAACATTTCAAAACTAGAGAAAAACCAACACCCAGTAAATGTTGGAAGATGAAGGGAAAGATAAGAAGAGAAAGACTAAATCTTTCCCAATAATTTCAAAAACCCACATCAATTTCCCCAACCTCCACTAGAAAACCTGCATTTTTCCTCTACTCAACATTTCAAAACTAGAGAAAAACCAACACCCAGTAAATGTTGGAAGATGAAGGGAAAGATAAGAAGAGAAAGACTTAATCTTTCCCAATGATTTCAAAAACCCACATCAATTTCCCCAACCTCCACTGGAAAACCTGCATTTTCCCTCTACTTTACATTTCAAAACCAGAGAAAAACCAAAGCCCAGTAACACAATGGAAGAGGAAAAGAGGAAAAATGCTCACTTGGGTCATTTTAGAATCATGGATACTAGATATAACTATTGTTCCCATTTCCTCTGTCGCCATCGTTTCTGCTCTGATTCAGAATGGGAATCATGAGTAGTCCCTTCTTAATTCTTATTATATAGGTTTTGAAGAAAACGATTGCAGCCCTCTTTAGTACCTCGCCCTGCACGGCCCTCAAAATCCTGCCAACTGAGGTGTCTTTCCGTTTTTCTTTTTTTCTTTTTCACTTGAAAAGCCTTACTTTATTGTCATCATATACATGTAAAAGGAAAACCTAGGTGAAAATTTGGCAATGCAAACAATAAAGGTGAGCACCACATACCTAAATGCCCTAATGAAGTCCATCTGAAGATTCATCCGAGTGCACCACATACCTAAATGCCCTAATGAAGTCCATCTGAAGATTCATCCGAGTGGATGATAAAATAGAGATCTCTTTTAATAGTCATCTGGATTTGGTATTTATCCGAATGAATTGGATTATTGAATCGACTATTTTGGAACGTGAAAACTTAACTATCATTGATCGAGTGGTTGGTATGATGATTTAAACCTCCGTCACCGTTTACAACCCACAAGTGGCCCCAAAGGATAAGGTGAGAAGGGTCATATATAAATATATAAATTATATTATAATTACTAAAAAAATGGATTTTTTGTGTGCTTTTTTTGTACATGGTTCATTTTATAGCAGTCATTTTAAACATATGTGTAAATGAGTGAAATTAGTTTTTATCATTTTGTTAAGTAATTATAAATGTTTCTCATCGACTGTAAACAAATATGTTCATTTGACAATGAATTTTAATCTATTCAAAATCCATGCGATTTGTATCAATTTCTTTTTATGCATTTCAATTCCTTGCGGAAAAAAAAAAAAAAAAGTTCATTTGACAATTCTTTTTCAATAAAGTTTGAGAAACAGTCGGAAAGGAAAGGGACAAAGAGTCTCACCCTTTATCCACATCATCACATGGCCCCCCGTCCTCCTTACTCTAAGTACTACTCTTTATTAGTGAAACTCTTTATGCATGAAACTCTCTTCCCCTCATAATATCTCATCTTTCTCCATGCCTCTTTCTCCTTGTATCTATGGTCTCCCCAACTCTCACAAAGTAGTCCTAACTTACGACTGAGTTGATCATGATGTATCTCCATTTCTCTCACATATGCACCTATATTTATCTCACATATGTCTCGGATTACAATGTTTTTTGTTTTTTTTTTATCTCGGCACCTAATAAGTATAGTTTTTGATAGATTGTTAATAAATTAAGTAGATTGTTTTTTGGATATAATGTTATTCTAATTTTAAGCTGAATGTGTATTGACAAGTTATTTTGCTACTCTCAATATTAATAGAAATGAGTGTTTGTAATTAATGCTTCCTTTTATTTTTAGCTAGGTGGCCCAGTGGCCAGGAGAGACGGAAATAACTTGCCCACCCAGGGATCGATCTCTCGGTGGAGCTATGGGAGTGAGTGTACTTAACCACAGCAACACTCGATGATTCCCATTTGTAATTAATATTTATTTTTATAAAAATGTCAATATAGTCATGTGTTAATTACATCTGATTTTTTTTCCTAAGCCTTATGAAACCTCTCATCCCTTAAAGTTGCGTTGGAATAATCATTAACTCTCTTCTTCCTCTCAATGTCTTTCTATCTTTAACATGCGGGATTGTAAACCAAATGTTGTTAATAAATTAATTATATTTATTTTTGTAGATATAAACTACGTACTTGTTTTCTAATTTTAAATCGAATGTATATTGCAGAGTTTAAATGATTAAATCAGTCTTACACATTAATAAATTAAATTCATTAGGTTAAACCGTGCATCGTACGGGGCCTTATTGCTAGTATATTCTTTAAATGGAGTTGGAAGTGGTTAAAGCATTCATAAATGGGCTAGAGTTTGCACGATTTGGTTCTATGCATGGGAACAAAAACGTTAATAGACCTAGGTAATGGACCTTTAATAGTTATTAAAATGAATTTATGCTCTAGCTAAGGTTACAAGTCAATATGAGTGATCTCGGGCTAAATGGTTGGGTGGGTTGACTCATTAAAAGGACGTGGTTTATGTGAGTCAACCCGACCCACAGCAACCCACAATGGCAATGCTGTAGGTTACCGTGGGTTGGGTCAGTTTGACCCGTGGTGTTTAATCAAATTGAAGTACAGAATCAGAGATATGTTGAACGTCCTGGAGGCATTTATTTTTAGAGCCTCGGATTTTCAATAAGCAGGCACCATTGTTGAGTTCTACTCTTCAAATTGGTTTTTCATCTAGTAACTACCTATTCTTATTCCTTTAAGCCGGATGGTAGTTGGAGAAAAAAAGGGCTCAATTAGCTCGGTGAGCCACGTTAGATGCTTGATAGAATGAAATGGCTCTTTTTTTTTTTCTAACACCTATAAAGAAACGGCTTCTTGTAGGAGGTTTCGTGCTAGTATGTTTCTTAAACATGCTGAAATATAAATCAACTTCGAAATTCTAAACCATCTCTTGTTTTCAGAGTTTTCAAACAACCCCTAGAATTTCATTGAATATTGCACGCTATCATACTTATTATGATAAAGCCCCCCCTTTTCTGTTACACAGCTTAGGGGGGCTGGGACCCCAATCCTTTGGTGAGGAAATTAGACATAGTGAGAGATAAGGGAGCCCTCAATGAGGGAAGTAGACCTTGGATGAGGTGCAACAGCCCTCGGGTGAGCCAGTGGCTGCTATAATGATAGAGAGTTGAATAAATCCAAACTATTCTTATCCATATCACCATGAGAAAGTTTCTTATGCCTCTTACCATTAGTTTCTTATGCCTCTTACCATTTGCGTCTTATAATATAGCCCCCTTGTAAACATTTATTTTTTTGACAATGTTTTGATCAGATTACCATTGCATTCTTGTTTGAGTTATGCCACACAAATTGGCAACTGGAACACTTGGCCTTCTGATAGATTTCACACCCTCAATGAGAAAAACCAGTGGATTACAGGGGTCCCTAAAAAAAACTACAAAATGCCTCATTCAATACTTCTAAACATCTAATCTGGATGCTAGAAAAGATTATTAGTCCAACTGAAATTAATTAACAAAAGTATGACTATCACCAGGTGGGCCTCACCCATGTTGTTATCATTGATTAAATAAAAGAAAAAGACAAAAAAAAAGGGACATCCCAAAACCCAATTTTAGATTTTACCCACAAACGAATCTGGTCTGTCAATTACAATACAATCAAATCAATAATAAAATTACATAAGGTTTGGATTAGTTCTTCTCTAATCCATCCATTGAATGTACTTATTTTCCATATCCCCACAAATCCATCTCTCCACGGAGTGGGACTGGATTCATCTGCTGTACAGATGCATTCTCATCTGGAAATCCCACCACCCCTTTGGATGAGTCTTCTTCTTGGCCCATATGGGTGTTCACCAGCCTATCAAGCATGGCCCATTCATTCCCTTCCACCATCTGCTGGCCTGGCTCGCACGCCCCCACCTCGCATCCCTGGTATTGGACTTGTCGGGCCAGGCCTGCGTCGCTGTGGCCCGCTAGAAACTGCTTGACCATGGCCGGAGAATCGTTTGGGAGGGAGGTCGAGAAGTCGTAGCCGACGGGCTTATGGGCTTGGCCCTGGGCCTGGACCTGGAGGTGGTGTTGGTATGGAGTGTCTGGGAGGTGTGAGTAGTGTAGGGCCAGCTCTGGCTTGTATAGTTGAAATGTTTGGAGGTCATCATGGGTGTTTTGTTGGCGACGTTGGTAGTGTAGATGGTCATTGATGGTGAGATTTCGAGATTGATCGTGGCCGTTGATCGGGCGTTCTGGGCCCAGGCTTGTGCTTCCTTCATTTCCAACCTTGAATAGGTTCTTCTTCTTGAAGACCCGACAGACCACCCAACCTTCCTCCTGATTACACAAATGCAACTAGGCTCAGGCACAGGCTAATACAAGAAATTGGTCCACATGTGGTAGATGTGGGCTATTCATTCATGGGGTCAAAATTAAACCATGAGTTGGTTGAAAAGAAATCAGAATGAAAAAAAATCAATCATATGGTAATCCTGACCGTCAGATTGGTGGGACATTGAGAGAGTATAAGGGAGTCTTACAGTGGCATTTCCTTGTTCATCATCAATTTCTTCCAAGCGATATTCATGCATTATCCAATCAGTCTTCTGGCCATGAGGGGCTCTTCCTCTGTAGAAGACAAGGGTCTTTCTCATCCCAATCTTTTTGTAAGTGTTCCTTATGCACTTGTCTCTCCCAGTTGCCTTCCAAAACCCTGCATTTGTTGCTCTGTTGGTCCTAGAGCCTGTGGGATACTTCCTGTCTTTGTGGCTGAAAAAATACCATTCATTTTGGGGTGCTGATCCTATCCTACACCTCTCTGTCAACATGAAGAAAACAAATATCAATACAAGTTCTTTGCCCCAGAAAAAGAAGTTTATACAAGTTTAAAAAAAATACTGCTATGTACTAAATTCGTGTCTAGTTTCAAATATAGAAATCTCAGATGCAAGGTGGAATTATCCTATGTGACCCACCTGGGTGGATGCCAATTAGGTGGTGTTGGAAAGCCCTCATCATGGATGATGAATTTACAAAAGGCAGGCCCAATTTGACATTGCTAACTCTTGATTTAAGGTTCTGAAGTTTAACAATTTTTTATGCATTTTCTTTTTTGGTTAATCCAACAGTGGATAGAGGATATATCAGAGTCAAAGTGGCGGTGGTGGCAAGTCAAAGGGATAGTAAGCATGAAGGGCTTGGATTGATCATAGGTGGGCCCCGCAGAGTTGTGCTTGAATCGTCCATGAGAAATGTCCAGTGAGGACAATAATTTGCTGCTGATAGCTTGAGAATTTGAAAAAGATCGATTTCTTTCAATTTTCTTTTAAATTAAATTCCATATCACGGATAAAAAAAAAAATTTTATTCTAAATATTTGTTGCTGGGGAGGCTTGGCAAGTAAGATGCCAAATGTCACTTTACCTAAGCCAAGAGGGCTAGGATTCAAGAGAGAGCCCGAGCCCACACACTGAAAAGAGGTGTCGTGCTTAAGGTTCAAACCTTGAACGGCTAGGTGATAACTGTAAAAGGCCCTTCTCAACACATGGCGGGTTGATGAAAAATATGAGCCCAACAAATTAGTCCACAAGGTTATAAACTAGTTATCTACTAAAAAAGAGAGCTTCATTTGATTGATTTAAAAAAAAAAAAAAGTTAATTAAAAATCAGCAAACGATTCATAATCATTGCCTAAGTTTGGACTGCTTACAATCCCAGAGTTGTACAAAGAAGCCCCTTGTATTACATGAAACCTGTGGCCTCATTAACACGACCTATATGGCATGATTGGGTGTAGTAAGAGACTCAACATGCTACTTGCTGAGTTGCATATAATTTTCCCATATTCATATGTACAAGCTGATTAACCTTACAGACCTTACAGAAGATGACCCATTTTAACTTACCTAGGTTACGATGCTTAGGGCCCGTTTGTGTACTTTATATTGAATTCCTAGAAATTAAAGGTGAAATAGTATTCACTGGAGGAGGAATATTAAAGCGGTGAAGAGTAAATAGATATAAGGTGGAGATCAATATGAGACAACCGTATTCCGTAGTATTTAATTTACTGGGACGCTAGGTGACTTAGTATTTTCTATCAAATGGAAGACTATTTGGTGACTCATATTAGAGGTTTTTTCCCCCTTTTGATCATTAACTCTTAGCTCTATCCTAAGAACTCACTAACAATTAAAAAGGGCCATCCTTTGTAAATCTCAATTGAACTATGACTATAAAATCCCAAGGAAGATGATTTAAAAAAAAAATAGACTGTGTTAATTACTTGCATGTACCATTTGTTTTCCTGTAATTCCTAATGTACAGATAGACTTTTTATATGATTTCCTAAACCAAGTATAAGCATAAATACATAAAATACCAATAATTCAGTAACTTCACTACATGATTAAAAAACAAAGAAAAAAGCTATTATATATACTTGAATTCTAAACCATAGGAGAGTTGAAAACAACCTCCAATTTTACTATCAATGAAAACTACTGTGTGTATCAAGTGAAATAACATAAGTTATTGCAGCAAGAGTATGAAATTTAATTTGTCTATCTAATCTACAAAAACCCAACACAAATAATGTACTGTGAGCCCCAAGCCCCACATGAAGTTATGATAATAATAATTTTCATTTTTATCTTTTTAACCTTGTTTCATCAATATGGGGCTGGCCAAAAAAATCCTTTAAAAGTAACTTACATAAAACTCCATATGAACATGATGGGACTTACCTTGCAAATCCCAAGGTTCAATCTTGTTCAAGTCGACTTCCCTAATCACCTCTAGGTCGAACTTTTGAAAGGAGATCTTCTTCTTCAAGTAGTAATGGAGGAGCTCTTCGTCGGTGGGATGGAAGCGGAAGCCCGGAGGAACTCCGGCGGCACTAGAGGATGCCATTTTCCGTCAGGCGTAGACCCAAAATGAGGTGATGTTGTGGAGAGGCTTGTGTATTGGAAACATCTTTACGTGGGGTGTGGTTCATGCACTTATATATTTCTAAGGGCGTGGAAAAGTAGAAGCCGGTGAGATCGCCGGTGGAACTGGTTAAAGCCTAAAGGTATCGTAAAAAGCAAGTCAATACCTTAAGACTAAGGAGTCCATATACTTGAATAATATATGAGAGGAGAGAGAGAGAGAGAGAGAGAGAGGGTGCATTCATAATATCGTTAATAAAACGTCTTTATGGAGGGCAGTCAATGGGCTAAAGTGGGTCGATCTATGACGCCAATCTGGGGCTGAGAGGGGCTGTATGTCCATGGTCTTAGCCCTCCATATAAGGGTTATGGAATGGCCAAGGCTGTGTGATGTCCACGGTCATTTTTTTTTCCGGTTGAGAAGGGGGTTCGGCCTCTTTGAAAACGATTATTTTCTGGGTATGTGAAGTCTCTGTCTCCCCTCCTGCTCAAGATAAATCAGGTTTTTGCCTGAACAAGTGGCTCTAGGGAGACATCACAAGTTCAAAACTTGAGACCCGGTATGGACAATCTTCTTGATAATTTATTTGGCGTTGGGTAGATCTTAAAACCCTAACGAAAAGTGATTGCCCCCTTTGTACTCACCCAAGTGACTCACGAGGATATCAGCTCAGGTAACTCAGTTGATTTTGATGGAGTCTTTAATAGACTTGATTAGACATGTTCGACTCAATGCCATTTTCTTTTGATATCCTACCTAAGGAGGCTGAGACCCAAGAGGGAGCTGTTACACAATGGAAGATAGCCCACTCATGTTGGAAAGGAGCCCGCCCAGACGAAAAAAAAAACCCACATAAGTGGAGAGGGATCCCGCACACGCAGAAAGAGGTGACGTACCTAAGATTCAAACTTTAAGCAGCCATATGAAAAGTGTTGCTTCTTACCACTCCGGTAAGGTGCCATTTTCGACTTAGTGTCATTTGGGTCGACTCAATTAAACCGAGCTAGGGCAAGCCATGTCAAGTTTTTGTAATATGACTCGGGTTTCTATCGGGCAAGGTCCGAGTTCACAGTACATACCAACCCAAATATTCGTCCGATATTTTCAAAATACCAAAAATATCGTAAACACGGTTTTTTGAACCAGCAAATTATCGCCGTTATTCAACTAAATTCCATTCCCAATGAGAAGTTGGGTCGACCCTTCTCCCAATTTTATATAGTCAGTAAACGATCCCGAGAAATTAAAATAATGAAGTGATCATGAGACATTTGGATTGTTCTCGAAGCAATTTCTCGCTGACAGCAAGGCCCATCTAGGGATCTCAGCATTTGGACGGCTGAAATTGATTAAATAAAAATGGATAGGACTAAGAAATTTCATGAAATTGAATAAAAATCAGTGATTGCAAGGAGAGAAGGAGAAGGGGGGCGCCATAGCTGCAGCTTAGGCATGTGGGGGAAGGAGACTTTTTCAAAATTAAGGGTACTGTTTGTACAATTGATTGAAATGCACGCTTTTGGAGATCCTTTTTCATATAATTATATGATTTTGATTATTTTAGGGTTTCACATATGAATATAAATATGTGAAGACCATGTAAATTCCTATGTTCTCGTGTGAATATTATGAGCCTGTTTGTTTGCTCCCGAGTGAATTTTTAAAGATCCCCAATAAAGCATTAAGACTTTTTTTTTTTTTTCTCTCTTAGATCGTTTTTATAATTTAAACACTTTGTCCTTGTTTGCTTACTTTGTTAAAATTCTAAGGGCCGATTCGGTTGCAAGGATTTTGAAAATTTTTGAATGGAAGGACTTCAGATTCTCCTAACGATGTCTCCCCAAATGGAATTTCAAATACGCAACCCTATTCTAGCATTTAGAATGTAGGAATTTTGAGAATTTGAAAGGTTAAAATTAGAATTTTGAGAATTCTATGAATCAAGCAAAACATTTGGAATGCTCGTGGGACATGGCATGAAACATAATTCTCAAACATACCCAATTCAAAGACAGAAATATCATTAACCAAACAGGCCAAAGAATTCAATCACTATAAAGAGTGAAGGATATAGGCATGGTTGAGATTAGATGACAGTTTCACTTTCTTGGGATTTGATTTACAAGGGTGATGGATATGGTGCTCATTGTCGCAGGACGATCATCTCTTGCACATTAGTGTTGTTTGTCATGTGGGATATAGTGAAAATCCAGGGGGTCCCACCTTTGGTGACAATTCAAATGAGCGCTTCTGTGCAAGAGAAGAATTTTCAATTAACTCTAAGTCCATTAGTTTGAGTTATATTAAAAAATGGATTTTACGAAAAATTCCCTTAAATTCGTATAAAACAATTAAATGACCCAGATTTTGAATAACGACGATACATGCCCTTTTGCCATTTTTTTTTTTTTTCCTTTACTTTGTTAGCCTTATTTTAGGATATCCTGGGGTGTCTGGTTGTTTTATAATATCATGGAATGTCGGATTTTTATTCTAAGTCCCTAAAATGCTAGATTTTCCCTATTCCTCATAAATACGACTATCACATTTTTTTTTCTGTCACTTTCCCTTCTCTACCATTTGTTTTGTTCCTCTGAGAAGCTTTTCCATTATTTGGCTTCTTCCCCACCCTTCTTTATATCATCTTTTTAGTCCACTGAAGATATATATTATGCGATACTGGTGCTATGCACTTTCTACCTATTTGATGAGCATAATCCTTTGTCCTATTTCTGTTTTACCATATCAATTTCTGTATTCTCTTATCAACTATCATACATGGGCACTACCTTTAGATTTTGAGCAAACTCTTTGCAGTTTGATTTTGATAGGTAACAAGTGACTTCCATTAAAATAGATTTGTAACTAGATATAACTCCATCCAGTTGATAAAACTCAAGACATTAGATGGCAATGGAATGGAAGGGATCATGCAAATAAGATAATTGTTCATTTCTTTTATGTCTTTTTAATTGAAAAAAAAGGGCTAAAGAATCAAAACTTACACCATTTCCAATCAAGTACTAATTAATGGGGACCACATACCTCTTCAGTTAAAAAGATTATGTGGAAAGAGGTGGAGGAAGAAGATAATTACTGAGAAAGCTTTTCAAAGGAAGAAGACTGTTATCCACACTTAAACTTGTTACCCACACTTAAACTGTTCACGTGGTTAATTAGGAAGCTCAGTAATGCGCTCGAGGTCGTCCTGATTTTGAACTGTTTGGGATCTTATCTGATACATAGTTCTAGTGGGTGGCTTTGTGTATCCGGGATTTTACTAATGATCAACGGCAAGGGGGTCGGTGGGTTTCTCATCATCAAAAAATAAAAAAATAAGAAAAAAAAATGTGATCATCATACTCAAGAAGAGTAGGGAAAACCATTCCACGATATCCTGGAATATCTGGTTATTTCAAAATATCCTGAAATAGGGGTTAAAATGTCAAAAAAAAAAAAGGAGGCTGGAAGTCCTCTCTGTCATTATCCAAAATTTGGCCCTCGGTTGTCTCATACGAATTTAAGGGGATTTTTCCCATAAAAGTCCTAACAAAAATTCTTTTTGTCAACTTAAAGTCCAAATTTTACATGAAAGGTAATTAATCAAGCTGATCTTTGATATTTCCTTCATCCATGATTTGTGGTGGCCCAAGGTGGTCACAAGTCACCCAACAAAGCCACACAAGTTTCACCAGTATGGATTTGTGCAGAGATAGAAATCCTATGTTCTTATGCGACATATATAAGAAACAAGTATCTTCTATTTTGAGGAAAACTAATTCATTTTTTTTTCTTTTCTACGAGGAAAATATAACACACCAAATGACTGAAAAAGTTCTCTCACTATTGCAGATTCCTCTCATTGCAAAAACACATATTATCTGAAAGGGTTTTTCAGATAATACTTTAATTTCAAAAGCTCAAAATCTAATGACTTTCTAAGGAGGCATTTGGAAAATCTAAACTTGAAAAGGGGGTCATTTCTAAATTTTATATCTTATTTATACTGTGATTGGTAAAGCCTCTTATTATAGTTCTAGTTACATTAAGAGAAGGGGAAGAGCCTTAAACAAAACCATGATTTCCATGTTACTTCCGCAGCTGAGGGACAATTTACAAAATATACCATTAACATTTGATCATTTTAGAGTTTCTAAATGAGCCTATAAGTGTACGTTTTTTGTGATCGAATGCAATGGTGGTTAATGGTTAGATCAATGTCAAATTGATGTTAATTCAAAGGACCGTACTTGTCAAACATGGGGTCCCATTAGAAAAGATAGAGAGACCTGATAATCAAATATTTTCTGATTTTACGTTACCTATAGGGTTCCCCATTATAAATGATATTAAGTAAACTTGTTTCAATTTTGATATTCTGTGAAGTTATCTTGGACTTATCCTACATCATTCTCTGATCTGTGACTTTGGATGTCTTTGTGTTTTTTTTCTATGGGTAGTTTTACACCAGTCGCTGTTGCTGATCTGTGAATGCCTGACTGTTACTTCAGTTGCAAAACTGGTCTGTCTGGGTTCATGCACGAGTGAGAGATGAAATAAACTACCAAACTGTTAAAAGAAGGGTTGAAAGTGGCACTAATCAACACAGATGGATAGACAAGCTTTTTATATCCTCCCTAAAATTGTGTCTGAGTCAACCCTCTATCTCACAAAAGGGAAATGAGATCACATGGACGTTGGATGGAAGGTTTTAAGTTAGGGATTCATGTAAGGTCAATGTCGATGTTCTAAGCAATCTTTGGCCATTTTAACAAGGAAGTGATTGAACTCTTTAACATGTAAAGTGAGGTGGCATGATTATTATAACTGTAATCAGACATTTAAAATCCAATGGGCTGATTTGATTCAGGGGGGGCTCATAGATCATATCAATAGTCTATTTGTTTCTCTTGGTTTAAGAGCATGGCACTCCATCTGTGATGCATCAACCTTACCAACCCCTGATTGTTCTCTTTGGCAGTGAATTGATGCAGCCATGGCTCGACCACAATTGCGTTGAAGGCACAAGGAAATAGGACCACACATGGGCTAAGGGTAGAGACTAAATTTTTACAAGCAAGTCACCTTAGCTTGCGATTGCTTGCATAACCCTTTAGATAGAGTGACTTCTTCCTTAGAAAAAAAAAATCATACTGGGGTGCCAACCAATCCATGGAGGGGTAAATACATGTATGTAGGCCTCACACACACACACACACTGTGTGCGCATGCGATCCCATATTCATGTATTTTGGGGTTCAAGTGAGCTGGGCACAAACCAGTACTCATACGAGCACCCGTGTACCTGAGAAACATAGATTTGTCAACATACAATGAAGAAAATAGTTGAATTACATATGTATAAATCTAATATTATCCATAAATAAGTATGAACATGTACTGCTATGCAGCAGATCAGTATCCCATGGTTCATGTAGAAAAGATTGGTAAGCAATTCAAGGAAGCAAGAAAATAGTTAGAATCAATCACAATAATCAAAGGAGCTTGATGAAAAATAAGGGGGACAAATGTCATAACCACAGGCGCGCATTCATCCTCAAATGAGGAGTCTGCATCTATTGATGCAAAGATTTAATGCAATTTAAGTGCATTGCTCGTCAGTCTTATCTAACAAGGTATCAGAAAGTATACACCATTTTATTTTAAAATTTAGACTGCAAAGCTTTTACAAGTTATTTGAACAGAGAATTCCTTCTCTCATGAAGGGAAAATGATGGTGCACTTAAAACCTGTTCTCTGAATCTTCATTCCTCTAGGGCCTGTTTGTCTATGTAAATTCCAAGGATTGTTATTCTATAAGTGGTCAAAAATTAAGAATCAAATGTGAATATCCAAGAATGACGATCAAATGACCTCCCCTCAAATGGAAATTTAATCTAGGGATGATGGTAAGCGAATACCGAGCCATCACCCTAGTAATTCATATCCTAAGAAAGTCAAGGCCCCATATATATCACGACGTTATATCATTCAACACTCACCTGTTCGATAATCCTTCAGTGTAGCTCGTTTGACCACGGACTCCTATGCATTCCATGCAAACAAACAGGACATTATATCTGTTCTCTGAGTCTTAGTCTGGATCTGTTACAAGCACTAGCACTTTTGGATCTGTTTACAAATGATTGCATCTTGAAATGGAATTGGGAGTTTTAGGTCATGGTAAATTTTAAACTACGAAGACGCTTCCACAAGGATTAAGCAGATTAAGTATGAAAGGGGAAGATCAAGTATTAAAAATGGAAAGGCTTGCACGGATACTAGTTCTAAACAAGTGCCTTCTGTGGTCAATAAAGAATCCCAATACTGAGGAAAGGGGAAAAAAAAAAGTTGCAAAGATGACAAAGGATTAGAAAGATTAACCATACCATGCAGTAAAGAGTGTCTTAGAGTGTAGGGTGCTGAGAAGTTGCTTAAAATGGACTACATGCAATAGTGCAACTTCCATCTTAAACACCTGAGAGCTTATTGGACATGAGTAAGCATTGACTGCAACTAAGAAAGTTGACACAACTTAATCTGTCTGCGTTTTCCAAAATAAACTTAGAAAGTGCACCTACAAGTGCGGTCTTTCAATCAACCATTCAAGTAGAATTATGTAAAAAACTGTTCAAGTATAAAGGTTCTGCCAAAATAGTTCACTATTCATGTGATTAACTGTTCAAGTTGAGCAAGATACACACTAGTAGTTCCATTAAAAAAAAAAAAAAAAAAAAAACAACAACTCACAACCCATCTTCAACCATTTTCAAATAAATAGAAAATATAGCGTCA
This sequence comes from Camphora micrantha, assembly GCA_003546025.1. Taxonomy (NCBI): domain Eukaryota; kingdom Viridiplantae; phylum Streptophyta; class Magnoliopsida; order Laurales; family Lauraceae; genus Camphora; species Camphora micrantha. The sequence continues at coordinate 14,077,651 of QPKB01000005.1, read as the reverse complement.
GCTTGAAAATGTTGTAACCTTGATATACATTGTTACACCATTCTCTATCAACTTAAGCTTTCAGAGTAAGTGGCTGTTGACATGCTATCAAAGCAGAGGGGTGGTGGTAATCTTGATATACATTGTTATACTGTTCTCTATCAGCTTAAGCTTTTAGAGTAAGTGGTCATCAAATGAGAAAACAAGAAACTAGATATATTCCACAACAGTTAACCGGAGCGGCATAGATTTTAAAAGTTTCTGGAGGTGATAACTAATTACAGAACTGCAAGAATCCTAAATTGAATCCATTCATCTGGATCCAAAAATACAGCATGCTGTATATGGTAATTATCCCATTCAAACATTTTGATGCCTGAATAACTGAGGTGGTACGTTAGAATGTGACTGATCTGGCCAAGAGCATTTTCCAAGGATTTAAGTGCTTTCTTATGGTTTTACTAATTTCCTAGAAATTTTATTTATTTATTTATTGAACGGTACTAATTTCCTAGAAACTTAAAACAATTTAAATTACTGGAGAGCATTCGATACATTGTGATCTGATTAAATTTCCAGAGCAAGGTTCCTACAAACTCAAGAAGGAATAGTTCATTTCAAAGAGGAAAGCAACATCTGCAACTTTTAGAAGTTTCCAATTTTCTTAAAAATGGGTTAGTAAAATGTATAATTCACCATACAAAGAGGGAAGATAATCACTTAATAAAAAAAAAAAAAACTTAAGAAGAGTAAATCATTCATTGAAACAGAACTTGTACTTTCAAGGGTAACATCTACATTTATCATAACCAATTACAAAAATACTATTGGAGACAAGAAACCAACTTTATAAGTTTGTACTCTATTGGTTCATTGAGAAAATGCAGCAACCAACTTATCCTTCAAACTTTCAGCTCCACCATCATGGGGCCTGATAAAGAATGTATGAACAATCAAGCCTTCATCTGTAGAAACGTTGGAGTCATGAGGCGTAACTTGCATTTCTTGAAGAACATCAAGAAATTTAGAAACGGGGTGAACATCCAATGGACAGCTCATCCGGAGAACCACACCATCATGCGACGTCTGGACATCGACTTCTGGGCAAAATACAGGATTCTGGCCTGATGCAACTGCTTTTCCAGCTTCCAAGGCCCCTATCTTCTTCTGAAGATCTGTGATGTAGGTGATGGCATCTCCAAGCAGCGAGGCCTTATCCATTTTTGATATGTTTGGAACGACAGCCCTCAATGCATAGAACCTCTGATTAAGCTTCTCACGTCTCTGCCGCTCTGCTTCCACATGGTTCAACGGCTCTTCTCTCCCACTGGCAGGTTTTCTCCCTCTCTTCCTTGGTTTCCGCTCATCAGGGTGAGGCAATATATCATCCTTAGGCTGTTCTAGTTCTACAGTTGTCGCTGCGTGAGGGATTCCAGAAGTGAAGTTCATTTGGGTTGGCTTTGAGAACAGTTTAAATTCATTCTCTTCACTCCTACTCATACCTGTGTTAGGAAACTTACCCCCATATGTTGCATTGCTATCTGCTTCCTGGTTAGCAACTAAAGCTTTCTGCTTCAGAAGTGTTGTTCGACCTTCATAAACTTCAGAAGGAAAACCCATATCTTCCAACTTTGGAGTGATACTCAAACCAGTAGAGTGGGATTTGACATTACTAACAGTGAGGTTTTGTCCAAAAATCTTTGGGCAATTCACTTGAGAAGGAAGAGAACCCAGAAATACATTTCTAATTTTCATAAGCAGGTTCTGATCTTCTGGGACCAATTTAACTGACCCGACTTCCAAAACACCGGACGCAACCGGAACACAAACCAGGGTTTGTAGCCCAGCAGATTTAGCAAGGAAGAACCTTGAATGATAATGTTCTGAACAGCTAGCTGGATCTGAAACCCAGATAGGTTTCCCAGAAGCAAACGCCCGAGCAGGAGCTGCCCTCACATCATACCGGAACAAGTAGTACATGGAGGTCAGGTAAAACATCTCAATGTTTGAAATGGAATCCAGCCGCATCGCATAGTTGTCCTCATCAGACCCTCCAAAGAACGAGTGAAGCTTCTGGAGCACTCGCTTCCTCATCTCCCGCTTGTTCCTTGAACCTCCTCCATCTCCTTTACCTTCAGATTCTCCTTCCTTTGGCTCCACACAATGCCCATCGCCCCAACTCAGCACCAGTTCACCTGATTTGGACCGTACAACCTGCCAGAAGATAGCGTAGGTCCAGTTCATCGCTGAACCACAGCCCTCAACAATCTGGCATAGGTTTTGTTGCACACCAGAATTGCTGGCTGGCATGACCAAACCTTCTGGCAACATGGACGTCAAGAAACCCAAAGCTTCCTTGCCCAAAACAACCTCTGCCATGGCCTTATCTTCATTAGTCCAAAATTTTCCCCCATTCTCCATTCCCATTGATCCAAGGCCAAGAATTCCACAAATATTCAACAACTTCTCAACAACTAAAACCCATTTTTCTCCAAATTTCAATCTAACTAACAGTCATTAAATTCAAATACATACCTATCCTAAACAAAACCAAAAAAAAAAAAAGTGGAGCCAGATTGAGATGATTCTTCTCGTCCTAGTTTACAAACTACAACAAAGACGAATCTTTTCAAGAATTCTTCGACGCAAACTGCTACAAATACTGAAATTCAAGAACTTTTTACCTTCTTCGAAGCAAACTACTACAAAGACCAAGTCTTTAAAGAAATCTTCACCTTCCTACAACGCCTTTACAGAAACAATACAATTTTCTCAGATTGAAACGAATTTCAAAACAAACATATGTTTCGATGATGTTCTTCCCTGCTGCAGTCGATGGATCATGGGTAGAGTAGTTCAAATAACTTCAATTTCCTGATTTCTACATCAATCTGCAGATCAAATTTAGCATCCTAACTTCAATTGTGTTATCTATTAGAGAATCTGCAACACAAGAAGCAGAAAAAAATCAGGAAATGTAAAGGTCATGCTTACTTTAAAGATCTCTAGGAGAATTCGAGGGGAATTGCATTGGATCGAACCTCCGCTTCTGTAATTGAGCTTCTGCAAGCACTTGGACAGGATCAAAACCACGCAAATTCGTATCGGAGAAACCCTAATTGAGCGAGGGGAGAGAGGAAAAAAACCCTAAATTTCTAGGGTTTGGAATATTCGAAGGGTGCGGCTGAATCACGTGCGTGCAGGTTTTTCGTGTCGGGGCGGGCACCGTTGCATCCTCGACATCTCCGCCGTTGGAAAAAAGAAAGGACCTGCGCGTTCCACGTGGCACGTGGTGTGGGGGATGGAAGGTTAGTTTGGGCCTTTCGTTTGGTGGGCCCCACCACGAGGCGGAATCAATTGATTTGAGCGGTTGGGCTAACTTCTTGGTTGTTATTGGTCAGTGTAACAACTGCACAAGTGGGGCCCACTCTGGTATTTGGTTTGAATCCTTCTCAGGGGACCGGCCGTAGAAATAATCCATCATTTGGGCCCACCTGTAAAATCTGAACCGCTCAAAAACCACGGATTCCCATGCATTCGTGCAGGACCCAATTTTACTTTAAAATCAGAGTTTATTTTGACCGTTAGATTGATCAATTTGATAGTGGTACTTGCTCTGATTTGGATGAAATTTGGCCCCAAGCCAATAAAGTAGGGGAGGGTTGTGGTGGGCCCGGGTGGGGCTTTTTTGTGGTTTGGATTATAGGTGGGCTGCTGTAGGAGTGGCTTCAAAGAGCACGGACCACGACTTGGTGGGCCTCCAACACAGGTGATTAATTTTAAAATGGTGACCCGGGTCGTTTGTTTGCAGTAATTTATGTGTGTGCAAATTACTATAAGTAACGTTTGCTTACATGGAATTATGTACCGGGCCGAGCTAAGGTGTGAAATGGTGTATAAACATGGCCTTTTAGTTGCCAAAATATTTACACTTGTGTGGATGTAGTAGTGATTCATGCCCCCTCAACCAAAAAGTATCTCCTGCGGTGAGCGTGATTTTTTCACTTCTACGGCCCATCAAAAGCTTTGATCTTTGTAGATTTTTAGTAATTTATGAAAACATCTCAACTTTTTTTTTTTTTTTATATCGAAAGGTGTCCTAGCCCTTTCAGCTGGACTAATCCCTTCGAGCCCAAAGGCAACTGGGTAAAACCCATGTGGCCCCATTGTGGCAGTACAGTTTCGAAACCTTCATCCTCCGGAAGCAAACCATGGTCATAGACCAACTAAGCTACGCCTCGGAGTTAAAGCGTTCCAACTTATAGCTTTGGTTTTTATAAACCTTTGTGGGCTCCTAACCTATGATTTAATTTGGATTATTCATATTCTTATATTAAATGTAAACATCAAGAGTTATAAAGTTTCATATCTTAATTATTCTTGGATGTTGAAAATTTTAAAAGAAAATTCAAAACATCTGAATAAATCTAAAACCATCGGATACACTCAATTTCTCACAAAAATGATGAAATTGACAACCATGGAAATACCTTTCACTCATATAACACTTGCATACTATACAAATGTTACATACGTAAAACCTGTAAGTGCAAAAACGGTAACTCACAAGATTTTGAGATGCCTTAGAGGACTTAATCAAATGACTATCGAGAGCTGGCCGGTGTCGACTCGCGGGACCTGAAAGGGAAGAGAGAGAAAGTCAAAGGACCCTGGCCGTGGCAGCGCAGGGCTCTCCGATGCCTCAGTTAATATGAATACTCGGTTTTGGATGGAGAAGAAGAGAGATAGTATGTATGTGTCTACTCTTATGCGTACCTGGTTCAGATGCTATCTCCCCTTTATATATGAGTATTACCGGAGACTTTGTCATGGGCTTGATGATCCGGCTGCTGAGATCATCAGCTCACAAAACAATAAATGGCGGTCTATCACAGCCCACATTGCATTAATTGCCAGTCCGATCAGCCCATGTCGCATTAAATGCCAGTCACATTGGGCCTGATCCTGTCTGGACTCAATGGCAGGCGAAGATCTCACTGGATCCTTTCTTGGGCCTCCCCCGATGGGACTGTGACCGTTGGAAGCTGCCCTGTCAGAGGGTTGGACGGCCAGGAAGACATCTGTCTTGTCGCGGTGCGCCTGGAGGTGGGAGATATTTTAAGCGCGCACCCCGGCTGGCAGTCTCGCAGCCGGGATGCGTGTCGGAACCGGGCTTAGCGGAGGACAGCCTCAGCCGGACTGGGACCACGAACCGCACCCCGGCTGGCGCTCTACTACCGCGGCCGGGACGCGCTCGGCCGGACTGAAGATTAGGCCATTAGTTAAACAGCTTTGGGACGATTAGGAATCTCCCCACACAATAGCCCCCTAGCTTGCGGCTTCTCTGGGGTCCCGGGATCCCAAACTCAGTGAAGTCGGAAGCTATGATGGCGCTGGAGTAGTCATAGGTCTTGTGCTGGTGACAGCTGGCATCTACTCCTTTCCAAGCTTCTTTTCCCGCCCGAAGCAATAAATGCAGCGCGTCAATCACAAGAGATGGGATAGACAGCGACACGCGTCCCCATCGGAACGGCCGCGCCGCTGGACATGGGAAGCGCACAGCCGCCTGATGCGATGTTTCGAGTTTCGAGGACGGCGCTTGGGGCGGAACGGCGCTTCTCCTGCTACAAGAGGTTGCTGCCGTCTTCTCCTCATCCTTTACATCCGAAGAACTGATCCAGAAGCTCTCTGCCGTTGAACAGACCGCTGCGACGTGCATTTGAGGATTCTCTGGTTGCTTTTTCCGAGCGTGAGCTTCTTTCCTTTCCTTTAGATTCTCTCTTTCTAGGTTTTCTGTCCCTCCTTCTCTTAACCACACATGGGGATTTACAGTCACTGGGTAGAGAACGACATCGCCCTAGATGGGCTTAGGGGGGCGTACGAGATACCGGAGGACGTGTTGATCAGACGAGCGGATCCTGCAGATTATGCACTCCGCTCGTACTCGGGGGGGTGGATGCCCTTCCCGTTGATCGCCATCGTAGAGGGCGGAGTTAGGTTCCCCCTAGACCCACTCCTTAGAGCCTGCCTCAGCACCTGGGCCCTTAGTCCGTGTCAGCTGTCGCCCAACGGTTACAAAGTCATCATGGGCACAGCCGTGTTGAACAAAAGTCTAGGCATTGACCTCGGTGTCCATGACATCGAAGATGTCTATGACATTTGCAAATCCAAGGAGCATGGCTACTACCTCCGAGTCAGGCCCCGATGCACGGCTTTCGTCACGGCACTTGAGGATTCCAGTAAATATGCCGGAGACGACCTCGTGTGCGTTTCGGGGAACTGGGAGTTCGGCGCCGAGGAGGATAGGGTGCACAGGGTACCGCGTCACCCCGGGGTCGTCCCAAGTAATCCCCTCTACTTGTTATCGTTAATCTTATTTTAGTCCCTGCCTTAGTGCTTGGTGGATTGATGTCCTTTTGGTTCATTTTGCAGCTGCTCGCGAAAGGAGGCAACGGGCCAGACGGGACGGCTGGAGAAAGAACGAGGAGTGGTACCGGGCCATCAGGGGGTGCACCGAGTTCTCCAACAGATCGGCCTGGGCTCTGCTAGGTTACGAGCCGAGGTACAGGGGTTACAACAAAAGGTCCACGCTGCTCGATCCGCTGCCCCAAGGAGAGGATCCAGGGACGAGTAACCCCTTTGTTGGCGGCCGTCCGGAGGCGGTGTTTGAAGAGGGGGGTCCTTCTGGAGCCGCTGCCGGTGCTGAAGCATCGCCTGAACAGCAACCCTCCCCCGAACCGCAGTCAAGCGGCACTCCTTTGGTGAGGAGAGCGCGGCGTCCCCATATCGATTTAGAAGAAATGTCACGGGTCCCGGCATTCGTGGACCTGGAGGCATTGGCCCTAGGCGATGAGGGCGAGGCGTCTCCGCCAGCAGTCCGGGCTTCCGCTGGACACTTAGCCCCCAGCCCTGGCGAGTCCCCTGGGGCTCTCGAGGTGGCGGTACCGACCCGCGAGCCAAGCCCGGAAGTCCAACGTCCCCCTGAGGTCGCTTGCAACGAGAGCTCCTCAAGAAAGAGGCCGAGGGAAGAGGGAGGCGGCTCGGGCAGGATATCGCGGGTAGCCGAGCCAGCACCCTGGACGCCGAACTTCCTACTCGAGCCAGGGAGGCCTATGACCGTGGATGACTGTATTCACAGGAGGCCAGATCCCCTCGTGCTTGAAGCACTCGGCCATGCTTGCGCACTGCCGCGCGACATGGCTCGATTGGAAAAGATGAGCGATCCCAAGCTGGTGACGTCACTACTGCACTCCTGCTTCCAGGTAACTTAGCTTGTAATTTCAACTGTTTTGCAAGTGCTCCACTTCGGTTATTAACATATTCTGTTCTCTTGTCAGACGTTGCAGAAGTCGATGGTGTCATCGACAGGTTCAGCAAGCAGGGTCCCTTGGTGGCTGGCCTCACCGAGGAGAAGAGGGAGCTTGAGGAGGCGCTGGGGTCTAGCGTTTCAAAAGTTAATCAGTTGGAGGCGTTCCAGGGTGACCTCCGGGCCAAACTTGGAGAGGTGGCGATGGAGATTGAAAACGAGAAAATGAAGAACGCCGACCTCGAGGCCCAAATGGAGAGTTTGAAGAGCGACCTCCGCGCCGAAACGAAGCGGGCGGACGAGGCGGAGGCCAAAGTCAAGGCGGAGAGTGAGGCGGCTTTCCAGGACGCGGCCACCCAAGCGACCGTTTACTACGGCGCGAAGGTATTCCGCGTTCGGGACAAGGCGTGGGCGAAGGCGTGGCGCGCCGCTTTGAGGGAGGTCGGGATTTCGGAGGACCACCCGTCCTTTGTGGACCCCCCGATCTATCCTGGTCCATCGGCGCCGGATAACACAGTCATTATTGGCCCCCCGATCGGTGTCGACAGCGGCCCAGCCCCTCAAGAAGCCTCCGCCGACGTCCCCTGTAATCCAGTTCTACAAGAACCATGAAGAGCCGGTCGCTGTTATCTCTCTTTTTTCCCCTTTTTTTTTTTATATCGCCATGTAATCTGTACGCTCCAAAATGTAAACTTCCAGTAATCAATAAATCGAACTTTTTATTATTCTTCACTCCCGCACCGTTTGCATGCTCGATCTTCTCATGGTGTTTGTACTTTCTCCTTTTTTTTTTTTAAACAAGATCATAACGGGTAATTAAAGTGGCGATGATGTCATACGATGCCGATGCCTTAACGGTACTGAGGCGGCCACAATGGCCCCATGTTAAGGTAGTGCGTGCATCATGGCTTCATGCCGGGGTGGTACGTGGACCAGCCCCACGGCAATCGTAGTGGCCCGTAGGCTTCATGCCGGGGTGGTACGTGGACCAGCCCCACGGCAATCGTAGTGGCCCGTAGGCTTCATGCCGGGGTGGTGCGTGGACCAGCCCCACGGCAATCGTAGTGGCCCGTAGGCTTCATGCCGGGGTGGTGCGTGGACCAGCCCCACGGCAATCGTAGTGGCCCGTAGGCTTCATGCCGGGGTGGTGCGTGGACCAGCCCCACGGCAATCGTAGTGGCCCGTAGGCTTCATGCCGGGGTGGTGCGTGGACCAGCCCCACGGCAATCGTAGTGGCCCGTAGGCTTCATGCCGGGGTGGTGCGTGGACCAGCCCCCACGGCAATCATAGTGGCCCGTAGGCTTCATGCCGGGGTGGTGCGTGGACCAGCCCCCACGGCAATCATAGTGGCCCGTAGGCTTCATGCTGGGTCGACAGTGGGGACAAGAGCAGAGACTCAAAACTGCTTTCATTAAAATCTTGGGGCATCTCGAGTACAACAGAATTAAAAGTAGAACTTCTTGAGATGCGATACATTCCACGGCCGAGGTAACTGTCGGCCATCCATATCTTCGAGTCTATAAGCTGATTGCCCCGCGATGGCGACTACCTTAAATGGTCCGTGCCAGTTTGGCGCCAACTTTGCCCTGGCTTGGGTCTCGATCCGATGGGAGTGTCCTTCTTCAGGACTAATTCTCCAACTGAGAACCTTCTTTCCCTGACCCTTCGGTTATAACCTTTGGCCAGTCGCCGCTGATGGTCAGTCAGTCTGATGGTTGCTAATTCTCTGCGTTCATCGGCGAGATCCAACTCCCGGGCAATGTTCGTGTCATTCTGGCCTTGGTCAAAGAGATCCGACCTCAAAGTCGGGAGGCCGACCTCAAGAGGGATGACCGCCTCCATCCCATATGCAAGGGAAAACGGGGTTGCTGAAGTGGAACGCCTTGGGGTCGTTCTATAGGCCCATAAAACACTTGGAAGCTCTTCTACCCATCTCCCTTTCGCCTGGTCTAACCGCTTTCTTCAACCCGTCGAGTACCACCTTATTGGAGATCTCTGCTTGGCCATTGCTTTGCGGATATGCTGGGGTAGAATAGCGGTTCTTGATGCCGAGTTCCTTGGAGAAGTTTTTGAAGGCAGCAGAATCAAACTGGGTGCCGTTATCCGAGACGAGAACTCTTGGGATGCCGAACCTAGTGACGATGTTCTTCCATACAAAATTCTTTCGTGTCACGCTCGGTGATGGAAGACAGCGATTCTGCTTCTATCCACTTTGTGAAGTAATCAGTCGCCACTATTAACCATCTCTTATTTCCCGGAGCTCGGTGGAGTGGTCCTACAATGTCCAGCCCCCACTGGGCGAAGGGCCATGGGCTAGAGAGTGGGCTCAGATCATGTGCTGGTTGATGGAGGGAATGGGAGAACTTCTGGCACTTCTCACATTTCTTGGCGTATAACCGCGCATCCCTCTGCATATATGGCCACCAGTACCCCTGACTGATCGCTCGGTAAGCCAACGATCTTCCTCCTATGTGGCTTCCACAAATTCCTTCGTGTATTTCATAGACCGGGGATGGACCACTGAAGGTACGGGCCAGTGAATGACTTTCGGTAGAGTTTACCTTCGGGGATAACCAAAACCGTGCAGCTTTCAATCTAAGCCGATGAGCCTCAATCTTGTCGTCTGGGAGTTTGTCGTCCTTAAGGTAGGATACAATTGGATCCATCCAGCTTGGGCCGAGGTCGAGGCAAAGGACTTCCCGGGTGGCTGAAGCTCTATACTGGGTCTTGCCAGTGATCCT